>OX419731.1:25032500-26282500 GCA_948477245.1 Thumatha senex | reverse complement strand
GGTGATGAGGCAACTACCGTGTTGAAATGGACAGGTGTAGGCTGTGGCGACCTGAAATTTTTCAAACCGCTCATAAGGCCTTCAACCAGACTTAGCGACTGCCATTTACTGGTACCTTCCGAAGCACGAAAACGCTCGGAAATGTAAATGCCACAAAGCGGTCACCCATCCAAGGACCACCTATAGTGAAAATTGATAAAGCAGTGATTGTTTACAGGGCCACGAGCGCTTCTTATCGCGGTTAATTTTATACTGTTTGATTGTTTCTTATGAATGAAATATTGGTTCTCAGTCAAGGTGTAAAGGGCCTAACATGATCTCCGGGGCCCAAGCGATCTTACCTGATAGCGGTGCACCTGCTGACTAGCGAATAAGGCACCTAAGCAGGTTTATGAACGACAATGTAAAGCCACAATGCTGAAAATTTAAAGCCTGAAGCCAAAGAAAACATTTTTTCAAACTGTGTAATTTTTCATTTCACCAACGGATTCGAAAAAAAACGAGTATGATTTAGACTAGAATTCAAACTCCTTTCGCGTCTTCTAGTAAATTAAATTTAATCAAAAAGTAAATTATAAAGTAGGTAGGTACATACCATCTCTCCATCTAACCTCAGGAAATCATTTATTCTTCAATTGGAAGATATGTTGTTTATGTTTGTTTTGTATCATTCAAATATCCCGCTCGTATAATATATTTGGACTATGATAATTTTACACTTACATATATGAAAGTAAAATTTAATAAATAAATGCCTACCTTTACGGAAGATTTTAAATTGTTTTTAAATTAAAATTAGTTAAAAAATTTAAACATCCTCTACACGACATGAAGCGCACATGACTAAGGTTTAACAAATAAATTTTTGTGTAATTTATAGAATTTTTGTGGAAATCAAGGTCAAATTGTAATATTTGTTTGTTTAGCTGTCCTTCTTGTGTGTCCACTAAATTATTAGATCGCCAGTAATTACAATATAGTTATCACATACCGTTAATAGATTAACAACACTTAAAACCCGTTAGCTCAATTCGATAAATGCCCAGCAGTCAGTGTATCACAGTTCTACGGAATTCACTAAATTCACGGCAAACTCATTGTAATAAAATCAACCCTCACGGTGCTCGCGACCTTTTTATAGGTTATTTAGAAAAGTTTACAAGTTTTACGTTGCTAGGAAACAAAATGTTCTAATTCGTTTCAGAATTACGGTTTTGTCAAAGGTGAAATAGGCTAAATTATTTAAATTAATACTATTAACGGGATATTTACCATGTATCATTGAATTATTGCGTTTCCGATATTTCGGCACTGTTGTAAGCGCCATCATCACGGATGTCCTGTCAGTAGTCTGTCATCATGGCGCTTGCAATAGTGATATCCCGTTAATAGTATTAATTTGTATAATTATAACCATGTAAGTTTAAAATCATATATAATAGTCTAAATTATAAAAACGCAACAACCAAAATAAATAAATTGTGAACTTTTAAAACCCTATCGATGCACTTTAATCCCTCCAACCACCCCAAGATTTGATGGAATTCTGGAAGAGAACTCAATTCTAAGTCAAGCTTGTCTTTGTACAGCATTATGTATGTTGTAATATATTAATGTTATTCTGAATTCTTCATATGTAAGTAATGAAGACTTGAAAAAGTCTAACAGGAGTCTAACAAGAAACAACACGAATAGTCATTTTTTAAAATTGCATGTCATTGTTTGTTTGTTAGTTACCTTTTTTAAGGGCGAATGGTTGGATAGAATTTTACGATTCAATGCATAATCCTACCCACTATCCTTATCACTACTCACTACTCTAAAAGTGGTGTACATTTTTACGTGTTGAAGGTGAAGTGACAGACGATACTTTTAGGTACTGACAAATCATCATCATTTGAATGTGATGCGTTTGAAGAGATAAGATATTTAAATAAATATTTTTTGAAGACTCAGTTCCTGATGCTCTCATTTCTTATAAAAGTCTTTTCCTTGGCCCTCGAGAAGTAAGGTTTACAAGTTTTTTCCCGCAACATTGTGATGTTATTGCTACGTATATTTTGCGGTTTCGAATATTCCTTAAACTTGTTGCTGACCGCTCCAATGTGGCTATGCCCTAAAGCTGACTACTCGTTTGACCGCTCTTTGAAGGATATCGCAGCAGTGGATGCAGGCAGCTCTGCCTGTTAGATTCGAGGGCCTTTGATAACGTCTTGTCGTACTGGCTCTTTCCTGACATGGGTTTAAGGGTTTGCGAACCTTGTTACTTTCTTCTAATGTTGACGGGGCAAGCATACTTTATAGGTTAAATTTAGTGTAAAATTCAGGTATTAACACGGGGAAAAAGAAAAAAGCCGGCAAGCGCAACAAGAAGAGCGCTGCGGCCCGAGAGGCTGAGACGGCGCGCCAGGAGCGTCTGCAGCCCTAGCTATCATACTTATTTACCTTAAATAGCTTGACGTTTCGACTGGGTTGCACAAGCCATGGTCACAAGCTGACCATAGTCTGCTTGTGGGTGATAAATAAGCATGATCGCGTTAATACCTGAATTTTACACTAATTTTAATCATGCAACGCAAAAGTTTATAAGTTAGCATACTTTATAGGGTTGAAACATTGTCGGCATGGTCTGCTTTTGGCGTGGATATTCTAGTAGCTCCACATGTTCAGTGAGCTAGGATGACGTAAGTACTAAAAGTGTTTGAAAATGCTGCTGAATGGGGCAAGTTGTGCTGATTTGGCTAGACTTAGGGCGATATAGCAGCCAAAGTCACTAGCATGGTTGCAAGTGCTTCGTTCATTACACCTGGGAACCTCACTGGTGATGGTGACTCTTTGTAGAAGGTCACAGGCTAAGAGCCTTAGGTATAGCAGAAATTGGCTGTCGGATAAGACACAACAATGGCGACTCTCGCTCCAGATTGTTCCTGGTGTAAAGAATAGCGCTCGCTATTCAGAGAGGCAATGCCGCCAGTGTCATGGGCACATTTGCACCGGGAGCTATGTGGGATGTGTTAATTTGATGGATAATTGTTTGATTGAATATGGAATGTTAAAATTTAAATAAAGAATTTAATTGGACTAACGATAAATTTAGAAAAAATATAAAATCCATTACCTCCAGTTTCTTAGTCTGGTTCTCTAATTGTTAGGCTACGAGACCTTTTAAATAAATCTTGATAATTCTACTCAAACTTTTAGCGCTCGTGGCCCGGCGGACTCAGTGTTCACTAAACGATCACTACGTTAAGCAACATTCGCTATAGGTGGTCATTGGATGGGTGACCACTTTGTGGAATTTACATTTGCGAGCGTTTCGTGCTTACGAAGGCACGTTAAGCCGTTGATCCTGGTTGCCAGTAAAATGGCAGTCGTTAAGCCTGGTTGAAGACCTTATGGGCGGCTTGACAATTTTCAACAGCAGGTCGCCACAGCCTGCACCTGTCCATTTCAACACGGCAATGGGCTCACCACCTGTTACATGGGATACAAATGCATACCGTGAAATACGGGCGTATAGTATGCCTCTGCCTACCCCTTCGGGAATAAAGGCGTGGCAATATGTAAGTATGTATGTAATTTTACTCCAGCAGGTCTATAATTTTTTTGTAATTTGAATTCATAGTTTATTTCGGTAATTTTAACTAAATCCGGTTACGTAGATTTGAAAACATTATATCTAATTTAAATATACGAGTACTTTGTATAAATTATACCTAGATGTTTGTTTTTTAAAAAAATGAAGTATTCGGGGTAAAAAGGTTCACCAATGTTATTTCTGGAAATAATGCTTTTTTTATACAACTGAAGTGGCAGACAAGCATAATAATAACCACATACCACAGGCGTCTGTATTGTCGCCAACTCTCTTTCTTCTGCATATCAATGACATGCTGTCGCTCGGGAACATTCATTGCTATGCAGATGATATCACGTTGCACGGGAGTTATTCTGCCCGTCCAGCAGTGGGAAGGGCCGACATTGTGGAAAAAAGACGGCAGCTTGTGGCTGATGTCGACCGGGTTCTGAATCGCATTTCCGGATGGGGTTCTGAAAACCTGGTCGATTTCAATGCCCGAAGAACACAGGCGTGTGCGTTCACAGCTAAAAAATCCCCTTTCCTACCTCTACCATCTCTTCAGAACACTACAATACCAATGAAACACAATCTAGACATCCTCGGCATAGACATTCGTCGTGAGCTCAGTAACAAATCTTATATAGAGAGCTGTATTGGGCTAGCCTGGCGAAAATTAGGAGTCCTGAATAAGGTTAGACGTTTTTTCACGCCGCATCAGAGATGTATGTTGTACAAAACACAGATTCGTCCCTGCGTCGAATACTGTTCTCACCTTTGGGATGATTCCGCGAGGTACTTGCTGGACGCGCTCGACGCTATGTAGAGACGTGCTATTCGCATTATAGATTGTCCTGAGGTAACAGGAAGCCTTGAGCCGCTGGCGCAGCGTAGAACCATAGCGTCCTTGGCTGCATTTTACCGCATGTACCATGGCGAGTGTTCTGAAGAGCTCTTCAACCTAATCCCACCCTATCCTTTTCGTTCCCGAACAACGCGTGCTGGGCAGAAGTGCCTCTCCCATATAGTGGAAAGAATTTTCGCCAGAACGGAACGATTTCGATTTAAGCGGAGCGTGAAGAGGCACATCATTGGGCCGCCAACTTGAGGGACGCTGTCAGTAGTCATGTAGACTAAAGAGAGTGCCCCGCAATTCGCTAGATGTCGTCATGACTTTCCATCAGGCGGACGGCGTCATTTTAGCGAGCTAGATATTAAAAAAAAAAAATTGGAGGCCTATTAATTACGTGTTTCATAATTTAAGCCAATACCTTTACATTTGTGTTAATTTATACATTCTAAAATTCTTATCATTCTCGCCTTTATTCCCAAAGGAGTGACAGAGGCGTGCTATAAGCCCACATTTTACCGTAAGCATTTTTGTCCGCACGTGGTGCTGAGCCGTCTTGCCTTGTTGAAATGGACTATCGCAAAATTGTGGTTAGTTACTGTTAAAATTGTTCAAGCCGCGCATAAGGCCTACAATTTTGCTTAATGACTGCCATGTTACTAGCAACCGGAAGCAATGGCTTAACGTGCCTATGGAAGCACGGCAACGACCGTAAATAGAGGACCAGCCAGAATGTATGTTGGTTATCGCAGTGATCATTGTCAGAACACTGAGTTGTATGTAAAATCTCAAATAAATGGTTTCATTCTTATGATTTGTTATGTGGGTTGCCAGTAAAATGGCAGTCGTTAAGCCTGGTTGAATGCCTTATGGGCGGCATGAAAAATTTCAACAGCAGGTAGCCACAACCTGCGTCTGTCTATTTCAACACGGCAATGGGCTCACCACCTATTACGTGGGACAAAAATCCACACGGTGAAAAGTGGGCATATAATATGCCTCTGCCACCCCTTCGGGGATAAGGCGTGATGGATATTTATTTATTTATTTTATTTTATTCTTATGATTTAAATTTATATATATTGGTAAAAAAAAATTACACACAGATACTCGTAAATCAAATTGAAGTGTCTTGTAATGAAAGTATGCATATTTGAGAATGAAAGTATATAAGTATACTATTTTAAAATTATTCTCTGTCTCTCTGTTTCTTTGTTCTAGTTAATCTCTGAAACAGCTGGACCGATGTAACGAGACTTTCACTGGTAGGTAACTTATGTTATAGGGGTTACGTTTTTTCTCGCATTCCCACGAGAACGATAACAGCGCGCGTGTAACACTAGTCCGCTAGTGTTTATATTAATGTAATTCTCAAACTATAAATAGAAGAAAAATAATTTTGATTTCGTCAAGTGGGTTATTATTATGCTTGTCTGCCACTTCAGTTGTATAAAAAAAGCATTATTTCCAGAAATAACATTGGTGAACCTTTTTACCCCGAAGACCTTTACTTATTTTTTTAAAATTCAAACAATTAGGTATAATTTATACAACGTACCTAGTCAGGTCATAAATTCTGTCACATGTTTAATATAAAAAAATTAAAACAAGTTTATTCATTATGTAACCATTTATATACCAATATGAACTTAACAAAACATAGATTCTTATGACAATAAAGTATATTCAAAATGACCTCCGTGATTTTGAATACAGGCCTTCAATCTGCGCGGCCAGTCGTCTATCGCAGCACGAACGAGGTCCATGTCAATATCGGCGGCTGCCTTAATCAAGAATGTCTTGAGTGACTCCAAATTGGGATGAAGCTTTGAGCACGCCTTTTCCTCCATGTGTTGCCATATCTTGTAATCTAACGGACTCAAATCTGGACTGGAGGAGGGCCAGTCTTCGTGCCGGATGAAGTCGATTTCACGCGCCGCCAACCAGTCTTGTGTGCTCTTCGCTCTATGAGCTGGCGCCGAATCTTGTTGGAATACCCAGTGCCTGTTATTGAACATGGTATGAGATACAGGTTCCACAAGGTTCGTCAGGACTGTATTTTGATACACAACTGCATTCGTTTTTACACCTTTCTCACAAAAATGTACCTCTGTTAAGCCCCAATAAGAAACTCCCAACCATACCATGAGCGAGGGTGGAAAATGACCTCGTTGGACACGCGGAATACGGTTGCTCGCTTCTTCACTACTGTGTGCGTACACCTTATCATTTTGTTTGTTGTAGCTCTCTTCTACGGTAAAATTTTTTTCATCCGAAAAAAGAATTTCCCGATATTTTTTTCCCGCGTACCGCTTCAACAAAGCGCGGCATCTCTTCAGTCTCAGGTCCATTAGACGAGCATTTAAACGATGTCCTGTTTTTCTTCGATATAACCGAAGCCCTAAGTCTTCATTTAACACCCTTTTCACCGTGGTTCTGCTTAACCCCATCTGAAGGGCCAACAGTTTCTGCTTACGTTTGGAATTTCTTTGAATTCGCGCCTTCACAGCTTTTATCACTGCTGGAGTCCTAACAGACCGAGGGCGACCACTTCTTGACCTGTCATCTACACTAGAGACTTCATTGTATCGTTTGATGGTACGATAAACGAATCTTTTGGTTATATTCAAATTTTTCAGTATGTCAAAAATTTTAATTGGCGCGTAACCGCAACGATGCAACGCAATAACTGCAACACGCTCTTCTTTAAGCGTCCACTCCATATTTAAAAATGAGTAAAATTCTAAAAAGTATACTTTTTTATTTTCATGAACAATTGGAAATTCGAATTCAATAAACTTTTTTGTGGCCAGCATCATTAAAGAAAAGTTTTTACTGTGTGACAATACTTATGACCTGATTAGGTATATTTAAATTAGATAAAATGTTTTCAAATCTACGTAACCGGATTTAGTTAAAATTACCGAAATAAACTAAAATTCAAATTACAAAAAAATTATAGACATACACATACTTACATATTGTCACGCCTTTATTCCCGAACGGGTAGGCAGAGGCATACTATACGCCCGTATTTCACTGTATGCATTTTTATCCCTTGTAACAGGTGGTGAGCCCATTGCTGTGAAATGGACAGGGGCAGGCTGTGGCGACCTGCTGTTGAAAATTGTCAAGCCGCCCATAAGGTCTTCAACCAGGCTTAACGACTGCCATTTTACTGGCAACGGGGATCAACGGCTTAACGTGCCTTCGTAAGCACGAAACGCTCGCAAATGTAAATTCCACAAAGTGGTCACCCATCCAATGACCACCTATAGCGAATGTTGCTTACGGTAGTGATCGTTTAGTGAACACTGAGTCCGCCGGGCCACGAGCGCTAAAAGTTCGAGTAGAATTATCAAGATTTATTTAAAAGGTCTCGTAGCCTAATAATTAGAGAACCAGACTAAGAAACTGGAGGTCATGGATTTTATATTTTTTCTAAATTTATCGTTAGTCTAATTAAATTCTTTATTTAAATTTTAACATTCCATATTCAATCAAACAATTATCCGGTGCAAATGTGCCAATGACACTGGCGGCATTGCCTCTCTGAATAGCGAGCGCCATTCTTTACACCACGAACAATCTTGAGCGAGAGTCGCCATTGTTGTGTCTTATCCGACAGCCAATTCCTGCTATATCTAAGGCTCTTAGCCTGTGACCTCCTACAAAGAGTCACCATCACCAGTAAGGTTCCCAGGTGTAATGAACGAAGCACTTGCAACCATGCTAGTGACTTTGGCTGCTATATCACCCTAAGTCTAGCCAAATCAGCACAACTTGCCCCATTCAGCAGCTTTTTCAAATACGTTTAGAATCTACGTCATCCTAGCTCACTGAACATGTGGAGCTACTAGAATATCCACGCCAAAAGCAGACCATGCCGACAATGTTTCAACCCTATAAAGTATGCTAACTTATAAACTTTTGCGTTGCATGATTAAAATTAGTGTAAAATTCAGGTATTAACGCGATCATGCTTATTTATCAGCCACAAGCAGACTATGGTCTACTTGTGACCATGGCTGGTGCAACCCAGTCGAAACGTCAAGCTATTTAAGGTAAATAAGTCATCATCATCATCCGAGCGTCTGTTCCAGTTGCGTCTCGCGACGCCCGGGGTCCGCTTTCCTACATTTTCTCCTCCACTTCGCACGGTCGTCGGCATCCCCTGTAGTGAGACCATTGGCACGTATATCATCCCTTACGACGTCAAGCCAGCACTTCTTGGGTCTTCCCCTCTTACCGGGACCCGGCGGGGCTGACATGGCCAGACATTTGTTACCTACGTAGCCCGGCGGTTGCCGCAAGCGTGACCATACCAACGAAGGCGACACTCTTGCAACTTGTCTGCAATGTCACGGACGTGAAGGCTGCCGCGGATGCGAGAGTTCCTCACGCGGTCCATCTGCGTGACTCCACACATCCACCGCAGCATCTTCATTTCCGTGACACGCAGCTCCTGCTTGTGTCGCTCCAATATCGGCCACGTCTCACTGCCATGTAAAAGGACAGGTCTAATAATGGTTTTGTAGACCTGTCCCTTCAACCGGATCGGCATTTTAGGATCACAAATGACACCGGTCATCTCCCGCCATTTGGCCCACGCGGCAGCAATGCGTGACTTGACATCGCAATCGATGTCACTGGACGTGTGAAAAACAGATCCCAGGTATTTAACCTGGTCCGTGCGCTCGACCAAATCACCGCCTATGCGGACGGAGGTGGGATCTGTCGAGTTTAGTGCCAAGTACTCGGTCTTCGCCACATTTAGTTTCAGACCGCCGTTCTCGAGCGCCTCCTTCCACGCTTTTACACGTCGCACCAATCTGCCCCTGTCCGCGTCTGCCAGCGCAATATCGTCAGCATACATGAGCAACCATGGAGGCTGCTCATGTGGGTTTCTGATGCTGTCCGACAATTCGTCTAATATTACACTGAACAGAAGCGGACTAAGGACAGAACCCTGGTGTACCCCGACGGTGATGGGGAAGGGTTTCGTGTCGCCAACAGCAGTCCGAACCATTGAATCGGAGTCACAGTACATGTCCCGGATAGTGTCAATATAGACCTCTGGAACCCCTTTGGACCGCAGTGCCCACCAGATCATCGCACGAGGAACACAGTCGAAGGCCTTCTGCATGTCTAGAAACAAACAGTGCAGAGGCGTGTTCTTCGACCTGTATTTCTCTGCGACAACCCTCAGGGCAAAAACAGGGTCCGTGGTCCCATGACCAGGGCGAAACCCATATTGACACTCCGAGAGTACACTCCTGCCGGATCCGAGAGTCTATAATCCTCTCGAAGATCTTCATGGTGTGGGACATCACTTTTATACCGCGGTAGCTCCCGCACTCCTGCACTGACCCCTTACCTTTGAAGACTGGAGTAATAATACTCAGTCTCCATTGGTTTGGGATCTGCCCGCTGATCGCACATCGCATGAGGAGTATGCGGTTAAAAAGGTTTACTAAGATGCCCACACCGCGAGGACCCATCGCCTTCCAGGCTTCGATGGGGACTCCATCGGGTCCGACAGCTTTCCGATTCTTCTTGCGGCGAAGCGCAGTCAGGACTTCTCCAGGCGTTACCGGTGGCACTAGTCCCTGAAGGTAAATAAGTATGATAGCGTTAATACCTGAATTTTACACTAAATTTAACCTATAAAGTATGCTTGCCCCGTCAACATTAGAAGAAAGTAACAAGGTTCGCAAACCCTTAAACCCACGTCAGGAAAGAGCCAGTACAACAAGACGTTATCAAAGGCCCTCGAATCTAACAGGCAGAGCTGCCTGCATCCACTGCTGCGATATCCTTCAAAGAGCGGTCAAACGAGTAGTCAGCTTTAGGGCATAGCCACATTGGAGCGGTCCGCAACAAGTTTAAGGAATATTCAAAACCGCAAAATATACGTAGCAATAACATCACAATGTTGCGGGAAAAAACTTGTAAACCTTACTTCTCGAGGGCCAAGGAAAAGACTTTTATAAGAAATGAGAGCATCGGGAACTGAGTCAACAAAAAATATTTATTTATATATCTTATCTCTTCAAACGCATCACGTTCAAATGATGATGATTTGTCAGTACCTAAAAGTATCATCTGTCACTTCACCTTCAACACGTAAAAATGTACACCACTTTTAGAGTAGTGAGTAGTGATAAGGATAGCGGGTAGGATTCTGCATTGAATCGTAAAATTCTATCCAACCATTCTCCCTCAAAAAAGGTAACTAACAAACAAAAAGTGACATGCAAATTTTAAAAATGACTATTCGTGTTATGTTTCTTGTTATTATTACTCCTGTTAGAGTTCCCAATATTGTATGCACTAGATTGTCTTTGCCGAGTAGACACGACTGTTAAAACCTGTTTGAATACATCTTATACATTAATCCTTGCTCATATTACAAGCTGACCGCCAGACGTCATTTAATCCCGTCTTTTAGTAATTTTACAATACTGAATGAATATTTACCCGATTTGTTGACATTTGTGATTAGTGCTCCGCTCTCCTGGGCAGCAGCGTGATTAAATAGCCTTCCTCAATAAATGGGCTATCTAACACAAAGACTATTTTTCAATTCGTTCCTGAGTTTAGCGCGTTTAACCATACCAATAAACTCTTCAGTTTTATATATTAGTAGGTATATAGATAAAATACAGTAGTCAGCTGCGTCTGTCTATTCACGACAAATTAAACATTTCAAACGTATTATCATGTGAATTGTACCAATGGATTAGAGTACTACATGAGGAAGGTTAGGTGTATAATTTGTCAAGGCTTTATGTAAATTGGCTAAAATATGACGGTAATTGTCTGCGATATCTCAACGAATTAAGCTGAATGAAGGCTATAATCGGAAACCCTTAGTGTAACAAACAATGGTAGGTAGTACTGCTTTCATTGGTCTACAGAAAGTGTAAATCCTCGGTGGCTTATGTCTAACTTTTAAGGATAGCTTGCTAAACCCTGAGGCAAATAGGCCACTTACTTATTAAATTTGTTTATGCTTTTGAAAATAAGTTATTATTATTGTTATCTCTTTATTCACTATTAGTTCTTTCTTCTTAAACTAAGCCTAAACTCCTTATACCTACATCGCAATTTTGGTAGTATGGATCTAAATAAACTGCGTGAGAATGCAAGCATTAACTGGGATCCTTCGCTAGCAGCACAAACAATTGATGCCCAAAAAACCTTTTTTAATTAGAAAATTATTCAACTTTATGAACTTTATGCGCCGGTTCGGACAGTCTAATTTACCATCTCCATGGCTTACAGCTGACATGAAAAGAATACTTTCCCAAAAAGCTGCTGCCAAATGCAAATACAAAATGAGGCCTACGGCTATTAACAAGGAGAAATACCTTTCACTGCAAAATCTCTGCAGTAAGGTGTTTAGAAAAGCGCAACGCCAATTTATTTATAAATCGATCCAGAACCTCCGTTCCGATCGATTTTCATTCAATGGATTCGATTTCATTCGAGAAAATATATGGTTCATGTAAACATAGGATGTAATTTTTTTTTCTTGTGAATATTTTGTAAACAATAATGGATGACAGACAAACGTTGAGGTTGACATAGACAGCATAGACTTTAAGCGTCCCTGTCCCTTTACTGTTGTCATACCATAAACTATACGGTTTCTTTTTTCTTTTCTATTTTATGATAAATAATATTTCAGAAAATACTTTTTTCACATTTGGCATTATCATTAGATTGTTTTATTATTCACTAGGTAATTTTTAAAATTTAAAATCTAATTATATTTGCATTGTTCATTGAATCCTAGAATAAACCTTGCCGCACTTCTTCGAACTACTTCTCGTCGCACCAGTTGTACAACTCATTTACTATTGGAGCAGTACGATTGTGAAATTCACTGCCTCATTCTATGGCAGATAGCTCTTCTTTGGCAGTAATTAAGGACAGGGTAAAAGAAATGTACCTTTCGCAAAAAACATAGGGTATTGTGTATTTTAATATTTATGTATATATATATATATACATAAATATTATAAATATTGTGTATTTTAATATTTATGTGTATATATATATATATATATACATAAATATTAAAAAACACACATACATACTAACTAACTATCTTCACCATGTATCCGTGACGGGGTAGTCAGAGAGGACAGATCGCCAGGCTTCGCGATCCATGCATACTTATTTCACTTCTTGAAGATTCATCAATCGCTTCCTACACGCACGTCTGGGTATCCGAGTACTTTTGACCTTTCCGTTTTTGAGCAATCTGCTCACGTGGTCTTCATATGTAAGTCTCGGCCTACCCTGACTTCTTCTACCCTCTACTTTCGCACAATATATATTCTTCGTCAGACGTTCCTCACTCATTCGTTGGACGTGTCCAAACCAACGGAGCACGCACTTTTCCAGCTTAACGCTGACACTTTCATTCAAACCTGCCATATTGCGTATCACTTCGTTACGTATTCGGTCGGCCAAAGTAACACCGCACAATTTTCGAAGTGATCGCATCTCCACAGCATTCAATTTATTTACTTTCATGCATCTGCTGACATACCCAGGTTTCGCTACCGTAAAGCAAAGTTGGCACTAGCACTGCGTTAAGAATCGCCAGTCGTGCTTCGACTTTGTCGCTTTACTAATTGGAACGAAGCACCGTTAATTCTGTTTCCGGCAGCTACTCGCCGTTCTACATCCGAATCACATCTACCATTTGTGCTAAACATACTCCCTAAATACACAATGTCATTCACTTGCTCTAGACGTTCCTGGTTTACCCTAATCTCGCATTTGGTTCTTACGTCATCTCTTTCAAATACTAGAACCTTAGTCTTACTTGCATTCAAGCGAAGATCCTTACTTTCACACTCCTCTTTCATATTAGTGACTAATAATGCCTGAACGTTGGCTTCTGATGAGGCCATGAGCACTGCATCATCAGCGTACAGCAGACAGTTAACTTTAAAGTCACCCAAATTCACACCCATATCACAATCTTTACAGACATAGTGTGTCCCAGACGCGCGAGCCACCGTACTTGACCATGTCAGCAGTAACTCTGTCTTTTCTCGCAGCCTTTCATAGTTTTTAGCCTTTTTAGCCTTTCATACATTTCATACTTCTTATCGCTTGTTCAATCTCTTTCATACTAATGACTTCAATGACACCAGGATCCGGAGCGTCACAGTGAGCTCCACTTCCCGATGCGGCATCTCTGTCCTTACTTGCATATATCCTTCCATAATATTCACTCCATCTCTGCAGGACGTCAGTTTGTTTTGTTAGAACATCGTTGTCAACACTAAGCACTTTATTCATACTGCAGATTGTCGAACAACTCCGAGTCTTGCCTACCTCTTTCCAGAAGTGCTTGGCATTATCTCGGAAATTGGATGACAACCTTTCATCCGCTTTCATTCTGCACCTTTCACGAGCTTCCTCTATCATTGCCTTAGTGTTAACCTTTTGCAGTTTGTGTCTCTCTTTCATATTCAAAACATTCCGCGAGGCTAAGTAGTCTAACAATGGTTTCTTCTTCATTCGAACGGCTTCTTTCACTTTATCATTCCACCATGCATCGCGCTTATTACTACTGCCTCTTTTTGTCTCTCCACACACTTCCACAGCGGCATTTACCATACTATCCCTAAGGTTCTGCCATACACATTACACATTCTCACTACTAACATTGACGTCGCCAAGCTTTTCTGCTACCTTTTCTTTATATTTATCCCTAATGGATGCATCCTGCAGCTTCCAGCTTTTGATGCTATAAGTCGGCTCAGGTTCAGGACACTCGGCACGATGACGCGAACAGACCCCTAATCCTAGTTATGGGACCCACCCATCAATTCAAGTCTCCACATACTATAAGTCTTTCATTTCCTTCTATCACATTTAGAGCTTCTCCCATACTCTCCCAGAAGTCCTCTAGCTCACTCGCGTTCGACGAAGATACTGGCGCGTAAGCAGCTACCAGGAAAATCTTCGTCAAACCAAGTTTAAGACGGATCCAGAGGATTCTGGGACCTACCAATTTGTACTCATACATACCGGAGGCCAATCGCGAGGACAACAAAATTAAAACCCCCCGACTGCCATGCTCGCTCTCTGGTACGCCAGACCATAGCGCGAGCACCCCACCCCGAAGCTCCAAGACTTCACTGCCCTTGCGCTTGGTCTCTGTCAAGCACACTACATCTAACTTTCTCTCATTCATAACATCCATCAACTCATTCATCTTATCTGCCATTCCTCCCCTAACATTCCACGCAGCTACCCTGCACTCCATCCTCCACTTCCAGTAGAATTGCAGCCGTAGCTGGCAGGGATGGCGACGTGCACGCTTCTACTCTTCGTCCCCATCATCATCATCCTCATCATATTTAAGTATGTTTATGCATGTATTTATGTAATTTAAATTATGTATGATAATATATAATAGGCTATGGTGACCACTTTTCATCAGGTGGGCCGTATGCTTGTCTGCCACCTCAGTGGTATAAAAAAAATTAGAGAATAGAGAATTGTACACTGGCTGGAGAAAACTCATTGTTGAGTTAATCAGCTTCACCTTTGTACATAACTAAGTTGTATATTGTTTATCTATCTATCTATACTATTATAAAATTGTAAAATTAGCCGTGACGTACATTTGAAATAAATTAAAAAAATATATTGTGATGGACTATTTAAAAGATTCTGTGTCTGAACTGTGATTTTTTTTTCTTCGTGTCTGTTTGTTTGTTCGAGGTTGTAGCAAAATCCAGACGGTTGATCACAACTCTGCTAAAAGAATATTGTGGTTAATTTTCTAGCTTAAATACTGCGCTATATTTTATCAAAATCGGTTTAGTAGGATTGATAATACAGCTTGAACTATATATTACTAGACGCGCTATATATTGGACAGGTCAAAGTATTTTGATTCGTTAGTTAGGCTTTAATTAAGACACCATTTTTCACTGCCCACTGATTTTCAGTTACGCACATACTCGTATCGAGTTGCCTTCATGGATGAAACGATGAGCAAAGTAAAGATATCTAGGTGCGGTAAAATTTTGGATGGGTGAACATTTCAAAAGTTGGTGCATCATATCAGCAGACACGCCTCTTTTAGTTACAGTCTCTAATGGGTAAAGGATCAGTGAAAATAAACACTCTTGGCGCGGTCTACTTTTAGATGGGCGCCTCTTTAAAAGAATGTGAATCGCATTTCAGCAGACACTTTGCTTTTTAGTTACGCACATAACAAATTTCTGTCATTAATGGATAAAAGATCAGTGACGTAAAGTAATCCCGGCACGGTTAACTTTTGGATGGATGACGATTTTGTGATATCTGTAGTTATCTAAGAAAAACTTCAGTAATATTTTTGCACTAAAGGAACACTCACTTGGCCAAATCCTTCTTCACCAGCACCTGCTAACTGATGGTGAACGTTCTGGTCAAGGTGCTTAGGAGAGCTCTGTTGAAATTTTTCAAACTGTTTACACTGTTGATTGATGGCACTTGGTGGAACTTGCTACACATCTTGAACAAAAACACTTGTACTGTTCCACTTATTTATTATTTTACCTGACCGGTTTTGCCTTACGGCATTTTCAAAGGTTATCACATATTTAATGTATTTCGGATGTCATTGAATACAATATATGAAGTTATAACAACAATGGTTTGAATGAGGGTAAATAATAATTTCATGATACCACTTAATAAATTTTTCCTAAAAATTAGGGAGAATCTCAAGAAATGAAATAATACATTTAAACATCAATTCAATATTACAATTTTCATTAAAATTAAATTTTATCATAAATAATGTCAATTTTCAAATATTAATAAAAAATTGAAATTTTTCAAGCCAGCAACTTAATGACTGTTTCAACTTGTCTAAACAACTGCCATTTTACTGGCAACCAAATGAATGATAACCAACGGATAGATACTATTTACAATTCCGAACCGTTGGTCGCTTTAAATATTTTAAATTGTGTATGACATTTTGTAAGCGCCGTTAAAATGGTCTATGCAAAATAAAGATATTTTTATTTTATTTTTATTTTTTTAATTATACAAATCGGTTTTTGTACTATTGGGGTGATAAATAGGCTACCTGACAAAAAATGTTCACCGTAGCCTACATACATTTGATTTTGTAAAACCAAAGTTTTTTTCCTTTCACGCGCGTTGCCGACCACAGAATACGGATCTAAAATTTAAGTTATCTATGATTATGATTTATATCTCTGTCTATCCCTTGAATAATTTAGTGATTGTATGTATTATGTGTGCGTAACTATAGATTACAGTCAAACACTAAAATTTTCCAATTCATAAAAGTGTCCCACAATATTGTTTTTATATTAATTCTCGCATATTGTCACATCTTTATCCCCGAAGGGGTAGGCAGAAGTGTACTATACGCCCACATTTAACCGCATGCATTTTTTGTCTCACGTAACCCATCCATATTGAAATGGACAGGCGCAGACTGTGGCAAGTAGGCCTCCGATAAGGCTGATAAGACCTTTCTCTGGGCTCAACGACTGCCATTTTACTGGCAACCAGGACCAACAGTTTAACGTGCCCTTCGAAGCACGGAAACGCTCGCAAATGTAAATGCCACAAAGTGTTCACCCATCATAGGAACAGCTACTGCGAAAGTTGCCTAACGCAATGATCGTTTACAGAACACTGAGTTAGCAGGGCCACGAGCTGGATATAAATATCGTTTCGTGGTCAGTGCTTTATTTTCTGATACTTATTTACTTAATTCTGTTCCAGCTTCATTTTGGATTAAACTCCTAGCTTAGGTTCCTAGGAAACCCGTAAGGAATTAATGCATTAGAGCCCTTAACTAACTTGTTGCAAGAAGCAGCAGTGCGGCTTTGTGGGGATCTCCCAGTCGTGGAGAGCGGTCTAATCATTAAACCACCATTCTGTTCCTATCGCCACTTCCGAGACGCAGGATAGGCGAGAAGTAAGTCACTGCGTTAAAGGTCAAACGAAAGCGGTTGAGCGTGTGCTAAAATGCACGCCCGAAATACCGGATCCCCATATGAATTTTGTTGGACGGGCACCACGGCCACTCCAGTCTTGATCGCGCATAGACAAAGCTACAAGGCGACGGCTTGACAGCTATAAGGCGGCGCCCTAAAACAGATGACGGGGATGAAGCGCCGCACCTGTAGTGTTTTTTTAAATCTACCAGTTAAGATTAATCCTAACCAACAATGCCGTAAACAATTTCTGTCGTACGCTTCTACCAGTCAAGCTGGGTGCGCCACACTTCAGCAGGCCTTGCTTCGCCGCCATTGCATGTTCTCATGCAATGGAGTTAGCTGCCAGGAATTTGTACTATGATTTACAAGGGTAGCGTTAAGGTTTACACCAGCAAGTGGGACGCCACTGCATGCTTTAGCGAGTAAGTCATGCTTGCGAAAGAGGCGGCGGTGAGTTCCGCAGCTCGGGTACCGCAGACATTTTTTCGCCCAGGGCTACAGGTCTCCATGACCGGGGGCGTGAAGATGGTGGTGGGCTGCTTGCCGTTCCTACAGAAGGCCCTAGACAGTGGCTTGGCGTTAACTATACGTACACCCATTACCCCTTTAAAGAAGTGAGATAGCACCCGAACACCCAAAGGCGAGGCCGCAGTGATCTGGCCCTGGCACTATCCATTCTTGGGTTCACACGGGACTCCGGGTCTTAAAAATCCGGAAGGGCACTGTATGGTTTAAGTCGGTAGGATTTCGGCATATCCATGAGGACTTCCACAAGTAAAGTCGAACTTACCCGATTTGCACAACAAATCTGAAAACGACCATCAATGATTTTTGAGAGAAACTGAGACCGGTCAAAGAACAACGAGGCTCTACTCTTAAAATATTCAACAAACCACTCTAAAAGAAATCGTATGAGACGAAGTGATGTAGAGAGATGTGATTGATCGAGAACGCATAACTTGGACCAAAGAGTAAAAAGAAGGTTAACATCCTAATGTTAACCACTGTGGGGGCTATACCAAGAATTTTAAGGCCCAAATCAGCTGTATCTGGAATTTGTGCAGCTACCGACAAACAGACGAGGTCATAGGTTAGAAAAAAACCTTTAGAAATAAAACACCCTGTACCAACTTATCTGGCTGGATCAGTGTGGAGCAATAACGTTTAACACTTTTCTGATTACTATAGGATATTAAGTAAGTACCTATAAACATACTCATGGAATCTGTTTGTATGTAACAATCCATGCCGACAAGTTTTGAACTTGTTAAGTTCCATACAAAACACCACTCGAGCAAAGCCGCGGGCAAAAGCTAGTTATTATATAACGTAGTTGTTATTGTGTAAAATAAAAAACAGAAAAAAATAACAAAAACTTTACTAGTTAGGGTCACTATAATATAATCCCACGCCATTGACAAAACAAGACACGTAACAAAAGTAAGATTAAGAATTTTTAAAATATCATGTTTTATAATGGACTAAAAAATATTATTCTTTTTTCATAGTTTAATGCCTTGTCTTCCATTTTAAGCTATTGTTTAAATTTTAATTTAGTTCATAGTTTTTTTTTATTTAGTTCATCGGGAAGTTAGTTTTCCATTGGTCAATTTAAGAAAGCTAGTTTATCTACTCTGATACTATAATACAATGATTATAAAACTGATAACAAAATTCTTATGACAAACATTACGTACAGGCCAACAATAATAAAAAAAAGTTTAATTACAATACAGGTCTTGTATGGACACCTGTATCATAATATAACTTTTTAATCATAACGATACACCTATACAACCTCCAGCTGGACCAAGGAGGTAGAACCTCTACTTAAAAAAAAAAAGTTTCAATCATTGGTTTCAATGAACGAGCCCGCGACGCAAGCGCGCATGCGCAATCAACATTTGACATTTAAAAAAAAAATTTGTTGTTATATTCATCATTTTATTTGCAATATTGCTTTACGTATGAGAGTATGAGAGTAGATAAAGTAGTGTATGACACTGTACATAACTTGGTCTTATAACACTCGTGTGATACTATAAAAAAACTCGCCTACGGCTCATTTTTTTAAAACACACTCATGTTATAAGAACCATTATTATGCAACAGTATCATAAACTACTATTATAAAACATGGTGGAATATTGTTCACTGGAGATAACAAAATGTTACGAGATGGTACAATTGCTTGGTTTTGGATATAAACTTGGATCATTTGTATATTGAAGCGCTCGTGGTCCCGCGGTCTCAGTGTTCTGTAAACGATCACTGAGTTACGCAACTTTCACTATGGCTGGTCCTCGGATGGGTGACCACTTTGTGGCATTTACATTTGCGAGCGTTTCCGTGCTTCGGAAGGCACGTTAAGCCGTTGGTCCCGGTTGCCAGTAAAATGGCAGTCGTTAAGCCTGGTTGAATGCCTTATGGGCGGCATGAAAAATTTCAACAGCAGGTAGCCACAACCTGCGTCTGTCTATTTCAACACGGCAATGGGCTCACCACCTATTCCGTGGGACAGGTAAATCCACACGGTGAAAAGTGGGCATATAATATGCCTCTGCCACCCCTTCGGGGATAAGGCGTGATGGATATTTATTCATTTGTATATTTATTTTATACCACTGAGGTGGCAGACAAGCATACGGCACACCTGATGGAAAGTGGTCACCGTAGCCTATGGACGTTTGCAACACCAGAGATGCAGCATTCGCGCTGCCGACCCTTTAAAAACCTTCTAAGACCCCTTTTGAAGAATCTCAAATTTATGTTTTCTTCAATAACATAAGATTAAATACTCCTACCTAAATACATTTGTAGGTAGCGTATTAAATTGTGTATCTATGATCGCTACACATTGAGGCCGAGGACATACAATGGGCTACCGCATCGCAGTGTACGATTTAGATCTATATAAAAGGACAAAAATTGTAGGCCTATGATCAAAGGCCGATGTCACTTTATACTACGCGTATTTTTTAAGAAATTTCTTACATTTGACACCCATATTGCAGCAGTGCATTAAAAATAATAATTAGGTCGATCGTAGCATGAAGTACGTGACAAAAAGTGACCCAGCAGTTTTTTAAAGCGAATCCAAAAGCAAAAATTCCATGTATGATGTACCTACTCGCTTCGTATCTAATTGTCAAATAGAAAAAAGATGTTAGTTATGACCTTAGCTCTCTACTCCGGGAGCCCAATTCTCGACCATACGACTTGAAAGCGTAGACGGAAATTTGCGGGTGAAATGTCATTTGATTCATATTTTGAAACGGCGAAAAATGAGCCAAAGACATTTTACCAGTAAATTTACGTCTACGCTTTTAAGTCGTATGATTGAGAATTGGGGCCCTGGCAGATTGCAGGTGTTTTACAAAAAATTACCCAGTATAGGGATTATGGAGGGCGTTAGATTATCTTGCGCAAGCCAGTTGCACACTCCAGAACTCGTTTGCTCTTTTACCCATTGCCATCTATGTCCACCACACTGGTGCTCCGATGGATAATAACGCTTCGGAGTTTATCCTTTAAAGACACACCAAGTATAGCTTATTTGTCACATAATAGGTACCTACTTACATTACTTTAACAGAGTTTTTGTGATTACATTTAAATAAAAACTTAATCAGTAATACATTTTACTATACAAAACCTTTTATCTTGTTTTCTACACGATAGCAAATCGTGTCTATTATACTCGTATGTTAAATAATTCTACAAAAACATAAACAAAGTGGTGACGAATTGTTTCTTTATCTATATATATAAAAGCAGAAACTGACTGACTGATCGATTAACGCACAGCGGAAACCGTTGGCCTAAAACTATTAAATTAAGCACAACTATTCTTTAAATGATGCAGATGTCTACTGAGAAAAGATTTTGAAAATTCAACCCTTTAGGGAGTGAAAAGGGGTTGCATAGTTTGCATCGAACAACTTGTTTTCTTTTCGTAGATTTTTTTTAGTAGCTGACACTCTGATTTAACATATAGTCTACTTTTTTATTTAGTATATTGTCTTCAGAAATATTAGCCTGCTTATTGTAACTTGTGCCATATTTAACGGAACTCCCTACGCGGCAAAAACCACGGGGCGTTCGCTAATGATTATTTAAAAAGCTACGGCTCTAAGCGCAACCCAGGCCTTGAGGTAAATAACTTGTATTATTAAACAAGTTAATCTGATTTATTTACTTCACATTCAAATATTGTTGCTGTTAAGTCTTGCTAAAAACCTTCATTGTAGTCTCGCAGTAGTTTTTGTATCGATCTGTTTGATTAAAAACTTTTTATTGTGTAAACCGTGATAATTTTTATCAGAATTGGACAATTTTATTCTAGACTAAATGTCCTGGAAAACTTGGAATGTGTACTGAATTATAAACATGTGATTTTGAGTTTGATTTTGAGTAGTCATTGTGAGAGGTCATAGCTTGCATTTCGCCCTCTACGGCATCAAACACGAAACGAAACCCGGTCGTGAAAAATAGAACAGGATTAAAGTGATGACTTGTTTCCTACTAAGCCGGAAGGCCGCCACTAAAGGTATTTCTAATACAATAACAAAATAATAATATTAAATGTATACTTTTAAAAATGGACTTAAATTGGTGACTTGCCTTGATTGGAAATTTTGGCGTTATACGTACCTCTAAGGTAGTAAAAAACCGATAAACGGTTAAATGGAATTTCATCATTTTCAAAGTTAGAGACATGAATTTACCGTACACCTGTTTTTGGTTACAAATAAATGGACACGTGTACCGCGGTTTTGAATTTTGTTTGTGAAAAAGAGGTTGTTTTTACTGACTCATAAATCACGAAATCCATGAAGCTAACGGAGCTATGAAGTTCAAACTTTGTAGCAGTCTATACTGGCTACACAAAATTATTAGTGTGGCAACACTGGTTTTATTATATCCCTTCTTCTTGTCGCCAACTCGCCGACGGTACGCGAGCCGTTTTGTGTTAAGCTCTAATTAATACTATTAAATTTAGTTTATGGAGCTCGAACTTTTATTTGAACGCATCGGAGTACTCCCAGCACAGCACACTGCCAAGCCAAACAAATACAGTCCATTGCCACCGCAGGAGCTCAACATATGGTCCCTCGGCCTACACAAACAGTAAGAAAAGTGCTTCATTGTGTCGTTTAATAGAGAAATTTCAAGGATACACAGAAAGGTGCGAACAACTAAGTGTACAGCGAACGTATTTTTTTGATGTGCAGTCATACAACGCCATCAAAGAAACAGGCGGTCAAGCAAATCAAGTAAGCTAATTTTGTCTCATTATTTTGGGCAGCCATTTTGGACTTTGGACATCGTCATTTGCACTTGCACAATTGCACAATTGCACGACTGCACGAGTCCACCAACAAAGACTGCACAACACAAGAATTTTCGGCCATTCCTTTCCATCCAATGCGAAAAACAAATAAGAACGAGTGAGAAAGACATCTTCGGTTCGCCTCTACCGATACCGAATAGTACCGAAGACGATCGACGCGCTTGACATCGTTGAGATTTCAAATAAATAGTAATTCTAACTATACTTTTGTGTCGCCATTTTGTACGCGTCTTTGCATGAAACTATTGTTACTCTAAGATTTGTACTAAACACGATTTAAAATTTTAAGAAAAATAGTAAATTTAAAGAAAACAGTGTTTAAGTAGTGCGTAAGTGATTAATACTGATTAATTTACGTGTAATTTGCAATATTTTTACAATGACGGACGAAAGGTCTAAAGCACTTATACGCAAGCGTGGTTATGTCAAAGGTTCTTTTACCAAACTTGTAAATACTATCATGGAACTTCAACTTGATCAAGCTACCAAAGAGGACTTGATGGTGCGGGAGAATAGGCTCACACTTCTTTTCACAAACTATGAAAATTATTGTTGTGAAATTAGTACAGTTACTGACGACGATAATGAACCTTTCTCTGAATTTGAAGAAAAATACATGTCGGCACTAGCTCGCCTAAAAGGTAGCATTGCCAAAATGAATTGCAGTCGTGACTCTAAAACGAAATTACCAATAATTAATATACCAAATTTTACTGGTAAGTCATCTGAATACAAACCATTCATATCAATGTTTTATTCTTTGATCGATAAAAATAGTGGCTTAGATGACATTCAAAAGTTATATTATTTACGTAATTTTCTCAAAGACGAACCCTTTGATTTAGTAAAAAATCTGCCATTAATTGGTGAAAGTTATCAAGAATCTCTCAATATTTTAAAAGAGAGATATGATAACAAGCATAGGATTATAAATGAGCACATAAATTTATTATTAGATCTTGAGCCAGTATTAAAATCAACAGCAGAAAACATTAGAAACTTTGTATGTGTTGTGAAGCAACAATTATCTGCATTAAAGAACTTAGATCTGTCAGTTGATCTGTGGGACCCAATAGTTGTTTGTATTTTGACTAGGAAACTTGATACATATTCCAATAGGGAATACCAATTAGATAGGGAAACCAATGTTGATCCAACTGTTAAACATTTACTTAAATTCCTAGAAAAAAGAGCATTAGCGCTCGAAAACACTATGATAGCAAGCAAAGGCAATCTGCAGCAGACACAAGCTCATCGTAAAGAAGTGCCTCGCCAGCTGAGGATAGCTTCTGCTCCTGCTGCGATCAATAGTGTAACCAGTACAAGTATTGCTTCCTGCATGTTCTGTAAGTGTGAACACAAGCTTTATTCTTGCCCTAAATTTAAACTTCTACATTTTTCTAAGCGAATTGAATTTGCAGATGAACACAGGCTTTGCAAAATATGTCTCAATAAGCATAAGTCTAACAAATGTCGCTTTCATTTCAAATGTGATGTGTGTAAAAATAAGCACAACACGCTTATGCATGAGGAACAGCCTATACAGCCATCGGTAACCATGGTTTCTGAAACATCCACCACTCAAGTACTGTTACCAACCGTGCAAGTTAAATTAATTGCTCGTAATGGCACTGAGATTCTTGCAAAGGCCTTGTTGGACAGTGGATCTCAAACATCATTTGCAACCACAGAACTGGTTAACCAATTAGGCTTAAAGCCAAAGCATATAAACAAGGGAATCATTGGTATAGGAAACACTCATAGCAATATTAGCCAGTGCACGCAGCTGGAGGTTTTCTCAACAGTATCAGCATATAAATGCACCATTAATTGCTATGTAATAGATAAGATTACTTCACAGCTTCCTCAGCACAAAATTGATACTGCTGCAATAAAGATACCTACACATTTGACATTGGCAGATCCCAAATATAATGTTCCTGGTAATATTCATATACTTATGGCAGCTGATATATTTTTCCAGGTGCTCCAGCATGAAAATCCTGGTAAGCAACCATCAGTGCAGGCTAATCTAGACAGGGCAGCGGGTCGGCCTCCATTAGTGCAGTTTGTAAATACAAAATTTGGGCATATTGTAGCAGGTAGTTTTCCTAATCTGGTACACTCAGAAATCACACAAAAACATGTAACTTTATTTTGCAAAACATGCGACTCAAACATTGATGATACGGTCCGGACCTTTTGGCAGACTGAGAGTGTGCCTGAAATGTTCCCAGAACAAAGCCCCGAGTTTGTTCAAGCTGAACAAATTTTTCAAAAAACAATGGTTTATAAAGATAATAAGTTTGTAGTAGCTTTACCACTAAAAGTTTCACTTGAGAAGATTAATGAGTTACTTGGTGACTCCTTTTATTTAGCTTTAAAACGATTTCACAACTTGGAAAAAAGATTTTCTAAGGAACCTATACTCTATAAGCAATACAAGTCCTTTGTGGATGATTATATTGCACAGGATCACGGTACATACATAGACATTGACAAATATGACCTCACTACTGATCCAGTATATTTTTTGCCTCACCATGCGGTTTTAAGACCTGACAAAAGGACAACTAAGTGTAGAGTAGTGTTTGATGCTTCAATGTTAACTAGTTCAAAGCGATCCTTAAATGATCTACTATTAAATGGTCCCACCGTCCAAAAAGAACTATTTGACATATTACTTTTGTTTCGTTTAGGCCCTTATGTCTTTAGCACAGATCTCAAGAATATGTTCCGTTCAATTGGCCTAGATCAGCAATATAAGTCTCTACAAATTATTTTGTGGAGGAACACTCCTAACGAAAACATTAAATGTATTGAATTGAACACTATTAGCTATGGGTTCAAGTCTTCAACTTACCTAGCCACCAGGTGCCTTATAGAGTTGGCTAGGATATATGAAAAACAATTTCCTGCAGCATCTTTCGTTTTGAAAAACCAGACATATTGCGATGATATTTTAGTGTCTACTAATTCAATAGAGTCATTAATTGAAACGAAGGATCAGTTAATTAGGTTGCTGGAACTGGGTGGATTTCAGGCACACAAGTGGTCATCTAATTGTAGTACTCTCTTACAAGACATACCGTTAGACAAACAACATTTTGATGAGCTAGACTTACAGAAAGAAAATTATTATTTAAAAACACTGGGTGTAACTTATAACACACAGACGGACACGTTTAAAATTTCGAGTCCTGATTCAGATGTACAAGAGCCTAAAACTAAAAGAGAAATCTTAAGTTATATATCAAGATTCTATGATCCATTAGGTTTAGCTGGTCCTATAACTGTCCTTGCTAAATCATTTATTCAAAAGCTCTGGACAGTACAATTAAAATGGGACTCTTGTCTCTCAACTGAATTACAAAATGAATGGCTTGAATTTTACACAAAATTAATTAACATGAGTCCTATACACATCAATAGAAATGTCATGCTACAGAATGCAAACATGATCCAGTTAGTAGGCTTTGCAGATGCTGCCAGCTCAACTGCATATGGTTGCTGTGTCTATTTACGAGTAATTGACAAAACAGATGAGGTTAAGTTAACTTTACTCTCTTCAAAATCGCGAGTGGTTCCACTTAAACAAAAATTAACTATTCCTAGGTTGGAACTCAACGCGGCATTACTGTTAGCCAAGCTAGTATATAGAGTACAAAACATACTGTCGATGAATCTAAACATAAGTAATGTGTTTCTATACTCGGACTCACAGATTGTTCTAGCGTGGCTTAAAACCGATGTAACTAAACTTAATGTCTACGTAGCTAACAGAGTTAGAGAAATTACACAATACACAGACAAATTTTCATGGGGTTATGTCAATACTGCAATGAATCCCGCTGACTGCTTGAGTCGTGGCGTAAGTCCTCTTGAATTAAAAGAGCACACATTATGGTGGTGTGGTCCACCATTCCTGCAAAGTAAAGATTACAGTTTTTCAGAATTTACTAATTTGCTTATAAGTCTGCCCGAGATGAGGACTGACCCTGCTGACTCTGTATTGACAAGCACTATGGTATGCAATGATCAAAATACAAACAATTCACTGTGCTTAGACTTTCTCAATAAATATTCTAGCATAACTAAGATGCAGCGAATTCTCGCTTACATTATACGATTTTGTAAGCCTTGTAAAAGTAGGTCCTGTTATATTACTAGTAGTGAATTAAATAATTCTTTGTTAATGATTATAAGATGGGAGCAGCAAAATCATTTTGATAGTGAGATTAAAATGCTAAAACAAAATAAACCCATACAAGGTAGTTTAAAATCCCTTAATCCGTTCATTGATGGTACAGGTTTATTGCGAGTAGGTGGCAGATTGGATTGTGCTACGATACCTAATTCACAAAAACATCCAATGATACTACCAATTAAATCATATGTTACCAAATTAATAGTCTTAAATGAACATATAAAAAATTTACATGCTGGGCCAAAGCTATTATTGTCATCTCTTAATCAAAAATTTTGGTTAGTGAATGAATGGCATCAAAGAAATAAAAAGAATAATTCATACATGTGGTATTTGCTTTCGCTTAAAAGCTAAAGTTGCTAAACAACTAATGGGCACACTTCCTCATGATAGAGTGAATGTGAGTAGACCTTTTCAAAAAGTTGGCATTGATTTTGCTGGACCGATTTCCATAAAACAATCTCGAATTAGACGTGCTCTAATAACAAAAGGGTACATATGTGTATATGTTTGCTTTTCAACTAAGGCTGTTCATCTAGAGTTAGTCTCAAGTCTTACAACTTCAGCCTTTTTAGCATCGTTTAAGCGTTTCTTATCACGAAGAGGTTTGCCCACAGATATTTACTGTGACAATGCAGCTACCTTCAAAGGTGCTAATAATCAGCTTGTTGAACTTTATAAACTACAGAACTCCCTAGACAATCAACATGAGGTGCAGTCATTTGCAGCTGAAAAAGGTATCAATTTTCATTATATACCAAGCTATTCTCCAATATTTGGCTCTTTATGGGAAGCGGCTGTAAAGAGCAGTAAATACTATTTGAAGAGGGTTGTTCAAAGAGCTTTACTTACTTATGAAGAACTAAGTACAGTACTAGCACAGATTGAATCAATTTTAAATAGTAGACCATTAACTGCCATGTCTAGTGATATTAATGATTACATGTATTTAAGTCCCGGTCACTTTCTAATTGGGTCAGCACTTAACAGTTATCCTGAACAGGATTTATCTGATGTTCCCACGAACAGGTTAACATTTTGGAATATTTGTTGCAGTATGTACCAACAGTTCTGGAAAGTGTGGAGCAAACATTATCTTAATGTCTTACAGTGCAGGCCCAAGTGGAAAGATAATTACCCAAATGTCAAAGTAGGTTCACTAGTTATTCTTAAGGAGGACAATGTTCAGCCTCTATACTGGCCAATGGCCAGAATTGTGAATGTATTCCCAGGGCCAGATGGCAAAGTGAGGGCTGTGGAAGTTAAAATGCAAAATGGGAAAACCCATAGACGGTCTGTTACTAAAATATGCTTACTTCCGGTTGACTGTTCTGATTAAGGTTAGCATACTTATTTAGAGTTAAGTATTAGTATTTAAGTGGCAAGTGGCATTACATACTACTTATGTACCATTTGCCGTTATTAAGCTTATTTTATATCATGTTAATTTTGTCATGCTTTTGATACTGTTTCTTTATTTAAAAACAACGTTCTAATTTTTATCCCGGTACTACTTAATATTTTAAATGTTTCTTATGTAAAGCTATTGATTTAATTCTCAAGTATTCGCTAGAACACATCTCGAATACTTGGATATCTTTGTTTTATTTTGCATTTTGTTAACATGCTTATGATAATTAATTTTATATACACTTTTGCAATATTTTAAGAAATATTAATTTCTTCCCGCTGGGACTATGTAGCAGTCTATACTGGCTACACAAAATTATTAGTGTGGCAACACTGGTTTTATTATATCCCTTCTTCTTGTCGCCAACTCGCCGACGGTACGCGAGCCGTTTTGTGTTAAGCTCTAATTAATACTATTAAATTTAGTTTATGGAGCTCGAACTTTTATTTGAACGCATCGGAGTACTCCCAGCACAGCACACTGCCAAGCCAAACAAATACAGTCCATTGCCACCGCAGGAGCTCAACAAACTTCGCATTGGGGTTCCTTTTAACACGTCCATTAACATGAAGAACTTTTGCAATTTTACCGCTAAGGACGTAAATAAGGGATAAACGGTTGTATGGACGATGGTCATTTTCAAAGTCGGTAACATGTACTTACGTACCTACGAAGAATCTCCTAAGGCATGTATTACTAGCGAGTTCGGTGTTCCCACGGGAACCAGCCTAAACATTAAACATGGAAACCTTAAATTTGGTGAATGTATACTTTATGTCTTTGGATTAGCAATAAAAACGGGATTCCAGATATTTCCATGGAAACGGGAACTACGCGGTGGAAGCCACACACCATCTTAACTATCAAACATAGGTACATACCTGAAATTTGGTGACAGTATTTACTAGCAATCTACCTTGAATCAGCAATAAGAAAGGAATACCCGGTATTCCCACGGGAACAGGAACTACGTGGGTAAAACCAAACACAACCTAAAATTTGGTAAATGTATTCTTGAGGATGTAGAAATGTATTCCCGGGATTCCCACGGGAATAATAATAATAAACTAATATTATAAATGTGAAAGTTTATTAAGATTTCTATATTATTTCGACGTTTGTGTTTTAATCACATGATGAAAAACGGTATTTTTAAAAGCTGATGACCGCGGCTCCGCTCACGTGAAGTTGTTAGTACCTACACAAAAAGGTTTTCTCGCGGGAAGAAGATGTTTCCCTGGGTATAAAGTAGGTACCCTATCTTAGATTATATAAACACCTATAATCTAAGTACCCTATGTATTAATTCAGGAAATGTCTCGCACGGTTTATTCAGTTCAAGTAGTTTCGCCCGCGTGTATATTATTCAGTTGTAAGTAACTCATCAACAAGTATTCAGATATCATTCAGTTTTTTGTTGTCAAAAAGCGAATACTTCAGAAGTTGGTTCACAAGAATAGCCTACGCGCCACCCTCTTTAAATAATGTTTCTTTCTTTGTCTGTTTCTCTGTGGTGCTAATGAAGTTGCGCGGTTCAGCTAGTATTGTATATACGATATAAGGGTAGCTCACGCCAAAAAAATCAAATTATATATGTGTAAGGACTTCGGCTGGGCGAGTCAGTTATAATTTTATTAGTAAAGATATGCCCTTACTTCGCCCGTGACATAGCTACTTCGAAATCCTGTTGCAATCGCCTTCCCCTTCCCTACACCTCTAACCCACACCCCTAATTACTGTTTAAATATTTTCATTGAAACTTTTATTCTCTATTTTACACCCTTAAGATTAGAATTTTAGAATCTCTTTTGTATTTTTAAGCAAGAAATGGCTTTTTTATTTATTAATGATGGTTGTATAGACCTGTAACTTAAACCGGACTGTATTTTTGGGTGACAGATGACACCAGTCATCTGCCGCCATTTAACCTCCACCGGGTTTCCGTGCGCTTAACTAAATCACCGTCTATGCGGACGGATGTGGGAACTGTAGAGTTTAGTGCCAAGTACTCGGTCTTCGCCACATTAAAATTAACAAATTAAGTTTCAGACCGCCGCCGCCGTTCTCAAGCGTCTCCTTCCTTGCACGCCTTCACACGTCACACTAATCTGCCCTTGTCCGCGTCTGCAAGCGCTATATCGCCAACGATGGAGGCTGCTCATGCGTGTCCCTGATACTGTCTGACAATACGTCTAATATCTGACTGAACAGAAGCGGACTATGGGCCGAACTTTGGTGTACCCCGACGGTGATGAGAAAGGGTCTCGTGTTGCCAACAGCGGTTCGAACCACGGAATCAGAGTCGCAGTACATGTTCCGGATAGTGTCAATTTAAACCTCTGGAACCCCTTTGGACCACAGTGCCCACCAGATTACCACTTGAGGAACACAGTCGAAGGCCTTCTGCATAAATCTAAACGATGGTATCTGCATGGGATCTAGACGACTGATAAACATACTTATTATTTCTTAATACATACATAAATTATTATAGTATTAATAAATAATAAATATCGTTGGGACAACTCATACAACGCCATCTGATTCCAAACTAAGCAGAGCTTGTACTATGGTAACCAGATAACTGATAAACATAATTATATATTTCTAAATACATACAATTATAGATAAATAACACCCAGATACAGAATAAACCATCGTGCTCATAACACAAAGTTTTATCCTGGGTGGGAATAGAACCAACAACCTCTTGCATGGCAGTCGGGATACACTCCCACCGCGCCACAGAGAGATATTATTATCAGTTTTATTTCAAATCAAATGAATATCGCATTAATCATATATTTCATCTCATGATATGATGGTGGGCCTATCGTCTGAGCGTTATCATCTGAGCGTTATTCCCGGTTATATCTCAAGTCATTCCTTCGAAGTCCAGGGTTATCTATCTTATTGTTGTTACATTTCCATCTCTCTCAATCTTCACATTGCCCGGCTTTGAGAGGATTGAGTTTCATTTCGCCCTCTACGACGTCCAACATGACACTTTAAATCTGTTCTATTTTTCACGGCCCAAATTGATTCCCAGGAAACCGGATGGCCGCCACTAAATCTGTTTCTTACAAAATAACAAAATAAATACTTAAAAAAAGGATTTAATTAGGTGCCTATATATTTTTATTGCTTTGTATATTTACCTATCACGCCTTATCCCCGAAGGAGTGGCAGAGGCATATTATATGCCCACTTTTCACCATGTGAAATGGACATGTTGAAATAGACAGACGCAGGTTGTGGCTTCCTGGTGTTGAAAATTTTCCAGCCGCCCATTAGGCCTTCAAATTGACTTAACGACTGCCATGTTACTGGTAACCGGAATCAACGGCTTAATGTGCCTTTCGAAGCACGGAGTCGCTCGCAAATGTAAATGCCACAAAGTGGTCACCCATCCGTGACCAGCGAAAATTGCTTAACAGAGTGATCGTTTACAGAACACTGCGGCCGCGGGGCCACGAGCGCTTTATTGCTTTGGATCTAACAATTTGCCTCAATTGTAAAATCCTAACACCCTTGATACTTCTTTGGTAGTTTAGCAACCAGCACCATTTAGTAAAGAGCAATTTAACTACATCTTTTCGTTTGCACAACTAATTCTGTATCGCGCTTCGCGTTGGACAATGATATATACTCTAGCCGAACATCCAACACTACGGCCCGCAAATGCCTTTATGTTGTCATTTTTGTACTTTGTCATTCTTCTATGTTGATATTTTTAAATCGGAAACGAAGAAATTATATTTAAATAAATTATAAAATATCGTTGGGACAACTCACACAACGCCACCTGATTCCAAACTAAGCAGAGCTTGTACTATAGTAACCAGATAACTGATACACATACTTATATATTTCTAAATATATACAGTATAGATAAATAGCACCCAGACACAGAATAAACCATCGTGCTCATCACTAAAAGTTTTATCCTGTGTGGGAATCGAACCCACGACCTCTTGCGTGCTCCCACTTCGCCACAGAGGCAATCATCATATACTTAGTCTTATTCCATTTTAGACCTAATTCGCCTAACCCATCATCATGCTTCGTCGGAGGATCCTTGATTTGTGTCGGAACAAAATTCCCACTCATTCCGTCCTTTTAAATAAACTCTTTATCATAGAACTAGTAAACCTTCGCCCTTGCCATACTTTAAACGCCCGTAGCATTTAGTACGTTTATTACTTTTACAATAATGTATAAAAATTTGTCTGATTTGTTGACTTTGCTCTCCAGAGTAGTAGCGTGATGATAAATTGCCTATGTTCTTCCTCAATAAATGAGCAGCACAACAATAATTTTTCAATTCGAACCAATAGTTGCTGAGATGAGCGCGTTTAACCAAACAAACTTTTCAGCTTTATTTATTAGTGTAGATTAGTTCAGCATCTTATTTTAATTATTTTGTGAATAAAACTAATGTAATTACTGGCGGTTATAAAATAATGCCAATGAGTTTTATTGGCAGATTCTTCCTTAGGTTTCACCTATTGCTATAATGTAAACGTAGAAACAATTATCTTGACATTCATAAGTGTTACTTTGTGACCTTCATGAATAAATATATTTTCATTTTCCTTTACATTAGCATTTTACACTCAAGAAATATACAAAAAATGAAATTTGCATCCAACCATATCCTCTCCATTCCTTTACTCGATCGGTATGAAACCTCAAATAAATGAGAAAAAAAGACTCGTTACTTATTTCTTATAATTTACAGCAACATCTACACCAACAACTTACTTATATTAGATTTATACAAACTTGATTTTAAAAGCATCTCTCTCTTAGAATGTCTTATAGTTGAACACTAGCGAATAATATTAAGAGGAATTACGAGTTTAGACTATGTAGAATACATAGATGTAAAAAACTTTTTATTAAATATTTTGTAATTTTTGAAATGTTAGTAGAGGATCCGAGTGCACTGAATCTTTACCCAGTTGTTTTTTAGATGAACACTATTTTATACAAAAACTTATTTACAAAATAACATGCTAGCTTTACCAATAATGCTGATAATACTATATTGACAGCAAAGAGGCTAAGATACCAACGTGTAGCCAAAACACGATAACCTGAAAAGGTCAAGCAATCAAAAATATATAAAGAAATAAGTACGTTACAGGACTTACTCACTGTTGATATGCAGAAATTTAAACAAATCAACGGCTACTCATTATTTGATTTGTATATTCATTAATTCTGATAAAAATAAATACACTTAAATTATTTTTAAATCGTGACCTTTTTTTTATTTAAATGGCGCCTGAATAGTACTTAAAGTACTGTTTCGATTACTTCTGATTAGAAAATATGTAATTAGATTATTACTTTTTAGAAAAAGGTAAATAATTAAATCTTGACAGGCAAATATTTCCTGATGTTAAAGTTCATAGTTATTGTGTATAATAACTTAATTATTTGAAATTGAATCTTAATATTGTGTAAATAAGTCAATTACTGAAATAATATTATATACTAGATGACTTCCCACGGCGTCGCCTGTAGCATAGTTCGAATTTCCGTCGCACCTTTTTAAACCCGTCGCTAATAAATTCTACAGTAATGCAAAAAAAATTGTCCAATTCGTCGACATTTATGATTACTGCTCCGCTCTCCTGGGTAGTAACAGTATGATATAAAGAATATAGCCTATAAATGGGCTATCCAAGACAAAAACAGTTTTCAAATCCGACGTTTATTTCCTGAGATTAGCGCGTTCAACTAAATAAACAAACAAACTCTTTAGCTTTATATATTAGTATGGATTTTGAACTAAACTGAAATCATTCGCAACTCGCTCAATGTTTTAGCATTTTGAATACATAAGTTTTTGTTTTTATTAATTGAACAGCTGATAAAATATTACTTCTCGTTCAATTTCCTTATTTTTACTTGTACCCACGCTTCAGATACCACGAGATTTCCTAACTAACTAACTAACTAACTATCTTCACGCTGTATCCCTGACGGGGTAGTCAGAGAGGACAGATCGCCAGGCTTCGCGATCCATGCATACTTCTTTCGCTTCTTCGAGATTCATCAATCGCTTCATACACGCACGTCTGGGTATCCGAGTACTTTTGACCTTTCCGTTTTTGAGCAATCTGCTCACGTGGTCTTCATATGTAAGTCTCGGCCTACCCTGACTCCTTCTACCCTCTACTTTTGAACAATATATATTCTTCGTCAATCGTTCCTCACTCATTCGTTGGACGTGTCCAAACCAACGGAGCACGCCCTTTTCCAGCTTAACGCTGACACTTTCATTCAAACCTGCCATATTGCGTATCACTTCGTTACGTATTCGGTCGGCCAAGGTAACGCCGCACAATTTTCGAAGTGATCGCATCTCCACAGCATTCAATTTACTTTCATGCATCTGCTGACATACCCAGGTTTCACTACCGTAAAGCAAAGTTGGCACTAGCACTGCGTTATGAATCGCCATTCGTGCTTCTTTTACGATGATTTGTCGCTTTACTAACTGGGACAAAGCACCGTTAACTTTGTTTCCGGCAACTACTCGCCGTTCTACATCCGAATCACATCTTCCATCCGCGCTAAACATACTTCCTAAATACACAATTTCATTCACTTGACTTTTCTAGACGTTCCTGGTTTACCCTAATCTCGCATTTAGTTCTTACGTCACCTCTTTCAAATACTAGAACTTTAGTTTTACTTGCATTCAAGCGAAGACCCTTAATTTCACACTCCTCTTTCATGTTAGTGACTAATGTCTGAAGGTCGGCTTCTGATGAGGCCATGAGCACCGCATCATCAGCGTACAGCAGACAGTTTACTGTAAAGTCACCCAAATTCACACCCATATTAAAATCTTTCAACTTCTGCAGGCAACTGTCCAGATACACTATGAACAGCCAGGCGGACATGACACATCCCTGTTTGACGCCTGTACAGACATCAAAAAGAGGTGACACATCCCCCCCTACTCGCACGCAAGCCTTACAGTCCCTATAAAGCGACTGTATTGCCAGCAGTAGCGAGCCGTCCACGCCATATCCGGGCAGCAAGTCCCACAGCGTTTCTCTCACAACGTTATCAAATGCTTTCTCTAGATCCACAAAAGCGCAGAAAACCTTCTGGCTAACAGCCAGAAACTTTTCCGCGATCATGCGGAGAGAAAACACTTGATCCATGCAACCTCTTCCACGTCGGAATCCGCATTGAGCCTCCCATAAAAACCTTTCAGACTTTTCTTGCATTCGTGCCGTTATAACCTTTGCATACACCTTACTAGCTAAGCTGACCAAGCTGATCGCCCTTTCCTCTGATTAAAATGCGAAAGCTGGGTGTAAGACGAGTACAATCGGATCTTAGACTAGGAAAAAAATATGATTTGCATTAAGTTAATCCACGACCTTCATACGTTTTCGAAAAAAATAATAAAATCCCCGTCTACAGATACCCTTGAAAATGTTGGTTTATAACCCCTTTTAATTATTATATATATAATTTACATTAATAAATTAAAAAATTACATTACCTGTAGGTACTATTATTTAATCTCTTTGTACGAAACAAGCCAGTTTAAGATTGCAGGGCAAGTAGTTAAAATAGCATAATATTTAAAATAGCCATTTTCGATTTAGTTTTTGTAACAATTTGTACAAAGAATACCATTGAAGACAGGTACAGTCAGCCTCAGAAGTAGGTACTTAGATTAACACAATTCAAAGTTGCCGATAACATTTGTGAATGAAAATTTGTATGTTTATTCTTATGTTTATGTTATTGTTTAAGAATAGTGTTACGAGTACGCCACATCTTTTTCTGTGCATTGGAAGCGTTTTCAGTGGGTTGGATATCGGTTTCAGGCCGTTTTCGAGGAGGCTCTTTTTTTTTATTGGGACTAATCCCACCCACATTCCCATTACTGTGACTCCTGTAAACCAGGATCTACAGCAATGATCAAAACACCTGAAAAGTTACACCGAGCTCGATCTCGGTGATGTCCCAGGAGAAGTTAGCATGTCTTGGATCCCGCAACGAAAGTTCCCCCCTGTTGCCTTTGTTTTCAGGCGCCTGAAACATGTTTTCAGTCCGTTTCAGGCGACCTTTTTCCGGCGCTCAGGACCCCTTATAGGGCTTTGAAGTCCACTTTAGTATATGGCGAAATTTCGAGGAGTGAAAGGGATAGCACTATTAGAAAGAAAAAGCTTCAGTCAGAACATTCTAGAGCTATTTGACAGAGATAGCACTAATAGAAGAAGACACCTACACAGGGAATATTCGAGAACAATGTAAAGGAGGAGGAAACGCAATAGTTCACGAACTTTCTAGCACATACCGAAAGAGCAACTGTCGTATGGAACATTCTAGAGAATATACCCGAGTATAGGTATGGAACGAATTCATCCGAATGTTTCAGAAGAAATTTAATGGGCGTATATAAAGACAGTCTCCTATGAGGAAGCGAAGAGTGCGAAAAGTGCGATACTGTTTCAGTGCGAATACCCAAGCGAAGAGTTTGTGTTTACTGTTTTCTGGTATCAGTGGTAATCCTATTAGTACCCACACCTATATTATTACAATAGTGTATACTTGTTGAAAATAGCACATCTCATGAGTCATGATGTACTCAATACAAAATTTATATTTGTAGTTGATGTTCTGTTATGCTAAGCGACTTTTGTTGCTGATCGTACATATAATTTAAAATTTACAAATCACGTAAACTGATAAAACTCTTTACATTTTAAACAACTTGATAAAAGCCGATGGCGGTTAAGATACAGGTATAGTATGCGCGTTTAATAGATATGTCTAAATACAAATTGTTTATGTATTATCAGGTCTATCTCCTATAACAGATAGAAGTAGATATTTAACTTTTTAAATTCGAACACTTGTACTGTTCCACTTATTTACTTTAAACCCTAATAAATACAATACGTGTTAAACTTTAAAAGTGATGCATTTCAAAACCGGTCAGGTTTAAAAGTAAATTAATTTGGACCAATACAAATATATTTATTTATATGTTTAGCACGTTTTACCAAGTGCCATCAATCAACAGTACTAATAGATATTTAACTCTTTGTCCATTATCAACAATAGTAACAGGTAGGTACTTAATCGGGAATAATCACATCCACATGTCCATTACTGAATTTCCTGTAAACCAGGATCTACAGCAGTGACTTTTTGCCAAATCGCGTAGTCGATATGTAAAACAGTTTACCACAGACTGTGGTTAGTGCGCAGACAGTGAACACTTTCAATAACTAACTTGATGAACATTAAAAAAGAAAAAAGACGTGTGGCACTCGGAGACTGCCGCGGTAAGGCTATTGCATAGCTTAGCATACCGTTGTTTTTCTTTGATATTAATTCAAGTTACACTAAAAAAAACATTTAAAAAAACACCCTCACCCTCACCCCTCACTCTCACCCTCACTCTCACCCTCACCCTCACCCCACCCTCACTCTCACAGTCACCCTCATCCTCACCCTCACACTCACACTCACTATCATCACGCTTCGATCTGTGCGAGCTTCTTACAATCGTACCATATAATATATGTACATACACGTTAAGCCAACGCTCGGCCGTGCTCGGTGAACTTCATGTGACCTCGTCTCGACCTTCGTCTTAGATTATTTCCTTACGGAATTACTTGATAAAAGCCCACTCAAAGCCCGCGATAAAAACTATGCAATAGCTTAAAAAATAAAACACAAGTGACGAAAGCATCACGACACAATCCGCTGAAAATACAACCAAACAAACACTTCAGCTTTGTATTATTAGTATAGATTCCTTGCACTGCAACTTACTATAAGTGATATTAAAAAAGACAATAATCTATTTCAAATAAGAGGTTTTCTTTCAAAGACTTTATCATTTCACTAACACTAACTAATTGTCATAAACATTAAAAATTCAGGTACCTAACAGTTACATGAATAATAAGAAATAAGTTAATAACCATCGTATTAACAAGATTTTGAACAGTAATAGTGTACACGACTTAATATCATAGTATTATAGTTTGTTCCCGTTAAGGATGTAGTGACTCATCGTTGTCCCCCAACTACAAAAAATAATCAGTAGCGCAATTCACAAATCTCGTATCCAAATCCTCTACTGCGCAAACGTCATCGATGTTGATAGAACTCGAATACCAATGACAATACAATACAATACTCTTTATTGTACACCATAAACATACAATAGAATTTTTTTTTTTCTACTAGATAACTTAAACTATAGGGTACAATCGGCGGTCTTATCGCAAGGCGCGATTTCTTCCAGACAACCTAAAATGGACATGGTGCTATGGATTTGCTTATATAGGCATATGACATTTGCGCAATGGAGGATTTGGATCCGAGATTTGTGAATTGCGCTACTGATTCACTCTAAATAAGAAAGTCGAGTGCACAGTAACTGGTCATAGGTAGATTTTCTACGTAACGGTGCTTTTCTTTGTATTTACATACACTAACATTTAAAAAATGATTGAACACTGCATTCTTAACGTTAAAAGAAATATTTAAGATTATATTTAAATACTTAGCGATGATACAGTTATAGTCGAGAATATTAAGATATTGATAGAACGAGTCATATACAGTCAAGCTACATTATTTAACGTTAGAGACAAACATCAACAATTTAAAATTATTCTTTGGCATTATTTAAGGGGTCATTGCTATGTACCACGTGGGGTTTATTACATTTTTGTCTTTAACTTTATTATTTCAAATAGCCTCAGATAACACAATCCAAAGTTACATAATATTTAAGTGAATAAATATTTTAATGTTCGATATTATTTATATTATTATTATTGTTTGATATTGTTTAAGAACAGTTTAAAATTGCACATATATATACTGAATTTTATTTAAATATTGTGATAATGTTCTGCTATGCTTAATGACTTTTATTGCTAACCGTCCAAAACACACATATTTAGATTTAAAATTAGCATTAAAATGCAGTAGGATAATATCTAACACATCAGGGATAGATTTAAAAGAAATAATTAGCTTACGTTAAGAATAAATAACTTACATCACACAAAACCTTGTAGTTTTCGATTAGCCTATCATCAATTCTGGACTTGCATTCAGAGGTCAGAGAGCCTGTTCGATCCCCGGTCAATACATTACGAATATAGACCCATTCTTCTGGAGCGAGTTACGACAACATTTAGACGTACAGTTGCAAGTTATCTTTGATAAAGTAAATCAACCCCACGTGGTTCAAATTAATTCTCAGCAACTCTCAGTAACAAAACTATTCACAACGCATAGGTATAAGCTCAATCCTCTTTACCCCGGCTGAGACTAAAACGTCTATGAAACTTGAACGTTTTCTTTTTCTCATGACGTTCCTCTGTAGGGTTCTTCTCAACCAGGTTATCCGCACTCTTAGCTACTTGAACACTTTTTCTTCTATTTTTCATCGTCTTAACAAGTCTGTAGAACTTTCCTTTCTTTTTCGTAGGATCGTGGGAGTGATCTAAAGTATCTTCATCTACTTCTACACTAAATTCTGAGGATATGTCGCCGAGGTCTTCAACGCTATGGCTCTCTGCTTCTTTTGGGTGAGGGACTACAAGTTTAGATTTTGATGTTTCTGGTTTTGGTTCTTCTGGTGGGGGTGGCGCGTCGGGGTCTACGCACTGGAAAAGAAATTAACTAATGTATATTTATTTTTGGGAAGATCATTAGCAAAATATACGACAGTACAAGACCAAGTAGCTATACAACACCATTAATAAGTTATGAGATGTTACTAAATATGAGAGAAGGACGTAAGAGGCTCCAATAAAATCTCCGGGGACCAAGTGACCTATTAAAGGAGTACCTGCTGATTAACGGACGAGGCAATAACGCAGACAGCCTTGTGGGGTTGGGAGTTAAGACGCAGCTCCCATAAAATCAAAAACTAACTAACTAACTATCTTCACGCTGTATCCCTGACGAGGTAGTCAGAGAGGACAGATCGCCAGGCTTCGCGATCCATACATACTTCTTTCGCTTCTTCGAGATTCATCAATCGCTTCATACACGCACGTCTGGGTATCCGAGTGCTTTTGACCTTTCCGTTTTTGAGCAATCTGCTCACGTGGTCTTCATATGTAAGTCTCGGCCTACCCTGACTCCTTCTATCCTCTACTTTTGAACAATATATATTCTTCGTCAATCGTTCCTCACTCATTCGTTGGACGTGTCCAAACCAACGGAGCACGCCCTTTTCCAGCTTAACGCTGACACTTTCATTCAAACCTGCCATATTGCGTATCACTTCGTTACGTATTCGGTCGGCCAAGGTAACGTAATTTAAGTTAATATTATTTCGCGTGAAGTTCCTAGTAATCTATAAACAATATGAGTATACACCTCGAAGGTATAAAAATAACGGAGTGTTAATTCGTTACATCCTAAAAAAATGAATTTGAATATTAAGGCAGAGATAAGATAATTACGAGATAGTTCGAGTTCAACGCTTCAGACATTAAACGTTTCAGACTTATGTAAAGTGTTCTAAACTTTGTTTGAATTTCAATTATATTCTTGCTTCAATATAAATACTTAAGTACTCGTATAAGTATATTATCTGGCATTCTTCTTTTATTTCAATTATTTGACAACTGTTTTACATTATTGGTGATTTTAGTATTTTAGAAGCGCTCGTGGCCCCGCGGTCTCAGTGTTCTGTAAACGATCTCTGAGTTACGCAACTTTCACTATGGCTGGTACTCGGATAGGTGACGACTTTGTGGCATTTACATTTGCGAGCGTTTCCGTGTTTCGGAAGGCACGTTAAGCCGTTGGTCCCGGTTGTCAGAAAATGTCAGTCGTTAAGCCTGGTTGAAGGCCTTATGTGCGGCTTAAAAAATTTCAACAGCAGGTAGCCACAACCTGCATCTGTCTATTTCAACACGGCAATGGGCTCACCACCTATTACGTGGGACAGGAATCCACACGGTGAAAAGTGGGCATATAATATGCCTCTGCCACCCCTTCGGGGATAAGGCGTGATGGTGATTTTAGTTTTTGGGGTTAGGCGATAGTCATCCAAAAAATACATTGAAATGGAGAAAAATATGCTCTTCTTCTTTGTTAGCCAGTTGATAAACATCTGAGCAGCGTCATGCAAAATAAAATACTTACTTGAACTTAATTAAATCATAAAAAGGTAACTCGCCCCAGTTTAAAGAAAAAGTTACACCATTTTTTCAAATCATTTAAAAGACCAGTGACGTCGAAAATTAAAGATAGACTTTTCAAATGTGCAAACTTACGAAAATTTGACACAAAGCCATCGACTTTGAAACAAAGGGACCATCAACCAATGACAGAAGGTTAAAATGTAGAAACAATTAAATCAATATTAGAGATTTGTGGGCTCTGCTAATTCTCTAAAGTTACTTTGTGATTTTTGGAAGTGGGTTTCAAAGAGCCCTGATGTTTATATAATGGTAACTTTGTGAGAACTAATGAAAGACAAATGACACAAAAGTTAAGATAGCTAACTTTGTGACAGGCTCGTTAAAAGTTGTTGTATGACTTTTGAAGGATGTATGTTCGTCTAATTCGTTTCTGAGTTTGATTTCGGATTTTAAGCGATGTCGCTACTAGCCGAAAGTTTCTCTAAAATATCCATATGAGCAATAGTTTTTGGAAGTTGATTTATGAATTGACTCGTATTTTTGTTACTTCACGAAAGAACACTTACATCAGATAATGGGATCCTGAGCGGAGGCACCTGCTCTGGATGTCTCCAGGGTTTGTGATAAGGTAAGTCTGTGAGCGCCTTCCAGCCCGGGTACCGTCTAGCTGCCGCGTGAAGCTGCTGGACTAGCCTCGGTGCTAATTGTGCTGTCAGCCTGGAAAAGAATAATAAAATGGAGCCATAATTTTCTAACAAAAGTAGGAGTAGTTTTTATTAATGGCCATTTATTACGTATATAATAACAATAGATAACTTGCTTTATCTAATACTAAATAATAAATAAATATCCATCACGCCTTATCCCCGAAGGGTTGGCAGAGGCATATTATATGCCCACTTTTCACCGTGTGGATTCCTGTCCCACGTAATAGGTGGTGAGCCCATTGCCGTGTTGAAATAGACAGACGCAGGTTGTGGCTACCTGCTGTTGAAATTTTTTTAAGCCGGCTATAAGGCCTTCAACCAGGCTTAACGACCGCCATTTTACTGGCAACCGGGACCAACAGCTTAACGTGCCTTCCGAAGCACGGAAACGCTCGCAAATGTAAATGCCACAAAGTGGTCACCCATCCGACGACCAGCCATAGTGAAAGTTGCGTACCTCAGTGATCGTTTACCGAACACTGAGACCGCGGGGCCACGAGCGCTTCTATATCTAAAACTAAGCTTTTTTTATATCTAGCTCGCCAAAATGACGCCGTCCGCCTGATGGAAAACCATGACGACATCTAGCGAATTAAGGAACACTCTTATAGTCTACATGACTACTGACAGATTCCATCGGTCAAGTCGGCAGCCCGATGATGTGCCTCCGTGCTCCGCTTAAAGAACCCGGCATTGTAAGAGGAAGGAAACATGTGCGCTGGCAGAGCGGTCCAGGTTAATATCATTCGATAGAGAAACGATCTTTTAAATCGTTCCATACTGGCAAAAAATCATTCCACTGAATGTGAGTGGTAAAGTGGTGAGTATTTTACTTGGTTTATATAATATTCTATTAATAAATTGAAAGAAAAACGTAATAGGAGATATTGACACAACGGTATATCTATATTATATACCACAAGCTCCCTTGTTTTGTTGTGTACCCCCGATTGGATGAAAAGTTTTATCCTCTGGACACCTACACTAAAATGAAAATATTCCGACTTTGTTCTGTTTGAAGTTCATATGTGTTGGGTCTATTATACATTGAGTCCGAGACTAGGACTTTAATTGGTCGTGCTAATTAGTGTCTAGCACATAAGACCTTTTAGCCTTTTTGTAACCACCTCACTAAAAAGGGCAACGGATTCAAAATTTCTTCCAAATTTAACATCTAAAATAGACACATTTTATTAATTTGATTAAATTTATTCGGCCCTTTAGACCCACCCCAGGTCCGTGCTTCGGAACGCACGTTAAGCCGTTGGTCCCGGTTGCCAATAAAATGGCAGTCGTTAAGGCAAGTTGAAGGCCTTATGGGCGGCTTAAAAAAATTCAACAGCAGGTCGCCGCAGCCTGCGCCTGTCCATTTCAACACGGCAATGGGCTCACCACCTGTTACGTGGGACTAAAATGCATACGGTGAAATGTGGGCGTATATGCCTCTGCCTACCCCTTCGGGGATAAAGCCGTGACAGTATGTATTATACATTTGAGACTACTAAACCCTAAAGCTTAGAAATGTGTTATAAATCGACTCAATCCGTTCGTCCGTCTATACCTAGATCGATTAAACCGCTATTGGTTAGGATTTGGTTAAATCGTCCTAGGTGATCGTCCTCGGAGAGAGAGACAATCTGTTTGCGGCATCCGATATAGGACACCATGAATACGTGCATAGGGCATTTTGAAGTTTCATTCACTTCCGATTTTGAAACTGGTTTTGGTTTAGGAGTCCTCTGCTTCCTTTCGCTATAAAAGTGAAGGGCGAATTACTTGTTATAATAAAACATTGAAAAAAAAAAAATTCTTACTTACTATTGATTATCTCCTTATCTCTCAGCTCCTAGGCTAGAACTCCAATCTCGTGTAACGGTTAGGTGTACCCTGCTGTAAGGCAGGCTCACAGGAGGCCGACATTAAAATATAGCTTTATATTTATATCAATCATACCTGTTAACGAACCAAGCTGGTAGCGCTCCCCGGGGATCGGAACGGGATACGTAGCCGAACCAACTACCAGCACCGCTCCTCGTCCGCACCACGAAGCCCGTCAGCAATGACAAAGCTCTGCAAAAAAAAAAATATCCATCACGCCTTATCCCCGAAGGGGTGGCAGAGGCATATTATATGCCCACTTTTCACCGTGTGGATTCCTGTCCCACGTAATAGGTGGTGAGCCCATTGCCGTGTTGAAATAGACAGACGCAAGTTGTGGCTACCTGCTGTTGAAGTTTTCAAGCCGCCCATAAGGCCTTCAACCAGGCAAATAAAACTAACTTACAACTATGTATTTTATTTTTAAGGTTCTGATCCTCAAACGGATAAAAACGGAGCCCTTAAAGAAATCACTCATTGGGTTTGAATGTACCTCGTTCACAACCGATTTGCTCCGAGACAATAGAATTGACTTTGTTGATACTTTTATATATAAGGCCGATTCCGCTGCAACATGTTATCATGTTACTAACATGTTATCCATTCGTCGCGGTAAACATGTTAGGATATTTTACCTAAGAAAACTGTTAGGCCACGCCCCTAAGTAACGCAAATAAATTAATTTTGCAAAAAGGAAAATGCTCGCTCCCTCTTGCTCACACCTAAGAGTAACATTGATTCTTTACCCTGTAGAAATTTGAGAATGTGGGTCAATCTTGCGGGTAGATTTGGAATTTATAACGTATCACGATATATCAACCGTGATGAGTTAGTGAATAACTCAGTAACTTTTTAATATGTAATAAACTTAGATTATATAAAAATAGTTTTTAATCGTACACCAATTTGAGTTACTATGGAGAAAACTTAGAATAGGAATAAATATAAACAAATAAATAAAAATGTCTTTATTTTGCATAGACCTTTATTATCCTGAACATCGAGGGATCAGGTTGGAACAATCTTTATTATAATTAGAGGTTCATAGGCTGTACTTGACCACCAATTTGATAGCCCAGCTGGGCGACAATTCACAAACTCATGAATTCTTAGAACTTCTAAGTATTTGCGAAGGCACTCTATCAGAGGCTGTCCTCTGGTAGATTATCTTTATAGGTAGACAGTACGGTATTGATAGATAGAATTAAAGCGGTTAAGAGACATTGTAGTCGGTCAAAACAACGACACAAAATAAATCAGAAGTTTCTCTTTTTTACAGAAAGTACACTTCTAGCGCTCAAAAACAAATGAAGGTTCTAATTATCCTTTTTCTAAATCTGTCTTCTTCGAAATTGTGTAACTTAAAAAAATTAAAAGTTACACAATTTCGAAGAAGACAGAAGTATGTTTTGGCCTGGGGTTTTTTTTTATTGTTTAACATTTTTATTAAAGTGAAAAAATACAACTTGGTTCAGGACGGGGAACAGTTTTAGTCAGTGGTATTGTAACATAACCTTTTTCACCTGTGCTATGTGAGGCATCATGAGTTTTTCCACACAAATATAGGGTATTTATATATGGTCCTTACAATATGATCCTTACAATACGCAATTTTCTCAATCAGCGAGTCGTGATAATCTCTCTATGGTATTTGGTTTATGTACGCTCTGTTAGTTAAGTTAATCATATGATTTAATTAAAGAAACGGACGGACGATATGAGTTTGATTCCATGGAAGATGGGTCGGGTGCTGGTATGGGATGCAACCTGTTCAGACACGCTGGCCCCTTCCCATCTACATGGAATTTAACCAACAACAGAGCTGGTGCGGCTTGTGAAGCGGCTGAAAAAGCTAAAGCATGCAAATACAGCTCCGAATATGATTTTGTCCCATTCGGTGTCGAGACCCTTGGTCCGTGGAGTCCTAGGGCTACAAGGCTTTTTAAAGAAATAGCAAAAAGGTTAGTCGACATTACAGGAGACCGAAGAGCTGGCATTAAAGAAATATATTTTGAAGGATATGAAGTCACGTTTTGTACGCCTGAAAATCCACTACGAGTTTATCTTACTATTTGGACAATCAGTGCGGTTGACGGGATTAAAATTTCAAAATCATATCTGAACAAAGTACCACTTGCTCTTTTTTAACGTGTCGGGCAGACACCGACTAACAGTTTGTTCAGGTGTTATCCCGCTGATTGGGGCGTGAGCCGTGCGTAAAATACTTACGTCACGCCACCCACTCTACTTACATATATACAAACATATTATCACGCCTGTTTCCCATAGGGGTAGGTAGAACATATGGTTTTGCACTTGCTACAGGTGTAACTGTATTAATTTATGAACGTTTTATTTAAAAATAATAATAAATATATAATTCAGTAAACAATAACGTCGCGTTACAAAAAAATCTCATTAGTATTTAGTTAAAATTGAGGTGCATTGTAATTTAGGACCGCGGCGCGCCGCTTTAAAATAATCTGTATAATCTGAAGACAAAGCGGGAATTTAAAAAATCTAGATGGTTTTGATTATTCGACTTGTGTTTATGATTAATTGTGATTAACTTCAAGTACCACTATTCTCGCTGGAGAGGTGAAAAGTTGTATGTTACACAAGCGAGCAATATGTTTTCAACTCGTGCCTCTGCGCTCAGTAGTCTAATTGCAATTTTAGACTACTTTGCTGGTTCGTGATTTAACATGAGCACTCTGTGCAAAAAATACTTATGCTCACTTGTTTGAACAAATAACTATTATACCACTTTTTTACATGATAATATTTCAAGTTTCTATCATAACAGTATAAAATTATGCTACTTTCTACCGGTATTTCGACGTGTTCACGGCTTTCAATACCCAAGGCTTATTATAATAAAGTTTTCATGTTCTCCTTCTTTAGGCTCTTAAACCCCAAACCATTAACTATATATATATATATATATAAAGTATTATACTTATATATCCTATTAGACTATTATGAGGGGCAAAAACGTATTTCGTAGAGTCCTGAGGGATGCTAGCCGTGTTTATAATAGGAGAGAAAACATTTTTAGGTATCGTTTAGTTGTTGTAACAGGTATAATTCCATTTTATTCACATTGGTGACGTACACATTCCATACATTCCATAGTTTACGAAGTACAATACATACACTACATACAGTACATAACTTAATTTGCATAAAGGGTCTATGTTTTAATTGGGAATTCCATATTTCTTATAGTTACGTATCTCAAAAGCAAATGTTGAAAATATTCCATGCGTCTGTCCTAGTTGCGTCTCGCGACGCCCAAAGTCCGTCTTTCTACTTTTTATCCTCCAGTGCGCACGGTCTTTGGCATCCCCTGTAGTGAGATAATTGTTCTTGGGGACTCTTACCGGGACCCGGCGGGGCGACAACAGTCGATCCCAACAATGCCAATCGAAAACTAAATTCTCAAGGATAACTTTTTTTATATACCACTGAGGTGGCAGACAAGCGTACGGCCCACCTGATGGAAAATGGTCACCGCAATCTATGGACGTCTGCAACACCAGAGGTGCAGCACTCGCGCTGCCGACCCTTTATAAACCTTCTAAGACCCCTTTTGAAGAACCCCATACCGTAGACGTTCGGGAAAACCCCGACAGGGAGCTCATTCCACAATTTAAGCGTACGCGGAATAAAGCCTCTATAAAAGCCTCTCTCTGCCAGGAGCATAACTGCTCCTGGCAGCCAAATAAAGGGGAACTCCAGTTTCCAAATCTAGGTATGGTTAGGACACAGAAAGAGAGTTTGCCTTTGACTACTTTGTGAGTTGCACTGAATCTGAAAAAAAAATATTGCCAAGTATGTTTGTTATATTTTACATATTATCACAACCAATTTTGTTTGATATTTTAAATTAATAGTCATAATAATCAATCATTAAACAGAAACAAAAGCTTTGTCTTTTACGATATGAAACTTAGAAAAAAAGTAAACATACAAAGCGGTGAAAAACTTTTGCAATGAAGTTTACAGGATACATTCATTTCATAGTGCTACGACAAAGTTATTTCGAACGTTGGCAAACCACAGTAGAGGTAGTATGCAGTAAACTCTTAACAATACTCACGAAACGAAACAGGAATAAAAATTTTGTAACAATCTCTCCACCATATGTGAAAAGTTTACGTTTAAATTCAACGATATCCATCCATAACACTCTAATATTCATACACACACACACACACACACACACACGCCTGAGCACATACCCACAAACACACACATACACGTACGCGCGCTTACACACACTCACACACATAAATATTATATTGACATATTATTTTAACTTAGATACTAAATAGATTGCAACAATTCCGATTTGCATAGTTTAAGCAAGAAACTTAGATTGTAACATAAGCAGCTTGAGCTGTTCATGCTGGTTTGGGAATTCATGGTTTACACCGAGATTATTACCATCGATTGTTACAATTATTAAAATAATATAATATCTGATTCCATTACTCAGCTCCGCATTGATATATAAATTAATATACAACAAATTCGAGGATTACTCAGCATTAGCAAAGCTTTAACATACACCGAAATAACATGAGAATGATCGGTAGGTACCCTTACATTATTTATGCACCGAGCGCGAAAGGTATCGGTTTTAAAGAAGGCGAGGCGATATACCGTTTTATTGCTTCTTTTACTGTGGTTACATACAATTCATTTCAAAGGGATGCCACAAAGCTGTCTCGAGCGTCGGCTAAACAGATACACAAAGGCACACTTTAAGGTCGTTGTGGTATGAAGGCTTTTGTGAAACCTAGCTTTTAAAACATACGACGGACGCAATGTTGCCGTTTATTTAACAGACCAGGGGTAGGCAGTAGTGGTGGTCCTTAGGTAACGACACCACGTATACATACAAAAACCTGTTACGGTTGGTAATCCCTAGAGATGCATAAGGAACACTATCTGCAAGAATCACCGGTGCACCAGCTTGCAGAGCATGAAGATTAGAAGTGGGTATGGACCAACCTAAAGCAGGCTTCCAGATGAACATGACTTTTTTTTAAGTACTTTAATAAAAATTGACTTAAATAGACTTTTTACCTACCTGTACTCTAGAGAGTAGAGTACTGGTAGACTAGACTAGTCCACGTCCGACGAGACAAGGTGATCACGCCTGGAGGACTGCAATCCAACGGTTGATGAAGGCTGTTGCTTATATCATTCTTCGACGCGAGAACTCTTATAACACGTTGCAGGATTCTTAGTATCATTGTAGTTAGATAGCTCTTCGCTATGTGGCGCTGATCGCTCCAACAGGAAATGCGCCCCACGTAACAATATAGTTGATGAAGTATAGAACAATATGAGAACCACCACAATGGCGGATCACAATTAAGGTTTCGGATGCAATAGAGAATGATCATCAGGCAATATACAATGATGCACTTGGCTGAGAAAAAATACTAAAATGGTTAAATATTTGGTAGGAAATGAAATTCCACAGATGCAAAACTGATTTTAGAATTTATGTTTGACTCCGATAATGTGATTCTTTATAGAATATAGCTATACTATGTAGTTTGTGCGTCAGAAGTGGGTTCATTTTGATAGTGTAAGTAGTCCCGACTTTGAGCTTATAACTCAATAACTAAACTATCCTATCTTACTTAGACATCAATTCCAAGACCACTCAGTTGTGATAATAAATCCTACTAATATTATAAACGCAAAAGTTTGTAAGTATGGATGTTTGTTACTCTTTCACGCAAAATCTACTGAATGGATTTTGATAAAACTGTACAATAATATAGCTTACATATTAGAATAACACATAAGTTACTTTTTATCCGGGGAACAAATTTCTGTGGGAAACGGGAACAGGAACAATTCCATCGCGTGCAAAGCCGCGGGCGTCAACTGGTAATTTTATAATCTATAAGCTGTTTGACCCTGGCTTCTAATTTTACCCCTAAATATCATCAAACTATCTTTTAGGTACTTAGCTATTATGAAGGCTAAAGATTATAATGTCGCCAGGTAAGTAAATAATATTTTACAACTAACTTAGATAATATTTAGTTCGAAGGACGAAGGGCTAACCACGGTGCAACCGCAAACCGACCACTATATGTTTACATTCCAAGACTAATTCTACTATTGCAGGATTCAGACAATTCATTTTACATATTTTATGAGTGAAAAAGAGTTGAAATTTGCATAAGTATCGTTGATGTCCACGACTTCGCTCGCGTGGTTAATATTTTCCGTTCACCTTTCCTCAGAAACTTGTTATTTGGTTGGTATTCTTATGTATAAGTTATATAGCGTAAAATTTCATTAAAATTCATTCAATATTTTTATGTCAAAGGTAACAAACTTTTAAATCTATCCTAATATTTGAAAATTTATTTTGTTTTGAATAGTCCGTTTATAGAGGAAGGCTATAGGCTATATATCAGCACGCTACTACCCAGGAGGGCTTAGCAGTAATCATAAATGTTTAAACGTCGGGACTAAATAGGTACAACGGGAGTTCGAAGTATGTCACGGGTGAAAGTGTCGGGGTCAACTAGTTTATAATATTAAGTAGTAAGATGGCAACAAATCAGGTTTTAAAGTACAGTTGCTGTAGAAAGCCAAGAGCACAAGACCCGCGATTAGTCGTGATTTGTCGACATTTATGATTACTGCTCCGCTATCCAGGGTTGTAGCGTGATTAAATATAGCCTATAGCCTTCCTCGGTAAATGGGCTTTCCAACACATTTTTTTTTTAAATCCGTTCTGTTGTTCCTGAGATTAGTGCGTTCAACCAAACAAACAAACTCTTCAGCTTTATAATTTTAGTACCTACGAGTACCTATAGATTCACTCATACACACGGAATGTTGCTCGCACTCTTCGCTCCTAATAGAGACGCATGCCAAGTTTATGTCAAAATGTATGCGAAAGTCGCATACACAATCTGTCATATGCCTACAATTTATCAAAGAAAATTGTGACGCACCCTGACACGCTTGGTTGTATGAAATGTTTAGAGTAAGGCGTCCCTTGTAGGGAGCTCGCGAGAGTGAGAGACATCGATTCCTTGTTCTGTGGGTATAATAGTAACCAGTTACGTCATGTTTTAGTTTATACGTGAGCATTCTTGGATTGACGTGCATGATATGATACGTTATCTAATCATTGGAGTGGCGAGCAAATTGTGTAAATAAACTAATGAAACGAGACTACTCTCCGCCCACGTGGCTACTACTTTGGGACGAACAAAGGCTGGATTAAGCTGCCTGTTGTGATAGTTCTGACTTCAGTAATCAACAAACGTTCGTGGCCCCGCTGACTCAGTGTTCTGTAAACGATTACTGTGTTAATCAACTTTCGCTATGGCTGGTTATTGTTAACTAACTAACTAACTATCTTCACGCTGTATCCATGACGGGGTAGTCAGAGAGGACAGATAGCCAGGCTTCGCGATCCATACATACTTCTTTCGCTTCTTCGAGATTCATCAATCGCTTCATACACGCACGTCTGGGTATCCGAGTGCTTTTGACCTTTCCGTTTTTGAGCAATCTGCTCACGTGGTCTTCATATGCAAGTCTCGGCCTACCCTGACTCCTTCTACCCTCTACTTTTGAACAATATATATTCTTCGTCAATCGTTCCTCACTCATTCGTTGGACGTGTCCAAACCAACGGAGCACGCCCTTTTCCAGCTTAACGCTGACACTTTCATTCAAACCTGCCATATTGCGTATCACTTCGTTACGTATTCGGTCGGCCAAGGTAACGCCGCACAATTTTCGAAGTGATCGCATCTCCACAGCATTCAATTTACTTTCATGCATCTGCTGACCTACCCAGGTTTCACTACCGTAAAGCAAAGTTGGCACTAGCACTGCGTTATGAATCGCCATGCGTGCTTCTTTTACGATGCTTTGTCGCTTTACTAACTGGGACAAAGCACCGTTAACTTTGTTTCCGGCAGCTACTCGCCGTTCTACATTCGAATCACATCTTCCATCCGCGCTAAACATACTTCCTAAATACACAATTTCATTCACTTGCTCTAGACGTTCCTGGTTTACCCTAATCTCGCATTTAGTTCTTACGTCACCTCTTTCAAATACTAGAACCTTAGTTTTACTTGCATTCAAGCGAAGACCCTTACTTTCACAATCCTCTTTCATATTAGTTACTAATGCCTGAAGGTCGGCTTCTGATGAGGCCATGAGCACCGCATCATCAGCGTACAGCAGACAGTTTACTGTAAAGTCACCCAAATTTATTACTTTGTAAAGTACCCAAGGTTATTGTTACTTTGTGGAATTTCCATTTGCGAGCGTTTCCGTGCTTTGGAACGCACGTTAAGCCATTGGTCCCGGTTGCCAGTAACATGACAGTCGTTAAGCCAAGTTGAAGACCTTTTGGGAAGAACAAAAAGAAGAAAAAAGAATTTTTTTATGCGGTTGATTGAAAAATGACATGCGTCTGTCTATTTCAGCACGGCATTGGGCTCACCACCTATTAAGTAACACGGGAATGTCCACAGTGAACAGTGAGCTTATAATATGCCTCTGCCACCTCTTCGGGGATAAGGCGTGGTTGATAAATAGTAATCAAAAAATTTTTTTAACTAGAGACCAGTTTTTTTAGTCGAATTTGTCACAGTCTGTTTATTTGATCCACAAAGAACTCGGTTCAAAAAAAGGAGCAAGCATGTCACCATTGTATAACTACTTTAGATCTAAAGTTGTGTAGCGCACTTTAGTGTCAAATTGCTTAGTTGCTTGGACATAGTGGACCAGTGCGCGATAGGTCCAGATGATAGGAGTGAATAATGAAGGTTATAAATCCTACTATACGATACTATTTAATGTATAATTACACATAACTTTAGAACGGCTGCGTCGAATTGGAAAGTTTGTTATTGTTAGGACAAGATTTTTATAAAAGAAGATGTTCAAAATTTCTAACGTTTTTTTTATAGATGGTTATTAATAAAAACAACGCTCGAACCCCTCAATCAATATGGTTGAAATTTGGTACCTCTACAGATAACTGAAATCCTGGATAAAAAGTTTATTTTTATCTCGTAAACAATTTTTTATGGGGATGAGGAAAATTTCACCATTATTAATAACTAGCTGACCCCCGTGACTTCACCCGTGACATATTTTAAATCCATTTGAACTCGTCGCTTTTACTTTTACAGAAATGTATGAAAATTTGCCCGATTCGTTGACATTTATGATTACTGCAACGCTCTCCTGGGTAGTAGCGTGATGATACATAGCCTACACCCTTCCTCGATAAATTGGACTATCGAACTCAAAGAGAGTTCTTAAAATCCGATCAGTAGTTCCTGAGATTGGCGCGTTCAACCAAACAAACAAACATACAAACAAACAAACAAACAAACTCTTCAGCTTTAGATATTAGTATAGATTTAAGCTTTTACCTGTAAGTTTTATGGTTCAATTCTGTATCCACTCAATGATCATCTGATCACAGCGTTAAGCGAGGTTATTTATACAGTCCACGAGTTGTTGGCACGTTTAAAAAGTCGAATAAAACAAAATAAAATCTTGTACAAAGTTTCTGTTTAGTTTATTTTTGAAGTGAAACTTCATTATCGACGTTGAGAGAAATTTTAGAGCTGTAAAAAATATCTTCCAGTTTTTGGTTACGCGCCAGGTTTATTTGAAATTAAACTTCTTTATCTTAAGTAAAACTTCTTTATCGATGTATGAGAGAAATTTTATAGATGAAAAAAAATTCGTAAAGAAGTCCCACTTTTTACCTGTGTACTCTGGTACACACACTTTTTTTTTACGGGACTAAGCGTAAAAGTAGGCGCTTACTAATAATCAAAATAAATCTGTTCAGTTTTTGAATAAGAAACTACACTGTTAGATTGGTAACATAGGAAGGTCTTGTGAGTTGGTGAATAATATTGTGATCACAGCAACATAAGCCTTCTGGTCTAAAGTAGCAAAATCAACAAGCTAGCGATAGGTTTGATGGCCAAAATTCCTTAGCATACCTTCTAAGATTTCTGAGACCATTTTTTTTAATTTGGCTTGGTAACATGGCGTCGTCCACCTTATGATAACGAAGTGCTTTGCCGCAGAAAACAAGGTACTTTTAAACGACTGCCTCTGTGGCGCGGTGGGAATGCATCCGACTGCTACGCAAGAGGTCGTGGGTTCGATTCCCACCCAAGATAAAACTTTGTGTGATGAGCACGATGGTTTATTCTGTGTCTGGGTGTTATTTATCTATAATATGTATGTATTTAGAAATATAACAAGCTAATATTAGCTTACTTTGGGCTAGATGGCGCTGTGTGTCTCACAATATTTGTTATTTATTTACTTATTTATCCTTTTTCATTATATCGTTGTGAATTTATCATAAACTCTTTGTTAAAAATTACAGTCCACTATGAAACATTAACATAAAGTTTGTTTGAACAATATAATATTATGTTGTTTGTGTCATGTAAACAGCAAAGGTTGTGTATAATATGAAATGTGGAACCACTGCTTTATGAGATTTAGAATATGTGTATTTAGGTACTTGTTTAAAAACAGCAAAAAGTTAAGTGGAATATTCTGTATTTTTTTACGAGTATTAACCCTAGTTAACTAAACTGTTTTCATTGTTACATAATAACTACACCTTCGTCAAGCGGACTACGCAATGAAAGACTGAAATATAAACAAACAATTTCGTCAGATGTCCCAGTTATCAATAAAAATAATAATACAAATAATAATTAGAAGTAACACTTTACTTTAATGTTTGTAAATAAATCCATAGAAAGCAGATATGCAACCCACAAAACGAAAAAAAAAATAGAATATGTAATCTACACACCTTGACAATAAAAGTGTCGATATAACTAAACGTTCGTCGAGCGGGCGACGGGATGATATGTATATGATAACCGCAATCGCGTCACACGATGCACTATTTACGCAATTAGGAAGGTAAAAGAAGAGTCAGTGTTCGGTAAGTGATCACTGCGTTAAGCGACTTTCACTATGGCTCGTCCCTGGATGGGTGACCACTTTGTGGCATTTCTATTCACTTCGGAAAGCACATTAAGTCGTTGAATCCGATTTTTAGAAACATGTTAAGCCAATATGAAGGCCTTATTATTATACAACCGGTGCCTGTCCTACGTAACAGGTGGTGAGCCCATTGCCGTGTTGAAATGGACAGGTGATGGCTGTGGCTACCTGCTAATGAAATTTTTCAAGCCGCCTATAAGGATTTCAACTTGATTTAACGACTGCCATGTTACTGGCAACCGAAACCAACGGCTTAACGTGCCTTCCGAAACACGGAAACGCTCGCAAATGTAAAGGCTACAAAGTGGTCACCCATCCGTGACCAGCCATAGCAAAAGTCACTTAACGCCATCCGAGGGTCAGCTACAGCGAAAGTAGCTTAACGCAATGTTCGTTTTCAGAAAACTGAGTTAGCGGGGCTCCGAATTCTTATTAATAAAATACAATCATATTAAAATTAATTTTTTTTTATTAATAAAAATTAAACTAACACTAGCTTATAAGTTTTCAATTTGTTACTAACCCTCTCTATGGAAAGCAATTTCTGAAATAAATGTTATTATTATTATTATTATAAAATGGCAGACTCTTTCAAGTATATTCCAACAAAAGCGTAAATTTAACTTACAAAGTTAGAGTATCAAGAAAACTTTAAGTAATGGTTAATAGCTCTCAAGTGACTATGGCTTTTAAGCATAAAACGTTCCGGAAATCCGTCTATTCAAATTCTAATGTATGAGTGTTGAGGCAAGGGATCTGTTCTCTAGAGCCTAACATTTATTTCTACGAACAAACGAACTAATTAAATATTATAACCATTGGGGTTGAGGCTCAAAGCTAAGGGCGCTGTGAAATTGTAGCACTTCAAGTTTTGGAGATTTTCTTTCTTTGTATTGAATTTTTTGTACTTATAAATTGAGTTTAAATGTTATAAGAAACAAGGTTTTTTTTTTTTCACTTATCGCGAACGCTTTGCGGTTTTACTTGCGTAATACTTGTCCCCAAGGTATTACTGAATGGCATATAGATTAAGTTACACTTTACACCATCAGCATCGCAAATCGACCTAGGCGAAAAACAGAGAGGCAAAAAAAAAATTCTCGTAACGGAAATGTAAAACGGTTAATTCGAAATTTCAAACGGATACTTTTATTTTTTTATTGCACGAACTGGTAGCCACCATCTGTATCTATTTCAACACAGCAATCGGCTCACTACCGGTTATGTGGGACATAAATTATTACGGAGAATTGTTAGCGTATAATATGCCTCTGCCACCCCTTCGAGAATAAAAACGTGACTGATAAACAAAAAATTTACTTAACCTCGTCCGACAAAAGCGCCCATTCGCGTCAGTCTCTATATCTGAACTTGACTTCTGTAATCTCAAGAACTACCAACGGATTTTGTTACGATTTTGATGTAAATGAATGGAGTGCGATAGGGTGCAAAGGAGCTCTACCGAATCTTTGAAAGAGCTCTTTTGCACCTGGCGAAAAAATAGGAAACTTGAAACAAAACCCTGGACCACAACCAGCCCTAAAGCTTGATTTTATACTCTTAAATACAGACCGACACACAGAGTTACTTTTGATTTTTATATTAGTTAAGAAGTAGACATAGTAATCATAGTTGCAAGTTTCGAGATAACCGCGATAATTCCGTCATGTCCGAAGCTCCGAGACTAGTCGTACTGTCTAGGGATCGAACACTTCCTCCCCATCAAAGAATTATTTACATGTAAATTATCTAAACTGAATTATGTAACACATTTTGATCTGGATTTTTATTTGAATGACTTGATAGACTGACACGCATCGGTGGAAAAGCTTTGGAACACATATTTATGTCATCCATAAATGTTTGCATAGAAGTTTTAATGTTGTAATATATGTATGTAAAAGTATGTTCATCAGTTGTCAAGATCATAGCTTAATATGGACTAGATGGCGTTATGTAAAAATATTCCAGACATTATTAACTAGGTGACCCGTACAGTTTCGCCCTAGACATATATAGAACTCGTGTCGCACCTCTTTTATACCTTCGCATATACCTAAATTTCACAATAATGCATTTAATTTTTTCCGATTTGTCGACATCTATGATTACTGCTCCGCCCTCCAGGATAGTAGCGTGATGCCGTGCCTATAGTAATCCTCGATAAATAGGCTATACTGCAACTATTACTTATTGCACGCCTCATAAGCGAAGCGTTGAGGTGGGTACTACTGTCACTTCGCGCATAACATCTGATTTTTCAAACTTAAAATGTCTCTATTTATCATATATTGCACTTGTAAAATAATATATACACACACATATCAAGAAAAAACACTATTTTTAACACTCATGATATTTTTAATGCCATTTATGTTATTTAAACTAGTAAAACAGCTGTTTAAAAAATTTCCGTCTTGGACGTCCGTTTGTAGTTACGGATATTTTCTTGTTAACACGATAATGACCGAAATACTTTACTAATCGAGTCTTTTTTTTTCTGTTACGCTTCAGTATTATTAGGAATAGAACCCTTTCAATTTTCACGGTCTGATTCGATGTGGTTTAATTGTTATTATCTTTACTTTATTTATTTCATAACCCCTACGCGATAATTCATAGCAAAGTTTGTAAGCTTGTAATGCTATTTTTTTATAATATTATAAAAGCGTGTGAGGCGTGCACTTTTGGGTTTTCCAAATTTATATTTTTCGTGACTGCACTAAAGAATTTTTAAAATTCGACTAATAGTTCATGAGTTTAGCCCGTTCAACCAAACAAACAAACTCTTCAGCTTTAGATATATAGATTTAATTTCTTCTAAATAGTATATCGGAAAAAGATAGGCAAATTATAATTATAAAAATGTTATTCGTTTACTTTGGCACTTTTTTTAAAACCATTCGTGATTAGCACGACCCGTTTTGTTCCCACAATCACAGATGTTCACTAATTCTAAGTCATTATAGCTTTGTTATAATCCAAAGTGCCCACCTGACAAATCCCTTTCTCGGTGGGTAATCTTTATGGTACACTGAGTGGTTGAGGATCATCTTCTCGTAGCCTGTGTCCAGCCACGACCGCTGGAGCACGAAGTCACGATTCTTGAGCGGGGCCGGACATGCCACTGTAACAAAGTACAACATTTTATTTTTAGCGTATAATTACTTATTTAGTAGTTGAAAATATAAAAAAAATATCTAATTCGCTAGCATCGGCTAAAACGTGAAGCTGGGCTTCCACCACCAAATTTGATCCCAAGTAGCACCTAGGGATTGAGCTTCCAGGAAGACGCTCGACCTCTTGAAACCACGACTTCCACTTATGCGATAAACTTTCCGGTAAATTTTGGTACCATTTCAGACCTAACTTCCATGATTTCTGGAAGATTATTATACTTGACTATTACATAAGTTCGTTAATTAATTAATTCTAAACTAAGCTAACTAAAAATAACTGTAAACCTAAAACTTAACATGCGTCATAAAATGTCTCTGCATCGCAGTCCTCATGCGGTAGCGTTCCCAGAAGGCTGGCAGCATTGTCACGTTGTATGGCAATGCTTAACCTTTGTACGAAAAAGAAACCAGCCGTCTGGTCACGAGTATTGTAAATCAGACGCTTTACAGTATCTTTTATCTTTATAACGTCTTTAACTTCAAAGTGATAGGCAGAGGCATGCGATAGATACGAAAATTATACTTTTTTTTTTGTCCCATGTAACAAGTGGTGAGCCTATTGCCGTGCTGAAATGGAAAGGGGCACGTTAAGGTAAGTTGACGAACCATTTCTAAAAAAATTTAAAGCCTTGGGTTGTACTGGCCACCGCGACAGACGGCTAGCACCACAACGCTCGTAAATTGTAGTGCCACAAAGCGTTAACCAAATAAGGACGAAGAAGAAGAATATCACAAACTTAACTAACCTAACCTAAATCCACACGTTTTACCCTAACCTAACCTAAAACCCACACGTTATACAACTGTATTAAGTTTGCTTTACCACTAACTCACTTCTAAGTAACTCAAGTAACTCAAAACATATTCAATTCTATTATACTGCCAAAGTCTTGAGCACTTTTATCAATTCACTAAAAGAATATTTTATGCTATCTTAGAAAGCATCGGGATTCCACAACGATGGCTACAGCGTTGAACTAAAACAATATTACGCTCTTCTGAGAAATTTATGGGGATGGTATGAGTACTTTTTGTTTTGCGAAAGAAATTACTTTGGGCCAAAATATATATAAATCTCAGATGTAAACAATCAGTTTATGATAAACTGTTTCAAAATAAATAAAATCTCTTTCTCAGAATTAGGTAATTTGATATAGATAAGGATCCGAGTGCAATGTATGAGGACATAAGTAGAGTCATGTATTACTTCTACACTCACTCACTCACTGGTATCATGGGCGACTTCAACGCAAAGCTAATAGACGTTACAGCGATGAGCTTTGAGTGGGGCTTACTTCTACGGAACGGAGCTCTTCCTTCAAGAAGTCATAGTTGTCATAGCTGAAACCCTGTCAGAGCTGAGCAACTAAATAGTTACCTCATAAACAAAACAGAATTATCCCAATCGGTTATTAAATTACGAAATTATACATATAATATGCTGCGTTTTAGGGTTCCATACCTCTGAGTTGTAAGGGCGCTCATACAATTTGGAAGTCTAGCTTAATTGGCACCAACCTTAAATAAATAAGGTACTAGTTTTTTACGGAACTCGTCATTGACATTGACATTGTTTTTTTATGTAAGTATGTAATATACTTTCATATGCATATAGTGAAATGTTGTTAATTTTGACTTCACTTCAGTTTCATTTATCTGTTGCCTACGATCTTTGTAATAATTCGTTCATGTAGTCACCATCAATTTCTAAGGGTGACACAACCCCTTATCTGAATAATAAATTATGCAGCAATGCCAGCTTCCTAGCCTCGGCCCAAATTTCATTTCCCTAGCGCCTCAACCACGCCTCAACTTACATGATTATTTGTTCGTGTTACAGGAATTGTTTATAGATTTCTCACATGCTTCGAGATGACAAAAAATTAATTACCTTGACAATCCCCATCCTACAGTAAATGTAAATGTAGAAGCAATAATCTTTACCTTCATAAGTGTTACTTTGTGACCTACATGAATGAACTATTTTTTAACTTCATTTCAATTAATATCAGTCACGACTTTATCCCCGAGTGGATAGAGGCATATTATACGCTAATATTTCACCGAATGAATTTTTGATTCTCCGTAACAGGTTGTTAGCCTGTTGCTGCATTGAAATGGACAGACGTAGCTGTGGCGACCTTCTTTTTTAATGTTACAAACCGCCTGTAAGATCTTCAGCTTGGCTTAACAATTGCCATGTTAGTAGCAACCGGGATCAACAGCTTAGCATGCCTTCCAAAGCACGAAAACGCTCGTAAATTGAAATGGCACAAAGAGGTAACACATCTGATGACCAGCCATAGCGAAGGATGCTTAACTCAGTGGTCGTTTATTTAATAATAAGTTAACGGGGCTACCAGCGCAGGCAGGCAGGCAATGCTCTTATTAGTTACTAGCTCTGGCTTGCAGATTTTTGAATTATGGATAAATATTGTGTGACATTTTTTACAAAGCGTCATCTAGCTTAAATAAAGATAATATTATGTAATGGAATCACTATAAATGCCATAAAGGACTAGCCATAGCATAAGTTGCTGAACGCATCGCAGATCATTGCCCTGGCCTAACCAGCTAAAGGTCACGGGTTCAATCCCCGTCTCGAATCAAATTGTCCTTTTTCACTTTATTAAAAATTTTACAGTATATCTATGGTCCAACTGAGTTTATTCCAAAAAAAAATATGACGTACGTAGATATTTTAATTTTGTCACGTCTCTGCATTAAACACAGAGGTCAGGTCACTAGTCCATGATCTAAATTCCTATTCCTAAGTACGAGTACTAGCGCAGTATTAGTATTCTGCCCAGTCTTTCATTTCTTTTATGTTCTTTATTTGATATGTTAGAATCAATTTTTGCAGTGAATACGGCACCACACAATACACAAACATTAGTTGTTATGCGTGGAATCTTTAATTAACCACAAAACAAAACACCTGTGAAATGTGTATTGAGTGAAAGATAGTAAATTAGTTGCATAGTTTTAAAGATCTGAGCATACATAGGGACAGACAGCGAGAAGCTACTTTTATTTTAATATGTAATGATATCAATATTTAGGCCGACAATTCCGCTAAAGACACATGGGATAGCAATTTATCGTGAATTTAATTTTTTATAACGAATTTAGGTAGATATCAAACTGTTCAAAGTTTGAATATGTCCAATGTAGTGCACATTGTCAAAATGACATTATATTATGTCATTTTGACAATGTGCACTACCTTGGACATATTGATACTTTGAACAGTTCTTCAGAAGATTCCGTATACTCTACACAATTTTGAAGTACAAACCAATAGCACATGCTAGCAGAAATTAGCTAGACAAAAAACCTATATCAAAGCAAAGATTTAGCATTATGAGGTCAGATAGAAGTCGCACCTATGAACTTAAAACATTTCAACAAATTCGATTAATGAGTCAAATCATTGAATACAATGGGACATTTATCTCGAAAATAAATGACATTCTAAATTCAATTTTCCTTATTAAAAAGTTTGGAGGTTCGGAGATTCAAATACTTGTCACGTTCCAGTATTCAACAGTGTTTGTATTTAGAACATTATTGTTTTTAGCACTTCATTTTTTACGACATTGCAATATCTACGTAATTTCCATTGAGCGTTCCTTTTTATCGGTACTGTCTGTGACTTTTTGCTGCTGTTTTTCCTATAAAATTCTCCAATGTTGGCTTATTTTGGGGAGAAAAGTTCTACGCGTAATATAGTGGAGCAATCTTTTGCGTTATTAGGTAAAACATACCTGACAATATGAACAATATTTTCAGGTAGACCCGTAGAAATTTCGAGATGGTGTATATTTTTGTTCAAATACGTAGTTTTCATAAATTCAAGTAGAAATATTCATTTAATACAAGTTTAGATGTTTTCTATGTATATATTGGTGTTCTACATCGCATAACACAAGGTAATAAAGCTTATAATAAGCTTTGGGCTTGATAGCGCAGTGTAAAAAAAAGTGTCTAACTATATTTATTTATTTACTAGCTGACCCGGCGGACTTCCTAACGCCTTCAAATTAATACATATTGTTTTTAGTTATTAGTTTTATTTTAAAGCAGGAAAAGTAGCTTCTGTCTCTGAAGCTCGATTTTTTTTTTGATATTATGTCTAAGGCTACGCCTTATTATCGCACTGCTCGCCATAGACAAGATGCTCACCCTTAAACTTTGCATCCGGAGCATCCTTAGCACACGTTTAGGTCCGATAGAGGGTTTCATCCGGGTATGCTTATATTCTATAATGAGCTCCCGGTTTTCCTGAACATCGGCAATTTAGGGTTCTTCGAAAGAGACCTTAGAAGGATTCTACAGGGTCAGCAGCGCGAGTCCCGCACCTCTGGTGTTGTAAACGTCCATAGGCTACGGTGACCACTTACGCCACCTACATACATACATACATACATATTGTCACGCCTTTATCCCCGAAGGGGTAGGCAGAGGCATATTTAACGCCCACACTTCACCGTATGCATCTTTGTCCCACGTAACAGGTGGTGAGCCCATTGCCGTGTTGAAATGGAAAGGCGCAGGCTGTGGCACCTGCTTTTGAAATTTTTTAAGTCGCCCATAAGGCCTTCAACTTGGCTTAACGACTGCCATTTTATTGACAACCGGGACCAACGACTTAACGTGCACGGAACTGGGGTGAGACTCAAGGGCCGAATTAATTTAATAAAATAAAATGTGTCTATTTTAGATGTTAAATTTGGAATAAATTTTGAACCCGTTGCCTTTTTAGTGAGGTAGTAACAAAAAGGCTAAAAGGTCTTTTGTGCTAGACACTAATTAGCACGACCAATTAAAGTCCTGGTAGTATCGGACTGTCCTACCTAAGTGATATAAAAAAGTTACAAAATACTTGTAACGAATCCACAGTTGGTGTTTAAAAAATACATAAATTTCTCTTGTACAGCAAATTAGGTGACATAACGACAGCAGCGCTATCTACCGGTTCCAATTGTATTTTCAAATAATCCAGTAACCCATTAAAATATACACACAACATTTCATTTAAATCAGTCTCATCGTATAGGATTTAGCTAATAAACACACGTATTAGCATTATAAATTGAGATTTTCTTTTTCGGCAATCAACTGACGCCATATTTTTTATTTCTGAAACAGAACTATTTTGTATTCCAACCAAACAGACCTAAGAGATCGGGACCTCATACTATATCCACAGCCGAAAGACATACAGTCGGTCGACGAAGCTGTCTAGACAGAGCAATCGTGCGGAGGACAAGGGACGAGACGCGGGAGGGTTTGTCCCGAGCTGCGAACAAAATTTTGTTAGTGGCTCGGGACAGTCTTTCAGGGCTGACGCATTCACGACCGCTTGCTATGATTTTTGAATTTTTGTATAGATTTCTTTAATTCATGTGGTTTTTAATATTCTAAATACAAATTTCGTGTTAATTTTGCAATCCAATATGGCCGACGCGCCGTGACTTTAAAATTTCATGCTGGGTATCGTATAAGGGGTTTTTGGTATGCAGAGTACGAATTTAGTGTTAATTTTGCAATCCAATATGGCCGCTGCACCGTGGTTTTAAAATTTCATGTTGGGTATCATATAAGGGGTTTTTTGGTATGCTGAGTACGAATTTAGTGTTAATTTTGCAATCCAATATGGCCACCGCGCCGTGGTTTTAAAATTTCATGCTGGATATCATATAAGGGGTTTTTTGGTATGCTGAGTACGAATTTCATGTTAATTTTGCAATCCAATATGGCCGCCGCACCGTGGATATAAAATTTCATGTTGGGTATCGTATAAGGAGTTTTTTGGTATGCTGAGTACGAATTTCGTGTTAATTTTGCAATCCAATATGACCGCCGCGCCAACTGTTATAAATTTCATGTTGGGTATCGCATAAGATTATTATGGTATGCGGAGCCACACATGTGGGATTATAACTATACTCTATACTATGTTATCCTGTGTTCAAGTTTTTTGTCATAATTAATATTTAAACTTGTTCAAAGCGTAACCAATATTTTTTGTTGAAAACAACAGTAGCATTAAGTCCTGTTAGTCAAAAACCGAAAATATTTATCATTAACTCATTTACTACTAATAATATACCTAATATACCCGACGAACTTCGTATCTCCATAGAATTTGGTTTTTTTTTCTTAGAGTGCTCATCGGGGCGAAGACAAATTGAACAAATTAATAATAATAATATACCCCTCGAGGACAGTCGTAATCTTTTATAGGATTAACGCAACCCTATGAGGGTATATTAGATTCGCTTTTTGAGTCATCCACTTTCTGATATCAACAAAAAATGTATCAGAAAGTTATTGAAAAGCTCACATCCGCAGGGCAGCTTGTGGCGAGCTGAATGTGCGTGGCTACACATCGGTCCCGATTCCTCAGAGTTGCCCTTCTGCACCGGTTAGCATTTAATGGGCTAACGGGTGAGCAGTGAGAGTGCTACTCCCGGGAGTGCAGCAAATCTCAACTTTGGCTTGCCTTAATTGGCCGGTCAGAGGGAGGGAGCCAGAGGTATATGCTCGGGGGTGGAAGTGTCATTTTCAAGGGCATAACTACGGAGAAGTCCGCTCCGGGGCTGATCCATTATCGTTCTTCTACATAAGGCGGACGTGGACTGTTTGCAGTGGGGGTCCCATTTCCTTTTAGATTAAAATTCTCAAAGGGCCTCTGCGTGTTGGACCAGTATGTCCCCATGTACGCCTACCAAAAACCCGGGTATCTTCATAAAAAAAAGAAGAAACAATAATATGAGATCACTTATGTCAGCTCACCCTTGTTTGAATTCCCAGTTCCCATCCCCAGCTTCCAGTTCCCATTTCTCATCCCTAGTTCTCATCGTCAATTCTCACTCCTGGTTCATGCTTCCATTCCCTTGATTTATTTTTTTATAACGACACGGTGGTCATTATGAATTGTAAAATTAACACGAAATTCGTGCTCAGCATACCAAAACCCAACATGAAATTTTATAACCACGGCGCGGCGGCCATATTGGATTGCAAAATTAACACGAAATTCGTACTCAGCATACCAAAAAACCCTTTATACGATACCCAACATGAAATTTTAAAAGAATAGTTCGGCGGCCATATTGATTGCTAGAAACCCCATAATTTTATATCTACTACGCGGCAGCCATTTCGAAAACGCTTTCTCATAAAAAAAACTATCGATTCGACATGAAATGAACCTTATTTACTTCCGTGTGCGGCAATTGATGAAATCTCAGATCCTTTTTTTAAACCGGTATTTATATTATTGATTTATTAAATATACATACTAGTTGACGCCCGCGGCTTCGCCCGTGTAGAGAAGTTTTCCCGTTCTTGTTTCCCATAAGAATTTGTTCCCGGGATAAAAAGTATATGTGTTATTCCGATGTATAAGCTATATTATTGTAAAGTTTCATTAAAATCTATTCAGTAGTTTTTACGTGAAAGAGTAACAAACATCTCTACAAACTTTCACATTTATAATATTATTAAGATAAGATATTATATTATAATGTTGATAATTGATTGCGAGTACGAGTTAATAAATAAATTAAAAATAACATCAGCCTTGTATACTTGTGACAACCCTACAAGCATCACTGTCTAGACGTTGTCGGCATTTTTGTCAACTTCAAAGGCGTAACGCTACTGATAGGTTTACTCTTTATACTGTGCTATATCTATGAAACACATCAATCAATATTTGACAACCAAGTAACTCTATTTTTAAATTTCTAAACATACAACAAAAGAGACTCAAAGAACATCAAAATTTCACAGGCAGGAACATTTTGTACTAAAAATTTAATCGTCATTTTAAGTTTTAGCTTTACTTATTATGTTTGTTTCTAACCGTTTCAACCTACCCTGACCAACAAACCTTTCAATATGAAAACCAGCCAATTTGGTCTGGCCATTGTCGAGTTTTACGGAGACTAACGCACATCAATTCATTTTTATAAATTAACTTAACTATCTTCACGCTGTATCCTTGACGGGGTAGTCAGAGAGGACAGATCGCCAGGCATCGCGATCCATGCATACTTCTTTCGCTTCCTGTAGATTCATTAATCGCTTCATACATGCACGTCTGGGTATCCGAGTACTTTTGACTCTTCCGTTCTTGAGCAATCCACTCACGTGGTCTTCATATGTAAGTCTCGGTCTACCTTGACTCCTTCTGCCCTCTACTTTCGCACAATATATATTCTTCGTCAATCGTTCCTCACTCATTCGTTGAACGTGTCCATACCAAGGGAGCACGCCCTTTTCCAGCTTAACGCTGACACTTTCACTCAAACCTGCCATAATGCGTATCACTTCGTTGCGTTTTCGGTCGGCCAAGGTTTTACAGGCACAATTTTCGAAGTGATCGCATCTCCACAGCATTCAGCTTACTTTTATGCATCTTCTGACATACCCAGGTTTCGCTGCCGTAAAGCAACGTTGGCACTAGCACTGCGTTATGAATCGCAAGTCGTGCTCCTTTTACCATGCTTTGTCGCTTTACTAATTGGGACAAAGCACCGTTAACTTTGGTTCTCGCCGTTCTACATCCGAATCACTTCTTCCATTCGCGCTAAACATACTCCCTAAATACACAATTTCATTCACTTGCTCTAGACATTCCTGATTTACCCAAATCTCGCTCTTAGTTCTTACGTCTTCTCTTTCAAATACCAGAACCTTAGTTTTACTTGCATTCAAGCGAAGAACCTTTCTTTCACACTCCTCTTTCATATTAGTGACTAATGCCTGAAGGTTGGCTTTTGATGAGGCCATTAGCACCGCATCATCAGCGTACAACAGACAATTTACTGTTAAGTTACCCAAATTTACACCCATATCACAATCTTTCAACTTCTGCAGGTAACTGTCCAGATACACTATGAACAGCCAGGCAGACATAACAGAACCCTGTTTGACGCCGACGAAAGAGGTGACACATCCCCCCCCTACTCGCATGCAAGCCTTACAGTACCTGTATAGTGACTGTATTGCCCGCAGTAGCAAGCCGTCCACACCATATCCGCATGCAGCAAATCCCACAGAGGTTCTCTCATAACGTTATAAAATGCTTTCTCTAGATCCACAAAAGCGCAGAATCCCTTCTGGCTAACAGCCAGAAACTTCCCGGCGATCATGCGGAGAGAAAACACTTGATCCATGTAACCTCTTTCACGTCGGAATCCGCATTGAGCCTCCCACAAATACCTTTCAGACTTTTCTTGCATTCTTGCCGTTATAACCTTTGCATACACCTTGCTAGCTAAGCTGACCAAGCTGATCGCTCTGTAGCTGGAGCAGTTTAGGCGAGAGCCTTTCCCTTTGTAGATAGGTACTACAACTGCTATTCGTCAGTCATCTGGGACCTCACCCGTCCGCCAGCATAAGTTGCATAGCAGACAAAGAGTGTCTCAGACGCGCGACCCACCGTACTTGATCATCTCAGCAGTAACTCTGTCTTTTCCCGCAGCCTTACCACATTTCATACTTCTTATCGCTTGTTCAATCTCTTTCATACTAATGACTTCAATGACACCGGAGCGTCACAGTGAACTCCACTTACCGATGCGGCATCTCTGTCCTTACTTGCATATATCCTTCCATAATATTCACTCCATCTCTGCAGGACGTCAGTTTGTTTTGTGAGAACATCGTTGTCAACACTAAGCACTTTATTCATACTGCAGATTGTCAAACAACTCCGAGTCTTGCCTACCTCTTTCCAGAAGAGCTTGGCATTATATCGGAAATTGGACGACAACCTTTCATCCGCACCTTTCACCTTTCACGAGCTTCCTCTATCAGTGCCTTAGTGTTAACCTTTTACAGTTTGTATCTCTCTTTCATATTCAAATCATTCCGCGAGGCTAAGTAGCCTAACCATGCTTTCTTCTTCATTCGTACGGACTTCATCATTCCACCATGCATCGCGCTTATTTTTACTGCCTCTTTTTGTCTCTCCACACACTTCCACAGCGGCATTTACCATACTATCCCTAAGGTTCTGCCATACACATTCCACATTCTCACTACCAACATTGACGTCGCCAAGCTTTTCGGCTACCCTTTCTTTATATTTATCCCTAATGGATGCATCCTGCAGCTTCCAGCTTTTGATGATATATTAAGGACACTCGGCACGATGACGCTAACCCGCGAGCAGACCCCTAATCCTAGTTATGACTAGGTAGTGGTCTGATCCCAGCTCAGCGCCACGATAAGCCTTTGTGTCCATCACCTGTTTACGGAGCCGACTATTCATTAGGAATAGATCTATCACGCTTCTCTTTGACTTACATCTGGTTGAACATTGTGTTCGCCACAAACAAATCCTTTTCCCTACAAAATGCCAGTATAAGCTTGCCGGCGTCATTCACCCTTTTGTCCCCATACTTCCCGAGTACCGACTCAAATCCATCGCGTGCGGTACCCACCCATCCATTTAAGTATCCACACACTATAAATCCTATAGCTCAATCGCGCTCGACGAAGACACTGGTGCTTAAGCAGCCACCAGGAAAACTTTCGTCAAGCCGAGCTTTAAACGGATCCAGAGGACTCTAGGACCAACCAATTTATACTCATACATACCGGAGACCAATCGCGAGGACAACAAAATCCCAACCCCCTGACTGCCATGCTCGATATCTGGTACTCCAGACCATAGCGCGAGCATCCCACCCGGGAGCTCCAATACTTCGCTGCCCTTGCGCTTGGTCTCTGTCAAGCACACAGCATCTAATTTTCTCTCTTTCATTACACCCATCAACTCATTCATCTTCTCTTCCATTCCTCCCCTAACATTCCACGCAGCTACCCTGCACTCCGTCCTCCACTTCCCGCCGTGTCGGGCCGCGCGTGTAGGGTGGCGGTCCCCCACGCCGCTCTGGCACACACTTTTCGCACCAGCGGGGACGAACTGGTGCGCACGCCCTAACATTAATCGTCCTCGTAGCACTCGTGTCGGAGTAGAATTGCAGCCTTGGCTGGCAGGGATGGCGACGGGTACGCTTCTACTCTTCATCCCCAAATTCATTCATTGAATTCATTTTTATATATAAGAGAAAATTCACCTTGAATAAAACTTCAGTACCATAAACTGGATTAAGTATATCCTGAAATAATTCTGCACTAACAATAACACTGCCCCAAAATATGCTAATTCAACATTAATTCTGTACCTAGCTGTCACTAAAAAATAATAAAATTTTCGTAAAAAAAATATTTATGTTTCCATTGCGGTATCAAAGGCTACGTTATAATAAAATAGGTTAATAATAAAATAGCGTTAAAGGATTTATTATCACAGTTTAACAGGCAATCTTTAACGACTCTTCGTGGTAGCAGGATATTATAGGAGCTTTTATAGGTAACTAATAAGTATTAACTTTTGTAAGTTTATTACCCACTAACCTTCCCCCGTAATGATGGTACATTAAACACCTTGATAGATCCGTAAAGGTTCGTAGAGAGTTTGTGTATTTTAGAAGTTTATTCAAAATAGCACAAATAAAGAAAATGGGCGTATCTATGAAGCCCTGGTAGTCCCCGCTAACACAGTTTTCGTTTAACACACGAAATGTGGACGTAAAGAAAGCCTCTGCCTACCCCTTTGACGATAAAGGCGTGACCCATTAGTAATGAAATACTTATAATATTTGAATACCAGTTATTCCGTGAAGTTTTATCTGGTAGTTATTTATTTATTTATTCATGAATCTTACAAGCTAACCAAACCAAGACATATGCTATCCAAAACGCTTACAAGATTTATTACCAACAAATTAGTCATCATGGTAACAGTATGAAAGTTACTTTAAACCTAAAATCACAAATGATACATGAACAGGTTAATTAAAGGTAATACAAATTAACTAACTATCGTCACGCTGTATCCCCGACAGGGTAGTCAAAGAGAACAGATCGCTAGGATCCATGCATGCTTCCTTCGCTTCCTACAGATATCATACATGCACATCCGGGTATCCGAGTACTTTTTAATACAATATTTCAAATAGGTAAGTGATTTTTTTTTTGTTGACGTCTATGTACCCACCGACCCGTAGCACCCTAGAGTAATGTGCTTTTCTTCAAATCCCTTTGTCAGGTACGGTCAAATAAAAGACAGTTTTGCTTTCACAGACTTCAAGCTTGGTAAGCAATAAAAAGGTATATTATTTTGCTACCTTCTAACTCTCGTCCATTATAAATATAGAGTATTACACAAAGTATTTTGCCTTCACAGTAATCTATTCCCATTTTGGAGATTTAATTTATTTAAAGTGAAAATGATAAGATTTGTATTTTTTTTTGATGCGCAAGTATACACGCTGTCATTCCTACTGCAGGAGTAACAGGAACGGTGTCTGTGACTCTCGGCCCCCAAGGCTGTCCTTCCCACTAAACCCTATGGTGTTCCGCCTTCTTCCCAACTGGGTCGCAGGATAGGCCTAAGGGTAAGTTACGGTGACCCGGCTAAGGGAATGCCCCATTATGAGGCTCTTCTCGGGGGGCTAGATGTGCAGCCCTCATGAAAGGATAATATATATAAAAACACTAGCTGACCCGCCCGGCTTTGCCCGTGACATACTTTGAACCCCGTGGCACCCAGTTAATTAATCCCGTCGTTAATTAATTTCACAATAATAAAACATTTTCCAAATTAGTTGATTACTTCTCCGCTCTCGACCCGGTTGAATTATGGTTACACTAAATTAATTTCTTTGCGCAGTATTTTGATTCTGCTTTATCTCCTAAGATATTAATTTTATTTGCTAGGTTTAAATAGACAAAATAATCTTCATGAAATGCTGAAGCCAACTAACGTATTATAAATGATAAGGGTTAATATCGTATTTGTGTAAATAGCCTTCAAATTACCGCTTTATAATTGCTGGTTTTTTTAAATATTAAACTGGATATAATATGTTATCCTTAATAGATAGACATATACCGTCGGCGATTTTTTTATAGACCTATATTAGATAAACAATTCCACCATACGTTATTTTGTTAAATCTCAAAGGGTTTAGGCAGCGTTTGCGTTTTAAAAGCTCTCAGGCGGCTTATTTTTTTCCGACACCCCCAAAAAATAATGTTTTAATTTAGCCAATGGAAAACAAAAACTTAACAAATTATACATAAAAACCTTCCTTGTGAATCAAACTGCATCGAAATTCGTTAAATAGTTTTAAAGATTTAAGTATACATCCCTATGTATGCTTTCGCTGTCTGTCCCTACAGACAGCGAGAAACGACTTTGTTTTGTAACATGTACTCGTATTACAAATTAAATTAAATTACAAATTACAAATTTACTTACTTGCTCCGTTGCTGCCCTATTTGGAAATTTCCTAATCTGATGTTACCCATTGAAAATGTTTTAAAATCCCAAATTGAAACTATTCTGAATATTCATCTCAATGAGCAAGCATGGTCCCAAGCTTCCTTACCTATTAGGTTCGGTGGTTTGGGGACCCGAAAAATTTCTAGTATAGCTTTACCAGCATTCCTGTCTTCGATTTTCAGCACTCGTGACCTCATAGGTAAAGTATTAAAGGCTCCTACAGCCTCAAACTGTGAGATTGCGAGTCTGGACGGAGCCTTGAATGCTTGGCTAGCTGGACCAAGTCCAAATTTACCCCCGACGCTCAAAAAGTAAAGGGCCTGGGACACAATAGCTTCTTCTGCTTTTCTCAATACTCTTATTGAAAAATCTTCCGGTACTAATCGAGCAAGGCTTTTAGCTGTATCTCGATCAGAGTCTGGGCAATGGCTTCACGCCTTTCCTTCTCCGAACACTGGCACCTTCATTGATCCCACTACACTCCGCATAGCAGTTTGTCTCCGGTTGGGTGCTGATGTGTGCATTGAACACTCTTGTGTTTCGTGCGGAGCTTATGTGAGCCACCTCGGACATCATGGGCTTGCCTGTTCTCTTGCCGCTGGCCGTCACTCCCGTCACGCTGCACTAAATGATATCCTGAGACGAGCCCTTGTCAGTATAAATGTCCCCGCGGTCTTAGAACCGCAAATTATACGAGATGATGGTAAGCGGCCCGACGGGATGTCTTTAGTACCCTTGAGAATGGGACGTGCACTAGTATGGGATGCCACTTGCACCGATACTCTTGCAACGTCCTATCTCCCGGCTACTAGCAAAAAAGCAAGCGCTGCGGCAAATCTTCGCGAGCGGCTGAAGGTTGGCAAGTACAGTTGTCTCGGTACCCAATATGAATTCATTCCCTTTGGTGTCGAGACACTAGGTCCACGGGGTCGCGGCGCACATGGTCTTTTTACGGCTTTAAGTAAGCGTCTGAGGGAAGAAACTGGCGATCCTCGTGCAGGTAGTTTTCTCGCGCAAAGGCTTTCCATAGCTATTCAGCGTGGGAATGCTGCCTGCGTCATGGGTACCCTACCGAGGGGACCCAGTCTAAATTTTAATAAATAGGTTAGCTAGTTTTTTTTTTATTTAGATATAGTTTTAATTGTTTTTTTAACTAAGATTAATGTTAAATCATATTATTAATAAATTTTGTACTCGTAGTAATGATTATAAATCCGAAAAATATTAGATGGCAAATTGCTGTTTAGGGTGTAAGATATCTAGGGCCCTTCAGATTGGATAGCCTATTTTTTGAGAAAAGCTATAAGTTATATATGATTACGCTACTACCCAAGACAGCGGAGGTGTAATCAAAAATGTCAACAAATCGAGATATTTTTCATACATTATTGTAAAATGAATAAACGATGGGATGAAATAGATGCCACGGGGTCCAAAGTATTTTTTATACCACTGAAGTGGCAGACAAGTATACGGCCCATCTGATCGAAAGCGGTCACCCTAGCCTATTGACGTTTGCAAAAACAGATGTGCAGCACTGGAGCTGCCGACAAGAACCCATCAAAACTCTATACTTTAGATGTTCGGGAAAACCCAGGCAGGGAGTATGAAAGTAAGTGACGAGCGAAGCCGCAGTCATTTTATATTGATAAAATTAAACTGCACTTCTACAAATATAGCCTTTAATATATTTTCTACTGGTTAGACCATTCCAATCACACGTCAACGTACACATATGCCTAACCCCCTGGTACGATAAACATTAACACGAAACATTAACAAGGAAACCCCAGGAGGTTTATTTGGAATCAATCAAGAGCTTAATCTAATAAGTCAGCAAGCGGGCCACCGCTTTATCAACTACCAATTTATTAGAGTATAATTGTGTTGGCGTGGGAGACCTCTAAGCAATTATCACAGCCTGGTAGCTGAATACAATTAAATTCTTCAGAGAAGACAGATTTTTCATTTTTCTTATTTTGAAACCAGATGTTTTAATACGTTTTTTGAAATTTTATCAAACTTTATGTAATTTTTAAACTTTCGCTGTGTATACTCTATACTTAATATATTATATAATAGCTGAAGAGTTTGTTTGCTGTTTGGTTGAACGCGCCAATCTCAGGAACTACTGGTCGGAATTGAAAGTTTTTTTTTGTGTTGGATAGTCCATTTATCGAGAAAGGCTATGGGCCATATATGTCACTACTCAGGAGAGCGGATCCGTAATAAAAAATGTTAACAAATCGAGCAAATTTTTGTATATTTTTGTAAAAGTAAAAGCGACGGGATTAAATGGATGCGGGCAGAGCCGCGTTTATATTTTATAAGTAATTAAATATATTGTCCGAGACTTCACACGAAACAATATTTATTTACTTACATTTTTATCAAACCTACATCAAATAAACTTCAATTTACTAAATTTTATTCATGCTTTATCTCTATATCTCTGCCTCTTAATAAATTTAATATTCCTTATCTAAAGGAAAAAATGCCAGAAGCTTAAAAATTTTTTTTAAGCTTCTGGCATTTTCTTCCTTTATGACAGTAAAGCCAAATGAAGTCTATGTATTTAATACTAGCGACTTGACCAGGCTTTGCACGGGTGCAATGTGAATACTAACATGCATATAAGACTAATCTTCCACACGCACATGAAATTCCTTAAACCCCAAAACAACTCAAACACAGCATCCTTTCACATCTACTCATAGAAACACAACCCAAAACCATTGAAGGTACATTGTCGGACGTATAAAATGGCATTACTTTGAACCTTTCAAGGTAAAATTAAAAAAGAAAAAAACAATATGCATGTATTATACCTACTCAAAAACCTTTCTGTTGAATTACTCTATTTACTTGTATTGCTAAAAAATTGATTGCTTAATTTTTTGTATTAAAATCTGATGAGTCGCATCGATCTAAGCAAAAAGACTGCGGGAGCAATTTCATTTTATATTGTGTAAAGATTGTGTGCCACAGTAGCAGTGACTAAAACTAACTAGTAGTAAACATTCTTGACTTTGTGTCGATTTTTTTAAATTTATATTGGAAAAAAAGTACTCGGATACCCAGACGTGCATGTATGAAGCGATTAATGAATCAGTAGGACGCGCAAAAAGTAAGCACAGATGGTGAAGCCTGGGGATCTGTCCACTCCGACTACCCTGTCAGGGAAACAGCGTGAACTTAGTTTAGTTAAGTTAAAATGGATCAATTTTCAGTCGCGAGCTGGTGATCCATCGTTTTCTCACTTACCGGGTGAGACGCTTCTCCATCTAAGCATACTAATTGCTTTTCAAAATTGTTTCTACAACATCTATATGATTTTCATTATATTTTTTGGACTTATATGACATGACATACACATATTAACCTTTTTTCGTCCACTGGCACTGATAGTGCCGATCTGATTATTAACAGATATCAAAAAAGGGGAGATGTTATACGTTCCGCTGAATGTATATTTTTAAATTGATAAAATTGCAAGATTATTTATTGTATTCTGAAGAATACAAATATGCTCCAATATCAGAAAGATTAAGCACTGCGCGACCATCCTTTTTTAGCAAAATGACCTATATTTTTTACTTTTCCTATGACTATGCAATCAATATTTACTGTATCAAATCGTAGTAAGGTAAGTATTTTCGCATATTTCATCGTCATCCGTGCATCTAATTGTTGAAATCCGTTCTATGTCCAGACAGTCACACGCAAACATTGACTATGCCTTTTTTTAAATAAAGTATCTTCATACATTTTGATCTGTGTTTAGTTATGCACAAATTATTGTTACTGACTTTAAGAAAGTAGAATGTATACAATTCGCCTGTAATATTTTTTATGTGCCTCATAACTTGTTTCTGGGTGAACCGGTTTAGACAGCTTCTTTTAAATTTGATAGCAAGTGCTTCTCGTGTAGTCCCATTAAAATTTTATCTAAATCTGACCAGTAGTTTTTGAGCTATCTTCAATATAGTATTTTCATTTGAAATAAAGTCCGTTCATGAAGAAAAATAAGCGTATAGGATGTTTTGGAAGAGTATTGGATAACATTCGAATGAGGTGATTTTCTGATGAAGATCTAAGGAAATATACAATGAAACTCTTCAATAACAAAATAGTCGCGATTGCAGTGAGAATACATATATACATACCTGTATATATTATATTACTATTACTATTCCCTAGGATGTGATTCGGATGTAGAACGGCGAGTAGCTGCCGGAAACAAAGTTAACGGTGCTTTGTCCCATTTAGTAAAGCGACAAAGCATCGTAAAAGAAGCACGAATGGCGATTCATAACGCAGTGGTAGTGCCAACTTTGCTTTACGGTAGTGAAACCTGGGTATGTCAGCAGATGCATGAAAGTAAATTGAATGCTGTGGAGATGCGATCACTTCGAAAATTGTGCGGCGTTACCTTGGCCGACCGAATACGTAACGAAGTGATACGCAATATGGCAGGTTTGAATGAAAGTGTCAGCGTTAAGCTGGAAAAGGGCGTGCTCCGTTGGTTTGGACACGTCCAACGAATGAGTGAGGAACGATTGACGAAGAATATATATTGTTCAAAAGTAGAGGGTAGAAAGAGTCAGGGTAGGCTGAGACTTACTTATGAAGACCACGTCAGCAGATTGCTCAAAAACGGAAAGGTCAAAAGTACTCGGATACCCAGACGTGCGTGTATGAAGCGATTGATGAATCTCGAATAAGCGAAAGAAGTATGCATAGATCGCGAAGCCTGGCGATCTGTCCTCTCTGACTACCCCGTCAGGTATACAGCGTGAAGATAGTTAGTTAGTTTTTTACTATTCCCTAATATAACGTCACGCCTGTTCGGTTTTAGGATATGAAAAGCTGTCTATAGTGTCCCTTTGGGTCAGTACCCACCTAACATATATAGTTCTGAAGACGGATTATTCTTTTTTTTTAAGGGAAACATGTTGAATTATTTTTAAACAAAATTTTTGCTATTATAAACAAATAAACAATCATGAGTCTCTCTATTAAAACACTACCTGGATATTTCCTTCTTTCAAATTAACAGAAAAATAATTAAACCAGAATAATAAATTCATTAGCGTAAATATCCCAAAGAATCTTATCATCATAAAGAATTTGTACAGTATTAATCAAAGCCCTCAAGGGTCGCTACCCAAGCGAATTAACTTACTGAATCCGGAAAATCTCTGCTCACTGGCGTCGTGGATGTCGAATTTACATAGCTAAGTTTAGACAATTAAAGGGATACATTTTTAAAGCAATTATTTTGCTAAATTTCTCATAAATTTTTAATAAAGTGGAAAAAGACAATTTCTACTCATAAGTCATACTCTTAAAATGAGGACTAAAAATATGGTGGAGAATTTCAACTTGATTCGATACGGTTCGGGTAGTTCAGGTGGCTAGAACATTGCCCTGGTTAGGCAAAGGTCACAGGTTCAATCCCTGTCTCTTTTTTCCACTTTACTAAAAATTTATAATTAAAGGGATGTTTGCACGAGAGAAGAATTTGCCTTTACTTTGATTCTTCACACTTCTTATCCTTTACTAATATTTTTAACTGTTGTTGTTATGTTTCTGACACACAGCAACTTTGTCGCTATCGTATAGGTTCAGGGGTTAGAGCATGACTGAAGGAAAAACTATTTTACTTTCGGATTTAAACATACATATTGTCACGCATTTATCCCTGAAAGAGTAGGCAGAGGTACACTATAGGTACACCTACATTTCACCGTATGCATTTTTGTCCTACGTAACAGTTGGTAAGCCAATGGCCGTTTTGAAATAGACTGGCGCAGGTTGTGGCATTCTGCTGTTGAAATTTTTAAGCCGCCCATAAGGCCTTCAACTGGACTTAACGACAGCCATTTTCCATATATAATATAGAAGACAAGATCCATTAGAATTCCTAGCTCAATCTCGTAAATATAACACAGGTACTTCAGGATTGATATGAGATTTATGCATACTGCGCTCTTCTGTTAACTTTTTTTGTAACTTTAAGACCAACTTGTTTTGTTACTTGTAACGAGGTTAGTTATCCTGAAAGAAAGTGAACAGTGGCATTAGAAAAGATAAAGTTCAACGCGTGTACACAAGTACACACACACTTTTTTTTAAATGTCGTAAGGCAAACCGATTAGGTTAAATAGTAATTTTTGTGGAATAGTACAAGTGTTTTTATACAAAATTCCAGAATTCATTATTAAATATAATAAGATTCACAATTATTTCCGTGGCCCAAAACGATCTCGCCTGAAAGTGTTGCACCTTCTGATCAATGGACATGGCAACAATACAAGTACCTATTACAATATTGGAAGGTCAGATTTAGAGTCACGAACAGTGCCGAAATTAATGCTGTAGTTTGAAATGTCTAAAAAATGTGAACCCGGTTCCCCAAATCCAGGTTTTGGAAACAACTGAACGCACCTGTTTTTAAGTTACGGTCAAACATTTAAACAACTATTACATCGCAATGTTATAGTTGTTAAATGTATATACCTATATATATCTAAAACGTCATAATAGGCGCGCCTAATCTTGGAAATTCAAAAAAAGGGAAGATAATTTCTCGTCCTTATAACTTCGGAAATACTGCATGTATTGAAGAGAAATAAAAACTAATGTAATGTACATGAGCTACGCTCCAATTTTAGCTGTATTTGACAGTAATATTTTGACACATTTGTGTTCTTTATTATATAATCATAATTTAACGGGAGTAAGGAATGATCACGAACATTTCTGGGACATAAGTCCACCTCTTTTTCAAATTGGTAAGTACATCAACTGAGTAGTACCGGCGTTGAAAAGTTAGACTGCAGTTGCTACCAATAGTATTGGAATATGTTAGGTAACAACCGTGTAGTCAATTAAAGTAAACGCCAAGTCGGCCTCTAGAAGCATTTGGATTGTATGCAATCGAGACGTTACGGTAAGATGAGAGAGATAGCGTAACACTACGTACATCACTCGTGTTATATCTAAAAAATGATATAATATAAAATAAAATCGTTTATTCTGACTACCCCATCAGGGATACAGTGCAAAGATAGATAGTTAGTTGGTTTATTCACTTATAAAATTGTAAAATTTCAATTTTCCCTTCCTTTAAGAAGTGTATTTACAAAGTATACCGTGCATTTACCTCTCTGAAAGGTATAAAACCAAAAATAGCACAGTAAAAACGTCACTTCACAGATTTATCACACAGGTGTTTGTTCTAACTTTAGAATGAGGCGAATATTGCGACCTTGGTCGTATTAGGTAAAAACTGTTCTCCACTATTTGTGATTTTAGGCACTTATGTGATTTTTAATTTAGTAACTAATGTAGATAGGTATGCTGACATTGGACATAATTGTTTGAAGTGCATAAACTGTTTATCGTGAATAGAATAGGATAAACTTGATTGCACAGTTTAAATAACACCACTTGTACTGTCTCACAACATTTATTACACATGCCTAACCGCTTTCACCTCACGGCATTCTATGTGTATCAAGTTCCACCAAGTCACAGTACATATATAAAGCTGTAGGCAAACTCGGCCTAAATTTAAGTACCTACACACCTCAGAAGCGTTGGGTTCTTCTGTCTTTTTATGCCACTTTGTCATTCTGACAACAGATTCGTTGTAAAGAACAACACAGATTTTCAAATTGGTACTGTTTATAAAAGCATTCTGTTCTATACCCACAAATTTTAAAAACAACCTCATTCAGTCCAACCAAAATACTGCAAATAGTAATGCCATTACTTGCACGTAATTTATATTACATATCAAGAAGAAAACTATATGTTGTGTACAAATTATTTGACTACCCCGTCAGATATTTATTTATTTGTACAGAGGAAAACATACAGCTTATACAGTGTGAATATAGTTAGTTAAAATTGCATACGGTTAATATACAACTAGTACTCCAGTTTGGATTGATAGGACACAGACACTAATTTGAATACTCAAAAATCGCTGAAAGATTTGGCCTTATAAAAATACCCTAAACCATTTTTTGTGTTTTGACAAACGTTTTATACGGTACGATCAACAGGGTGCTGTTGAATATGTATAAATGTTACTCGCTTCCTCTCGCTCGCGCCTAATAGAGACAAAAGTCATAATAATACCGCGTGGCAAGTTTATGTCGCACAGTGCGAAAGTTGCATACGCAACCCGTCAGTTGCCTACTAAATTGATTCCTTGTTGTGAAATATGGCCCTTATTTATGTACTTTCAACAAGTGCCATCAATCAACAGTATAAATAAACTTTATAGCACACAAATATTAAACATGTGAAAAAGCCGGCCTCATCACTTAAAAGCAATCCCTTACAGGCATCTTTATTAAAACCGACCTCTGTATAAACACAATATATCGTTTATAATCATTTGATATGTACAAAGTTCTAATAATGGAGTAATAAATAAAAAAAAAGTACAAAGACATTGACTTCCGCTAATTGGTTAAATTGATAGAAAAATTACTAATACGACTTCCTTTAATTACGACGAAATTACGATACAAATTATAATACAAATAATATATTACCTTCCGTAAAAGAAAATCAAGTACTTAATTGTTTACCTCAGTTTTAGATTAAAATATCGATTGGGCAACATGAACTACAATATAATATTTATGATATTTCGGGTCTTATTCGCGACGTATATTATTAGGCTTTTACTTCCCGACGTTAATCCTGTCTAGTGCAATCCGGTCGAAATATCGGGAAGTATAAGGTAGGCCTTGTACCTAATAATATATGTATACGAATAAGACCCGAAATATGTATGTTATAATAATAACATTCGTGAGCTCACGTGTGAATTTCGCTACTGCGTTGCCAGCGCAGCTTCCAACGTGGAGGGATTTTACGCGCGAACTTCTTGAATGGCAGACGCTTGCTGTATATTATTTTCCAAAACTAGTGCATTAACGTTGCTTTATGTGTAAAAAAATTGCTTGTTTCTTAGACATAAAAGTTGTGTAAACGTGCTATAGTGAAAGACAGTGATATATCGCAGTGAAAAGCTATTTTACATCTTATCGTGCAAATTCCCATTAACGTTTCTACCACGTTAATCTTTGAACAATCTACATGAATACGCTGCTATCTATAAGAATAATTTACTTCTTTTGAATGAAGAAGATTCATATTTAATATCTACTTGAAAGTGGTTATTTTTGAAGAAAAATATAATACAAGATCAATAAATTTTGTTGTTGGCAAACGCGTTATTGTGTGTAGCAAGAATTTAAAAAAAAATCAAAAAATGGGAAAACACTTAAGTCGAAAAGAATAAAAATGGCTACCCACTTGAATAGTACCCGACGTCGTTGTTGACGTTGATATGACCCGCATCTTCAGCGGAGAGCATTTGCGTGTCCCACACAGACCGGTACTCAGGGTCATGAAGCACGTCGTAGAGGGCGTCTGGCTCCACATCATCGAATTCCGCCACCACCTGTATTTGAAAGATATAAAATTTACCACCAGCGAAATAAAGACAAGAATTTAATAGTTAGATAGAAAATAGGTAAAAAAGCACTTTAGTCAGGGTAGGCCGAAACTTACTTTATGAAGACCACGTGAGCAGATTGCTCGAAAACGGAAAAGTCAAAAGTATTCGGATACCCAAAGATATGAAAGGCGTGAAGCTAAATATACAGCGTAAAGATAGTTAGTTAGTTAGTTAGATAGAGAACACTCATATATTTGAAGATTGCGCTAATATTTGTTCCAATCTTGGCCTGAGGTACGTAAAACCTCAGGTTTAAAGATTTTATACACAGCTCCATCTAGCCCAAAGAAAGCTAATAAAAGCTTGTGATTTGGAATGTAGACAATTGATAAACATTCTTATATAATATTATCCTAAATTTAAAGTGAATTTTAATAATCTTTTTTTTTTAACAGGCAGATTTGAATGAAAGTGTCAGCGTTAAGCTGGAAAAGGGCGTGCTCCGTCGGTTTGGACACGTCCAACGAATGAGTGAGGAACGATTGACGAAGAATATATATTGTTCAAAAGTAGAGGGTAGAAGGAGTCAGGGTAGGCCGAGACTTACAAATGAAGACCAGGTGAGCATTGCTCAAAAACGGAAAGGTCAAAAGTACTCGGATACCCAGACGTGCGTGTATGAAGCGATTGATGAATCTCGAAGAAGCGAAAGAAGTATGCATGGATCGCGAAGCCTGGCGATCTGTCCTCTCTGACTACCCCGCCAGGGATACAGCGTAAAGATAGTTAGTTAGTTAGTTTATTTTTTAATTTCGAGCTAGACTCAATTCAGTCTCTTCTGGCTTGCCGCTGTTCTTACGCTTTACCAACTACGCTACCAAGACACACTTGAAATCGTCGAATTAATCCACCACTTTTCGGCTTAAGGTTATGAAATATTTATCACTTAAATTTAGGATATAGGTTAACATGTTCAAAATACATATATAGGAAACAACTAAACTCTGAAACAAACATTTGTGTATCCCACAAATATTTGTTCCGAACCGTGAAAACAACTCGGGAACTCAGTTCAGCAATCGCATACTACAACTTATGCCACTTAAGCAGTCAAAAGATGGCAAGCTCTCTACACACTGCAACTCCGAAGAATTTCTTTCAGAATAGCAATGCTGTTGATAACACATTCAACCGCCCCTCTAAATCGTGTAGTAAAACTAGTTAGGTTCTATTCAATCGCAGTTATCAAACCTGTCCTCCATTATAAATTCATATAAAATCGATATCAAAATGTACATGTTAATTTCATTGAACCTCGACATAATATCAATACGATGACTCCTGGATATACTTTATCAATTATATTATTATAAGTGAACATACGTTGTATTGCACGAGTTAATTTAGTTAAGTAGAGAAAGAAAGAAAGGCTCTTATTAAGTCTTAGAGGTAAGTGCTTTTTAGTTTCAGCTTTCTAGTCTATGCCTAAGCGAATTCCATATGTTTAACCTGGGTGACAAGTTATTCTCTCAGTTGAAAGCGAATTTATGAGGACAATAAATATAATAAAAATTTTAGGATACTTTTACATTGCGTCATCTAGCCCGAACTAAGCTTTATTAAGATTGTGCTATGGGATCTAGACAACTGATAGACATGCTTATAAAAATAAATAATAAATATGGTGGGACACTTTTCACACAGCGCCATCTAGCCCAAAGTAAGCTAATATTAGCTTGTTATGATATCTAGATAACTAATAAATATACTTATATATTTCTAAATACATACATATTATATAGAAACACCCAAACTCCGAAACAAACATTTGTTGATCACACAAATATTTTTTCTGACCTGGGAAACGAACCCGGGACCTCAGCGCAGCAGTCACATACTCCACTTACACCACCGAGTCAGTCAAATTGGTACAATTTTACCGCGTACTGCCGTCTTTTAGATAGTTCTTGTAGATTGTCTTAAATTTTTTGTAATAACCGCTGGGTTTGGTTTCAAGGAACTTGCCAAGATCTACGGAGCCCAAGCAACTTCACCAGCTAGCGGTGTACCTACTGACCAACTGACGAGGCAATGACGTAAGACCCTTAAGGGGTTGGGAGATCAGACGGCAGTTCTTCCAAGCCATGCCGAAAAACAAAAGCCGATAACTACTTCTAACATTCAAATAAAAGTAAACCTCAGGTTGAAATCCAGGTAGAGCTTAAAAGCAACTGGGAATATAATGGCTAAACAAAAAAAGAGAGAAATTAGCTTGTCATTGTTAATAACTACATACCTAACTTACTATCTTCACGCTGTATGCCTGACGGGGTAGTCAGAGAGGACAGATCGCCAGGCTTCACGATCCATGCATACTTCTTTCGCTTCTTGCAGATTCATTATTCGCTTCATACATGCACGTCTGGGTATCCGAGTACTTTTGACTTTTCCATTTTTGAGCAATCTGCTCACGTGGTCTTCATATGTAAGTCTCGACCTACCCTACTCTCTAATTTCGCACAATATAATTATATTCGTCGTCAATCGTTTCTCACTCATTCGTTGGACGTGTCCAAACCAATGTTAATAGTACGGTAAAATATGCTGGTTCAGTCCTTTAGAATACTTCGAAAATATATCGTTAAAATAGCAATTGCTTAAGCCACTAAACGCATTTTAGAAATATTTATTGATGTTTTACTCCCTACAGAAACTACTTTAGGAAATGAAACGCTACCCGCCTGACCAACTTGGTGCAGATATGACGCAAATAGCTATTTAGTTTTCACACGGCTTCGGTGTTATGTTAAATCTCTACCAAAACAAACTAAAATGAGAGATTTTTTTAAATTTAGCAAAATTTTGTATAGCTGAAATTAGGTTAATAGTGTTAATACTCGTATTATAGGACCTAGGCAAGATCACAAACACAGTATATTCAACACAAAATACTTTATGTGAATATTATTTTAATTATGACAACACGATATATTTTTATGATTTCAAACCAAACAATGGCCTTCAACCAGGCCTGATGACTGCCATTTTACTGGCAACCAAGACCACTTAACCGCTTAACCTGCCTTCCAAAGCACGGAAACGCTCGCAAATGTAAATGCCACAAAGTGGTCACCCATCCAATGACCAGCTATAGCGATAGTTGCTTAAAGCAGTGAAAAGCAGAGTTAGAAAGGCTACGAGCGCTTCGAGAAGAAGAATAGTTTTGATGTGAAACATCTATAGCCGCACGTAAAACCGATTTCTAGCGTGGCGACGCTATATGATGGTATATATTTACAGTCTATATGCAGTAGTGTGTACGGTGTGGCGACGTAGAGTGAGGGTGGAGTGAGGGTGAGAGTGAGGGTGAGGGCGAGGGCGAGGGTGGGGGTGAGGGTAAGGGAGTTTTTTTTTAGTGTAACTTGAATGTTATTTTTTCGACATATTTAGTTCCTATCACAATCTGTTCTTTTCTGCGATGTTTCACATCTGCCAGGCGTCCCGTGACGGCTCACATTTTTTTATATTGACGAAGAGTTATTATAATTATATAACAACTCTCCGAACAAACAATATTATCGAAATCGGTTAATAAATGATGAATGAAGTTATGAGTACAAACGTAAAAGCTTCCGTTCTACGAGTTAGCTACGAATAAATGGGGTCTACGAAATTACGGAATTTCACTACGGAGTTGTTACTACGGAGCTACGAAACCTTAGCAACTTTCTTTTCCTTTTTAGTTATTGTTCAGAACATTATTAAAAGCTTAAGTTTCTAGTTTGTACAAGTCCAAACGTATTATATTAAGCGGTAGAAGCCTAGTGGTTATAAAAAAAAACAGTATTGAGCGTCGAACTGTGTCACAGTACAATATAAGCAGTAAGGAAACTTCAAACAGACGTGCAGTTTGCTCACACACAAATCTACAGGCCCCAGTAGCGGACATTGCAGTGTTGCGTTACTCCAGCTGCGGTTGTCGCAGTGTTTATGTTAAGTATTCTTATATATTGAGAGTATTTGAGAATGCCAATCCTAATCTAAAAATCCCACCATTTTTATACCAGTGCTCTCAATTTCAGATACACATATTTTTTTATTCTACTGAGGTGACAGACAAGCATACGGCCTACCTGATGGAAAGGTGGTCATGGTCATGATGCTAGAGGCTTTATTCTGCGTACGCTTAGATTGTGGAATGAACTCCCTGTCTGGGTTTTCTCGAATGTCTTACAGTATAGGGTGCTTCAAAAGTGGTCTTAGAAGGTTTTTAAAGGGTTGGAAGCGCGAGTGCTGCACTTCTGGCGTCCATAGGCTACGGTAACCACTTACCATCAGATGGACCGTATGCTTGTCTGCCACCGTAGTGGTATACAAAATCGTTATTTTTTTTATTAAAAGACTTCCGATTTTATATTAACAATAGAGACATCTTTGCGCTTTAGTGGACAATAGGTACGTAATTTTAGCTTTAGGCCTAGTTTCCTTACTGCTTTAGCTCAAATACTACTGTGCTTGCGTTTTCGCGGCGTAGTTCCATATCCAGCTATTACACTATTGACCGTGAATCCACTTCTGACATAAACATATTAGCTTAGTTGCATGGGTTGATAGGAATATTAGAAATCACAATTACTAAAACAAATATTTTTAATGATGTCAAATTTTTAATGTTTAATGATAAAATATAGAAATGGGGTCTTCAAAAGGGGTCTTAGAAGGTTTTTAAAGGGTCGGCAGCGCGAGTGCTGCAACTCTAGTGTTGCAAACGTTAATAGGCTACGGTGACCACTTTTCATCAGGTGAGCCGTACGCTTGTCTGCCACCTCAGTGGTATAATTTTTTTTTGTGAACTTACTACCATTTTATTTTTCTGAAAATTGTGCGTTTAACACTAGCTAAAGCTAACACTGTGTGTTTTTATCGATCCACGCACATCTGAAAACGGGTCGTGAAATATTGCACAAATACTTCGTTAGTTATGTAGGTATGCACAAGGAAAATATTTTATTCCAAAATTTTACCCAGAAAGGAGTGAAAGAAGGTTGCAAAAGCTACATGCAGTAATGTGTTCTTGGTCTGTTCAAATTCAAACTTGGCATTTATAATCTTTAAAAGATTTTAATAAACACTGTTTTTTTAAACATGGTATATATACTAACCCCTGTTATGATAAATAGTGGTTTCAAAATATTTTTCATCTTTATTTGATTCGGAATCGGTAATAAGAACTCATTAATAAAAACTCTTTGGCGTAATCGGTTAATTAACAAAAAATAATTAAATTTTGGCATGTTTAAGTACTAAAAATATTTAGTATATTCTTATTTTGTTAATAAAATTTATTGCGTCTATAAAATTTACAAAATGTCGATTAATTTGTTTTGGCCTCTTTGATATTTGATTTCTACTACCACACGGTAAAAATCGTGGGCAAAAAACTAATTTGAATTTTAAATTAGTAACAGAAAACACAATCCAAGATTCATTTACTTTTTTTCGAAATTCTTCAAATTATCTTGTGATTAGTTTCTGATTGGTTTCAACTCATTCTAACTTCTGAGTGTTTTCAGAGTTCGCACTCGGTGTAAAATTTTCTAGTCTTGGTTTGCTGTAGATCCTGCTATAGAGTGCAGGTAAGAAAAACTAAAAAACTACTAAACTATCTTCACGCTGTATCCCTGACGGAGAGATCAGAGACGACAGATCGCCAGGCTTCGCGATCCATGCATATTTCTTTCACTTCTTTAAGATTCTTTAATCGCTTCATACACACACGTCTCGGTATCCGAGTACTTTTGAGTTTTCCGATTTTTGAGCAATCTCCTCACGTGGTCTTCATATTTAAGTCTACATAATTATAAATAACAGAAAAAAAACACAATGTAAAATACAATAGTATAAATTGAAAATTGAACGATAAACTGATCTAGAAGTGCCAGTACAAATGCATAAAACTAAAACTCGAACTATCGATTAACTGGAATGGATATGTGCGGAAGTACACGAATCAGGTGGAAATAACTCCAGATCCAATTTCCAGTGAAGTTAGAGTGTTTTCCATTTCCGAATCTATTTCGCATTGCTGAAATTTTGATAGAACCGTTCATCTGCAGTACATACGCAATGTATGAGGCACTCTTATTCGGTTTTGTGCTGTAAAACTGTATGCTATTTTTTCTAGTTTTATTTTCATTATGCCCCACTACATTGTCTCGAACCCCGTAATACTCATTTGAGTTGTCGAAATCACATTCTATATACCAAATTTGAGTCAAATCTATAATTGATCTCACGACACATAATATTCATTTTACACTCACTTTTAGGGTTATTTTAGAAATACAATTACCTAATATTTATTATTTAAGCGCTCGTGGCCCCGCTACCTTAGTATTTATTTTTATTATTATTATTTTATTATTATTAGTATTCTGTAAACGATCACTGCGTTAAGCAACTTATAGCTGGTTCTTGGATAGGTGATCACGTTGTGGCACTTATATTTGCAAGCGTTTCCGTGCTTAATAATGCGCGTTAAGCAGTTGGTCCCGGTTGCCAGTAGACAGTCGTTAAGCCCAGTTGAAGGACTTATGGGGGGCCTGAAAATTTTCAACAGCAGGTCGCCACAGCTTGCGCCTGTCCATTTCAACACGGTAATCACTCTCTCACCACCTTCTAATTTCAACAGCAGGTCGCCTGCTGTTGAAATTTTTTAAGCCACCCATAAGGCCTTCAACTTGGCTTAACGACTGCCATTTTATTGGCAACCGGGACCAACGGCTTAATGTGCCTTCCGAAGCACGGACCTGGGGTGGGTCTAAAGGGCCGAATAAATTTTATAAAATGTGTCTAATTTAGATGTTAAATTTGAAAGAAATTTTGAACCCGTTGCCCTTTTTAGTGAGGTGGTAACAAAAAGGCTAAAAGGTCTTATGTGCTAGCTAATGTATTTTTTTTTGTTATTCTATAAAATAAAATAAATATCCATCACGCCTTATCCCCGAAGGGGTGGCAGAGGCATATTATATGCCCACTTTTCACCGTGTGGATTCCTGTCCCACGTAATAGGTGGTGAGCCCATTGCCGTGTTGAAATAGACAGACGCAGGTTGTGGCTACCTGCTGTTGAAATTTTCAAGCCGCCCATTAGGCCTTCAACCAGGCTTAACGACTGCCATTTTACTGGCAACCGGGACCAACGGCTTAACGTGCCTTCCGAAGCACGGAAACGCTCGCAAATGTAAATGCCACAAAGTGGTCACCCATCCGACGACCAGCCATAGTGAAAGTTGCGTACCTCAGTGATCGTTTACAGAACACTGAGACCGCGGGGCCACGAGCGCCTCACGAGTTATTCTATAAGATTCTTGTCTTATAATGTTCTGATAAAATATATAGACCAAAATGTTTATGTATGCGTTTATACAAGTTCCTGTGGGAAACGGGAAAACTTCTCTACGCGGGCGAAGCCGCGGGCGTCAACTAGTGACTAATAAAAATGAAATGTTAAAGTCAACATCTACTGGTGTAACCTTGCAGAAGTTACGTCATGCAACACTCGCAAAATATATCCGTCGTATGTCGGCCCGTCGTTCTTCGTCGTAGTACGTGAGTTAGAAATATGTCACCTACATTCTCAGGTTCCAAATATTATCTTCCCTGTGATATTGCAGTTGTAGATTTGTTTTAGAAAGAGATATTTTCCAACACGTCGAGTTTATTGTTAAAGAAATCGTAGAACTACTTTACCATAATTAATATTTTAGAGTTGTGATTGTACCATTATAAGAAATTGCGGATTGTCCTACGTGTGTCGTCAGGAACAAAGGTTGCTTTCATATAACACTTTCACTCCAGTATATAAACCAGGACGCCTACCTACCAGTCTCCAACGCAACGAGGCTTGGCTTAAATGCTGGCAGAATGTCTTTGTTACACGCATAAGGTATAAATATACCAGTTTCCTGATGCAGCTTCGTCCATTTAAATGTCGATTATTGTGACAAAAACATCTTAAGGATTCATTTAAGTTACTTTCGAATATATAAAAATGATATTAATACTACGGTGATACTTCGTATGTAACTTTTATTATGAAGAGCTTTGAATGGCGCATCACTTATTTTTTTACCATATTCTGTGAAATTTTACTATTGTAAAGCATTTATTCCGCCGTAATAAAAAATACTGACTTATTTATTATTTACTTACCACCTATTATTGAATTTTATTTTTTTGGTAAATAATTTTCTTCTTTTTTTTGTATGGAATATATTGGTAGTGGCAGTGCCTACTCATAATTTTTATACAGTAAAGGTTAATAAGTACAAGCCAAAAAAAACAATATGTTTACATTTTTCTATGGCAGAAACTTATATAGAACATTATTGTAATAGCTTTTACTACTCGAGCCTTACCTGTGCTTATGTTCTTGTATTATAATGAATGTCACTACCGAACAATAATACCTTCATTAATTATGAAGTAAGAAAATGCTATAGAAACGCATACGAAACAAACATTAGACATTAGTATTATATAAATGTACCTACGAATACAAAGAGGTGTGTATCATTAATATTCATTCTCGACACACTAACTTTATTTTATTACGCTCCAATGAAGGCCTGCTTCCATCACGCCCTGACGTAAGTACGGGTGCTTGCTTGCGCGAGAACTTAGCGGGTGGCGGACACTTGCTGTATATTATTTTCTAAGACCAGTGCATTAACATCGTTTTATATGTAAAAAATGTAGATTATTAGATTCAAAAGTTGTGTCAACATGCTATAGTGAAACACATGACACTTATATCGCAGTGAAATGCTATTTTATATCATGCTGCGCAAATTCCTATAAAAGTGTCAGTAACGCTTCTATTTTTTTTTATACCTCAGAGGTGGCAGACAAGCGTACGGCCCTACCTGATGGAAAGTGGTCACCGTAGGCTATGGACGTTTGCAACACCAGAGGTGCAGCACTTGCGCTGCCGACTCTTTATAAACCTTCTAACCTTCCTTCTTTTTCGTTAAAGACCAGCGCGCGGTAGACCAGTGCGAACAGGAATTTGAATATGAAGGTACTACCGTCAAGGGAGGAGAGGATGCAAATACCTTTGCGCGATACTTCAGCTCTGTGTTTTTGACAGACGATCCAACATTGTCTGCTAGAGATGCAGATAAACAAACACTGTCCTCTTTGTATTCTCTGCGAGTTGCGGTAGATGGCGTTACTTCTCATGACTTATTCTGTGCAGTCAAGAAGCTAAAAGCGCACTTATCAATAGGACCCGATGGCATACCTTCGTTCATTGTAAAGATTGTTATGAAGCACTTAAGTTGCCAATACTATTTATATTTAATCTCGCTTTGCAAACCTGTACATATCCAGCTAAGTGGAAAATATCAAGGGTCACACCCATACCCAAAGACGGTCCCAGGTCGAAGGTACATAACTATAGGCCTATAGCTGTTCTGTCGGCATTCGGCAAGGTGTTTGAGTCTGTATTGAACCGTGATATCACCCGGCAAATAAATACGCAACTATCCGATTCGCAACACGGATTCAGAGCGGGTAGATCGACTGCTACTAACATTATAAATTTTTTAGATGACTCAGTTTTGGAAATGGATAGTGGCAAACAAGTGGACGTGGTATACCTAGATTTTAAAAAAGCATTTGACCGCGTTCAAAATAATGTACTACTAAAGAAGTTTTCTGAAATTGGTTTTACACCAAATTTAATAAAAAAAATTGCCAGCTATTTTTCGAACCGTATACAATATGTACAGTTATCCGGATACCGTTCAGACCCATATGTGACTACTTCCGGAGTAAGCCAGGGAAGTATCCTCGGGCCAACCCAGTTCTTAATCATGGTGAATGACTTGCCGAATGTCGTCAGGTCAGCTAAGTGCCTTATGTTTGCCGATGACATAAAACTTTATTTGGGTGTGGAAAGTGTTGCGGACTGTGAGGCACTCCAAATGGATGTAAGGAGTGTGGTAGCTTGGAGCGAACTCAATCAACTTGAGCTCAATATCTCCAAATGCAAAACGTCAACATTTACCCGTCGTCGTACGCCGATAGTCCACCTCTATAATATCAATGGGCAAGTTCTGGGGCGAGTCACGGATATCCGTGATCTTGGTGTGACTTTAGACACTAAATAGCCTATATTACGCGTTTGTAAGAAGTAAATTGGAGTATATTTCAATGGTATGGGATCCTCACGAACCCAAATATATTGTCATGCTAGAAAAGGTGCAAAAGAAGTTCGCTCGGTTCTTATATCTAAAGATATATGGATATTATCCCTATCTATATCCGTCTCTTTTTGTAGGTGGCATGGTGGGAATTAACACATTAGAGGTTAGACGCAAGTGTTTGTTAATGATCCACTACTATTTGCTGCTAAATAATAAAATAGACAATCCATCCGCACTGGCGCGCTGCGCGCTGCTCACGGTGGACAGAATGCGGCCGCGAGCCGCGCACGGGCCTCGCCGGCTGTTCGCGCTTCCAATGGCAGGCACCAATACCGCCGAGTACGCGCCGACGAGACAAGTCTTGAATGTCCTCAATGCCTTGATTGCTTACGAACCTAGCCTGGACGTGTTTTGTATTAGGCTTAGTTTGTACATTCACATTTGTATGGAATATTTTACTAACAATTTGTAATTGTGTACCTATTTAATAAAATACAATAACAAAACTGTAATAGCTTGATGTGCGACTTGGCTATGCTGTAAGCACATCAAGCACCTGCATTTAAATAAATAAATAAGACCTCATTTGAAGTGATACTGCCAAACCCCATATTTCTAACACTTTATTGGGGCAACTGACTGACTTTACTTAAGAACATACTTTAATAAGACGTAAAAGACGAAGATATTAAGAAGACGAGTGTACTAAGAAGATTAACAAGAAATATGCAAAAAATAAGATTTGGCTAAAAGGATACCTTTTAGCCAAATCTAAGTAACCAGGCCGTAAAATATTAAAAAAAAATTACAATGACGCAGATTTCTACGTTGGTACTAATGGCCACAAAGAAAACTGCCAAGGCACGTCCCCCAGAATATTGTAATGGGAACTTTATCACTTTCTTACAATATTTAGAAAGTTATAACGTGTTTCAGAACGTAAGCGTGACTCGGCTGAATAAAATGTTGCCGAGTGGTAATTTCGCTGGTTTTGCCTTAAAAGGTAGCCAGTAAAAAAAGTTCAAACTTATTTTTAACTTAGACTGCCTCGGTGGCTCAGTAGTAGTGTCTAAGTCTCGGGTTCGAATCGTGGGTTGTAACAAATATTTGGGTAACCTGTTAATGTCTGTTTCGGGACTTAGGTATTTCCTAAGCATTATAATATTTTTATTTAGGATGTGTATCAGTTATTTAGGCCCTATCTGTCTATCTATTTGTTCTGGCTAAACTCTGAAATGGCTGGACCGATTTTAATGGCATTTTCACTGGCTGATGTTATAAGACGTAACTCAGGCTTACATTATATTTCCCATTTATTCACGGGAACTGGAATTATGTGGGTGAAATCGTGGGGCGTCCGCTAGTTTGAAATAAAATAGTAAAAAAGACTTACTAACTATCTTTACGCTGTATACCTGACGGTGTAGTCAAATAAAATAATCACAGCTATTTTTGTGGTTTCGTATTAAACATTTAAACTTTTATAGATTCGTCATGTCCGTACGTCCGCAGTTCAGAGACCCAAGAAACCAAGATTTATCATGGATATTTATTTAATTTATCAATTTTTTAATGGTTCACAAAACAGAACATAGCACATAGAAATCTTACATGTTTTACAATACAGTTTTGAATTAAACTAGGTTCCTAAACATGTGAACACAGCATGTATTAAATGAGGAAAAGAGCCATCGGAAGAAATGTTGCAATAAGCTAGAACATCTGACAGTATTGTAGTGATATTAATTATTATAACAATAAGGTATCTATTATATACTTACTGACACAGACTGCCTCTGTGGCGCGGTGAGAGTGCATCCGACTGCTACGCAAGAGGTCGTGGGTTCGATTCCCACCCACGATAAAACTTTGTGTGATGAGCACGATGGTTTATTCTGTGTCTGGGTGTTATTTATCTATAATATGTATATATTTAGAAATATATAAGTATGTTTATCAGTTATCTAGATCCCATAACACAAGCTAATATTAGCTTACTTTGGGCTAGATGACGCTGTGTGACTAGTGTCCCACAATATTTATTTATTTTATTTATTTATTTATTAAATACTTTCTTATTGTGGTAATCAACAATTTGACTTAAAAAAATGTTTTTCAATGGTCTAATAACATGATATATATATGTCTGACCTCACGCTTAAACTTCTTTATAATAATTAAGTCCGAGACTACCAGTACTTTAATTGGTCGTGCTAATTAGTGTCTAGCACTTAAGACCTTTTAGCCTTTTTGTAACTACCTCACTAAAAAGGCAACGGTTTCAAAATTTCTTATAAATTTTACATCTAAAATAGACACATTTTATTAAATTTATTCGGCCCTTTAGATCCACCCCAGTTACGCGCTTCGGAAGGCACGTTAAGCTGCTGGTACCGGTTGCCAATAAAATGGCAGTCGTTAAGTCAAGTTGAAGGCCTTAAATTTTTTTAAGCTTTCCTACTTAACAAAATTTCAACAGCAGGTCGCCACAGCCTGCGTCTGTCCATTTCAACACGGCGATGGGCTCACCACCTGTTACGTGGGACAAAAATGCATACGGTGAAATGTGGGCGTTTAAAATTCCTCTGCCTACCCCTTCGGGGATGAAGGCGTGACAATATGTATGTATGTAATATTTGAGTCAAATATATCAAGTGCCTCGTAGTACCGCGGCAGGAGATCGTTATATGTGCGACAAATACGTGCCGCCGGATTATAAAAAGATATATTGTTTCGATATGTATCAAGTACGAGTACGAAACTCTTGTGATGTGGATACCGTTGTCTAAAATTAATATAGACGTTAATCAAGGATAACTCATAACTAATAAGTTTCATAACTCATAACTAATAAAGGATTATTCATAACTCCTTAATGCAGAGTGAATGAGTAGTGTTCTCAAATTAACATTAAATATTAATTTAACCTTCACATTCTGGTATCTTCGGTTGTTTTAATGTTATTGGAATTACCCTGAGGGTATGACAAAACGATGAGTCCGAGCTCATTATTATTTACAAAGTACAAATTTGAAGGTATGTATTATAACCATGAAATAAATACATTTGCTTTAAAATTCAAACCCTATGTATCTTTATTTCAAAATAATTTCTTTTGGGTCCTTTGTATTGCATCACTATACAATGCGGTAGGGTTAGATTTAATTATTTTTACTGTGACATTAAGAACAAAGACCGTTATGTTCTTTCGAATGGAAGCAATGTTCAGTCACAATAATAATAAATAAATAAAACCCTCGAGGACAGTCGTTATCTTTTATAGGATTAACGCAACCCTATGAGGGCATAGTAGATTCGCTTTTTGAGTTTTGTTGCCCTTCTGCACCGGTTAGGATTTAATGGCCTAACGGGAGAGCAGTGAGAGTGCTACTCCCGGGAGTGCAGCAAATCTCAACTCTGGCTTGCCTTAATTGGCCGGTCAGAGGGAGGGAGCCAGAGCTATATGCTCGGGGGTGGAAGTGTCATTTTCAAGGGCATAACTACGGGGAAGCCCGCTCCGGGCCTGTCCCGCGAAGGTGAAACCGGCGCCGCACCGCTCGACACCCCAAGCCGCTCACACCGGTGTTGCCCTCTGTCGCCTTACAGGCTTATCATGCCTATGGCGATTGTATAGGGGGCCCATCTAGTGAGTTGGCAAGTCACCGTCTGCCAGTATTTTGATAATAATATATTAAAATGGCAGACGCCGTCTTCAACCATAGTTTTAGTTACATACTCCATTTAACCTTCAACTCAATAGCCCATTTAGTAGTTAGCATATTGTACAATAGTTTAACTCCCATTGGAGGTGGTCCATTACCGTTCTTCTACATAAGGCGAGTGTGGACTATCTGCAGTGGGGGTCCCATTCCCTATTAGATTAAAATTCTCAAAGGGCCTCTGCGTGTTGGACCTATGTCCCCATGTAAGCCTACCAAAAGTCCGGGTATCTTCATGAGAAAAAAAAGAAGATACCCGTGTAAAAAGAAGAGACATAATAAATAAATATTCTTTTTAACACAGTGTCATCTAGCCCAAAGTAAGCTAATATAAGCTTGTGGTATGGGATCTAGACGACTGATAAACATACTTATATATTTCCAAATACATACATATTATATATAGTTAACACCCAAACTCCGAAACAAATATTTGTGGATCACTCAAATATTTGAAGATCTTCGAGAGGATTATAGACTCTCGGATCCGGCAGGAGTGTACTCTCTCGGAGTGTCAATATGGGTTTCGCCCTGGTCATGGGACCACGGACCCTGTTTTTGCCCTGAGGGTTGTCGCAGAGAAATACAGGTCGAAGAACACGCCTCTGCACTGTTTGTTCCTAGATATGCAGAAGGCCTTCGACTGTGTTCCTCGTGCGATGATCTGGTGGGCACTGCGGTCCAAAGGGGTTCCAGAGGTCTATATTGACACTATCCGGGACATGTACTGTGACTCCGACTCAATGGTTCGGACTGCTGTTGGCGACACGAAACCCTTCCCCATCACCGTCGGGGTACACCAGGGTTCTGTCCTTAGTCCGCTTCTGTTCAGTGTAATATTAGACGAATTGTCGGACAGCATCAGAAACCCGCATGAGCAGCCTCCATGGTTGCTCATGTATGCTGACGATATTGCGCTGGCAGACGCGGACAGGGGCAGGTTGGTGCGACGTGTAAAGGCGTGGAAGGAGACGCTTGAGAACGGCGGTCTGAAACTAAATGTGGCGAAGACCGAGTACTTGGCACTAAACTCGACAGATCCCACATCCGTCCGCATAGGCGGTGATTTGGTCGAGCGCACGGACCAGGTTAAATACTTGGGATCTGTTTTTCACACGTCCAGTGACATCGATTGCGATGTCAAGTCACGCATTGCTGTCGCGTGGGCCAAATGGCGGGAGATGACCGGTGTCATTTGTGACCCTAAAATGCCGATCCGGTTGAAGGGACAGGTCTACAAAACCATTATTAGACCTGTCCTTTTACATGGCAGTGAGACGTGGCCGATATTGGAGCGACACAAGCAGGAGCTGCGTGTCACGGAAATGAAGATGCTGCGGTGGATGTGTGGAGTCACGCGGATGGACCGCGTGAGGAACTCTCGCATCCGCGGCAGCCTTCACGTCCGTGACATTGCAGACAAGTTGCAAGAGTGTCGCCTTCGTTGGTATGGTCACGTCTTGCGGCAACCGCCGGGCTACGTAGGTAACAAATGTCTGGCCATGTCAGCCCCGCCGGGTCCCGGTAAGAGGGGAAGACCCAAGAAGTGCTGGCTTGACGTCGTAAGGGATGACATGCGTGCCAATGGTCTCACCACAGGGGATGCCGACGACCGTGCGAAGTGGAGGAGAAAATGTAGGAAAGCGGACCCCGGGCGTCGCGAGACGCAACTGGGACAGACGCTCAGATGATGATGATGATGACTCAAATATTTGAAGAAACAAAGAAAGAAGAAATGAATGAAGAATGTTTTAGTATTATATACTAGCTAAAATACAACAATATTAATAGAGGTTTTGGATAAAAATCAATCGTTTAATGGGAGCTTTCAACGAAAACGCTTATAAACTTTTTGCGATATAACATAGTAATCTACGGTGAAACTCGTACTGAGTATCTTATTTAGATAATATACCAGCTTACTGTAACATAGGGGAAACGGGTACAGGAAAACATTACCACGCGGACGAAGCTGTGGGCATCAGCATGTTAATTATAAAGACAACCCTAGCGCTTCAGTGGAGAATAGGTATATAATTTTATATTTAGGCCTAGTTTCCTTACTGTTATATATATTATGTACTGTGGTTCAGTCAGGCAACGCCGACAAGGCGTAGTTACTTACTAGATGTTTATATGGACCGAGTGCAAATGAAAGGGGTAATACGAAATGCATAATTCAGAGTGAGATAGCTATCCATTTGTAGCCAAGTTATAAACTCTAATGCATATTATTTTGTATCCTTTCAACAAACATGCAATTATTTTTAACACCTGACGATAAACGAAGGGTGTTATAAGTTTTACGTGTGTATCTGTATGTTAGGCTGTGATATGTTAACAACTGAATGGATGAATCCATTTTCATGCGGAATTTTTCAATAACTCTTAGTTATAAATTTTGAAAAATCTCCTCTTAGATAATGAAGGGTTCTCACTAATTCGCCTTGGGGCTGTCCAGTGTTTCGACCTACTTCCTGAAGAGATCATCGCGAACTACCTGTCTCCAGCGATCGGTCTCCTCTGAAAGCTGCCGACCTCCAGTAAAATGTTAGTAGAAAATCAAAAATGCAACTAACTAGCGGCCACTGGCGCGGTATGTGGTAGAAGAATTTTATCGGTTGACCGAGATTGGAGTACGATTGTAATAGTAGACTACGAAAAATTGTCAAAATTGTACCGGTGGCTTTCTATTGAGCGACGATTTCGACTCTTTTCTGACGCGATTGAAATAGTAGACCTGGCCTCTATTTCGCCCTCGACATACACCCACCGACATACATAGGACTGTTATAAAACATGTCGCCGCGTAACATATTTTTATGTTGTTCTTGGTGCAGTTTGATATTAATAAGCCGCAGGACGTGCGGTTGAGTGCCTCGTTTTGTTTCCGTAATCACCTCTACGCGTGACCAGAAACAAAGTATTTTTGTGTATTTGCAATAAAATTATAGAGCTGAACATGGCAGGTCGCCAACTTTCCCTAACTGGTAAAATTTATACTTTTGTAGCGCTGCGGATGTGAAATTTCTTAAAATATTGTTCTAATGCTTCGGTTAGCAGTGACTCATCGTTACTTACATACATACACCTATACATAAATAGTGTTGCCTTATTCCCTGGAGGGGTTGACAAAGGTATATACACAAAAGGACAATAGGGAACACAAAAGGGTCAAAATATTACTGTCAAATATAGCTAAAATTGAAGCGTATATCATGTACATTATATTAGTTTATATTTCACTTCTACATGCAGTATTTCCGAAGTTATAAGGACGAGAAGCTTTAGTTCTTTTTTGAATTATCGCGATTAGGCGCGCCCATTATGACTTCACAGCCTCGCACAGACTGCGACAAGGCGCGGCTGTTGAATGAACAGGATTGTGACGTATGCGGTCACATGCGTTATACGCAGTTTGATCGTAAATATTTCAGCCATTTTTTGAAATATAAAATAAGTCGGGAGTCTACAAAAAAATACGAGAAAAACGGAGTTTTAACACCGTTTTTCTCGTATTTTTTGTAAATTTAATTAGCATTTAAAGTAAAGAACTTTTTTCAGACGCATTATTATGATAACAATACTGAGAGAAATACGACTGATTGGTGGAGCCCCTCCACCAAGATTTCTGGGACCCAAGCGAACTCATCTGCTAGCGGAATACCTCTCGAATAACGGATGAGACGCCGACTTATGAGTTGGAAAGTCAGACGGCATTTGCTCCCAACATACATACATACATATTGTCACGCCTATGTCAAAATTTATGACAAATTATTTTATGTCAAAATTTCTACACACTATAGGTCTACAGGTCGCCACAGCCTGTGCCTGCCCATTTCAACACGGCAATGGGCTCACCACCAACTGTAACGTGGGACAAAAATGCATACATTGAAATGTGGGCTATACGCCAACACAGCAATTTGGACAGAGTTTCGACTTACACTAGTGCAGTTTACAGAATCAACTTAAAAATGATCGGTCCACGTATTTACAGCAGGATATAAGATTTGACGTCATAGTCGCTCGAATAGTGTTGATGCCATGTTGATGCTCAACGTAAGCTCGGCGTGACGACGTGGATTTGCGTTACACTACACTCCCAGAGTATATGATTAATAGTTTTTTGATACTTGAAATCAGCTGTTGAACACTTACAGAATGGTCGCTCGACCAGCCTAAACGAATGTAGTTTGCTACTAAAGTTACCATGTCCCGTCAGAAATTAATGGCTAACGCAATGATCGTAGTTGCCACACCAGAATTCTTTGAATGGAAATCTAAGGACTAGCGCACAGAAAGTAATATAAAACCTGAAACCCCCCCCCCCCCCCCCCCTCCCCCGCGGATGCGGATAAAGTCTGTCGGGAGCCCTGGGGCTATCCTTCTGATAGCTCACCCGGGACTCCCGGCTATAGACAGATGGAAGGGATACGTGTGCTTTTAGTCGGTAAGAGTCCGGCATAGCATCCATGAGGATTTCCAGTCGATAAAAAAAAAAAAGGACTAGCGCACAACAGCCGCCACGTACGACTTCTATGCATTATGAAAATGCGATGCCAGCGTTCACCAGATAAATATCGATCAGACGCGTCGAAAGGATATTCAGCATCTTAATTAAATATCTTTAGGTCTATATCCTACTAATATAATAACCGCGAAAGTTTGTAAGTATGGATGTTTGTTACTCTTTCACGCAAAATCTATTGAAGGGATTTTAATGAAACTTTACAATAATAAAGCTTACACATCAGAATAACACATGGGCTATTTTTTATTCCGGGAATAAGTTCCTGTGGGAAACTGGATCGGAAAAATTTACTACGCGTGCGGAGCCGCACGCGCCAACTAGTATAAACATATTTTGAGACATCTAACACTATCTAGCTCAAATTAAGGTTATATTTACTACTGGCGGACGGCCCGCAGTTTCGCCTGCATATTTCCGGTCCCCGTGGGAATACGGAGATAAAATTAGCCTAAGTTACTCTTAAGTAGTTGTTTGTTTGTTTCTCATTTCAAGTTATAACTATTGTCAGTCAGAGCCCCGTTAAAATCCATATAGCCATTTAAGAGATTGGCTGGAACAAATAAACTGCTGTATGTTATACCTAATTTTAAATGCATTAAGTAAAAAGTTACAAAAAAAGGGACAGGAATCCACACGGTGAAAAGTGGGCATATAATATGCCTCTGCCACCGCTTCGGGGATAAGGCGTGATGGATATTTATTTATTTATTTATTTAAGTAAAAAGCTGTTAATTAGAAATTACAAGCAGACACGTAAATTTTATCTTACTGTATAGATACAGTCCGTACAGCTGATAAGAAGTGTGTGCTGATAGTGGTATGTTTTCGTTAAAAACATACAAAAATACTAAACTAACCCATATATAATGTTAGTATAGATATATATAATGTATTTCTCTACCTATTTATGTATGATTGAAGTACCTTTAATAATAATAAGTTATTATTATTCATTATTTAAATTAACATATTTTTAACAAATTAAAATTTAACATATTTACAGAAAACAATACAAAAGGAAGGGGGCGGGTGGTGAGAATTTTTACAAGACACACAATGATGCCCCGACTAGGTGTCGAAGAATTCCTCCCCATCAAAATCAACCGGTAAGGTTCCCATTAGGCTGGGCGCATGGCCACGTTGTATGGCAATGCTTATTCTCTGAGCGAGAAAGAGGCCAGCCCTATGGTCACGAGAAGAATCGACCAGTCGCTTTGCGATATCACTATACAGCGAACGAGCACTTGGGCCCCACGAGCCCAGTGTCTGTCACCCCAAACGACTCAAAAATATAATTACCTATTAAATTATTATATTTGTGCCGCTTGAGAGTCTCGGCGGATGCAGCAGCAGCACAAGCGCAACCCGCCGTGCTAAGAAAATGAGAAGGAGCCAGGGTGTCAACACAAGTTACATCCCAAACTAAAGGCTTTGGCCTCTTCCATGGCATCAATGACATACCGTCCGGCCTCTTGCCATCGTCACGCGCCAAACCATTAGGTTCTAGAACGGCTGAAACACCGACGGTGACAAGAGCCCGATGGATAATAATAATAAGTTATATAAATAAAAACTCAAAAACGGAATTGTCACAAGTACTCGGATACACAGACTTGCACGTATAAAACGATTAATAAATCTGCAGAAAGCGAAAGAAGTATGCATTGACCGTGAATCGAAGTTATGTTTTTATTATTAAAATAACTTATACCGAAGAATTGAGGCACGGAGATAGAGAGGTGAGACATTGTTATCGGTTATTCACCTATCGATCGACCTACACGGCTTTGTACGACTTTAAATATCTACTATATCGAACGAATGACGATCTGATTATGAAAATAAATAAATAAATATAGTCGGGACAACTCACAAACTACGCAGAGCTTGTACTTCGTTAACCAGATAACTGATAATCATACTTAAATATATATTTAAATACATAAATATTATGGAGAAATAACACCCAAATACAGAATAAACCATCGTGCTGCTGATCACACAAACTTTTATCCTGTGTGGCAATCGAACCCACGACCTCTTGCGCAGCAGTCGGATACACTCCCATAAATGGTAAAATGTGGACGTATTTCTCTGCCTACCCATTCGGGGAAAATATGACCATATAAATATTCATATTCATTCATATTCATAACCGACAATAACAAAAACGCGCGTTGTTGAATTGATTTATTTTGTAACACAGCATGCACCCGTAAATAAAATAACATGTTAAATTAGGAATGAATAAATTACGACCATTGGTCATTGTGTTTCACTGCTATAAAAAAATTCTTAAGCAACATTACAAGATCCATTTATTATATCTCGCCATTAAAAAACGTAAAGTTTCGGATTCGGGAATGCAGAAATATATTTTTTTGTTTGGTCACGTTCCACGAGTGAGTCAGGATCGACGAAGAATATTTATTGTACAAAATTAGAGGGTAGAAGGAGTCAGGGTAGACTGAGACTTGAATACGAAGACCACGTGAGCAGATTGCTCAAAAACGGAAAGGTTAAAAGTACTCGGATACACAGACGTGCATGTTTTTGGCGATTATTCAATCTGCAGTAAGGTAAAGAAATAAGTATGAACCGCGAAGCGATCTGTCCTCTCTGTCAACCTCGTGAAGAATTCAGCGTGAAAACAGTTATAGTTAGCTTTTTAGAATTACAAATAGTCGATCGATAAAATGAAGTTAATTTTCTTAGACTAATCGAGCAATGTGTTGGTAAGGCCGGCAGATATTTGAGTAGTCTTATGTGCAACAAATTTTATTTATCCCAATCGTTTGATATTAAAAAATATGTGCACAAGGCACGGATAAAAAATATAAACAAAAGTTATTAGCAAGATAGAGGCAATCATAGAAATATATATACTACTGTGGAGAAAACCGATGCCGCTTCGATCACGTAGAAATGTGATGTAATATTCATGAAACAAACTTAGGAATCGAGTGTGATTGAAAAAACTGGTTGGTTAAAGAGCCTTTTAGTTCGACCAGTCATTAATCGACATACGTGTATTGCAAGAATATAAATGTTCATAAATAGAAACGAAAGTTATATATTTGATACATTTTAAACAGAAAAACAACCAACTCCTACGAAAAAGAGTAAGTTATTAAATATGGTTGTCGTTAATAGGATTGCTAGATGTAATCGTTTGATATCGACTCATTATAGCACAATGTTTTCAATGTCTTAATTATTTATTCATTCAATTAAATTAATACATAGTAGTTGAATATGTCATTTTAATTATAACCATTTGAGAACTTATAAACTAATTAATGAACCCGCTCTTCATCGTATCCGATGCAAAGATGCTCATTACACTGGCTGCATTGCCCCGATGACTAGAAATGGCCAACCATTGCACCAGATACGACCCTTAGCGGGAGTCACCTGTCTTTTTCCTCAATGTTTTTAACATAAAGAGAATTGAGCAAATTGAGTTCCAACTAATTAACTATTGATACATTTTTAAAGCAATTATTTTGCTAAATGTCTCATAAATTTTTAATAAAGTGGAAAAAGACAAGTCGATTCGAGACAGGGATTGAACCTGTGACCTTTGCCTAATCAGGTAGTTCAGGTGGCTAGAACATTGCCCTGGTTAGGCAAAGGTCACAGGTATAATCCCTGTCTCGAATCGAATTGTCTTTTTCCACTTTATAAAAAAAATATAATTAACTATTGTCACTTCACTGTATCCCTAACGGGATCGTCAAAGAGGACACAACGTCAGGTTTCGTGATCAATAAGTTCTCTTTATAATAATTATTTATTACAGTCTAAATAGAGCCCAAAATGAAATCATAGACTTTGTACTTATATTTAAATGGATCCCAACTTTTAAGAACAGCTGCATGAAATTTTATAAACTTTGTTTCATTTGTTATTGTCTGGAGACGCATCATGATTCAGGAGGACCTGTCATGATTCTGATATAAGTACAAAGTTTGCCGGTATAAAAAGTTCTTATACAATTATAACTAGAGCCACAAATTTAGCTAGCGAGACTGTTCTAGAACAATCACATTTAAAAATAAATCCAAAAGGACCCATACAAATACGAGCTGCCAGCTCTTTTCAATAAGTTTTCTATTTAATGAGCAATCGTCTGTACTTTTTATTGAAGCGTATTATTAAAAATGGATAAATATAATCTAAAAATGATTTCAGACGGGATACAACAGATTTTATTTATTTTATTTGAGTTAGCTTCATACGGCATTCCATTTTTCTGTTGACAGAAGAGTGAGCTAGCAAGATAATGAGCACTTCTTTTACTGTACTTTTAGTGGAACTCTTTAAATCTCATAGTTCATCGTCGTAAAAAGATATGACGAAATTTTTGGGTTTTGGGCCATGGTTTTGAATATAACTACCCAAGTTATATTTGTAGTAATGAGAGTTGTAAATAAAGTGTTTGAAATCAACCCTGTTGCCGACATAAACTGACTAACTGATTCACCAACTTGAACTATCTACTGCAGATGAAGTAGTTCTACAAGTTTTCAACAACATTCACGGAATCTGCTAAGTAAGCGAATCAGGCCAACTATCTAGAGAAAATTCCCACTCAACTATGCTTTGGATAACTGAAATTTAATGCATTAAACTTCACAGAGTTTGTTAAACAATTTGAATGAAAGGCGAAAGATGCTAACTTAAGACAGTGTATGAGATTATAACAAACTAGAACTTATCGATCAGCGGCGACTGAGAGAAGATACAACTGAAGAAAAGTCTTAAAGTAAGTATTTCAATAGTTTTTGAGTAGTAGTCCTTCCTGAAAACCCAAACCTGTACCTACACAGGGCTGCAAGACATGCTGCTGAAAGCTAGGCTGTAGCTAAAAACCTGAAATGACCACTTTGGAATGGTGAAGACCCAAACATTATTTTTTTATCAGTCACGCCTTTATTCCTGAAGGGTTGGCATCTCTATCCCACGTAACAGGGGGTGAGCTCATTGCCGTGTTGAAATATACAGACACAGGTTGTGGCGAACTGCTGTTGTAATTTTTAATTAATTAGGCCTCCAACTGGCTTAAAGTGCCTTTGAAAGCACGGACACGCTCGTAAATGCGGTCACCCATCCGTAACCAGCCACAGCGAAAATCGATTAACGCAATGATCTATTACAGAACACAGAGCTTCATTATTTTTTTTAAGGAATCTATCAATGTAATTTGCAATAGTACTACTCGAGGTATATGCTCAATTTTCGACACAACACACGATAGTGCATTCCTCTAACCACTCAAACGTTAAGGCGACTAGAGCAGCCCAAATTTTTTTGTTGACACCCGTCGTTGCATTACGTTTTTAAACTGTGTTGTCTACTATTTGAATGAATCAATTGTAAAAGTTAAATTGAATGTTTTAGAAATGGGAATGCTTCGGTATTCCGAAACCGTACTACAAGGCTGACGACGATTTACGAGTGTCGCAAATTAACTATATATGCAATTCTACTGTTTCGAGTAATCGAATTACGCTCTGTCGTACCATTTTATTTAGTTGATGGACTCTGCAGCGTATAAGTGACTCTACAAAGCTTTTAACTCTGTGTCATAGTTTTCACTTTGTGGTATAATTTACGTAGCATCGTAGTATAGAATGAAATAGACACAACGTCAAAAAAAATATACATAGACACGTATTCAAAAGTCGAAGGTTAATGAACTTTGCAGTATGTATTTGTTTGGACTTAGTGATCTAATGGCGACCTCTAGAATGAATAAGTCCTCAGTAAAAATAAATCGAAACTTAGTCTTTATTTATTTTATTTATCTATCACGCCTTATCCCCGAATGGGTGGCAGAGGCAAATTATATGATCACTATTCATCATGTGTATTCCTGTCCCACGTAATAGTGGTGAGCCCAATGCCGTGTTGTAATAGACAGACGCAGGTTGTGCCTTTAAGGCCTTTTTAAGGCCTTTAACTTGACTTAACGACAGCCATGTTACTGACAACCGGGACCAACGGTGTAACGTGCCTTCCGAAGCACGGAAGAGCTCGCAAATGGAAATACCACAAAGTGGTCACCCATCCGTGACCAGCCATAGCGAAAGTTGCTTAAACGCGGTGATCGTTTACAAAACCACTCCGTGGGACCACGAGCGCTTCTTCATCTTTGGTATCAAATAAAAATAATAATGTGATAAGTACCTACCTATCTATATACTTTTATAAATGTACCCTTGTATTATTCAGTAGAAGAAAACCATCAGTCTCTTTTTAAGTTAATGTATGCCGTGGTAAGTCTTTCCAAAGGGGTACGACAGCGCTTAAAACATTTTTCGTGTTCACTTTCTTTAACGATATTCTATACTTCAGATTCTGCTAGATTAGGTACAAGATAATGTCATATTACTAAGTACCTATGTATATAAATAAAAATGAATCGCAAGCTAAGCTCAAAACTCGAAGGCGGCTGGATCAATTTGATTTTTTTTTATTTATTCCTTAAACTCTAAGGAAGGTTTTTATGAAGAGATTTTTTATAAATAAGAAAATTGCAGCAGAAAAACTACATTACGCTGGCATCAATGCGGCTACATTAAAGGAGGCATAAGGCATCAATATTTTTTTTTGTGTAAATAAGTACCTACTAGGTAGTAGGGCTCAGTCGCTGAATATCACATTCTTAAAAGACCATATTAGTAAATCACCACATTCGCAATACATGATATTTGTAAAACATTATATGGTATTTCGTCTATGTTAAGGTGCTTGTTATAAAATCTATACTAATATTATAAAGCTGAAGAGTTTGTTTGTTTGTTTGGTTGAACGCGCTAATCTCAGGAACTAATGGTCGGATTTGAAAAAATCTTTTTGTGTTAGATTGCCCATTTATCGAGGAATGCTATAGGCTATATATCATTACGCTACTACACTGGGGAGCAAAGCAGTAATCATAAATGTCGACAATTCGGGCAAATATTTATGCATCATTGTAGAATTTATAAGCGACGGGATTAAACAGGTGCGACGGGAGGTCGAAATATTCCACGGGCGAAGCTGTGGGGGTCATCTAGTAATTTAGATGCGCAAGAAGACTTATGATATAAAAAGAATTTATCACTAAAAAATGATGATTAGCTATTCTGCTTTTGCAGTTTCTTGCATTCGCTAAACAAAACCTTCCAGTAATTTTCATGTGTTTTAAATGTACCAAAACTCCGCAATCTGGAATCCTTTTGTTTGCAACTTGTTTGCATTAGCAAAATCGTTCTGTGAAAATATGAAACATTTTCCTATAGCACTAAAAATAATTCTCCTTAAATACTCAAAAGCTGAGGTTGGCTCATAAAACAAGTAAAGCGCCCTTCAATATCGTAGCGTTTAAAGTTAGCTTAAGCTAAAGTTAAGAAAATCTTATTAAACGGCTCAGTCACGGACATCGCCCGTCCGTCTGTCTCTCTCTATCTCTCAGAAAGCATAAGAGATAGAGGTAAATGGTTTGCGACGTTCGATTCAGGTCACCATGAATACGTACATTTTCGATTTTGAAGTTTCTACCACTACTGGATTTAAAACTAGTTTTGGTTTAAGAGGCGTCTGATTTTTTTCAAGAATTTTTTGTAACTGTTGAAATGATTTCAATTCTTTCAATTCTTTTCAACAACTTTTAATAACGTTGTTAAAAGAATTGAAATTTAAAAATACGACGTAAAAATGGCCAAAACCTTTGCGCCCCTTGCCTACTACCGCTATAAATAATTTAAAAAAATACTCAACATCGTGTATTACAATTACTTTAACAGTCCCTTTAAATTTATGATTCTAAAGTAGACCACACAGCACTAAGTAATGACGAAGGGTCAAGGGAGGCGTGTTAGCATGTAGAATAATTTACAAAGTACTTAGTTGCTTTTATATCTATTAATTTTGTTGTTTAACAAAATATCCTAATATTGAACTATTTTAAAATGATGATGAAGAAAAGGCAGTGGAATTTCTCCAAAGACACATTTTGTACTGTTTTATACAAAGTCAATATTGTATTCATATTTTAAGCTTGTGCTTAAGACTTATCATTTTACGTAAACTCGAAAGAAATTCAACGTCTCTGATATTGAGATGGGCCTAAGCAGCCCAGTTAAAATAGACATTTTAAGTTGTTCTTATGATAAAAATTACCGTTTAGTTAAAAAATGCAAAACCGGTAATTTAGCAACATTTGACCTTGATTTTTTTATCTAATTACCAATATTTTGTCTGTATGCGAATTTCTGTAACCTTACCCCTATTTTTTAAGCTAATTCGACATGACTGCAGCCTATGTAATCATTCTATATTTCAATGCATAGCAAATTTTAAAAGATAGTCAATCTAAGTTTCAAAGACTATCTAATGGCTAGAAACACACATAGTTTTGTTATAGAGTTAACTAGCCATTTCATGTACTGTAATAAAACGCCACCTTTGACACAAAAGGGTCTAAACCTCGGTCCGTAGCCTCTACATAAAACCTTTCATCGCTTTGACTAGTGACCTGAAAGTAGTAAAACAAAGTTGAAGTTAAAATAATGTTTGCGTCATCTTCCGTACCCAGGGGTATAAGAGATTTTGTGAAATCTTTCCTACCATTCTCGGAATAAAACTTCATTAGACGCGGAAATAAAATATAGCTTTTATTCCTACTGTATAATTACATGACATGCAAACTTCTCCTGGGACTTCACCAAGATCGACCTCGGTGTAACTTTTACTGTCTTGGTCGATGTTGTAGATTCTGGTTTACAAGAGTCACAGTAATAGTAATGCGAGTGGGATTAGTCCTAATACTGTATAATGTAGATTTTCAATTGTGAAAGAACATTTCAAATCACTTCTATAGTTCCAAAGTGTATTCCTGAGAAACAAAAAATCTTTCTCCTTTATAATATCTTGCTAACTGGCGCCCAACGTGTTGCCGCAGGAGTACTATAAGTATACCTTCACATTACATATATAATCTACCCTTTTCCTCAAATAGATAGGTAAAGGCATATTATACATACACACTACCTTGTAATTAATAAACAATAACATTTCAGTCAAAAAGTTAGAACAACTTAATGGATTAAGTAATTTAAAAGTCTCATCTCATATATAATGGATAGTGAAAATGAACTATAATTACATAATTGAATATGAAAAATTCTGACCGATTAAGGTAATAGGTATTGTACAATATTCTTAACCAGGGACAAAAATATACAAACAATAAACTTGTAGCATTAATATTAATCAAATGGCAGTCTTATTATTAAAAGCAACTTATCCAGACAACTTGAAAAACATATATAATAAGTTCCAAATTTCTGAATAAAATGACTTCACTAACTAAAAACGACATTTTAAAGTGATATGACTAAGCAAGGGATCACTATCAGAGGAATTTCATGGCCGAATTGGCGCTGTGCCAATGGCTTTGTCATTAGAGGCTCGGAAGCGTGACCTGTGACAGGTAATAATGGATATAAAGCAGGTGCTATTTTTAATATTTATAATGTAAAATATATAATGTATTTTATAGTGGGCTTGGTTTGCAAAAGTAATGAATATAGAATGTACTGAGCAGTAAGCGTATCAAGATATTAGATACAGGCCGCGGCGACAGTACTACGTTTGTCGAGATCACTGAGATTATGGCAAAGGCTTACACGGGATTCGGCCTCTGCAGAAGAAGAGGCACCATATGGTTTTAATCAATAGGAGGCATAGCATCCATGAGGATTTATACACGTACAAAATATACAAACGAATCTAACGTCTAAAGAATCTCTGAGAGTTTTGTCGTTTCTGTATTTAGTTACATGTTATTTCTACAATACTTTATGGGGTTCTTCAAAATCAGTCTTAGAAGGATTTTTGAAAGTGCTGCTCCTCTGGTGTTGCAAACGTCCATTGGCTATGGTGACCACTTTCCATAAGATGGGACGTATGCTTGTCTACCACCTCAGTGGTATAAATAAATGAGCATCTGAATTCACAAAGTATTATTACTTAAATAGCAGTTGACATCCTTTAGAAACTAGCTTAATACATTTTCATCAAATTTTAAATACCTAATCGTATGCAAGGTTGAACCTAATGACTCTAATGAGCCCAAATTTTCACCTCATCTCACACAACTTTTAAATACCTTCATAATTTTTCGTGTATATTTTTTCTCTATTAAATGAAAATCTATTATACCTACTTTTTCATTTGCGACAGAAAATAGCGCCGAAAAATCCTGATTCAAATTAATGTGTGAGAAATCTGCAGATTATATACTGATATTATTTATTTGGGACTCGTACCTAATTGTATTTATTGTCTTAGGCAGTTAAGAACCACTACATATGGTTCCTTTTCTAGATTTAAAAGATTACGCCAGAAAAACAAAGACAGATTTGATAATTTCATAAAAATTATTATCATTTCTGTACTTGAATATTTCATATTTCATCCACTAGGCACCTTGTTTCGTCAACACACTGTACTATGTGTAAAAAAGCTGAACAAGTGTGAGTCTGACTCGCCCACCGAGAGGGGTTTCATACAAATTTGTAGGCATAATCCGCAGAAACTTGTTTTTAAAGGTACATTTAGAAGGTTGTTTTTCTTTTCACAGCTCCAAGTGACTATAGACCTGAGTATATGGTTTTTAATTTCGCCTCGATATGACCAAGCGTTTCCGAGATAAAGGGTCTAGATTAGACTGACAGACGGACGGACAACAAAGTGATCTTATTCGGTTACATTATTTGCTCTTGAGGAACGGATCTCTAAAAAACAAATGAGCTTAAAAAGTGTATTCAATCTTATTCGGACAGTATTAATTTTGATTTAGGGTCAAGTCAAGAAAAGATCTTATTTCCGAATTTGGTAAAGTAAAAAGGTCTCATCCTAAATTGTATTTTCCTAAAACATTTTACAACTAACAGTTCTTTCATGTAATAATACTGGATAATATATCTTATCAGGTTTAGTGTGTATTAGGTATTTAGTTACCTAAAGGGCGACTTGTGTCACCTGTCGTAATTTGAAAATCCTTTAATCGCCTGTTACGGCAATGGCACTCTCTAAAAGCCATTAGCGGTAACTCGTAAATTATTCGTAACATATTGTGTAGCGATCTGTTTAGGCGCGTATGAAACACCTCGGTAAGATCACGTAATTTACGCGTTCATTGAATTAATAGATGGTTTGAGTTACTTTTACATATGATTCTAATCCTACCCGCATTCTCAATACCGTGACTCCTGTAAACCAAGATTTACAGCAATGACCAAGACCTGAAAAAGATACACCAAGCTCGATCTCGGACTCCAAAACATTATAGCTTCTTCTAGGACTTAATCCTAGAAGAAGCTATAATGTTTTGGAGTCCGCATCAAAATTAATCAGAAGATATATTAGAGGCAGTTGAAAAAGAAAGTATTGCCGCTGCCCTCTCTGCAAGGCGGGAGACGTAAAAGGCAATTTAGTGTACATCCTATAGAAAAAGGGAATTACTACGGTTACAGTTAAGTACAAAAACGAATGATTTGAGCTAGATGAAAAGTCGATAGTCACTATATTTCAAGTTTGAAGTTCAAAATGTTAACACTTAAATAAAGAATATATAAATAAAATACAAAAAGAAGTAGGTAGATTAAAACGAGCGATTCAGTTCTGGCGCATCGCCGGCCGCTGCCGCTCAGGCTCTTATATCTCAATACTACTCTCAAGTGTTTCTTGAGTATTGAGTAACGTTCCAAAATACGGCCCTTAGATCCGCTAGCTCAGTGCTCTGTAAACGATCACTGCGTTAAGAATCTTACGCTACTTTGGGCCTTAAAATGAACTTGCATTTACAAGCACTTGCTTCAACAAGCACGTTAAGCCTGTGGTCTCGGTTGCCAGTAACATGAGTCCCTATGTAAAGTAGAAGGCCTTATCCAAGGCTTGAAAAATATCAATAACAGGCAGCCACAACCTGATGCCTCTGTATAATTCAATGCAGCAATTGGCTCACCACCTATTACTTATAGATATATAGACTTTAATATATATGGTGTAATCTGACTACCCTATTCGGGAAATTAGGTCTGACTATATTTGTGTTTGTGTATAAAAGTTCAATTGATTCCTTTAAGAAATGTATCTTATTATTGCTATAAAGGAACTGCTTCTCAGGACAAAGTTAAAGTCTCAAAACAGACTATGAACTCTGGTTTTCTGCTGAAAAAGGGTGGATCGAACCATACGAATGTAGAATTACTCTATAAACGAAGATGCTCCACCTTCTGATTTCGGTTAGGTCTAAAATCTATGCGAAAGAAGTATGCATGGTGATCACTTCTCTCTGACTACCCCGATAAAAATACAGCGAAACGATATATAGCAATTAAAATTGACATTGCGTGGTCATGATAAAGACAAAGACATTATAGAACTACAGTTTTCTAATACGAATTATAAGTAAGGTAGAATATATGAGTTCCCAAGTGCAATACCGTTCTCCAATTTCGTATTTAACTACTTTTTGACATAGGTACTTGTTGGCCTACGTTGATGTTTGTGAAGCATAGTGAAGCATATGGTTTAAGGCTATGGTCTGTAATACTAGTTTTGAAGTAGTTACGAGTATTGTTCAAATAGCTACTAAGTATACCTATATGTTTATTATAATTACATATTCGAGGCAGTCAGTTTTATCACAGTTTTTAAAAGTCTGTAATTAATTCTTAAAGTAATACTGATGCTGGAACGTTACCTAACATTAAGTCAAATAAAATTACCAGTTAAACAAATAACATTAAGTATTTCTTGATAAAATAGGTGAAGAAAAAAAATTAAAAGTTGTGATATTATTCTAGCCTCAGTCTGTGCTCGTACATATTTGTTTTCATATCAAAAGACAACAAAATACCTTAACAGTTCGGAGCGCGCCGTGAGCAGCATTCTCTGTCCAAACTTTGACACCATCCTTTTCGTACTCCACAGTCCATCCAACTTCGCCAGAAAGGAGACTTTTAAGTGCTTCAAAGTCTGAATCATCAGCTACGCGCGCTTCGCCGCGCGCCCATCCCGCGCCTCCCATTCGAGCGCGGACATCACAACGCGATGCAAACTGCAAACTGGCTGTCCACGACGACACACCAACGCTAGTCGATGCCACGCGCATGCGTGGGTCGCACCCACGCCATTTTAATTTTCAGTATTTTTTTTAATTTTGATTACGCTTTGGCAATAAACTTTCATTCTCTGAAATTTGCCGTAAATTTTTTAAAAGTTATTAAGTTTTATAAGCTATTAGCTGATGCCCGCAGCTTCGCCCGCGTAGTGAAGTTTTCTTATTAGAGATTTTGTACGGAATCCTAAACTTTTTGAAAATACAATATAGCCTATGTACCTAGGCTACTCAAGAAGAATGTAGTTTTGCAATGGTGAAAGAATTTTTAAAATCGGCCATGTGGAGTCTGAGCCTAATTCATTACATAACACACTTACAAATCTTTACTTTTACAAAAATGTATGAAAAAGCCCGATTTGTTGACATTTATGATAAGTGCTCCGCTCTCTTGTGCCTATAGCCTATAGCTTTCCTCGATAAATGGACTATCCAACACAAGAATATTTTTAGTAGTTCTTGAGATTAGCGGTTCAACCTAATAAACTCTTCAGCTTTATACAATTTGTATATAGATATAGATGAGTGAAGGTTGTTGATCTGATAAAGGGTTAGGCAGGATATACCCTACTAAAATACATATTTATTAAAGCAAGTGAAACGTTAACTCGTAAGCCTTGTAATTATATGATATAACTAGCTGACTCAGCACACCTTGTTCTGTACATATAAACTATTAAAAAAATACTTACCAACCTTTTATTCTCAAACCTACCAAGTATACTTACGTAAAAGATTAATTAAAATTAATAGAGCCGTTCCGAAAGAGTTCGACCACAAAGACCATGATACGAGATTTTTAAATACTTATGAGATAAAACAGAAATACCGGTGGAGAATGTCCTGTGGAGGAATGTCCTTTCTGAACATTTTTAACTAAATTACACTATAACACTACAATTAGGGCCTTTGGGATTATTTTCCTTCTGAAGTAGGTGCTGTATGAATTGATAACCAGCATATTATTTACCCATACCTAAAGCGTCACGATATACGAACGTTAGGTTAAGTACATGAATGTCTTCCATCAAAAACAGTAAGTCAGTATTTGGTTTATATATCTACACATGTTACTCATATAACTTGATTCAGGTGAATCGGTCTGAGCTTACGAGAACGAAAAATATGTGGATAAAACCGGGGTGACTGCTAGTGTTTTTATACATTTCCTGATCATAAATTATAAGTAAACAATGAGCCTTCTTCATTTCAATGGTCAGAAGAATCTGTTATTTGACCTTTGTACCTGTGTATGAAAATATGTACATAGAATATTTGAGAATAATGATCATACTATACTCCCTTAGGGAAAAAAATCAGCGGAGTCTTCTTTCTGCTTATGTGCTTAAAGACCCCGTATACTCCCGTAAAGAATATTTCTAGGACTACTAAGGCATGGTCTACTATCTGAACTAGCACATTTAGTAATTAAAATTGATTTTGTTGAAAGTATTTTTAATTAAGTAATAATATTTATCTCAAACATACTGTGATTATTTCGAAAAAAGAACACGCGAAGTCTCCCCTTTTTTTTCCGATTCTGGGACATAAAAGTTTTGTCTGCTCTACGTGCTATGAATAATTTATTAAAATTATGGGACGCTTTTTAACACAACACAATCTAGCCCAAAGTAAGCTACATATAAGCTTGTGCTATGAGATTTAGATCTACAACTGATAAAGAAACTTAAATATTTCTAAATTCATACATATATGAATATAAGGAATCACCGAAACTAAGAAACAAACTTATATGGGTCGCCTACGAGCTCGGCCTTCAAACTCATACTCGACCTGCAATTGCCTATTTCCCAGCCTTTGCAATAATATACTATCTATCTTTACAATTCTAGTGTAATTAAGATTGGTCATTATTATGTAGCAGGAAGCCCTGAGGCTATCCTTCCGAGGGTTCATCCAGAACTCCTGGCTATAGGCAGATGGATGTGTAACGTGTGGTTTTAGTCGGCAGAAGTCCAGCCATCCACTATGCTTATCACACGCAAGAAAAAAACTACAGATATTATCTACTGGATACATTTATTTGACATTTTTAGTCGTACATTTTACTACTTCTGTTGTTCATTTTGCTACCGTTGACATCCTCACACAAGCTAATATCAGGCAGATTTTGTTGACAACGTTTTTCCCATCCGTGCCATGCTATGAAACCTTGACGCCTGAAAATAATCTGCGCGCAAATCGACGCTTTGCTAATGTTGTCAGTTCTTAAATCTGTAATAGATTAGGTTATATTAAGTTGTATAAGTACAATATGTTTTCAAAAGTTTATACAAAACAATTTAAGTCTTATACACAGATATATTAAACAACTAGTTGACGCCCGCGCCTCCGCACGCGTGTTAAAGTTTCCCGTTTCCGTTTCTCACAGGAACTTATACCCGGGCTAAAAACATTACATAACTTTTGTTATGTTTGAGCAAATAAGTTGAGAGAATGTTTTACAGATAGAAATTAATCTTAATTTTCCTTGGCTATGCCATAATTTTACAACGTCTGCACCAAATTGGGTAATTCTTTTTTTTTGTTATACTTATTTCATTTTATTAGGAGAAGAATATGAAGAGTTATACTTATGCTAGATGGGTCAAGATAGGATTCTGATTCTCATACATCATGAATATCAAAGACACCTGGAATCACTATTTGGGTTTATCAAAGGTTCATGTTTAGTAAGTACCTAAATAAAAATGAATCGTAAAATATGTTGCTAAGCGCTAATCTCAAGAACTACTGGTCGAAGTTGAAATATTATTTTTGTGTTGGATAGGCCATTTATCGAAGAAGGTTGTAAGCTATATATCATCACGCTACTATCCAGGAGAACGGAGCAGTAATCTTAACTTCAACTTTCAAACATTTTTGTAAAAGTAATAAGCTACGGGATTAAATGGGTGCGATAGGGATTATAATTATGTCACGGGCAAAGCCTAGGCAGTCAGCTAGTTCTATATAATAATAGCAAAGTTTTATACGTAGACAGTCTATGAAAGGACTTTATATAATGCCATAAAGCGAAACCGGACAGGTTGTATTTGTAACTCCGCTAACTCTGTGTCCTGTAAATCACGATCACTGCGTTAAGCATGTTTCGCTATGGCTGAATGGCTGATGGGTGACCGCTTTGTCGCTTTTCCCTTTAAGAGCGTTTCCGTGCTTCGGAAAGCATATTAAACTGTTAGTATTGCCAGTTAAAGTAATATGGCAGTAGTTAATAGCCTCAGAGCCCAAGACGATCAGACCTTCGTTATTTTATAAAAGCTGAAAGTTTCTATATACATGTCCCCCTATATAGTTAAGAACCAGCGATTATAGAGTTTGGGTTGCGGTTACATGATCAGGTAACACGTAGTAAAGGTGTATTAATTGTGCCTAAAATTAAAGTACAAAGCTCAATATTCTTATATTTGCTTCGGGATAACTCTAGAAATCTTCGTTTTATAAGTCAAGTAGAAAGCATTATGGGTGGACTGAAAAATTTTGACTTTCAACCGTGAGTTGAAATTTGTAGTATGGGGCAAAATTGAAATGTGCGTGTATACCTCTGCCACCCGTTCGGGGATAAACGGGTTACGTTCGCCGGGACAACTAGTTTTCAATGAAAATGAATAAAAATTCACGACGAAAGTTTTTCTTCCGAATATGTAAAATATATTGTGCGAAAGTAAAGGGTAGAAGGAAGAGTTACATATAAGGACCACGTGAGCAGATTGCTCAAAAACGGAAAAGTCAGAAGTACTCGGATACCCAGACGTGCGTGTATGAAGCGATTGATGAATCTTCAAGAAGCTAAAGAAGTATGCATAGACCGCGAAGCCTGGCGATCTTTGCCCACTGACTACCCCGTTAGGGATACAGCGTGAAGATAGTTAGTTAGTTCGTTAATATATGTAATTCAGTAACAAAACTATAAGTACCATTCTCGATACTGAGGTACACGCCACCTCTCCTAGCTGTTATTATATTGTTGGGACAACTCACACAACGCCATCTGATTCCACACTAAGAGAGAGAGCTTGTACTATGGTAACCAGAATAACTGAAAAACATACTTATATTTTTCTAAATACATACATATCATAGATAAATAACACCCAGATACAATAAACCATCATGCTCATCACACAAAGTTTTATCCTGGGTGGGAATCGAACCCACGACCTCTTGCGTAGCATTCGGATGCACTCCCACCGCGCCACAGAGGCAGTCACCACCACAGATCGACCGACAGATGGGTGCAATGATTACTTACCAGCACATGTGACGTTACAAGTGTTCCCAGGAGTGGTGGTATTGCTGCACCACCATTTGTCATTGATCTGGAACAGCCCATGGTCCCTGGAGCCGTTCTTGTTAACTTTCCCTAAAGCATCTGTCCGTCGAGCACTCTCGTTCTCGATGAGACACACCCCTAGAACATGAAAAAAAAATTAACCCTAGAACAAATATAATAATTAAATTAAAGCGCTCGGGTCCCGCGGACTCAGTGTTCGTAAACGATCACTGCGTTATGCAAGAGCTGGTTACGAATATGTGACCACTTTGTGGCCTTTACATTTACGAGCGTTTTCATGCTTCGGAAGGCACGTTAAGCCGTTGGTCTCGGTTGCCAGTAACATGGCAGTCGTTAAGTCAACTTCAACAGCAGGTAGCCATAATCTGCGTCTGTCTATTTCAACACGGCAATGGGCTCACCTATTACGTGAGACAGAAATACACATGGTGTAAAGTGGGCATATAATAAGCCTCTGCCACCTCTTCGGGGATAAGGCGTGATAGATAAATAAATTCCTACTAATATTATAAACGCTAAAGTTTGTAAGTATGGATGTTTGTTACTCTTTCATGCATAATCTACTGAATGGATTAGGATGAAACTTTACAATATTATAGCTTACACATCAGAATAACACATACTACTTTTTACCCCGGGAACAAGTTCCTGTGGGAAACGGGAACGGAAAAACTACACCAGGCGTTCGTAGCCGCGGGCGTCAACTAGTAACAAATATTAATAATAGGTAAAATTAAAGCAACGGTTCATTAATATGATGTAGATATACCTATCGATAGTCTGAACACTGCAGCAAAGAACCGCATTTTGTATTGTGATTGGAACTCAGAGAGTAATGAATCAATGTCACTCGCGCGCTCTCTAATATAAGCGCCTTGCTCTGATAATCTATACTAGCGTTTGTTTGGTTGAACGCGCTAATCTCAGAAACTACTTATCGGAAACACCTTATTATAAGAAACACCGAAACTTCAAAACAAATATATGTGGATCACACAAATATTTTTTATCGAACCCGGGACCTCAGGTGCGGCAGTCGCATGTAGTGTATGCGACTGCCGCACCTGACTGCCCCACCAAGGCAGTCATATAAGTAAAAAAATGTGATGAACGTTGATTTTTACTGTAAATAAATTTAGGTTTTGATGAGTACCTATTACCTATGTGTGCGACATTCCGTCCATTGACGGTTATATAATAACTCAGAACAAATAATTATAAGTAATAGAAGTGTTATGGTAGCTACACACGCTCCGAGAAATCGCTACGATTTTATCGTATGGCCCTTTATGCAGAACTGTACTGTGTTTATCATACACACGTTCCGATTATCGGTTCAGTTTGAACGGTACAGCTAAACTGTAACGATTTTTCGTAGCGTATGTAGATACCATTATACAAGCTCCGCATGGTTGTATGAAACATGACCCCTACGGCTTCGCCCGTGACATACTTCATTCTCCCGTGCTACCTATTTAATCCCGTCGCTTATAAATTCTACAATAATGCATAAAATTTCCCCAATTTTCTGCTCATTCCTGCTCAGTTCTTCAGGGTAGTAGCGTGATGATAAATAACCTATAGCCTTCCCCGATAAATGGGCGTTCTTGATATTAGCGCATTCAAACAAACAAACAAACTCTTCAGCTTTATATTAGTTAAGATTAAGATGTACAGGGTATACCAGTCTCCCTGGGCATATACAATTCTGTAAGAACACACTTTTGTATATTTAAAAGTAGGTATATATGTATGTTTATCAGTTGTCTAGGTCCTTAACACAAGCTTATATTAACTAACTAACTAACTATCTTCACGCTGTATCCCTGACGGGGTAGTCAGAGAGGACAGATCGCCAGGCTTCGCGATCCATGCATACTTCTTTCGCTTCTTCGAGATTCATCAATCGCTTCATACACGCACGTCTGGGTATCCGAGTACTTTTGACCTTTCCGTTTTTGAGCAATCTGCTCACGTGGTCTTCATATGTAAGTCTCGGCCTCCCCTGACTCCTTCTACCCTCTACTTTTGAACAATATATATTCTTCGTCAATCGTTCCTCACTCCTTCGTTGGATGTGTCCAAACCAACGGAGCACGCCCCAAGCTATACGAAGCGCTCGTGGCCCCGCGGTCTCAGTGTTCTGTAAACGATCACTGAGTTACGCAACTTTCACTATGGCTGGTCCTCGGATGGGTGACCACTTTGTGGTATTTACATTTGCGAGCGTTTCCTTGCTTCGGAAGGCACGTTAAGCCGTTGGTCCCGGTTGCCAGTAAAATGGCAGTCGTTAAGCCTGGTTGAAGGCCTTATGGGCGGCTTTAAATTTCAACAGCAGGTAGCCACAACCTGCGTCTGTCTATTTCAACACGGCAATGGGCTCACCACCTATTACGTGGGACAGGAATGAAAAGTGGGCATATAATATGCCTTTGCCACCCCTTCGGGGATAAGGCGTGATGGATATTTATTTATTTATTTATTTATATTATAAGCTTATATTAGCTTAATAATAATAATAATTATTATTAATATTATTAATCTATCCCGCGTTATTCACGTAGGGGTGGCAGAGGCATATTATATGCAACTTTTCAGCATGTGTATTTCTGTTCCATGTAATAGATGGTGAGCCAATTGCCGTGTTGAAATAGACAGACGCAGGCTGTGGCTACCTGCTGTTAAAATTTTTCAAGTTTAATTAGATGGAAGAATATACAGTACTTACAATATATATACTAAAAACTAAGTGTCTCGTTGTATATCTAACGGCGTAAGCAGGGATAAAAAAAATAACTTTAATTTTATAACTTACAATCAGCCATTTTCTCTTCAGGAAAGTTTTGTATTCTCAATTCCTTAACTAAATCACATGGCGTTTCATAATATTTTGCTTCAATACACAAACAAGACACTAGTAAAATCACTGATAAACGTAACAGCAAATTCATTATCACATTTAATTTTCGCTCACTTATAAATAACAATGCTGTTATGAACTGTACGTCATTTGATATAGAATGTTAAATTTCAGACATTACCGCATATTTATATATCTCTTATGTACACGACAAAATGTAGTTACGGTATTGATGTTTGCATCACGATGACTCGTGTCTATAGTTTATCTGAAATATACTAACTTGCAATGTATAAGAAATTTATCTCAGTGTCATTTTTTTTTTAATTTAGTGTTATTATCGGTATTAATGTAAAAATCACACTATCCCTTTGTTTAATCATAAATGTTGTGGGACACTTTTTACACAGCGCCATTTAGCCCAAACAAAGGTATAAAAGCTTGTACTATGGGATCTAGAACTGATTTACACTTATATATTTCTAAATACATACATACTTATTATACACTAAGAGAACTCTAATCGCACCTATTTAATCCCGTCGCTCATAAATTGTATAATAATGTATGAAAAAGTGCCCGATTTGTCGATATTTATGATTACTGCTCCGCTCTCCAGGGTAGTAGCGTGATGATATATAGCATATAGCTGTCCTCGTTAAATTTGTGTTCCTGAGATTAGCGAGGTCAACCAAACAAACAAACTCTTCAGCTTTATAATATTAGTAAAGATAAGATACACCCAAACTCCAAAATCAACAATGGTGGATCGAACAAATATTTATTCCGGCTTGGGAAACGAACCCGGGACCTCAGTGTGGCAGTCGCATACAACACTACTGCGCCGCCAAGGCAGTCCCAACTTACATAGCAAACATACAGGATAATTTTTATAAAGGCAGTTTCGTAAAACGACAGTAATGATAGTTTAGTAAATAGGTACACCATGACTCACTCGACTGGCAACACCATTGAGAGGTTTGAGATTTCCCGAATAAGTTTAATAACACGCCACTGTGTCAACTTCCTTCAGTCCAGTCAGCGAGCACAGATTGTGAGGCTTTGCATATTCTTTCTGCGTATTCATTAATCGTTTCATATACGCTGGTCTAAGTATTCGAGTACTTTTGACCTTTCTGTTTTTAAATAATCTTCTCTCGTGTTATTCGTATAAAAGTCTCGGTCTACCCTGAATCCTTCTACTCTCCACTATTGTACAATATTAGAAAAATAATTATATAGGTGTACCACATAAATACACAGGTAAATGGTGAAACTTCGAAATTTTATAAAATTTCTCTCATACGTCGTTAAAGAAGTTTCATTTATGATAAAGAAGTTTCACTTCAAAACAACATGGCGTGTAACCGAAAAACATAACGACTTGTTTTTTTTTTTAATAAAAAAAAAACCATCACGCCTTATCCCCGAAGAGGTGGCAGAGGCATATTATATGTCCACTTTTCGCCGTGTGGATTCCTATCCCACGTAATAGGTGGTGAGCCCATTGCCGTGTTGAAATAGACAGACGCAGGTTGTGGCTACCTGCTGTTGAAATTTGCAAGCCGCCCATAAGGCCTTCAACCAGGCTTAACGACTGCCATTTTACTGGCAACCGGGACCAACGGCTTGACGTGCCTTCCGAAGCACGGAAACGCTCGCAAATGTAAATGCCACAAAGTGGTCACCCATCCGAGGACCAGCCATAGTGAAAGTTGCGTAACTCAGTGATCGTTTACAGAACACTAAGACCGCGGGGCCACGAGCGATTCCGTTTTTTTTACAGATATAAAATTTCTCTCAACGTCGATAAAGAAGTTTCACTTCAAAATGTGAATGGAAGTTTTTATATCTGTGTGTGATATACAACTAAAGCTAGCAGCTGAATCATTTTTGAATTGGAATGAGATAGGTGGTAGACTGGAATCGCTTGTACGTTACGTTTTTTATCAAATACGTTTTTTATCCAACAAACGGAAATAGGGATGTTTAATTTAATCAAAAACTAGTTGACGCCTGCCGTTTCGTCCGCGTAGAGAAGTTTTCCCGTTTCCGTTTCCCACAGGAACTGGTTTCCGGTATAAAAAGTCCGTCTCCTGGCTCTAAGCTACCTCGCCACACATATTTTCAGTCAAATCGGCACAACCGTTGTTGTAAAAATAGTGTAATTAACACGACTTTCTTTTATATTTACAGAACACTACAAACCATTCTATCGATTACTGACAATCACAGAGTTGATAGGTAACAAATTTAAAAACACAGCTGACTCTGTAAGTTGACTTCATAACCTTCTATTTTTTATAAGTTCAATGAATTTTGAAGTTCTTATAAACATGATACGCACTCCTAACATAGCTTATTTAGTCTGAGTTTTTTTAGCGAGCAGGAAAATCAAGTTTTTTATAACGTGTTCTTCCTCAACTGATCAGCAAAGATGTGATGACTAATCTTGGTTCACTGTTTCTTGCTATTCGGGGCGTCCCCTTGAATGGTACATCACTACATATTATAAAACAAAGTCCTGCGCCACACGTGTCTGTCTGTCTGTTCGCGATAAATTTAAAAACTACTGTACAGATTTCTCGAGGAATGTTTTAGTATATAATTTGTTAAGTTTTTGTATATAGGTATTGGCTAAAATTAAACATTATAAAAAGAATATACCGTCTAGAAGCTTTCAACGAAACCGCAACCTAAGGCTTTTGAGATATCACTGCATATTATAAAACAAAGTCGTTACCGTCTGTCCCTATGTATGCTCAGATCTTTAAAACTACGCCACGAATTTCAATGCTGGTTTTTTAATAGATAGAGTAATTCATAAGGAAGGTTTTTATGTATTATTTGTTATTTTTTTTGTATGTACATCAACAAAACTGTAACGATATTTTTTGGGGGCGTTGGAAAAATAAGCCGTCTGGAGTTTTGAACGATAATACTGCCTAAACCCTTTGAGATATAACAAAATAATGTTTGGTGGAATTGTGTATTTAATATAGGTGTACAAAAAAGTCGGCGACAATATATGTCTATCTCTTAAGGATAACATATTATATCCATTTTAATACTTTAAAAAACCAACAATTTTAATGCGGTTTTTACACAAATATGTTAATAATCCTTATCATTTTTAACATATTAGTTGGCTTCAGCATTTTATGAAGATTATTTTGTCCTTTTACACCTTGTAAATTAAATGAATATCTTAGGAGATATGGCAAAATCAAAATAATGCGCAAAGAAATTAATTTCGTGTTACCATAGTTACGACCGGGTCGTACGGGCGTAGATACTGGAGAGCGAAGAAGTAATCAACTAATTGAAAAAGGTTCATATATAATTGTGAAATTAAGGCTTGGTATTCCTGCCGAGGTCACGATTATGAGTTTTTTAAAACAATGCGAATCGTTGAAAAAAGGGTTTTTGATTTAAAAAAATATATATATGATAGTTAAGGATTTAATCTGGTCAAAATGGCTTTCTGATACAAAAACCAATAAACTTCACTTGATAGAAAAACATTTCAAAGTTACCCCCTTTAGAATTGTTTTTTAAATACCAAATCTAAACTACAGATAATTTTCATGAAATTTTTATACCCAACTATAGCTACTAAATATTTATAGACATAATCGCTTACTTTGACTATATACAGTGATTTTTATAGTACAAATGTTTAAATAATACCAGATTCGCGCCGCTGACGCCTGCTCAGTCGCGCGCTGGCGCTTACTGAGGTAGGACCTGTGTCAGGTATTTTCGTTGCGCCCCCTTGTTATTTCTTCGCAATGGCGCAGTATATTTGTCAGAGCAGTAAGCATTCCATCTTCATCTGAGCGTCGGTCCCAGCTGCATCTGGCGACCCCCGGCGTTCGCTTTGTATAGTGTATTTGAGAGTTTTAATATAAAATGAGCTATGTACACTTCACAGAAGCGTTAGAAATATCCCTGTAAGTAGTATAAATATCTGGAACCCGGTACCAACAGGTTAGAAGGCAGTTATATAATTAACTGAGCCAGTGGGCTGTTCAATGTACGTTTACCTATTTTTCCGCTTACTATTAACGAATTTCATTTTTTTATTGTGTAACGAATACTTTCAATTTGGTTCTAAACAAATTTTATCAATAGATTCTGAAGCTTTAACATACCGACTGCCACTGGCTGAAGTAATTAGTGCAGTTGTTATATTTAAGCTTCGCTTCGCATAAATTATTTAAATTGTATCCAAGACCTTTGTTTTATTCTTGAAGTATAAATTATTTAAGTATATTTATAAATTTATTAGCCACGAATTTATTCCCGACAATATGCCTCTGCCACACCGGCAGTGGCATATTGTGGTGAGCCCAATGCCTGTGTTCAAATGGACAGGCTCAGATTGTGGCGAATCGCTGTTGTAATTTTTAGGTCGCTGAAAGGGTATTCACTAGACTTAACGAGTGCCGATTGCAACGTTACTAGCAACCGGGACAAACAGCTTAACGTGTGCTTCAAAGGACGAAATCGCTGGTAAATTTTTTGCTGCTGGAATATTGACTGCCTCTGTGGCGCTGTGGGAGTGCACCCGACTGCTACGCAAGAGGTCGTGTCGTCTAAATAAATGCCCAAGTTCTTGAACTTGTCACTATAAGAAATGTCAATACCATTGCACATAACTTTAGGAAGTTGTGACCAATCAATTTTAGGCGTCATCCTGGCGCCACCAACTACGATAACCTGAGTCTTAGATGGGTTCACCTTCAGACCGTACGACTCACTCCAGCTGCAAATGGTACGCAGATCATCATTAACATAGCTAATAGCCTCGCTTAGTTTATCTACCGGAGCTTGAGAATATATCTGGAGGTCGTCTGCCTAGAGGTGGTCGGAAAAAGATAAGTCCTTTGTGATTGAGTTAATAAAAACTGCGAAGAGTAGAGGAGATAAAACGCCACCCTGAGGCACACGGCAGATGTAATGCACCAAGAAGAAGAGGTGTCATCAACATTAATTCGCTGCCGTCGACCAAACAGGTAACTATGAAACCAGTCAATCACTGTTGGAGATATGTTAAGGGAGGCCAGTATACCGAGTAGAATGTCAAAGTTCACCATATTAAAGGCATTGCTGAAGTCCAGCAATGCTAGTACTGTAAGCATACCATTTTCCATGCCCGCTCTGATGTCGTCCGAAATATGAGTTAACGTTGTGGTTATACTCGTACTATGACCAGTACGGAATCCGGATTGAAGGGAATTTAAAAGTTTATTATTAGAGAGGTAATTCATGAGTTGAGAGTAAAGAAGTCGTTCCAAAAATTTCGAAAGAAAAGGGAGAATAGATATAGGGCGGTAATCAGAGAAGGAGGAAGGATTTTTCTTTTTGGCTATAGGTATGATCTGAGCGTTTTTCTAAGCCACTGGAAATATGCTGTTAATAATAGAGAAATTTAAGATGTGACAGATGACAGGAAGAATTTCGTCAATAATGGGAATAATCATGCTCAAGGCTCAGACAGTCAGCACCTACCGCATTAGAAGTGATTGACATTATACTCCTATTAACATCACAAGCAGTTAATTGACTAAAAATGAAAGGATTACAGTCGGGAGGGGATATTGTTGAAAGATGTTTAAGTGTCGTTTCTTTTATCAAAATGCTGATTGAGTAAATCAATATTTATAGTTTTGGATATGGAGTCTTGATCAATCTTTCCCACTCCCAATGACCTCTAAAATTTCCAAACTTTTGCTGGATCTCCGTTTTGAACAGAACTGTGAATATGTTGGCGTTGAGCATTCCTACACACCTTGCTGCAATGATTTCTTATTTTAACGTATTTTTCCCAATTTAAGGCTGTTTTTTTTTTCATTCATTTATATTTAGACTGTTGGTCTATATTTATATTTATGGTGTATCCTATATAGGTAATTTTACAAAAAAGTCAGCGATGGCATTATGTCAACCTCTTAAGGATAACATACTAGCTTACTATAACACTGGGGGAAACAAGTACGGGAAAACTTTACCAGACGGGCGAAGCTGTGAGCTGTGTGAGCATCAGCTAGTAAAAAAAATAAAATGATGTAGGTACATCTGATATTTTCGGTAACGATAATTTGTAATACTGCCTAGGTGGCGTCATGATCTGTGATTCACATCTATCAGAAACGATTTAGAAAAGCAATTAGTATGTTTACTAAATCTATTCACACCAATGTTAAATTGTAGGGAAATACTCGTCAAGATGTTTTTAATGGACTGGGGTCATTTGTAAAACATCAGCAAGTCCAGCAACCTTCTAGGATAAGGTACCTAGCTAACACAGTATGAACAAAAAAAAAACCTTTACTAAGATTACTGGTTAAGTGGACCGAATTTTTTCGATTTTACGAACGAATTTTACGATTTATTACGAACTAAAAAAAATATTTTAAATCTCCATTTGAAAGAGGGAAAAGAAAGAAAGAACATGTGACTATACACACACACACATACACACACACACACACACACACACTCATCAAAACTATGCCGTAATTTCATTTTTTTTCTGCTTAGGTAAAACAATTCTAATACCATGTAAATAGTAGCTGGCATAATGTTATTGAAACTGTCACATTGCGGGTTTGCGGCTTAGAATAGAGATTGAAACTGTATATTTTATCATTTTATTTTCCATTTTATATAGGTACGTTGTTTTATAAACGGTTTAAAACTTACTACGTGGATTTTGACCTCTTTGGCTTATTTAACTTCAAATAGCATCTTTAGTAAAAATATAACTTTAGCACTAGCTAACTAATTCATTACCACACAACTCAAATTAAACCGCTGAACAAATTCGACTCAAATATTACCCATTGAAGAATTCGTCACATACTGCAGCTTATTAAGTACATACTAGCTGACCCGCGCGTTCGTCCGTGACATACTTCCAACCCTGTGTCACCCATATAGTCCCGTCGCTTATTACTTATCCAAAAATGTATGAAAGTTTCCCCGTTTTGTTGACATTTATGATTACTGCTTCGCTTACCTGTGTAGTGGCGTGATGATATGTAGCTTAGAATCTTCCTCAATAAATGGGCTATCCAATACAAAATTTTTCAAATCGGTCCAGCCGTTCACGTGTGATATCGTGACCAAGGGAAATAGGGATTCATTTTTATAAATAAGATATAGATAAAGGATTCGCTATCGAAACTTAGTGTACAAGTAAAAGACCCTAGTCCCCGTAATATTAATATAATAAACGCTTCATAACATAACCGCAAACCTTACCCATATCCATTCCGATAACACTCATTAGATTTAACTGACCCTTTATTAGAATCGTAGTCAGCAAGCAATATTAACTTGATTACAAAACGGACCGCATCGCAACCAAAAACCACGGGAGGTAGGTGGTTAAATTTAGACGTGATTAGGTAATTACGTAGTAGTTACATTTTCACGTGAAAGTGTGATATATTTTCTCATATTTTACTCGTTAAAATGGCACCGCCATCCTAAAGGAAAGCCGTGACGCTGACCTGTGATTGATATACCGCTATCATAGCCGATAGCAGCTAAGATGGCGCCCCGAAATATATTTTTTCACGAAAGTCCGATCAGCAGCCTTTGAACCCCTAATATAACCCAAAGTTTACTTGAGAAACTTCCTGCGGCTCCATGATGGTACCATCCCCGTCCCGGAAATGTATCCAAACTCGAACACCGAGTTTCGGAACGCGATTGGCAACGCAAAACCCTTCTCAGATACGGTTGGAGTGCACCAGCACTTCGTAGGTCCATTCCTATCTAGCGTCGTGTTGGACATCTGTTGGACTCCGTTAGACATGAGCAGCTATTAGTAAACTAAACCACTGAGGTGGTATGCATTCGGTCATTCATGATCAACCTCATCAAAATTGATCACCGCAATTTATTTGATTTATATAATACTATTGATGTCTTTATACATAATATATACATAACGTACATATATATTGTCACGCCTATATCCCCGAAGGGGTAGGCAGAGGCATACTATACGCCCACATTTCACCATATGCATTTTTGTCCCACGTAACAGGTGGTGAGCCCATTGCAGTGTTAAAATGGTCAGGTGCAGGCTGTGGCGACCTGCTGTTGAATTTTTTTAAGCCGCCCATAAGTCCTTCAACTGGGCTTAACGACTGCGATGTTACTGGCAACCGGGAGCAATGGCTTAACGTGCCTTCCGAAGGACAGAAACGCTCGCAAATGTAAATTCCACAACGTGGTTACCCATCCGAGGACCAGCCATAGTGACAGTTGCTTAACGCAGTGATCGTTTTACCACTGAGTCCGCGCGGCCACGAGCGCTTGATAATCATAATATATATGTGGAAGAATGTAATTAAATCGATACGTGTGTACTTATATACTTACAATAACATGACATTCATATCTGACCCGAGACCATAGATAAAAGGAATCCCCGCGTCCAAGCAGCAACTTTTATTTATTGAATGCTAATAAAGTTGAACAAACCAGTTGAATATATAAAAGGGAACGCGAGTGCATTGAGCTCAGACACGATTCTCTTGTGAACGCTGTAGCATCCCTTGATCGATTAATTTCATTTAAAAAAATGCAAAAGTTGGCAGTTTTCCTGTTTGCGCTAGTAGCGATCTGCTTGCAATGCGAAGCGAAGCGTTTCGCGTCCCAATGCGAACTAGTTCAGGAGTTGAGACAGCAAGGTTTCCCAGAAGACAAAATGAGAGATTGTGAGTACTTTCTTTATCCAATCACTAGAATTACTTCTGATTACAGCGTCAAGATTTAGTTATTTAGAATAGATTTCCTTCTGAGACGTTTCCGACAAGGGTGAAGGCGTCGCTGTCGTCATTTATCCATAGAAATTCATACCTAACTATTTAAATACACATGTAAGTAAAATCAATTGATTTTACTTACATGTGTATTTAAATAGTTAGTAGATAGACTATAAACTAATATTACAGTATACCTTTGTCTGCGCTCGTGTGGCTATCGAGCAAATATATTATATCGGGGTAAACATTGTACCTATTTCCTAGAATAAGATGTTTTTTTCCCGAATAAATATAGCAGTACTACTCTACAGATTGATGGCTAAATCGATTTTAACGATTACATCGACCGATCTGCTTTATTCAGATCTGATTTAATAAAATTTTAATAAATTGTTTTGTGGTAAATGTAAAGTATCTACCGAAATTATAAAGCAAACACGCTTGCCCAATAGTCCTAGAGTATAAGCGAGTAGTTCTTATAATATATAATGAGATGTATAAAACTGCATCTTGTAAACATTTAAATATATAACAAAAATGAAATTGAGTCGAGTATAGCAGAGACATCGCCTTGAACCTCTTCGAAAGGGTCTTTTTATGCGATAGTAACTTATCTTAGCCAATGTTATGATGCACAGGGAGGACACCAAATAAATTATAGGCACTTGAACGTATTTACTTATACTGTAACTTGTTTCCTATTCCCAAACGTGACATGATATATCTAATTACCAATGCATGGCGAGTTTTCGGACATTGGTTTGTTTGCACAATAGATTTTCACGTAAAAATAAAGTGATATTTTTACCAATTTCTAACAAAGTACTATACTAATATACTATTTCATTATATATCTATTGGGTGTGGGGCCCTACCATGATCTCCAGAGTCTACCGGACGAGACAACCACGCGGAAACCTCGGGTTTGAAAGGTCAGATGACAGTCGCTTCCAAAGATGTCGAAGATCAAAAACCAAACGGTTGCCGCTCTTGCAGTCAAATAAATGTAGACCAGGCTCCAAATCCAATTAGGGTTTGGAATCAACTGGGAATAGTTGCCTCGGTAGCGTAGCTGGCAGTGTACGTAGGTATGCGACAGCTGCGTTGAGGTCCCACATTCGATTTCCGGGTCGGAACAAATATTCATGTGATCCGCAAATGTTTGTTTCGGAGTTTGAGTGTTTACTGTATTTAGAAATATATAAGTAATTTTATCTGACTGTCTGTTTAACTGATAAGTATGATTTTCAGTTGTGTAGATCCAATACCACAATCCAAGTTAGTTGATATAGCTTACTTTGGGCTAGACGGCGCTGTGTAAAAAATGACCCACAATATTTATTTGTTTATTTGTTACAGGGGTGTGCCTGATAGAAAATGAGAGCGGCAGGAAAACGCACAAGATTGGCACAGTAAACAAGAACGGCTCCAGAGACTACGGTCTCTTCCAGATCAACGATAAGTACTGGTGCAGTAACACCAGCACTGCTGGAAAGGACTGCAATGTCACATGTGAAGGTATTTAATTCTACTTTTTTAGATATAATCACACCTTCTTTTCCAAAGGAAAGGAAAAGAAACTAAGAATTTGCTCACATATCAATTACATTTTTGGGTCCAAGCAATAGATGGCAAGTCTAATGCCGTCATGAAATGGACATAGATTAGATGTGGCTTGCTGCTACTGCTGGAAGTTTCAAGCACGCCAATTTGGCTGCTCGGTGGAGACGTTGAAATATAAAGTCTCAAGAGTCAGACTATTTCGACATAACGCGCAATAGGAGTACTGAGCCCCAAAGATTCGCCGTCCTCGATGCGACGTTACCGAGCTTTCGAGCTAGTGGTCTATATGTCGCCGTCGTCGCTTGTGGTCTATTGTGGTAAATAGGTCGCCGGGGATGATGTCGGTTAAGGCTGTTCAGAGTTGCTAGGACTTCTTTAAGAGGGTACACGTTGCGTACAGTACCCTCGTTGCGTAGAGCAAGAAGGATTACTTTAATCTGTTCTAGTCCGACAAAACGCCCATCTTACCCTTAGCTTAAGTGGGGTGAAGTCCGTGGGAAGGGGATTTATAAAAAGAGCCATCAACTTGACTTAACAAGTATCATGTTACTGACAACCTCGACCAGCAAGCACAGTCGCCTACTTCGGCTTTGAATAAGTTAGTACGATTTAATGTTAGCTTAAAAATTCAATATCTAAAATTAATATTTTTGATTTCCAGATATGATATTGGACGACATAACAAAAGCTGCAACTTGCGCAAAGAAGGTCTACAAACGTCACAATTTCAATGCTTGGTACGGGTGGCGGAACCACTGCCAGGGGAAGACCCTGCCTGACATTAGCAGCTGTTAAATATGTATTGATTTTTCCATTTTCGATCTCTAAATATGAGTCATCACCTAGGTACTTAGCTGACCGCTAAGTGTTGGTAAAGTAAGCATCATTAAATTATTTTACGACTGATTAATGGGATATGCTTTTAGCTGACGCTGATATAAAAAGACATGATTGAATAAAACGTGTATTTTTTTATTTATGATTTTATTGTGATACCTTATACGTTAGTATCTACCTACTATTAGTTATGCATAACAAATGTAACAACGGTTGTAATCAGTCCCATTACTACCTGACTTAATGTAAACTGACGATACGACGAATAATACGATACGAAAATGCTAGCGGTGCACCTGCTGACCAACGTATAAGGAAATGACACAGGTGCCCTGACGGGGTTAGGAAGTCAAACGATACTAGCTATGAGCAAACAAATAAAAGTGGACCCCAGGCTACAAATCTAGGTAGAGCTTCGTCGCAACTATGAACACGGTAAGTCATAGAAGAGAGAATGCTCCAAGGTGCTCTATAGGCATATCTGGTCAGGCGCCCTAAACACTAATAGTCTCACGCTGCTTTGGCTATAGCGCAATGAGATACACGAAGCGTACTGTACTGCGTGCCTCAAAACGCAAAACCATGAAAGGAACTCGAGGCTGGAGTTTTTTTGCGTATCTACACGGAGAGCGTTTGTGCAACGGAAACAAAAGTCAGTCATTTTTGGATGAAATCGATCACTGGACAAAGCTGGCTTGCGATGGTTTCATAGGAGAGTAGGCAAAAATATTGGTGGTTCCCTCTGTCAGCGCGCGCCGGAACGTTGCTCGTGGGATAAGTTCGATCCGTCGCACACAATAAGAATAATTCACAGTTAAATAATAGATCCATCAGTAAACAGGTAAACTTGGTTCAATAACATATTATAACACCATAATAAAGATAATTAGGTATCTACCTCATTCTTATGAGTCCTCAATCTAGTACTTGATCCTAGTCATCAATATTAGCTTTAGTAATTTAATTTTTTTTAAATTTATAAGTACTGTCATCACTGAATTATTATTATTGTAGTATAATCAATGAATTTTTTTCAATTATAATTTAACATTAATAATATTTAAATGGCTTGGTTGTGTTGTGTATGGGTATTATTTTATATGGGTATTATTTTGTATCTCTTCTTTTCTCGGGTATCTTCTTTTTTTTTTTAATACCTCGGCTATTGGTAGGCTTACATGGAGACATAGGTCCAACACGCAGAGGCCCTTTGACAATTTTAATCTAATAGGGAATGGGACCCCCACTGCAGATAGTCCACGCCCGCCTGAAGAAAGGTAATGGATCACCTCCAATGGGAGTTTAACTATTGTGAAATGTGCTAACTATGAAATGGGCTATTGGGTTGGGTGTTAAATGGATTGGGTGATTTAAGCTATTGAGGAAAAGGGCGTCTGCCTTTTTAATATATTATTATTAAACTACTGGCAGACGGTGACTCGCCAACTCACTAGATGGATACAATCACCGTAGGCATGATAAGCCTATAAGGCGACAGAGGGCAACACCGGTGTGAGCGGCTTGGGTGTCGAGCGGTGCGGCGCCGGTTTCACCTTCGCGGGACAGGCTCGGAGCGGGCTTCCCCGTAGTTATGCCGTTGAAAATGACACTTCCACCCCCGAGCATATAGCTCTGGCTCCCTCCCTCTGACCGGCCAATTAGGGCAAGCCAGAGTTCAGATTTGCTGCACTCCCGGGAGTAGCACTTTCACTGCTCTCCCGTTAGGCCATTAAATCCTAACCGGTGCAATAGGGCAACAAAACTCTGAGGAATCGGGACCGATGTGTAGCCACGCACATTCAGCTCGCCACCAGCTGCCCTGCGGATGTGAGCTTTTCAATAACTTTCTGATACATTTTTTGTTGATATCAGAAAGTGGATGAATCAAAAAGCGAATCTACTATGCCCTCATAGGGTTGCGTTAATCCTATAAAGGATAACGACTGCCCTCCAGGGGTATTATTATTGTTATTATTATTTTCAAAGAACAAATCAACAAGTAAAATTACTCATATTTTTATAAAGGAGCACAGGATTTGCTCTTAGCAGAATATGTTTACCTAGTGTAATCGTTATATATCTTGCTTGCCAAAATAAGGTTTCAAAGTGAAATCTGTGCTGAAACTAAACGTAGCTTTATTTGTTGACGTTGTCATAATAAACGTCACGTCAACAACCGCGAGTCGATCGTCGAATTCGTCGACAGTTTTTCAAGTTTTCGTTAGCAATAAGTTTGTATTAAATTAAGTTTGTTATGCACAAAAGTTAAATAATAAAAATGAGGATCACAAACGTCAGGAGAGGTAGAATTATTCGTATGGGAGGAGCATGTGCGATTCTTTTACTTTTGTTAATCGCCTTGCATAGGTGGTCCAGTGAGAACATCCGCACTGAATCTTTGGTACCATCACTTGGTGACTCTGAAACTGCTTATTATAAGTTCCACCGAAATGTTTATCCAACTCTGAAATCAGGTAAAAAGATTTATTTATCTAAACCAAGTATAATAAGGTATAAACTTGTATCATGATAAGTACAGTTATGTGGCCCAGTCAACCGGCATAAAATTAAAAGTAACGTATATATACATGTTTTTGAAATTTCTAATAGTCTATGTATTGTTATAGTCTCAGATATTATGATTCCCAATTTATTTCTATTTCTGTTAAACAGATCTTTTGAAATATAGAGAAATTTTATTTAAAAGGTCAACCCTATAAATAAGATTCTCTATGATATTTTTTTTTGCTGTTCCTTTTACAGTTAATAAAGCCACAGTAGCCAGCATATAACTTTTTAAAGTAGCTTAAATACTTGTGATGCGTTTTAATTTTGTGGCTTTAAAATTCAATTATTCTGTAGCTCTTATTTAACATTGTTTGTATCGTTGTAGTTTCAGATAAAATTAGCATATCAATAAGAGAAATAAATAATTTTTGCTTTTTTCTAGGCCACCAGTACAAAAATTTTCTTTCCGATTTAGATTTAAATTCGTCTGGACTTATCGGAGCCAAAAGTGTTTATGGTATTACATACTTAATTAAAACAGATGTAGAGATTATGTGTTTGATATTATAGTATTAATTGTAACTAATTTGTTTAGTGTGTTATATTGGAGTTTTCCTTAAATGTTACTCCTAAATATTCTTATTGGAATCTCTTAGAAATTATAGCATAATGATCATAACAGAATATATGAAAGTATCATGTACCTTGAGCATGTTTTGATATAGTGTAGTATGTACTCTGGACTTGTTACCTTATAGCATACACTGGAGATACTTGCAAGCATGACCCTGGAATATTATAATACAAGTAGTAATTTTGACATATATAATCTTGTATATTACCAGTATAGTTGAATAGCAAGTAAATATCATATTTATTACAAACTAAACGGTTATACTTATGTGTGAATTTTGGGATAGCCTGAATAGTGAGTAGTATCCTGAAATTCAAATGTGAGTATAACCATTTAGTTTGTGATAATGAACAACACTCACAATAGTTATTATTCTAAAATATCATATCTGATAAAATTGTCTTGGAACATGCGGAATATCCTGAAGAGATAATAACACAAATTAATATATACTAGAAAGACAAAACTATACTATGAATAATGAAATTGAAACACAATATTTCCTGTCCACACAAATATTTGTCCAGTAATCGAACTGGAGACTTCCTAGTCTTCAGTTGATTACTGGACAAATTTATAGTGTATGCAGTTGTATCTGAATACAACTGCTTACTCTACCACTATGCCTCTGAGGAAGTGAATTTTCAACATACCTCATGACGATTTAGTCCAACACATGCAATTTAACTTTCAAAGACTTACATCTTTCTAATTTGTACATAATGGTTCTTTAGTTTGTTTAGATTGTGTTATTTTGATCATAGACCACACTACCAATAGACATTTTCTGGCAACTGAAGCATAAGAAGCAGAAAAGAAAAATATAAACAAAACTTTTCAATGTTTAAGTGTGTAAAAAAGGCACTAAACTATTGCCATTAATGATATATACACCGTCTCACTCTCTGCTCATATGTGAATCCAATGCGACCATCTGCATTGCTAGAAATGTGTGACCATGTATTGTGTGGGTGTGACTAACATTAATTTAAAATAGTGACAATAAGTTCATGTGTAAATAGCAATATTGGTTTTATTTTTAAGTGTGTATACTAATTACCCTTTTTCCTATCCAATTTTACCAAAATCTGTTAACATAATCCTAATTCCCAAATGTTATCAGCAACCTTTGTTCACTATGAACGCCAATGTAATATACCATTTTGATTCGTCCAATAATTTATTGTGTCAACGTATGACAATCATCATCATCAGTCCTGGTTGATATCGGCACCGTTATCGATTTAGAGTCCACGAATACCTAGTCAGGTCATAAGTATTGTCACACAGTAAAAACTTTTCTTTTAGAATGCTGGCCACAAAAAAGTTTATTGAATTCTAATTTCGAATTGTTCATGAAAATAAAAATGTATACTTTTTAGAATTTTACTCATTTTTAAATATGGAGTGGACGCAGCGCCTATTCAATTTTTTGCCATACTGAAAAATTTGAATATAACCAAAAGATTCGTTTATCGTACCATCAAACGATACAATGAAGACTCTAGTGTAGATGACAGGTCAAGAAGTGGTCGCCCTCGGTCTGTTAGGACTCCAGGAGTGATAAAAGCTGTGAAGGCGCGAATTCAAAGAAATCCCAAACGTAAGCAGAAACTGTTGGACCTTCAGATGGGGTTAAGCAGAACCACGGTGAAAAGGGTGTTCAATGAAGACTTAGGGCTTCGGTTATATCGAAGAAAAACAGGACATCGTTTAAATGCTCGTCTAATGGACCTGAGACTGAAGAGATGCCGCGCTTTGTTGAAGCGGTACGCGGGAAAAAAATATCGGGAAATTCTTTTTTCGGATGAAAAAATTTTTACCGTAGAAGAGAGCTACAACAAACAAAATGATAAGGTGTACGCACACAGTAGTGAAGAAGCGAGCAACCGTATTCCGCGTGTCCAACGAGGTCATTTTCCACCCTCGCTCATGGTATGGTTGGGAGTTTCTTATTGGGGCTTAACAGAGGTACATTTTTGTGAGAAAGGTGTAGAAACGAATGCAGTTGTGTATCAAAATACAGTCCTGACGAACCTTGTGGAACCTGTTTCTCATACCATGTTCAATAACAGGCACTGGGTATTCCAACAAGATTCGGCGCCAGCTCATAGAGCGAAGAGCACACAATACTGGCTGGCGGCGCGTGAAATCGACTTCATCCGGCACGAAGACTGGCCCTCCTCCAGCCCAGATTTGAGTCAAAGCCTCATCCCAATTTGGAGTCACTCAAGACATCCTTGATTAAGGCAGCCGCCGATATTGACATCGACCTCGTTCGTGCTGGGATTGACGACTGGCCGCGCAGATTGAAGGCCTGTATTCAAAATCACGGAGGTCATTTTGAATAAACTTTATTGTCATAAGAATCTATGTTTTGTTAAGTTCAATTTGGTATATAAATGGTTACATAATAAATAAACTTGTTTCAATTATTTTATATTAAACATGTGACAAAATTTATGACCTGACTAGGTTTAATAGACTTTCGAAATTTCTCCATATATGAACTTACAAGTACAGTCAACAACAAAATTTTATTATGTGCCAATGAATGAGATTTTAAATTCACGCACCTTTTTTCCTGAATTTCATTCAATAAAACTTTCGAACAAATTTTTACGTCAAATGAAAGGCTGTATTTTCAGGCGAGTAAAACTAATAAGTTTGCGCTCAAATCAAACCAAGCTACTGCTGGACACAGCCCTCATCCGGTTTTCGCTTACTAACTTCGACTCATCAGACTGGTCCTATCTTACATTTGTCGTATAACTGTCTCCATTACAGTCGCAGTATAGATAGAGGATGGAGCAGATCCAACAGCCATTGGTACTTACACAGACATAGTCTTTAGCATGCTCACTCACTCTAGTGTACCTTAAATAATCGCGGCTATTCCCCGAATGAGTATTCAGAGGCATATTAATCGCCTACATTTCAATAGATAGCTGTGTTATTCCTACATAAAGGGTGGTGAACTTATTGCCATGATTTATTACTAACTAGCAAAAATGAGAAGTTATTCTTAAATCCGATCTGAAACTTAGGATAACGTTATCAACAATTCTTGTTGACTGTACTACTTTACCATTCCAAAATTTTAATTCCAAGACTTGACTCATAGAATTACCTGCAATCAATAAAATTCATTATTAAAGTGTAATCTATTATTTTTTTGCATACATTGGTCAAATGAATATATTTTGTGCTAACTGGGTCCAAACCAATGAAGACATATTTTATTATCTTGATGGTATTTTGTTATAATGATACCATTAGATAGAAACAAAGTATTGGTAGTGTATTTCGTTGTAAAATTGATTAGATTCAAACTCGAGATTATGTACAAATCAGATTATAAATCCAACATATATGTTCTTTTTTAGTTTAAAAGTGTTATGTAATTATAAATAATGGTATCATTCATTTAATTAACATACTTATTACCTATTTTATTATTAAGTTCTTATTTTTTTAATCATTATGAACTTCACACGCCATCATCTTGCATTGTATTAGCAAGCCACTTTCGTTTTCTATCTTCACCATCCACTCGTACATAGTTTTTGTTTTATGGCTCATACAAGCCAATTTAGCGCTTTTTATTAAAATTATTGTCTCAGTTGCAGTGCAATGTTTCTAAAGCATAGGTACTAATGATCAATTGCCAATCATAATGCTAGAAACTACGATAGTACCTATTAGATATTATTTTCAATTTTGTACATTCAGGGTGAGTTGCAAAACACTAACACATTGCCAGAACTCGATAGCTAACATCATAAACAAAAATTCTGTCTATTTTTTTAATTTACTGCTTGAATTATAATACTAGGTACGCAACTCGTGGAAACCACAGGGAATGGGGATGAGCGCTAGATCCTTGAACTTGACCAATATCGGCGGCGTGGATGCGCATGCGTTCATCGTCAATCAAGGAATATATATATAACAAAGCAGAGACACTGGACTTCTTTGAGGCGTATCGAGTAACCAGTACCCATGACGCAGCTCGACGGTTCAATTAATAATAGTACTTCGCTCCGTAACTAATTGTCAAAAGTCGTAGAACATACGTTCTTGGTTAAGAATGACGTCAGCTATCGGGCCCTGGCAGGTTTCTGGTGTTTTAAAAATGTCCCTATTCATGCATATAGGTACTGTACACCCAGAATTAATAAGTGGACCTATATGGTGTCATGATCCCAGATGAGACAAGTTGTGGCTACCTGCTGGTTGGGCAGTTATCAAAGCTACCAATATATCTTTAACTACCATTTAGCTTCGTCGCAGAATGTCCCTTTCACGAAACGTCTTTTTCGCAAAAAGTCCCTTTCACTTATTCTCTATCGCAAAATTGCCTTCCGAAATACGGATTATGTAGGTATGTGCTAAAAATATAATAGACATAACTAATTGAATCGGGCGTTACATGGCGGAAATCCATTGTAGAACGATGTCTTGTTCATAATAATTCAAAACTATTAGTATTTTTTTCTGCCTAGTCTAATGTGTTGCTTATGAAGCCTCAACAGTATTGGTGTATATTATTTCAGAACTCGGCAATTTTGAGCCTAGAGACCTCAAAGATGTCAGCGGCCCTGGAGAGAAGGGCCGTCCATATCAGATGTCCCAGGATAGAGCCAATGATATCGCTGAGTCTGAAAGCGAGTATGGCATGAATATAGCAGCATCCGACGATATAGCTATGAACAGGTATGATAAATGTATAAGAGGTCCCATCAGATCTCCAGGGCCCAAGCTATTTCACCTGCTAGTGGTGCACCTGCTGGGTAACGGACGAGGTTACGACGCAGGCGTCCTAACGGGGTTAGAAGTTTAGATTGCAGTTGCTTCCAACCTCCCAACAATGCCGGAAATCAAAATCCAAGCAATAGCTGTTTTTTTTATAAACACTCTTCTACTTTTCCACAAATTTACTTTTTAACCTAACCGGTTTCGCCTTACGTCATTTTCAAAGGTTAAAGGTTATTCAACCTCTGAAAATGCCGTAAGGCGAAACCAATCAGGTTAAAAAAAATTTTTTAAATAAAAAAAACTTATTGTTCCACACAGAATTTAGTTTTTAACCTAACCGCTTTCTCCTTACGGCATTTTCAAATTTTAAAGGTTAGTCAACCTTTGAAAATGCCGTAAGGCGAATCCGATCATGTTAAAAAGTAAATGTTGTGGAAAAGTACAAGTGTTTTTATTCAAAATGTGTAGCAAGTGCCATCAATCAACAGTATAAACAGTTCAAACGATAGCTGCTCCTAGCAGGCAAATTAAAATAGACACCAGGCTCCAAATTCAGGTAGGATTTGGAAGCAAATGGCAATATACTAAGATGAAGAGAGAGGTGTATTAATGTATCACATATGCCCAGGATTACAATTCACTGCTGGACATAGACCTCTTGGGAGGGTTATTGATTTCGCTGCCATCATCAGAAGGGATGGTACAGGGATTTATTTCTTGTTTTCTTTTTCGTATGATCTCGTCCTTTTGTCAACAAGTGCAATAAAGAACCCTCCACTCCTCATTAATTTCATTGCATATATACCATTACATTTTAGTACACAATTACACACATACACATTTGTATCGGATTTATACGCATGTTATGTGTTTACCAGTATTCTTACATAAACTAGTTTCAACAGTTATTCACGCAGATAACTTTTTGTAAAAGTATATTTGAATTTGCTGCATTATCCTAGAGTTTATCGGTTATTGAACACTCAATTTTTGATGTAACGTTAAGAATCCTATCAATGCTCCAACGCTATGACTATTTTGCTCGATGAAACAAATGGGTAAAGCCGGGTGCACAGCTAGTGTATAAAACCTTTAATTAGTTACTACTTAATATATAAACGCTCGTGGCCCCGCTAACTCAGTGTTTTGTTAACGATTACTTCGTTAAGCAATTTCCGATATAGCTGGTCTTTAAATGGATGATCACTGTGTGGCATTTACTTTTGCGAGCGTTTCCGTGCTTCTTTAAGCATGTTAAGCCGTTGGTCACGGTTGCCAGTAAAATGGCAGTCGTTAAGGCCTGATGAAAGCTTAAAAAAAATAATTTGCAGGTCGCCACTGGCGATGGGCTCACCACCTGTTACTTGGGACAAAAATGCATACGATGAAATGTGGGCGTATAGTCTGCCTACCCGTTCGGGGATAAAGGCGTGACAATATGTATGTATGTATGTTAATGTATAAACATGTCTATCACCAGATCAATTCCGGACACGCGTCTCGATGAGTGTAAATACTGGCACTACCCAGAAGATCTGCCGAGCACCTCTGTGATCATAGTCTTCCACAACGAAGGGTTTTCTGTTCTCATGCGAACTGTACACACTGTGATAGACAGATCTCCGCCTAATATATTGCATGAAGTGGTTTTGGTAAGCGAATTTGCTGATTTTATTACAATTACTGTTGCTGATTTTTAACCGACTACAAAGGACTTTCTCGAGTCGATTTGTTATTTTTTGTAGAATAAATATGCTGGACATTCGCCGCTCCATCTAGTGATATTTACTAACACGCAAACGTTTCTTCCCGTGGGAATAGTAAAATCAGCCTGTAGGGCTTTCTATCTACATCTAAATCCATTTTAAAAATCAGTACTTTCTATTAATTTCTTACGATGTGGAAAGAACGACAAACAGACACATTTATTCTCATTTATTTCATTTAATATTCTAATATATACAAAATCTCGTATTTGTTTTCGAACTCCTCCGAAAGCCTTGGCAATTTATTTATGATTTTTGTGCATATTTGGTAGTAGGGACTTTATTAACCCTTGGTTAAGGGTGACCCTTTAAATGGCAGAACAATTTATACCTTAAAGCTAGGTATAATAACTTAGAATAATAATAATAATAACTTACACAAGAATATCTTCTATAACTACATAGTTGTGAATATGTCTGGTCTAAGTTAATTATAGTAATTGGTTTTTAACCGTTGTAATTAACAATAAAAATAAATAGCTAATAAATAAACTACTTTATTTGTACAAAAAATACGTGATAACCCTAGGTAGAAGTGACATTTTCATTCATTATCACCTAAAATTTTTGAACGGAACTGGTGCGTTAATAAATACATTAAATTACCTTTGTACTCGACTGTACCACGCAAAAGTGTTGAGATAGGGTTGTGAGATGTTTTCAGAAGGTAAAGTAATTTTGACAGCGTCGGTGACGTAAGTGGTAGTTTATGCAACTGCTGCGCTGACGTCTCTGGTTTGAATTTCGGGTCAAAACAATTTTTTGTGTGGTCCGGTCCACAAATGTTGGTTTCTGAGTTTGGGCGTTTGTTATGTATAATATTTATGTGTATACGAGTATATTAGCTTAATTTGAGATGGATGATGTGTGAGAATGTCCCAAAATATATTTTTATTTTTATTCTAAACTAACTAACTAACTATCTTCACGCTGTATCCCTGACGGGGTAGTCAGAGAGGACAGATCGCCAGGCTTCGCGATCCATGCATACTTCTTTCGCTTCTTCGAGATTCATCAATCGCTTCATACACGCACGTCTGGGTATCCGAGTACTTTTGACCTTTCCGTTTTTGAGCAATCTGCTCACGTGGTCTTCATATGTAAGTCTCAGCCTTCCCTGACTCCTTCTACCCTCTACTTTTGAACAATATATATTCTTCGTCAATCGTTCCTCACTCATTCGTTGGACGTGTCCAAACCAACGGAGCACGCCCTTTTCCAGTTTAACGCTGACACTTTCATTCAAACCTGCCATATTGCGTATCACTTCGTTACGTATTCGGTCGGCCAAGGTAACGCCGCACAATTTTCGAAGTGATCGCATCTCCACAGCATTCAATTTACTTTCATGCATCTGCTGACATACCCAGGTTTCACTACCGTAAAGCAAAGTTGGCACTAGCACTGCGTTATGAATCGCCATTCGTGCTTCTTTTACGATGCTTTGTCGCTTTACTAACTGGGACAAAGCACCGTTAACTTTGTTTCCGGCAGCTACTCGCCGTTCTACATCAACTGTAATATATAAAGTTGAAGAGTTTGTTTGTTTGTTTGGTTGAAGGCGCTAATCTCAGGAACTTCTTGTCGGATTTGAATAAATATTTTGTATTCGATAGCCCATTTATCAAGGAAGGCATTATACTACATATTACCACTCTACTACCCAAGAGAGCGGAGCAGTTATCTTAAATGTCAACTAATCAGACCAATTTTCATTCATAGTTGTATAAGCAATAAAAACCGTAATTAAATAGGTGCAACGGCGGTTCCAATACTAGTATGCTACGGACGAAACCGCGGGGTCCAGCTTGTTTATTTATAATTGATGATGGCCGACCCGTCATCAATTAATTCACAGGAGCTCCAGCTATAATATAAATTCTGACACGAAATCAACATGTTAGTGTTTCTGCATACTGTATTATTGGTGCGTTTATATCAATGTTATCAACCGTGAAATATAGGTAGCGCAATAAAACTACTGTTTGGAAGCGCGATAGCTCAATAACCTCGTAACCGACCCAATACGAGGCATGTACTTGAGCTGTATACTTTTGAAATAGGAGCAATTTAAAAAAAGATCGGGTTGATCGTAACTCTTCTCCATCTAAATAATATAAACACTAGAAATAAAAATAATCTTTCAGTCCACCACAGTCGACTACATAAGATTGGCGATTCTTTCCAGCGTAACTGTATACGCTTTTACAACAAGCTTCCCTGTGACCTGAGAAATTTACCATTCAATAAATTTAAAAAGTTAATTAAATACAAGCTTTGTGAAAAAGGTTATTACTCCGTTTAAGACTATTTGCAGGACAGGGACGCCTGGAAATGATCTGCTGGCAAAGTGAAATAATATTAAATTGTAAATAGGCCATCAAAAATAAGCCTTCCTAAGTTTCTTGCCGGTTCTTCTCAGGTGGGCCGCGTTCCGAACCGGTGGTCGCTTTAAATATTTTAAATAGTGTATGACATTTTGTAAGCGCCGTTAAAATGGTCTATGCAAAATAAAGATATTTTTATTTTATTTATCTTTCTTTCCAAGAGCGACAGAGAGGTAATAGTCTCTCCACTACCTTAGCGTTCAATTCTATTTGCTATTGACTAAAACACCTGGACCCTATTGTACCTCATACTTCGTGAATAGCTGGATGTAAACTAATTGACCATTTGATTTTTGAGCCCGCGATTGTATTCTGGCCTCTCAGTCCCAGTGTTGTTTGCATCGGTCAGTCAGTTACCTATTATCTAGTAAATAAGGTAAGTTTAGGCCCTAAATTCCACAGGAGTACCCTGTTGGGACTAAACCCACCCGCATTCCCATTACGACCAGTAAACCAGAATCTACAGCACTGACTTAGACTAGAAAAGTTACACAGAGCTCGACCACGGTGACGTCTCAAGAGAAGTTACAAAGTTTCAGAACCCGCATCGAAATTAATCAGAAGAAATTTTAGAGAGTTGTAAAAATAAAGTAACGCCTCTTCGTTCCTTTGCAAAGCAAGAGACTTGGAGGGCAAATAGTCTTATTACTAATACTACTATTAGTAATAAGAGTATTTATATAATAATATAATCTTCGACCACACAGGCATAATGGAGATTCAATGAGCTTTATTCGGTAGGATGTACACCTCGCCGAAAGCTCGTGACAGTGTGATTGTCCGCATGTAAAATAGGCCATCAGTTAGGCCTATTTACATCAGATAAACAATACATTACCGTTCAAGAAATCAGCGATAAATATAATCTACTCCGACGTTATCGTAACTCAAAGTGAAACAACGCCCTTTATCAAAAACAAATCAATTCACAATGATAACTATGAATGAGTTATAGGAAATGAGGATTAGTGTGTTTTAAAATATTATTTGACCGTAAACCTGGGATGTGTCACACAATTTCGAAGCCCGTCGTCATTAATTATACAATTTGGGTGATTTGTTGACATATGTGATTACTGCTTCGCTCTCCTGTACCCAGAACGGTAGCGTAATGATAAATTATTAAAATAATATATGAATAAATTGGACTATCCAACACTAAAATATTTTTCTATTCGAACCAGTACTTTCTGAGATTAGCGCGTTTAACCAAAAAACAAACTTCAACTTTATAAAACGTTGGTATAGGTATATATTGGAAAAGCTCTGCATTAATGACATACAGCCAACTAACCGCACACCGTATTCACTCCAGACTAATAAATCGCAAATTATTACGTTCGATTGAGACCAACGTAATTACGCCTTAATTTATGCTTATTTAAATTTTACGGTACATTTACGTTATTGCAATGTTGTTGAGAAAATTCTTACACGTCTTATTATCGTTTTTGTATGCCGGTCTTATTTTAGAATGGTATTGATACTTAATTTTTGTCTCTCTTGGATACTAACTACTTGTTTGTTATCGAAGTCCTCCGAAACGTATTAACCGAGTTTTATGACTTTTTTACCATCCAACATTAACTAAATTCTAATTTAGTAAAACTCTAAATTGATAACTTTTAATTCCTTTTCCCAGGTTGACGACTTCTCTGACAAAGAAAACTTAAAACAAAACCTAGACAATTACATTAAACGTTGGAAAGGTAAAGTGCGTCTTATCAGAAACACACAGCGGGAAGGGCTCATTCGAACTCGCTCTAGAGGTGCTCAAGAAGCCACTGGAGATGTGATCGTCTTTCTCGATGCTCATTGTGAGGTTAATCTTAACTGGCTGCCCCCTCTACTGGCTCCCATTTACCGTGACTATAGAATCATGACAGTGCCAGTCATAGACGGCGTCGATCACAGAACATTTGAATACAGGCCAGTATACCAACACGGAACGAACTACAGAGGCATATTCGAATGGGGAATGCTGTACAAAGAGAATGAAGTACCAGAAAGAGAAGCCTCACGTCATAAACACCCATCAGAGCCTTACAAGAGTCCCACACATGCTGGTGGACTATTCGCTATAAATAGGAGATATTTCCTTGAAATTGGCGCGTATGATCCAGGTCTACTCGTTTGGGGGGGCGAAAACTTTGAATTAAGTTTCAAAATTTGGCAATGTGGAGGTAGTATTGAATGGGTACCTTGCTCGAGAGTCGGTCACGTCTACAGAGCGTTCATGCCGTATTCCTTCGGTAATCTAGCGAAGAATCGAAAAGGATCCTTGATAACAATTAACTACAAAAGAGTTATCGAGACTTGGTTCGATGAGGAGCATAAAGAGTATTTCTATACGAGAGAACCGATGGCGAGGTTCCTCGATATGGGAGACATAAGCGAGCAAATAGCGCTGAGGGATCGTCTGCAGTGCAAGCCGTTCAGTTGGTTCATGGAGAACGTCGCTTACGATGTTTACGACAAATTCCCGAAATTGCCGAAGAACATTCACTGGGGTATGGTGAAGAATAAGGCTACGGGAGTCTGTCTCGATACTATGGGGAAGGCAGCACCAGCTTATATAGGTAAACTATACTTACATTTCCATTCTGAATGATCTCGTTTTATTACATACATACATACATATATATGTCACGCTTTTATCCCCGAAGGGGTAGGCAGAGGCATACTATACGCCCACATTTCACCGTATGCATTTTTGTCCCACGTAACAGGTGGTGAGCCCATTGCCGTGTTGAAATGGACAGGTGCAGGCTGCTGTGTCAATTTTAGATGTTAAATTTGGAAGAAATTTTGAACCCGTTGCCTTTTTAGTGAGGTGGTAGCAGAAAGGTTAAAAGGTCTTATGTGCTAGACACTAATTAGCTTGACCAATGAAAGCCCTGGTAGTCTCGGACTGAAATCGTTTTATTATGTGAGAACAATTCGTTTGAATTAGTGTATGTCTCGTTTTAGGTACATCGACGTGTCATGGCGCAGGAAACAGCCAACTGTTCCGGCTCAACGAGGCGGGACAGCTGGGCGTTGGCGAGCGATGCATTGAGGCCGACGTGAATAACGTCAAGCAAGCTTTCTGCAGACTTGGCACCGTAGATGGACCCTGGAGGTATGTACTCAAAGAGCACTCGTGTATGACTCGGACGCCGTACCACCGTAGATGGACCTTGGAGGTATTTACTCAAAGAGCACTCGTGTATGACTCGGACGCCGTACCACCGTAGATGGACCCTGGAGGTATTTACTCAAAGAGCACTCGTGTATGACTCGGACGCCGTACTTTGTTGTTTCGTGATCGTTTGATGTTTTCAAACATGTTTCCTATCATTTGAATATTAACTTACTGCTAATGCTTTTTTTGAAGTTATACATTTTTAGGCGCGTTAGGGAAAAAATATGACAGTCTATTTTTAGTGTACGTTTCGATTGCTTCGCCACGGTGTCCAATCATAAAAAGCACTCCGTCAAAAATTTGTCGAAATTTGTCAAAACCGAATGCAACGAACCGAAAATTTGTCAAAGTAGAAATAAAGAAGATATTAAGGTTTAAAGTTGGCCGCGCGAACGAAACGTGAAAAATTGCTAGGATTTTGGTCTGAACTTCAATTTATTCGGCATATTAACCTCATTATAATGACGTATTGTTTTACCCTCAAAACAGTTTACAACTCCTGTTAAATCAAAAATTTCAGATCAAAATCCTAGCAATTATAGGTAGTGAGATATGAGCCTACAAAGTAGCGTTTCCTTCGCGCGGCCACGGACTTTTTGTTTTGGACCGATATCTCCTGTTTAACTAAACTTTAGTAGTATTTATTGCTTTCATTAGTTTTAAGATCCTTCTTCTTGTGTTAATTTTACTATAAGAAATCGTAAGGTTTATAAAATAATCAACATTAAAGAAACAACGAGTGGAGGATTGCGCGCCAATAACTTCAAAGGCGAATATTTCGTAAAATATTGCTCTAGACCTTATACTTCCTTTTTTGTCATTTTTTGTCAAAATCAATCTTTAATTGACAAAAAGAATTCGGTCTCTAACCCATGTAGTTGCTGAGATCTCCGTGGCCGCACAATCCTCCACGTTTCGTTCGCGCGGCCAACTTTAAACCCTAATATCTTCTTTATTTCTACTTTGACAAATTTTTGGTTTGTTGCATTCGGTTTTGACAAATTTCGACAAATTTTTGACGGAGTGCTTTTTATGATTGGACACCGTGGCGGAGCAATCGAAACTCAACAATTTTTACAATGCGCGCGCAGACCGTCACGAATAACCGACACTATGAAGTTAGCTGATAAGTGTTTCCATGACAACGTTAAACACCCTGAAGTTAGCTAATAAGTGTTCACAACAAAAAAAACAACGTAAAACACCGTTTAAACAACTTATAAATACATTCAAAGTAGTTTTCATTCTTTTGATGTTTTTAATTTTACTAATGATGATGATGAAATCTTATTACACTAAAGCAGTAAAACTTCTAACACGTGTACATAAGTACACAAACACTTTTTTTAAGTGGTTTGATACCCTTTTGTCTCTTTCCAATCCCCCACAACTGATGCGAATTGATATTTCTAAGATAAAAGTTGGTTGTCGCTAGTGGTGTGGAGCCTTTTTCATTTCATAACCTGGGTTAGGAACCTTGGGTCCTTTTGGCCTTGGCTGCTATGCAGTTATTGCTTAGTATATGATTTTCGGCAGACGTGACGACTTCGCAAGCCTGCGACGTTGCCTCATCCATTAGTCTGCAGTTGCACCACTAGTAGATGAGATCGCTCGGGTTTCGTAGATCTTGGTGGCGCCCCTTGTACCCCAAATTAAGCGAAATGAGAGATGGCAATTGGATATCACCCGTTTCCACAAAATCTCTAGGCTCTGTATCATTATCACCATTTACTAACTCACATGTACTGTAAAGAATTTTTGCTAAGTAAAACTTCCTTAATGGAAGTCCGAAAGAAATATTTCAAGAATACCTTTCATCTTCAGCTATGATGACGCGCACAGTCACCTAACCCACCGGCTGCATGGCTACTGCCTCACGTTGCAGCCTCACTCCAAACAACTGGGACTGGCCCCTTGCGACCCCAACAACACCTACCAGCAGTGGGTCATCGTAAACAAGAAACCCAACTGGTGAGCTCTGTTAGCGTATCGTTGGTAAAACTAGAGTACGTGGGTTGCGATATTTTGCCATTCATACACCGTCTGCCTTATAAATTAAGTGGAAAATTTGCCATAAAACGAACTCAAATGTCGACGATTTCGCAAATTGATTATTCATTTTATACTCAAAAAGGTTATGTTATCCATTTTCGGAACATGGACGTATTGTAGCAGCTAAATAAATGTAAAAATTCAGTCCGAAATGCTCGTTTTCTTATATCGGAATAAAGTTTATTATATAGGGTGTCCTAAAATTAACTCCTCAATCATGATGGATCAATACCGAAAATGGCAAAAAAAAATAGTGTAAGACTATTTGCGCGTCGTGCTAACTTGTGCATGGAACAGAAAATTCAACAAATTCAGCACTTTTTGTATATTATTACTGGGAAGTGTTAGGAAGGGCATAAAAGAAAATTTCTTTGAAGTTGAATTTCGACTAATGGTATTCGTACGACATTTTTATTTTTTATTTTATTGAATTTCTTTTTCCGATACTATGTAACCTCAAGAGTTAATTAATTTTGGGACACCGTGTATAGCTATTATGGCCAATAGCATCTTTAACATATAATACAATGTAACCTTGGTTGAAATAATAATGCTGAATTTAAATCATTCCCTTCTAAAATTGTCATCTAATTTACACTTTGAAAATTAAGTAGAACTTTTGGAAAGAGACACCCGTAGATTACACTTTGATAGAGCGTCATCTCTGTCGCACTAAAAGCGACAGAGTTGACGCTCAACCAAACCGATGACATCTCTTTCCAAAGTTCGATGCGCATTATTTATTGTCGGGTACTGTACCTACATACTAATTTCTACAAAGTACTGAAATATAGAAGTCGTGTTGTGCAAGTTGACAATTTTTCTTTGTTATATGATGTGATTGTAATCAGATAGTCTATGGTGCAAGCAAGAATGCTTAAGCCATTAAGTCCGCCACCGTACGTATTTGTGCATAAATGTTACAAAAAATATAACCTTAGTTATTTAAAATAATGCACATTTTTATTATCAGATATTTACAATGAAATTATAAATATGCATACATGTACTGCGATACTGATATTTTCGACATCTTATCGGGAAAGTAATTGAATTATCTGTCAAAAGATGTCGTATCGACGATACTGAATTCTGAACGATGACGATCTGAACGAACCCCGTCTCAGTATTTCAATTTAAACCCTAAACATATTTCGAAAGACAACGTTAATCCTAATATTCGGCATGTCGGTCTGTCATTAGTCAGCAAGTAGGTAATTTCATTCAATTTCATTTCATTCATTTCATTCGTGTAGGTAACAAGCAAACCGATCAGATTATACAATAATTCATGAACTAACTGATTTGACATTTCAGGAACGATGAGTATTATTGAAAGACATCTACGTAAGTAAAATAAAATGTTTACACTGGCCTTTGAAGCCAGCTGTCTAAACAAACAAGAAAGACAAAAGCTTTTTTCTCTTTTTCTTGCACATAGAAAAAACGGGGCTAGTAAAGTATGTAATATGTACATTCGATTTTCCTAGTATTCGATGGGTTTCTATAGAAGTAGTTGTTTATAATGTTCTGTTTGAATTTAAAAAATGTAGGTAATTTAAAGGATAACATATTTTTAGATATACATACGTTCTTTAACTTTAGACATGTGAACTATTTCCTCACTACTATTCTACCTCTTTCGTCTTGTCTAATAAAACATATTAAACAGATATTACAGCTTTTGCCAAACTTCATGACTTCCCTGAAGATAGCCGTGAATCGGACTTTGCAACACATACCTCCCATACCCAGGTCGGTATCAGTATAAAATGATACTATATGTTGATTGTCTTACACAATACTGTTGTCTCGATTCTGTAGAGCCCACACCCACGAACCGAATTGAACCAAAATAAACTATCCATTCTGAAACATTGTTCCTGAAAGAGAAACCAAATCATAATTCGTACATCGCTGGGTTTACGGCCCGGTTTAGGGTCCATTTCCTTTTTTCGCATTTCTAATGACCTTAGAATTCATTTGAATTTCGTTTAGCCGAATATTGGTCTTATACGATTTGATACGTATTTTAATTCTGAGCCGACATCAAAATAATTATGATTTATGATCCTTGGTCTTCATTAGTAGAAGATTTTTCATTAGTGTTTTCTAATAGCAGATGGTCTCGTTTTTAACGCTTGTCATTTACCTAATTAAAATAATGTATAATACTAACGGCATTTTTATTTTTAAAACGTAATGTTTTTAATATCTTTTATATTTAGTGGCTAAATTTTCCTTTTTTAATATATCGCAACCTAAATGCAAGACTGTTACAGCAATATTGTTCTTAAATATTAGTATTTCGCGTTGTGTTTCACTTGTTAGTTTTACTAAAGTATATATTCATGAGGAATTTCGTTAGCTTCTCAATGAAAATGGAAAATATTTAGTATTTAGTGTATTATCATATTTTGTATTAATAAATTACTATAATTACAAAAGCAGTTGAATTTGTATTACAGCAGTGAAATTATACAAATCACCGTAGCCAAGTTTGTTTGTGATTTACACAGAGTTGAAAATACCTGCACTTGTGTCTTGTGTCTGTAATACGTGAAGAAAAAAAGACTGAAACCATAAATAAATATTTCCCATTTTCCAAAACTATCAATGCAAATAAATTTTCTATTTTGATGTTAAACCAAGTAATGTCTAAGTGTGAAACATTACTCGTAACTATTACCATTTTCATAAAAACCTTTGTACCTAATGCACAAACTTGGACGCTATTTTCTAATCATAGTTGTTAATTCTTATTTCACCCTAAGTACCTATGTATGAAACGCCTTATAACATGACACAAATTTTACAAAATATATATGTCTCAAAACAGCATCCCAACAGTCTCAAAGCCCGCTACAACTCGAAAGAAACCTTATGACCGCTCTGAACATAGGCGTTAGTGACGACTTGCTAACCGCGGGCATAACCAAAACAAAGTACCTAGTGCTATAATAAAATTATTATTTCGTTTAACTGATTTCATGAATAAACAATACTTCTTTGCTTGGTTAGACACACAAGTACAATTCGCTTACGTCTATATTCAGAGCGACTAAAAAGTTTAGAGAGAATTTTACAACGGGTTATATTACGTAGATAAGTAGCTTAATAATAGATCACTAACCTTTGTATGCCAGACTTTTTTTTTCTATGTAATAATTAAATAGTAATATATTCTTTAACATTGTAATAGTAGACTGCACACCAGTATGGCTGACACAGAAGCGTGTCTCTTGACGAATGAAATTACAGGAATAACTCTTACATAATAAAAATTGTACTTTTTATTCACTATCTGTACGCTGTATCCTGACGGGGTAATCAGAGAGGACACATCTTCAGGATTCGCGATCTATGCACACTTCTTTCACTTCCTGTAAATTCATTAATCGCTTCATACATGCAGGTATCCGAGAATTTTGACTTTTCCAATTTTGAACGATCTGTACATGTGGTCTTCATATGTTAGTCTAGGTGTACCCTGAATCCGCCTACCCTTTACTTTCGCACAATTTAAATTTTAAAAAGCTCGGGTGGCACCTTTAGATTGCTGTAGTCATACTGTAGATTTCCTTAGACCTATATTTCAGATAGACGGTGTGCAGAATGCTAGAAAAAGTATAAGAGTTCATTACCTTGTTGCACATGCATCGACAATGTTTTATGTACGAAAAATAATCGACCCTAGTGTTAAGGGCTAGCTCATATTTCATAATCAAATTAGAATCTCTCATTCGATGTCAATTAAATACAGCAGACTTTATTATTATTTTTGTAGTCTGATTAGCCAATACATTTCTATGTGGGTACAAAACCGCTACAAAATTTAACAATAAACACTCCTCACTTTCTTACGAGCGAATGAGTGGGACCATCCACAAGTTTCGCCCCACCATTCGGTGCTAATGGCAGATGGGGTATACCGTACTTCTTCACGGCTGTATGTGGTCATAGAACTTGGTACATCGCTAAAAAGGGTCCCTGGAACTCTAACCAGCCTGTTTGTTGGCGCCAATTCTGCCGTATCTTAGATAGAAGCAAGCACCAGATCGCGTCGAGTCTCCTTTGCCCCTGATGTCCATACTACAGTTACAACTGGCAAATATGTTCCAAACATAATATATCTTTGGTGCTCTTCCTATCATTATTTAAACTTGTCTATTTATATATAAATAGACAAGTAAAATCATTAAGATCTATAGATCTTAATGATTTTACATAATTGACATATTAAGTTGCCTAATTTATTCGCATATATTGTATAAATTTTAAGGACCGTAAGTTTCACAGTGGTCCAAATTTTATATTGCTAATTGCATAGGATTTTTTTTTATTGTTTAAACTTAATAAGATTCATATCTCCCTTCAAAAGTATTTTTTTGAAATAATTTCATGCGTTTTTAGGTAAAACATTTCTAGCGCTGTTTGTTTGAGGACTTTATGCACTGCCATACCGAGTCTGTCTGTGATAAAATTGTGTATTTCCATCTACCCACAAACTTCTAATTTTAGAATGTGCACGTGTGGAATGACCAAAAACTTGATAATGCCAATTCTATGAATTCCTAATGTGATAAGTATTACTAATAATGTATCACTTAATTGTTATGAAATAAAATCTGTTTGCCTTATAATTGTGGGTATTCCTTCAGTATTTATAAGTAGAGAGTATGGTCATTCAAATTTAATTAATGTGTTTGGATATAAAAACTTATCTAAGAATTCTTTTAAATGATGTTTAGGCAAATAACAAATTCGTTGGATTTTGAGCTGAGCAACGCATCATCTATGTAATTTGTATATAAGATAGTCATTGTTGTATATTATGTATGAAATTTCATAAAAGAGTATGGCCATTGACTAATTGGCTTTGCATTATAACTTATATAAACATGAGATTAATATTTATGTCCATTTTATTTATAATTAATTTTGTTTATATTAAGATATTTTAATCTCCATACCCCTTAATTGGCTTTAACCTACCTATTAACAGGCCCGACAATTTAGGGAATCGATATTTTCTATGACCATCACGATCGGTATATCCATAAATTGAACAGTACAGTTCTGAATACGAGGCTGTAATGTGATCAAAATTACTAATTTGATTGAACTTGAAGCAAGACTCTCATATGAATATTTCCTACTGCCTTAACATGGCACTATAAATTCTTATCTCGACTTTGGCCCTATCAGATGGCACAGATAACTGTCATGCGACATTACTTGTTTTATTGGCCAATGAGATTCACGGATTTATAGTGCCAAACTTGCGTGTTGATAGCAAAAAATAATAGAAATGTTGCCAGAAACATAGATGTAATATATTTTCTGAGTGTCAAATTCGTAGGTCTTATAAAATTTGTATGGAATAAAAAAGATATGACTTAACTTATTATGTAATTTTATTTTGAAAGTTACTGTTTGTAACTGGTTGATTTGTTCCTTATTTTAAAGATGTTATACTGTTATACACTGTAGAGTCAAAATTCATTGGACATTGTTTTTATGCATACGGTGAAATGTGGGCGTTCAATATGCCTCTGCCTACCCCTTCGGGGATAAAGGCGTGACAAAATGTATGTATGTTGTTTTTAGTGAGAATTTCTGAAGTGAAGCTTTGACTCGATTTGCCCTTTAAGTGCAAATCACATGTGACAAAAATGTCACGCCTATATTTGTCACCGGTTCTATTCAGTCATTAGCTACCTACTAATTTATATTAATTAATATTTATTATCTGTTTGTGTTGGCTTATATTTATTATCTGTTGTATTTGTAAGTGTGTGTTGACTTTTTCATGTGTAATTCTGGCTGAGTTAACTTCATATCCAAGGCCACCGGTCAAATCCCGAGCCACTGTATGCCTCCTTCGTTACTAGTTCTAGCTACGGGACACTGGCAAGTTGCTGCAAAGAGCACAGAAAGCCATAATAAGAATTGAATTGAATTAGCTACCTACCCCTTCGGGGATAAAGGCGTGACAAAATGTATGTATGTTGTTTTTAGTGAGAATTTCTGAAGTGAAGCTTTGACTCGATTGGCCCTTTAAGTGCAAATCACATGTGACAAAAATGTCACGCCTATGTTTGTCACCGGTTCTATTCAGTCATTAGCTACCTACTAATTTATATTAATTAATATTTATTATCTGTTTGTGTTGGCTTATATTTATTATCTGTTGTATTTGTAAGTGTGTGTTGACTTTTTCATGTGTAATTCTGGCTGAGTTAACTTCATATCCAAGGCCACCGGTCAAATCCCGAGCCACTGTATGCCTCCTTCGTTACTAGTTCTAGCTACGGGACACTGGCAAGTTGCTGCAAAGAGCACAGAAAGCCATAATAAGAATTGAATTGAATTAGCTACCTACCCCTTCGGGGATAAAGGCGTGACAAAATGTATGTATGTTGTTTTTAGTGAGAATTTCTGAAGTGAAGCTTTGACTCGATTGGCCCTTTAAGTGCAAATCACATGTGACAAAAATGTCACGCCTATGTTTGTCACCGGTTCTATTCAGTCATTAGCTACCTACTAATTTATATTAATTAATATTTATTATCTGTTTGTGTTGGCTTATATTTATTATCTGTTGTATTTGTAAGTGTGTGTTGACTTTTTCATGTGTAATTCTGGCTGAGTTAACTTCATATCCAAGGCCACCGGTCAAATCCCGAGCCACTGTATGCCTCCTTCGTTACTAGTTCTAGCTACGGGACACTGGCAAGTTGCTGCAAAGAGCACAGAAAGCCATAATAAGAATTGAATTGAATTAGCTACCTACCCCTTCGGGGATAAAGGCGTGACAAAATGTATGTATGTTGTTTTTAGTGAGAATTTCTGAAGTGAAGCTTTGACTCGATTGGCCCTTTAAGTGCAAATCACATGTGACAAAAATGTCACGCCTATGTTTGTCACCGGTTCTATTCAGTCATTAGCTACCTACTAATTTATATTAATTAATATTTATTATCTGTTTGTGTTGGCTTATATTTATTATCTGTTGTATTTGTAAGTGTGTGTTGACTTTTTCATGTGTAATTCTGGCTGAGTTAACTTCATATCCAAGGCCACCGGTCAAATCCCGAGCCACTGTATGCCTCCTTCGTTACTAGTTCTAGCTACGGGACACTGGCAAGTAGTGATGCGTCGTTCCGGACATAAATAGGTCCGGGAACTATGTCCTCTACTGGAACGATTTCGGTGCAATCCACAATGTCAATCGAAGTCGGTCCGCATGTCCGCGGTAATCGGTGCGAGTGCGAGCGAGTTAGGTAATAGTCTAAAGGAACTCTGTGTCGCATCACACACAGACCGTACCGAACCGACCGACGGCGATAGCCGATGACTCACGAACCGAACCGACCGCTCTCTCTTTATCCTATTAGGCTCTTGCTATTTTGGAATAATGTGACTTATTCGATCCGACTTAAAGTCGATTATATAATAATATGTAGTAAAATACACACTTGTTAGATGCAACAGCGTAACCCACGGCACGTATATGTATAAATATTTTTTAAACTATGTCTGTAAATACCTGTGTAATTTGTTAATATTTTTGAATGATGTATATAATCAGTTGATTTATAAATACGCCAATCAAGTGCAAAAGTTCTTGTTTAGTAATATGTGACGTGTTTTTTACAACGTAAATGTATCATATCATGTGCCAACTAAATATTTCATCTAGCTCTTGGTTGACAGTCCTAAGCCTGAAAATCATAATATTATGACATCTCCAATCACACGGACATGAAATCAAGAACCGAAAGGCCATATTTGAATCGGTGGAACTAAATAGTTCCGCGAACATGTTTCCTGAACATGGTTCCGAGAAGGAAAGGAATCGTTCCATGTCCGATCCTCTGTAGGACATGATTAGCGCACCTCTACTGGCAAGTTGCTGCAAAGAGCACAGAAAGCCATAATAAGAATTGAATTGAATTAGCTACCTACTACACAAATCTGAATGGGTTGAACTGCGTGACGTGTGTGTTGAGCTTTGCAGGCAGCCAACTTAGCAAGCATTATCTCATTTAACTGTCCCGTAACTGTTTAATAAATGCACTGTTTGAAAAACAAGCGATTTAGTAAGTATGCCAAGTAGCTAATTCTCTTTCAGGTCTGCCGCTTGCAAAGGAAGAGCGTTCTTTTTCCAACTCCAAATTATCTTCGGATTTCGATACGGGTTCTAAGACATTCTAACTTCTCCTGGTACTTCACCGAGTTCGAGCTAGGTGTAACTTTTCTGGTGTTGGTCATTGCTGTAGATGCTGGTTTACAGGAGTTATAGTAATGGAAATGCGGGTGGTATTTGTCCCAATAATCAGTAGTACCTACCTACTACAGTTCCAGATGGAACTGCAAGGCTCTTTGGAATCAAAACCAACAACAATACGAATAAAAGGTAATTAAAACGACTTCATCTAATAGTTATTTAATTAAATTATATGTTTTGCGTTAAATAAGCTGACATCTTTGCTAACAATTTTATGGCTCATTGCTGGTACTCGATAAAAAAATTTACATTGTCATTAAAAACAGCGTTTAAATTTTAAAGTATGCCTCATATTTAAATACGAGCACTGTTAGCCGAAACAGTAATATTATCTAAAAAGCTACAAATTGTGTAACAATATCTTTTCTCTAATAAAATACTTTTATCGTTCAATGAAAATGCAGAAATCACGAGTAATAGCGGTCCATGTGACCAAAACTACTCATTACAGAGGTTAGTCTATGAGATGATTCTGTACGCTGATTTAATAATTTATTTTTCTCAGTTACAGTAGGTAGCTAAATAATAAAATAATTGACATGTACTTTCGGTGATATATTTGCTTTATTTTGTTTCAGAAGATTAACTACATTTATCACTAGAAGTTTAACATGATATAGGCTCTACTATAGTGTAAATAACATAAAAAAGGCAAGGCCACTTCTGTGACATCAGTCGGCACGAAGAACCAAAAAAAATAATTTTGTATTTATTTTGGTCCTTCCAGCAGGATGCATAGGATTTCATTAATATAAATGCTCTGAAATTTAATTACTGTTGTTAAGAAGCATATAAAGATAAGCTATTTTATATTTTTTAGTCTTGGTGGATGTAGCTTTACAACTGACTATAAGATTCCGAACTTCGCAATTGACATAGCAAATTACAACAGTTTCAACACAGGGTAGAGACAGAAATTATTGCAACATGACTGAATTTAGATGGAAATATAACTGCACATAAATTATATTTTATGTACACACAAAATGGCTTCTTTAAGTATTTTTGTATTTAAATAAATAAATCAAAAATAGTTTAAAATATTTTTGTAGAAAATTACAATTTCTAACAATTGATTTTCAGTATTTGGTTATCTATTGATTTTTTTTTTATAACAGCAATGTTTAGGTTTTGTATTATTAGATGTTAGGATTTCCTAATGCAATTTTTTTTATTACTATTAAATTAGAGGTTACAAAATATTACGATTTAATAATTTTATGCTGTAAATGGATATATACTAAGTTAGTACATGTTACATATACATAATGTATGGAATAGTATCAAGATTGACCCATATATGACTGCATTGAAACACATATTCTTATGCTATCCTTTTCAATAACTGTGGAACATTGTTCAACTAGAGCAAGAAATAGCATGAAAAAGCATGCAACATCACACCAACTTTCTTTCTTGCTATAGTCATTGTGATAGAAAAGGACAGAGTATATGAAAATGTAATTCTGTGGTGTTGGATGTGGGTCAACGCCCAAGAGTAAAAACTGCAGATTTTAAATAAGTACCTATTACTAGGAAGGAATTTTCGACCACCACTCATCCCAATTTGGAATGCGCTGTGAAGGGTCCAATACTGACCAATTTGGTGATGGTATATCTGGAGCCAACCAATTAAAATCATCCAAATTATCCCAATTGTTTGAATTTCGATCTAAAGAGGACATATTGAAATGCTTTTCTAAATCTTGATAATACAAATTGTATGGAGCTGTGTAAATGCTTAAACAATCTTCAATGATGCCTTTGCTCGTAACATGTAAATAGATGTCACATTTAGTGGATGTGTGCATACGTAACTGTTGACAGGCTGTGATGATCTTGCAGTTGGTACATTTATCAACAAATACTGATGATGTCACAGGCCCAGTAAGTACAACACAATTTTCTAAATTTGTTAAATGCAATGTACCCATAACACCTTTAAGGCCGACTGTACAGTTTTTCAAATTCCGTAAAGCAACATCCCTTTGGAACAGATCATCGTTCTCAAGTAACAGCACTTTGTTTGCCTGTGAATCGAAACCAAACAACTTTTCATCCCATTTATTACTATCAGTCTTACCTATACCATCATTTTCATCTATTGATCCTTGCTTTTGAGTATGAGACTTGGGCAACTTCTTTTTTGAGAAACCAAACTTTTTCCTTGGAACATACCGCTCTTCTAATTCATAGCATTTGGTTTGAAGATTCTGTACAATACCTAAATATTTCCTCATGTTAAACTCCTTTAGGAAAAAAGAAGATGTGACAACATATTTCTGTAACTCGTTGACTTCTCGTTTTATGTTATCAAAGTGCGAAGGTAATGCATTGGTTTCTACAGTAGGGATTTGTGTTAGTAGATCTTCAATGTATTCTGATTTGATTTTAAAGGCACCAGAGAAATAGTCTTCATTTTCATCACAAGCATCTACTTCTTCCCTTGCTTTGTGTGCTTTTTGTAATTTTTCTAAACGTTGAGCATCTCTTCTACTTAACCTCTCTAATACAGTACTTTTATCACTCATTTTCCTTTTTTAAGCAAGTCTTCTATCTTTTTATTTAGTTCAGAAGATTGATCTGTTGCACTTTTAAGCACCTCTATTGTTTGATGACTAACTTTTCTTGCATCCGTGTGTTTTGAACCAGCGTCAAACTGCAAATTAAATTTTATATAATACATCTGATCCATTATATACATTGTATATGTATATATGATAATGAATGTCATTTTATGAATCAAAAAGGTTCAAACTTGATGATTTCAAAGGTTCTGTACCAATTTTAAAATTAAATAATATAAATGGAAATGCCACTGACACAAATAATATAGTTACATTTTGAGATACTAGTTCTGAGACATTAGTAAAACTTTGCAACACTATATGTTTTGAAGAGTATCAACCGTTTGCAATTGCAAATGCAACTATGTTCAATAGAATCCCAAACTCTTTTTACATTCTAATCAATCACTCCATATATGGGTGGTATCCCATATATGGAGTGATTGATTAGTATTATAGCGCATTGCCAATAGGACTTGTTTCTCAAAAAACATTAAGCAACAGAAACCCAAATCCAATAACATGTTAAGTCAACACAAACAAGTCATGCAAAAGTAACAAATTAGTTCCATATAAAGATCAACTAAATGATCAGTGACACAATCAACAACAAATATTGAAGATATTGACCTTCTTGAGTAGTTCATCATCAGGTTTGACCAACTTGAACATTGCATAACCCATGGAGCCGAACAAAGCCACCCAGAAAGTGGCCCTAATAGCAATACTCATCTCACCAATTTTATATTTTGCCTTCGTTTGTCCAAATGGCCAGATCTAACTCTCTGGTTTTATCGTTGTTGCTTGAAAACTTTTCACCAATTCCGTAGTAACCCTCCAAAGCCCAGCTGTAGTTTTTGTACATATACAGTCGGAAATCTGTAAAAGAATTTTAGTTATTTGGATTTGCAGGTTCGTGTTGCCATAGCAATTACAGTAAATTCATATATTTAACCCATTATGATATATCAATCAGAAGAACTAAAGAAAAGCAACATTTTTATGAATACTCTACATAGGTTTGCATCTTATCTGCAAACGTTCTATACAGAGCAAGAGTGATAGGCTATTATATATATTCTATATAGAGTATATCATTATTAATGGGGTGTTTTTTCATTAATCCAAATAATCTCAACTACTTCATTTCTATATACTAAACTTACATTTTTCATAATTTACACTGTCACTAATAAGTTAAAATCGTTAGGACACATAGTCATTAGTTTTCCAACACCCTATGACAATGAGAAGTGTATAAATAAATAATACTATAACATTTGAATTTGACACTTAATCACCAAGTTTATAGGATACTGTTCTAGATTTAGTCAGATATTGAGGTAATCAACAGATATTGAGGTAACCGGGAATAGTTAAGTTGTTAATTGCTATCCTAACATTCGTGACAAAATTTTGATAATATTAGTACCTAAATTACGAATACTTTTTACGCACCTCTGTCGGTGTTTAGCTTGGCCCAGACACCGTAGGAGGCAGCTAATCCTGCAGCTTCAATTAACAACACAGACTTCAAAGAGAATTTTATATATCTTTTGTATGCTGGCACAGGAGTTTTGGTTAGCATAATAACAATCTGAACAATATAGCAGTGTTAAGTTTCACAAAAACAGTACTAAAATGGACTGCATTGATACGAAATTCTTTATCGATGAATAGTGCGATGATCCGAGTCCGAGGCGATGGCCGATGAAATGACGTAAGAAGTTGTTTTTTTTAATTTTTAAAGCTTTGGCTTTTATGTCGTAAGTGTGTGTCAGTGTCAGCCTCTTACTCGTAGACAGAGTATTCTCTGTCTACGCTCTTGCAAATGACTCGGATTTTTGGGGCGGAAACTTGAGGAATGATAGATTATTGCCTTTACTATTTTCTAAAACTAGGTAGTGCATAAACAGCGACGTGACTAAAAAGTGAATAAAAATATATAATATATAATGATTTAATATCGGTATTTGGACAGATATTTAGCTAAACAAAAATACTACAGTCGACCCAAAACTTCAAATAAAAATTGAAAACAAAAGAGGAGTGTGAGGGAGTAGGTTGTACATTGCGTAGCTAGGATCATACTTGGTCTAAGTTGCGTAGCGTAGCGAAAACGCAAGAAGGCATGCCATCTCTCGTGCCCGTGCCACCCCAAGATGTTCGAAAAGAAAAATTAAAACCTGCTTTGAATCGTATTTTGAATTCACCGACTTTTTTGGCGGGAGAGTGACAAGTACGGACGCTTGCTGTGTATTATTTTCTAAAACTAGTGCATTTATCTTGTTTTATGTGCGGGAGTGGTGGTTTCTTGGACATAATAGTTGTGTTAACGTGCTATAGTGATAGACAATGACATATATGCAGTGAAATGCTATTTTCTCTCTTGACGCGAAAAGTCCACTAAAAACCTCAGTATAAGAATCACCATTATACTGAGGGCAAGGACAAGGACCTAGGACTGAGGACTCGACATCGACAAAGACTGGACAGGACTAAATACTAAGAAAATATAAATACCGAAGACCAGGCTGTATGGACAAAGTTTCCTTTGCCTGCCCAATATGGGTGAAGACAATCAAAAAAAAATTTGAATTCACCACGAATTCACTGTCCATCGTTGACTTGTTGTGACACCCGTGACCCGTAGCCGATTTTTTTGCCTGAACAGAAGGGTGCGGTCGCCACGTCGTTGTATTTTACTCCAAAATAGTGTATTTTCACTAGTATATGTATTAAAATATTAGAGTTTTTGAAGTGAAACTTCTTTATCGACGTATGAAAGAAATAGAAAAATAATCGTCACGTTTTTCGGTTACGCACCATTTGTTTTGAAGTGAAACTTCAGCCACCCATCAGGTGGGCCGTATGCCTCTATACCTCTGAGGTGGCAGACAGGCATACGGCCCACCTAATGGCTACTGGTCACCGTAGCCTATGGACGTTTACAACACCAGAAGTATGGCACTCGCGCTGTTGATCGTGTAAAAATCTTCTAAGGCTCATTTTGAAGAACCTTATACTGTAAAGGACATCATTCAAAATGTACCCAAACATTAAAGTGCCGGCCAGTAAAAAAAACTGTGTCATCTTACGGCAAATGATCTTTTAAACATTTGTTATTATTACAACAAACGTCTACGATCAACTTTTAGACCCAAAATGGATCTCCGAAAAACATAAAATGATGAAGCGCTCGTGGCCCCGCGGTCTCAGTGTTCTGTAAACGATCACTGAGTTACGCAACTTTCACTATGGCTGGTCCTCGGATGGGTGACCAATTTGTGGTATTTACATTTGCGAGCGTTTCCGTGCTTCGGAAGGCACGTTAAGCCGTTGGTCCCGGTTGCCAGTAAAATGGCAGTTGTTAAGCCTGGTTGAAGGCCTTATGGGCGGCTTGAAAATTTCAACAGCAGGTAGCCACAACCTGCGTCTGTCTATTTCAACACGGCAATGGGCTCACCACCTATTACGTGGGACAGGAATCCACACGGTGAAAAGTGGGCATATAATATGCCTCTGCCACCCCTTCGGGGATAAGGCGTGATGGATATTTATTATTATTCATAAAATGAGCATTTATATTTATGTATCAATTAACTATTTCTGAATAATTAAAAACCTAAACAACGCAAGACCATCGAAATGAGCATGTTTCAACCTGTATCGAAAAGATCGGACAATGGGATCGGCCGTGTACTCAGTCTCTTTCCCTCCGGTTACCGTTATCAGTAGCTTGTCTCTTTCTCTCTCGTTATTGTTACAGGTCGCGCGGCGGATGATGAGCTCTAACAAAAATTAGTGGGAATAGTTTGCGCATGTATAATCGCGGACAATATTATTACACAAAGAATCAAGTTTAATACGACTTTGTTAAGAACCATTAAACATTATTATTTTATAAAGTAGGTAGGTGGGTACGTAAGTAGGTATATAATTATTAACAACAAGTGAGTTCAAAGTGTTTTGAGTGAAAATATTAAACCATGATAGGTTTTATTTATTTCTCAGTGATCGTATTTAAAAAAAATACATTTTATTGTAATATTTTAATGTAGAAATAGGTATATAATGTGTGTGACACTGTCAATACTTATTAAAGTAAAAGAAGTGGAAGAAGTCTCTGCTTAACCCGGTGAATGATAGACGTGATTTTAATTTTATTTTATATATTTTATAGAAATTATCGAGAATTGAGTTCTGCGCATTCCCCTTCCACTTTCTTACAGAGCTCATCATTCGCCGCGCGACCTATACCTGCTAAGTTCTATTTATTTAGGACCAAAATAGACATTAGTTATCCATGCGACTTTAGTTACATCGGACGGCTACTTATTTGTTTTGCAAATAGTGTGTTTAACATACCTAATAATGGCGGAAAGACTGTGTACAAGGTGTCGTGAATCTGTGGAGAATCAACGCAGCTACACTTGGATTTTTCGAGAAGAGAATCATATTAAAAAAAAACCCAGATTATATTCAAGAGCTACTAGATCAGCAGGTACGCGTTAACATTTTATCTTACACTGAAAATATAAGCTTAAGTCTATAACTAACGCAATAATATTTATGTAGGTATAAGTAATGCATTATTTTATGTATTTATACCTTATCTTATTATAACTTTCATTTATACATAATACATCTATAGAGTAGACATGTATACATACGAGATACCTTTTATATTAAGTTATATTTAAAAAATACATAGTTACCTACCTAAAAGGTTTGCTTGTTCACTTTTGATTCGAATACTTCTAAATAATGAATTTCAGGCAACCGATTCCGTTTTGTCGTGGTACGGATTAGGAAAGATAATGCAAAACGCTTTGCAAAAGAGTACTTAGGTACTTAGTAAAATAAAATAAATAAATATCCATCACGCCTTATCCCGAAGGGGTGGCAGAGGCATATTATATGCCCACTTTTCACCGTAAGGATTCCTGTCCCACGTAATAGGTGGTGAGCCCATTTCCGTGTTGAAATAGACAGACGCAGGTTGTGGCTACCTGCTGTTCAAATTTTCAAGCCGCCCATAAGGCTTTCAACCAGGCTTAACGACTGCCATTTTACTGGCAACCGGGACCATCGGCTTAACATGCATTCCGAAGCACGGAAACGCTCGCAAATATAAATGCCACAAAGTAGTCACCCATCCGAGGACCAGCCATAGTGAAAGTCGCGTAACTCAGTGATCGTTTACAGAACACTGAGACCGCGAGGCCTTAGTCATATCAAAAATGTTTTATTTTTTTAAATACATACATTTCACTGATTCTATATTCTTCGTCAATCGTTCCTCACTCATTCGTTGGACGTGTCCAAACCAACGGAGCACGCCCTTTTCCAGCTTAACTCTGACACTTTCATTCAAACCTGTCATGCGTATCACTTCGTTACGTATTCGGTCGGCCAAGGTAACGCTGCAGAATTTTCGAAGTGATCGCATCTCCACAGCATTCAATTTACTTTCATGCATCTGCTGACATACCCAGGTTTCACTACCGTAAAGCAAAGTTGGCACTAGCACTGCGTTATGATTCGCCATTCGTGCTTCTTTTACGATGCTTTGTCGCTTTACTAACTGGGACAAAGCACCGTTAACTTTGTTTCCGGCAGCTCCTCGCCGTACTACATCCGAATCACATCTTCCATCCGCATACTTCCTAAATACACAATTTCATTCACTTGCTCCAGACGTTCCTGGTTTACCCTAATCTCGCATTTAGTTCTTACGTCACCTCTTTCAAATACTAGAACCTTAGTTTTACTTGCATTCAAGCGAAGACCCTTACTTTCACACTCCTCTTTCATATTAGTGACTAATGTCTGAAGGTCGGCTTCTGATGAGGCCATGAGCACCGCATCATCAGCGTACAGCAGACAGTTTACTACGTTATCAAATGCTTTCTCTAGATCCACAAAAGCGCAGAAAACCTTCTGGCTAACAGCCAGAAACTTTTCCGCGATCATGCGGAGAGAAAACACTTGATCCATGCAACCTCTTCCACGTCGGAATCCGCATTGAGCCTCCCATAAATACCTTTCAGACTTTTCTTGCATTCGTGCCGTTATAACCTTTGCATACACCTTACTAGCTAAGCTGACCAAGCTGATCGCCCTGTAGCTGGAGCAGTTTAGGCGCGAGCCTTTCCCTTTGTAAATAGGTACTACAACTGCTACTCGCCAGTCATCTGGGACCTCACCCGTCCGCCAGCACAAGTTGCATAACAGACATAGTGTGTCCCAGACACGCGACCCACCGTACTTGATCATCTCAGCAGTAACTCTGTCTTTTCCCGCAGCCTTACCACATTTCATACTTCTTATCGCTTGTTCTATTTCTTTCATACTAATGACTTCAATGACATCGGCATCCGGAGCATCGAAGTGAGCTCCACTTCCCGATGGGGCATCTCTGTCTTTTCTTGCATACATCTTTCCATAATATTCACTCCATCTCTGCAGGACGTCAGTTTGGTCTGTTAGGACGTCATTGTTAACACTGAGCACTTTATTCATACTGCAGATTGCCGAACAACTACGGGTCTTGCCTACCTCTTTCCAGAAGAGCTTGGCATTATCCCGGAAATTGGACGACAACCTTTCATCCGCTTTCATTCTGCACCTTTCGCGAGCTTCTTCTATAAGTGCCTTCGTGTTAACTTTCTGCAGCTTGTATCTCTCTTTCATATTAAAATCATTCCGCGAGGCTAAGTAGTCTAGCCATGCTTTCCTCTTCATTCGAACTGCTTCTTTCACTTCTTCATTCCACCATGCATCACGCTTATTACTACTGCCTCTTTTCGTCTCTCCACACACTTCCACAGCGGCATTTATCATACTATATCTAATGTTCTGCCATACACTTTCCACATTCTCAATACTTACATTGACGTCGCCAAGCTTTTCGGCTACCCTTTCATTATATCTATCACTAATGAATGCATCCTGCAGCTTCCAGCTTTTAATGCTATAAGTCGGCTCAGGTCCAGGACACTCGGTACGATGACGCCAACCCGCAAACAGACCCCTAAACCTAGTTATGACTAGGTAGTGGTCTGATCCCAGCTCAGCGCCTCGATAAACCCTTGTGTCCATCACCTGTTTACGGAGCCGACTATCCATTAGGAATAGATCTATCATGCTTCTCTTTGACTTACATCTCCTCGTATACATATGAATTTGTTTGTGGTTGAACATTGTGTTCGCCACAAACAAATCCTTTTCCTTACAAAATGCCAGTATTAGCTTGCCAGCGTCGTTCACCCTTTTATCCCCATACTTCCCGAGTACCGACTCAAAACCATCGCGAGCGGTACCCACCCATCCATTCAAGTCCACATACTATAAGTCTTTCATTTCCTTCTATCACATTTAGAGCTTCACTCATACTCTCCCAGAAGTCCGCTCACTCGCGTTCGACGAAGATGGCGCGTAAGCAGCTACCAGGAAAATCTTCGTCAAACCAAGTTTTACACGGATCCAGAGGATTTTAGGACCTACCAGTTTGTACTCATACATACCGGAGGCCAATCGCGAGGACAGCAAAATTCCAACCCCTGACTGCCATGCTCGCTCTCTGGTACTCCAGACCAAAGCGCGAGCATCCCACCCGGGAGCTCCAAGACTTCGCTGCCCTTGCGCTTGGTCTCTGTCAAGCACACTGCATCTAACTTTCTCTCATTCATAACATCCATCAACTCATTCATCTTATCTGTCATTCCTCCCCTAACATTCCACGCAGCTACCCTGCACTCCATCCTCCACTTCCCACCGTGTCGGGCCGCGCGTGTAGGGTGGCGGTACCCTACGCCGCTCTGGCTCACACTTTTCGCACCAGCGGGGACGAACTGGTGCGCGTCGCCTCGGGGGCACGCCCTAGCATCATTCGCCCTGGTGGCACTCGTGTTGGAGTAGAATTGCAGCCGTAGCTGGCAGGGATGGCGACGTGCACGCTTCTACTCTTCATTTCTTTTGTTATATTAATAATTGCGAGGATGACTACTAGGTCCCTGTATATAAAATAAATGATTCAATTCATTTATTTTATATACAGGGACCTTACAGCAAATGTAGTTTAAATTACCTTAACAGTACATCTAATCACGAAAGGAAATCTTACATTGTCTCATTACGGAGACTTGATCTAACAAACAAACAAAAGTTATAACTCGTTTCAGGCGCCATGAGGATAAGTCCTACCAACTTTATGCACACGGATATCAGCGATAGAGATTGAGCTTCTAATCATAAGAGCAGGAACCAAAAATAATGGAATACATCTCTAGAAGTAAGTTTCTATATTTTTATAGGCGAATTGATTGAATATACATTATCACTATTGGTATAATCTATTACAGTGATTTAGTAAGCTAAAGATTTACTATTCACAGGGTTGAGGCGTGAAATTTAGAATAGTGAGATCCAGCATAAGGCCAGCTTATTAGTCAAAATATATATCGTAACATGATTCAAAACATGAGCCAAATCATTGAGTCTTTACATGGGCCTGATCATTGAGTCGTGCATCATTACTAAATTAATCTACACAAAAACAATTCAAACTAGGTACCTGAAGACGTGGTTACATTACCACGGGATTCGAAATCACATCTGCAGACCGTGACAGGTGTCGTCTCCACGAGAATGACGAGCCCGTAACCACATGGTCAGCTTGGCAAACTTTATCCAAGAATAAAGTTAATATAAAAAAAATTAGAAGCGCTCGTGGCCCCGCGGTCTCAGTGTTCGGTAAACGATCACTGAGGTACGCAACTTTCACTATGGCTGGTCGTCGGATGGGTGACCACTTTGTGGCATTTACATTTGCGAGCGTTTCCGTGCTTCGGAAGGCACGTTAAGCCGTTGGTCCCGGTTGCCAGTAAAATGGCAGTCGTTAAGCCTGGTTGAAGGCCTTATAGGCGGCTTAAAAAATTTCAATAGCAGGTAGCCACAATCTGCGTCTGTCTATTTCAACACGGCAATGGGCTCACCACCTATTACGTGGGACAGGAATCCACACGGTGAAAAGTGGGCATATAATATGCCTCTGCCACCCCTTCGGGGATAAGGCGTGATGGATATTTATTTATTTTATTTAAAAAAAATGCCTTTTCAGCTGCAAAGAAAAGAATTAGTTCGTGATTTGAACACATAAAGAGAACTTACCACTTTTTTAAAGAAAAACCAATAAGTCTTGAAGAGCAGGCAAATATTCCATTAACGCTGCTCCAAGCATCGTAATTAGCTGTAAACAAACGAATAATCTTTCGTCAAAATACTAAAGATCACCAAGCTTAGAAACGTGGTTTCAGAAATCCAAAGTTCTTACCGAAATACATAGTTATTTTGATATAACCATTAAGAACCAATAAGAAGTCACAGGCGTGAACTTCCATATACAATTTATAAAAGATTACTTATTTTTAGCGAAGTTTATAAAATATATTTACAATCGACATCTTTTTGACGTCCATTGTAGCTAGGCGAATGACTTGTTCCATCACCACAGACAAAAAGACATTTTTTTGTTTTTTTTTTCTTTCCAAGTCCACCCTATGGCATGGAACTAAGGAATACAGCCTAACAGAAATCGAAATTTGTTTAAAATCGATGACACACGGAAAATCTCAAGTAAATCTCAAGACTAACAATGACATTCCAATGTGACGTTTTACAACGTTACACTTAGCGCATCATGCATAAAATTAACCATCAACTGCAACTCCTCCGCCGATGTTGCCAGTATTATCTGGCCATCAGCGTATAGGAGGCATTTGGCAGTTCATTCATTTTTAAACCATACGAACACTCTTGCAGTTCTTTTAAACAACTGTCCATGTATAGGTTAAACAGCGCCGGTGACGCTACACAACCCTGTCTCACACCTTTTTCAATGTGAAAAATGTCTGTGCAAGCTCCGTTGATTCTGATACAAGCACTGGAGCCCTCATAGAGAGATTTCAGTGCTCGTATCAAGTGACTGCTTACTCCATACTTCATGCCTCACCACTCGGTCATAGGCCTTTTCCAAGTCTACAAATATGCAATAGACCTTTAGACATTACCGCCAATTTTTTTTTCTGCTATGCATCTTAAGGAAAAGACCTGATCCGTGCATCCCCTTCCTTTCATAAATCCTGCTTGTATATCCCACATTTTCCCTTCAGTTTCATTCATCACTCTTTTTATCAAAACTTTTGCATACAATTTGCCGACGATGCTGAGCAAGCTTATGCCGCGGTAGTTTTTGCACTCTTGCTGTGACCCTTTTCCTTTGTAAAGCGGCACGATGACAGCCTTGCGCCAATCTCCTGGCACGCTGCCACTCCTCCAGCAAAGATTTAAAAGGCGGTACAGTTGGCAAGCTACCACGCCATGTCCTGCTTTCAGCATCTCGACATAAATCCTATCAAATCCAGCAGCTTTACCCAATTTCATACTATTCAATGCTTCCACAATTTCTTCCATACTTATGATGCTTTCGTCGCTAAGTTCATTCCTTTCCCATGAACTCGTTTGTGCTTCCATATCCTCTTTTTCATATAAGCTTTCAAAATAATCCTTCCATCTTTTTAGCACACATTCTTCACCTTTTAGAAAACTGCCATCCTGGTTTCTGATATTACTGAGTTTCGATGATGTTTGTTGACCCCTCACAGATTTTATAGATTTCCAAAATAATTTTATATTCTGCTGGAAATTATCAGATAACCTGCTATTAAATTTATCCCTACCATTCTCTTTCTCTCTTTTTATAACTTCTTTTGCAACTCGTTAAATCCTTTATATTCATTCTTTGCCATTTTTACATCCTCATTCGTTGCCCTCTGCATTCTTTGATTGCTCTTCGAAGTCAGCCAGTCCAACCATGCCTTCTTCTTGTCGGACAATTCATGACTTTATGACTTCTACACACATTCTCTTCACCTTACATCCTTGGCTCCTTTTATTTACCCCACACACTTCCACCGCAACTTCCACTAGACCTGCCTTAAGCGTCTTCCATAATTCTTCAATCTCATATGCTTCATCTATGGTTTGATAATATAATACTGTTTTTACTTTTCAGGCGATGCCTACGGATTTCATTTGCCGACCTTGCTGGCAACGAGCGGAGAGAACGTACCAGAGAATCTTACGAGAAGAAGATCATGCTGAGAACGTCGAAGATAATTTAAAAGTAGATCCAGTTGACGATCAATATTCTACCTCTCAGCCCTCGCTAATGACTTTACCTGGATTTGTACGTAGTCCAGATACAAGACGAACTTGCGCTTTTCAGCATTGTGAAGATAGTACTAGGCATCGAATCCCTGATAGCATTGTACTGAGAATGCTTAGCCAGTACAATTTATTATTATCAGAAAACAGCCGTGTTTGTGGTGAACATTCATGGCATCTGCTTGCTGTACAACATAATATACAACAAAATATAGTTCTTTATTAAAAGTTCATGTGACTACAGCAGTCTTAAATTTTGAACACTACGAAGTTATAAATGATAATGAGTTCCATACTTGGACAGGTCTTACACATGCTCAGTTTGCTGACTTGCTGTCTATAACAACCTGTCTAGATAATAAGAAAAAAAATTAGCAGCAGTACTAGTGAAACTCAGAACTGGAGATTCTAACGCTCGATTATAGCATCGATATTTAGAACATGTGACTCCACTTTTGCGCGTATGTTAAAAACTGACCGTGTGGCATTGATAAAAGATTTTGTCCCGCTGCACCTAGGGTTTGACCATTTAACGCGAGAGGATGTAGCACAGAGAAACCTCACATTACCAGAAGCACTTTTTGGAAATCCCGATAGCCCTCTATCTGAACGAAAGGCTATCGCAATTTGTGATGGTACCTATATATATCTGCAAAAAAGTAGTAACCTGCATAAATTCCGCAATTTATTAAAACCTTTTTTGATAGTCTGTTGTGATGGACACATTATTGACATATCTGGACCTCATGCTGCTACATCCGATTCCCCAGTTATGAACGACATTATTATTAATGAAACTGACAACGGCGATGGTGTTTTTAATTGGTTTTTTAGACAAGGTGATGTATTTATTTTGGATCGCGGCTTCAGAGATGCCATATCATTAGTGGAGTCACTGGGATGTTGTCTGAATGATGCCTGAAGCCAACCTCCAAAATTAAACCCAGCTGACAACAATGCAAGCAAATAAAACTATCTGTCGGTGGATTGTGGAGGTAGTTAATGGACGTTTCAAACGGGATTTTAGATTTTTGAGACAAGTCAATATAAATCGTGCTCTTCCTCACATGTTTATTTGTTTTAAGATAGCGGCTGTTATAATTAATGCATACCATATACTAATAAATTACAATATTCATGCCCAATCCTTTTTGGCCATAATAAACCATAGAATGTCAATCCCTAACTCGCTGGCTGATATAGTTGTAAGGCATAATTATAATATAGAAGACGAGCACAATTTCAGCCGAGTTTGATGATTTTCCAAGGCTCTCAGAAGAGGATTTAATATTATTTAGTTTGGGTATTTATCAAATAAAACAAGCTAAAAGCTATTACGGCGAGCACATCAATCCAAATGTTGTTTTTACGGTCGAGCTTGGCGACAGACTTTTAACAAAACACGTCAGAGAATTGGGAGAAAACATAATCATTATAAGAGGAAGAGTACAATCTCGGCATGTTCGGGCCAGAGTGTATTATGTTTACAGTGGCATCGACACATCATTGAGTGGCCGTGATGCCATACCGTATTATTATTGCTCATGCAATGTTGGCAAAAGGACGGTGGGCTGCTGTTTCCACACTATGTGCATAGTGTGGTACATGACGTTCGCGAGGCACCAACAACCTCCTATAAATCCACCCGCATTAGGTTTAGAAAATGTTATCGTAAGACCTGCGGAATTATAACATATGAATTATGCCACGTAGGTAACGAAATGGAGTCTTTTTCTTTACATATATTTTATAACTAACTAACTATCTTCACGCTGTATCCCTGACGGGGTAGTCAGAGAGGACAGATCGCCAGGCTTCGCGATCCATGCATACTTCTTTCGCTTCTTCGAGATTCATCAATCGCTTCATACACGCACGTCTGGGTATCCGAGTACTTTTGACCTTTCCGTTTTTGAGCAATCTGCTCACGTGGTCTTCATATGTAAGTCTCGGCCTTCCCTGACTCCTTCTACCCTCTACTTTTGAACAATATATATTCTTCGTCAATCGTTCCTCACTCATTCGTTGGACGTGTCCAAACCAACGGAGCACGCCCTTTTCCAGCTTAACGCTGACACTTTCATTCAAACCTGCCATATTGCGTATCACTTCGTTACGTATTCGGTCGGCCAAGGTAACGCCGCACAATTTTCGAAGTGATCGCATCTCCACAGCATTCAATTTACTTTCATGCATCTGCTGACATACCCAGGTTTCACTACCGTAAAGCAAAGTTGGCACTAGCACTGCGTTATGAATCGCCATTCGTGCTTCTTTTACGATGCTTTGTCGCTTTACTAACTGGGACAAAGCACCGTTGACTTTGTTTCCGGCAGCTACTCGCCGTTCTACATCCGAATCACATCTTCCATCCGCGCTAAACATACTTCCTAAATACACAATTTCATTCACTTGCTCTAGACGTTCCTGGTTTACCCTAATCTCGCATTTAGTTCTTACGTCACCTCTTTCAAATACTAGAACCTTAGTTTTACTTGCATTCATGCGGAGACCCTTACTTTCACACCCCTCTTTCATATTAGTGACTAATGCCTGTAGGTCGGCTTCTGATGAGGCCATGAGCACCGCATCATCAGCGTACAGCAGACAGTTTACTGTAAAGTCACCCAAATTCACACCCATATTAAAATCTTTCAACTTCTGCAGGCAACTGTCCAGATACACTATGAACAGCCAGGCGGACATGACACATCCCTGTTTGACGCCTGTACAGACATCAAAAAGAGGTGACACATCCCCCCCTACTCGCACGCAAGTCTTACAGTCCCTATAAAGCGACTGTATTGCCCGCAGTAGCGAGCCGTCCACACCATATCCTGGCAGCAAGTCCCACAGCGTTTCTCTCACAACGTTATCAAATGCTTTCTCTAGATCCACAAAAGCGCAGAAAACCTTCTGGCTAAGAGCCAGAAACTTTTCCGCGATCATGCGGAGAGAAAACACTTGATCCATGCAACCTCTTCCACGTCGGAATCCGCATTGAGCCTCCCATAAATACCTTTCAGACTTTTCTTGCATTCGTGCCGTTATAACCTTTGCATACACCTTACTAGCTAAGCTGACCAAGCTGATCGCCCTGTAGCTGGAGCAGTTTAGGCGCGAGCCTTTCCCTTTGTAAAGAGGTACTACAACTGCTACTCGCCAGTCATCTGGGACCTCACCCGTCCGCCAGCACAAGTTGCATAACAGACAAAGTGTGTCCCAGACACGCGACCCACCGTACTTGATCATCTCAGCAGTAACTCTGTCTTTTCCCGCAGCCTTACCACATTTCATACTTCTTATCGCTTGTTCTATTTCTTTCATACTAATGACTTCAATGACATCGGGATCCGGAGCATCGAAGTGAGCTCCACTTCCCGATGTGGCATCTCTGTCTTTTCTTGCATACATCTTTCCATAATATTCACTCCATCTCTGCAGGACGTCACTTTGGTCTGTTAGGACGTCATTGTTAACACTAAGCACTTTATTCATACTGCAGATTGCCGAACAACTCCGGGTCTTGCCTACCTCTTTCCAGAAGAGCTTGGCATTATCCCGGAAATTGGACGACAACCTTTCATCCGCTTTCATTCTGCACCTTTCACGAGCTTCTTCTATCAGTGCCTTCGTGTTAACTTTCTGCAGCTTGTATCTCTCTTTCATATTAAAATCATTCCGCGAGGCTAAGTAGTCTAGCCATGCTTTCTTCTTCATTCGAACTGCTTCTTTCACTTCCTCATTCCACCATGCATCACGCTTATTACTACTGCCTCTTTTCGTTTCTCCACACACTTCCACAGCGGCATTTATCATACTGTCCCTAAGGTTCTGCCATACACTTTCCACATTCTCACTGCTTACATTGACGTCGCCAAGCTTTTCGGCTACCCTTTCATTATATTTATCCCTAATGGATGCATCCTGCAGCTTCCAGCTTTTGATGCTATAAGTCGGCCCAGGTTCAGGACACTCGGTACGATGACGCCAACCCGCGAACAGACCCCTAATCCTAGTTATGACTAGGTAGTGGTCTGATCCCAGCTCAGCGCCTCGATAAACCCTCGTGTCCATCACCTGTTTACGGAGCCGACTATCCATTAGGAATAGATCTATCATGCTTCTCTTTGACTTACATCTCCTCGTATACATATGAATTTGTTTGTGGTTGAACATTGTGTTCGCCACAAACAAATCCTTCTCCTTACAATATGCCAGTATTAGCTTGCCAGCGTCGTTCACCGCTATATTTTATAACACTAATACCTACACATAAATACCTACGTAGGTACTTAGGTACCTAATGATGATTATATATTATTAGGCTTTTTGTCATATTATAAATAAATAAATAAATATCCATCACGCCTTATCCCCGAAGGGGTGGCAGAGGCATATTATATGCCCACTTTTCACCGTGTGGAATCCTGTCCCACGTAATAGGTGGTGAGCCCATTGCCGTGTTGAAATAGACAGACGCAGGTTGTGGCTACCTGCTGTTGAAATTTTTTAAGCCGCCCATAAGGCCTTCAACCAGGCTTAACGACTGCCATTTTACTGGCAACCGGGACCAACGGCTTAACGTGCCTTCCGAAGCACGGAAACGCTCGCAAATGTAAATGCCACAAAGTGGTCACCCATCCGAGGACCAGCCATAGTGAAAGTTGCGTAACTCAGTGATCGTTTACAGAACACTGAGACCGCGGGGGCACGAGCGCTTTTTTTTTAATTATTATTAAGCTAGATTAAGTTATTCTTTACCATCATTATTTGATTTTTGCTATAGTAAAAAAGTAAAAATTGTTCAGACGAACTCGTATAGCATTTTTTTATTATTTCTAAGTCATATAACCCATAAGTACCACGTCCCACAAGGATCCATTTTAGGCCCCTTGCTATTTCTATCCTACATCAATACACTCGCGTGCAAGTAAATCGACTCAAGCCTCAAGTGCACATAAAAAGTGATATTACTTAAAAATGCCTTATTTTACCTCTAAATAATGTTTCTCATAATTAATACTAGTAATTATGCTTTAAAATTGTAACAAAATTTCAGTAATTTAAATAAACACTTGTCCTTAGAATGCAACTGAACGCAACCTCCCGTAAACTGCTCTGCGCTCTATACAAAACTTGCGCGACACAACCCCCTTTAAAAACCCCCTGTAATCGTTTTTTCTTATCAGTCGCTCACTAGACGTTGACCTGATCTCTACAAATTGAAGCTGTCATTTGAAGAAAATTATGGATACAACCCCTAAAGAGACGGTCAAGTCGTTGCCCTGTTGCAAGAAGGGTTGAACCAGCGAGAAGTCGCTCGTCGGTTGAATATGAGTCAGTCTGCTGTCTCGAGAGTGTACAGAAGGTTTCAAGAGACTGGTGCCTTCACTCGGAGGCCTAATACCAGCCGACGCCGGTGCAACTCGGAGCGTGCCGGACCGTGCGTGACCGGTTTTTCTTTACCTCTCTCCGAAATCGACACCGGACAAAGGAACAATGTTAGTGTAATTTTAATGTTGTAAGCACCCATTACTTTCTTGCTAGATTCTTCTTAAAGTGTAGGCTGCCCTTAGAACTGCCAACTAGAATAGCTCTTATTTTGATATGATTTTAAACATAACATTGATTTTGTTTTTGTTTTGTATAAATTCATTACTATATTATTGGTCAAACATCATGTCATCATCAAACTAATGTAATTACTGGCGGTTAAAAAAGAGTGGTCATCAGGCTCTACCTATTGCTTTGCGAATCTGGCAGTAAATGTAAAAGCAATAATCTTGACGTTCATAAGTGTTACTTTGTGACCTACATGAATAAAGATATTTCATTTCATTTCAAAATATTGACAAATGACACGAATAATTTTTTTATCTTTCGTACATTTGGTTTCATTTATACACAATATATACCCCATACTGTGAAATTGTATGAATTTTCAAAATTTTTTACAATATCGTTAACATTCACATTTTTTACTAAACTAGTGAATCGATTTTCATGCAATTTACATCATTTTAAATCTCAATTACTAGGCTTTAATTATGTAAAACATTATATAGAGTTAAATAAGGCATTTTTAAGTTATATTACTTTTTATGCGCACTTGAGGCTTGAGTCGATTTACTTGCACGCGAGTGTAGTATGACAGACCTAGGGTTACACGGACATTTAACTTTGTATGCAGATGACACTTCTTTGTTTTATTTTAGAGCTGATATACATTCTATCGTTTCACGAGCCCAACAAGATCTAGAAATTCTACTTGAATGGTTCAGATATAATCTACTGACCGTGAATGTCTCCAAGTCATGTTACATTATCTTTAAGGCTAAAAATAAAATAATCCCGCAAAACAACACTTTACACCATTAGAACAAAAATCTTGTGAAAAATACCTGGGATTGAGAATGGATAATTATTTAACTTGAAATAAACAAATTGACATTAATTGGATCACTATACAATGTTACTTACTGTACACCTAAAAAACATCGCCATACTATATATAACGCCCTTGTCAAATCACAACTGCTGTATCATTATAGAAATCTGGGGAGATGCTAGTAAAACAAAGCTACAAGAACTACAAAGAATGCAAAACAGGGTCATAAAGACACTATTTCAATATCCACACCTCACTCCAACACAATAAAAATATTAAGCAACAAAAATTATGAATATCAAACAACTTTATATGTACAACACGTGTATATTAATTAGAAAAATAGTAGATAAAACCATCCACACTAATGTAAAATTTATTAAAAAGTCAATGATAAGCAAGCGCAGTCTTCGTCGGCCTAGTTTACTTGTTTTACCAAAAATACGTACAAATTATGCTAAAAGAATATTACCTACGAAGGAGCACAGATATACCTATATAATGGACTTCCATCAGAAATAAAGAGTGTAAGCTCGTTTGGCGTTTTTAAATCTCAATTATCAAAACATATTATTCCCTGCCACTCGCATTAATAAATAAGTAAGACATTGCTACTAGAGTATTGAAACGCCAAATGTGTAGGTATGTATATTCTTGGAATTTTGGTTACCGAATTGTATATTACTGTTTCATTTATGTTCTCATGTAAGTGACTTCTTGTCTTTTTTGAGAATAAGTTCTTTAAACCTAAATAATCGGTCGTAGCTCTTGCCGTCGAAAGAAAAAAAAATTAGAATGTCATTCTCTAACCCAACGTTTCCCAAAGTGAGCTATAACGCCCCCTTGTGGGCGCTGCAGGCCTAATGGGGGTGGTAAGCCGGAAAAAAAATGGGGGCGTTGTGTAGGCTTCGGGGGGCGATTTGTAATTTCATCTAGCTAGGAGGACTCATAGACACCAACAGAGCTCTCGACTCTCGGCTACAACTTGTGAACATAAACTAATATTAATTAAGAGATTGCTCAAACTCTGTTCGATATTTCTCTCCGCGTAGTTCATGTATCTGTTCTGTTTTATTAAATAAATAGAAAAAAATCATGTCAATCGGTCGCTCCGTTTCGAAATCAAAGTAGACACAAACAAACAAATAAAAAGGCAATAGACATACTTTCGCATTTTAATAGTTATTAGTATTCCTAGATAGGTAATTTTCGTAGATAATAGACCGCGGGCAATCATTTTTAACAAGTTTTTGTTAAATAACCCGATTTGTGCATTCCCGTATCAATCGGCTGATTCATAGAATACTTGTTCTTACTTGTTGAGTACAATTGAGCGTCGATTGAGATAAACGAGTTAATGCATGTTTGTCTTATTTCAGTCGGTGCGTGCTGCTTATGCAATCCTATATAAACAACGGAATATTTATTTTATTTTCATTTGCGGTTTCGCGCGTAATAGATAAGCAGTACTTAAGTTCAACACTTACTTACGTCGTATTTCTTAAAACAAAACAATGTCGGAAGTTAAAAAGAAGAGACGGCAATACTCTGTGGAATATATTAATTTCGGATTCATTAAAAATCCCACAAACCCATCGTCGCCTCAGTGCCTTCTATGTCTAAAAACATTTTCGAATGAAGCAATGAAGCCTTCAAGTCTGCAAGATCATGTGAATAAAATGCATCCAGATAAGAAAGACAAGAATGTAGCATATTTTCAAGACCTAGAGATGAAGCATAATACTCAGCCAAGTGTAGCAAAACTATTTTCGGCAGCTGCTAAGCAAGATGACGACGGACTTCGAGCTTCGTACAATAGCTATTTGTTAATTGCTCAAAAAGGCAAACCACACAACATCGGAGAAGAGTTAATTTTGCCAGCAATAAAGGAAGTAATTACTACTATGCTTCATAAACCGGCCGCAGATATTATCCGAAAAATTCCTTTAAGTAATAATTCTGTGAAAAGACGAATTGATGAAATGGCTGAAAATATTGAAGGATCATTGTGCAATCATCTGAAGACTAGTCAATTCAGCTCGATGAGTCCACGTTACCTACTAATGAAGCATTGTTGCTGTTTTACGTGAGGTTTATTAAACATGAGAAAATATGTGAAGAACTATTGTTTGCTAGAAATTTAGAGACCGATACAAAAGGCGTAACCATATTCAATACATTGGAAAAGTTTTGTGATGAGAAAGAGATTCCCTTGAAAAATATTATATCAGTTGCTACGGATGGCGTTCCGGCTATGACAGGGTGCCATAAAGGCTTCATAGCGTACTTAAAACATAAAATTCCAGATGTACTTGCTGTACATTGCGTTATTCATAGACAACATTTGGTTGCTAGAAACTTAAGTGAACGACTATTTCAATCACTGCAATATGTCATCAAAGCAGTCAATAAAATCCGTACCAGATCTTTAAATGATAGATTATTTCATCAGCTTTGTGTTATTAATGACGAAGATTCCAACCGTTTGTTGCTTCATACTGAGGTTCGTTTGCTATCAAGAGGCAACTGTCTGACTCGATTTTACAACCTGTTTGACTCTGTGATAGAGTTCTTGGAAACTAAAGATACAGAATTGCGCAATAAGCTCATTACATCAATAAGTGATATTGCTTACATGACAGACCTATATAAATTGTTCAACGATATGAATCTGCACTGCAAGGCGATGAACTAAATTTAATTAAAACAAAAAAAGTCGTTGCTGCTTTCGCAGCCAAACTGCTTCTACACAAAAAGAATATGGGCAGACGTGAGTTTCACAATTTTCCGAATTTATCAGTATCCTGCAGTAACGACGACTTGTTTGCCTACTGCCAACATTTCGAAAACCTCCACATTGACTTCTCAGAACGATACCAGGACATTTTGAACTTGGAAATACCAGGCTGGGTGTTAGATCCGTTTTCAAATGCCAACACAGCAATCTCACCTCAGCTGGAAGAAGAACTTATAGAATTGACAACAAACGAGGAAAATAAAAACCAAGTTCAAAAATGGCTATTAAGAATTTTTACTACAAAAACCGATCCCGCAATTGTACCCTGTATTGTGGTCAATTGTTCAACGATTCTTGATAGCATTCCCATCGTCATATTTGTGTGAATGTGGATTTAGTGCTGTGGCAACGCTGCTTACTAAAAAAAGAAATCGTTTGCATGTTACCGAACGTGGCGACTTGCGGCTGTTCTTGATTAAATTGGAACCTAATATCAACAAACTTATTAAACAGCATCAGATTCATCCTTCACATTAGTTTTTATATAAGAATCGATTATGTTTGTTTTATTTTGAATAAAAGATACTCTCTCTGAATACTATAAAGTTGCGTTTTAATAATCATTCTCATTGGCAGGTGTAGCCCGTAAGAGTTAACTTGAGACCTGAGCGTCGTTATGTACTACCTACTGTGCTCAGGTCTCATGTTAACTCTTGCGGTTTATAGTAAAAGTCTATTTTAGAATGAATGTTTAATCTCCGCTAATGTAGCTCACAACAATTAATTAATTAAATATGAAGTTATAGTGGTTTTTAAGTAGGTGAAAAAATTTATTTAGTCTCAAAGTGGGCAGTAGACAAAATAAGTTTGGGAACCTCTGCTCTAACCGATAAAACCATTTTTTTCGTTGGGTGTCACTTTTTTTTGGGTAAGTACTTTTTGTATGGAGCGCGAATGATGTCCTTTGTTTGGATCATTTAAATTGTACATCATAATTTATTACATACACACATATTGTCACGCCTTTATCCCCGAAGAGGTAGGCAGAGGCATAATAAACACCCACATTTCACCGTATGCATTTTTGTTCCACGTAACAGGTGGTGAGCCCATTGCCGTGTTGAAATGGACAGGCGCAGGCAGTGGCAACCTGCTGTTGAATTTTTTTAAGCCGCGCATAAGGCCTTCAACTTGGCTTAACGACTGCCATTTTATTGGCAACCTGGACCAACGGCTTAACGTGCCTTCCAAAACATGGAACTGGGGTGGGTCTAGAGGTCAAAATAAATTTAATAAAATAAAATGTGTCTATTTTAGATGTGAAATTTGAAAGAAATTTTGAACCTATTGCCTTTTTAGTAGTATTAGTGACAAACAGGCTTAAAGGTCTTATGTGCTAGACACTAATTAGCACTACCAATAAAAGTCCTGGAAGTCTCGGACTGAATATAAAAAACATAATTTATTATAAGGTACTATGCCTTTAATAATTTTGCATGCCAGATTGGCAGAAATATGGTGTAACCGAAATTTAAAAAATCACCTATGCACCTCTTTTACACCTGTATTTAGCAAAACAAAAATAGTTAACTAGTTTCACACTGTATTGAATCCCTGACGGGGTAGTCGGAGAGGACAGATCGCCCGGCTCTGCGATCTAAACAAAAAAACTTTGGTAGGTATTACGGCAGTAACGCCTTTGCCTAGGAACGAAATTTAAGCACAATGTCAAAAAATTATGGCTAGGCTAAATAAGATGAATCTAACAAAAGTATTCAAATTAACTAACTAATTATAAACACGCTGTCAGGGAGACGGGGTAGTCAGATAGGACAGATCGCCAGACTTCAAGAACATTGAGCAATCTGCTCACGCGGTCTTCAATATACAAGTGTCGGCCTACCCTGACTCCTACTACCTTCTACTTTCGCACAATATAATTATTATATTCTTCGTCAATTGTTCCTTACTCATTCGTTCGACGTGTCCAAACCAACGGAGCACGCCCTTTTCCAGCTTAAATGACACTTTCATTCAAACTTGCCATATTGCGTATCACTTAGTTACGTATTCAGTCGGCCATAGTTAAAATGCTCAAGTGATTGCATCTCCACAGCATTCAAGTTACTTTCATGCAACTGCTGACATACCCAGGTTTTGCTACCGTAAAGCAACGTGCTTCTTTTACGATGCTTTGTCGCTTTACCAATTGGGACAAAGCACCGTTAACTTTGTTTCCTGTAGCTACTCGCCGTTTTACATACGAATCACATCTTCCGTCTGCGCTAAACGTACTCCTCAATACACAATTGCATTCACTTGCTCTAGATGTTCCTGGTTTACCCAAATCTCGCATTTAGTTCTTACGTCATCTCTTTCAAATATTAGAACCATAGTTTTACTAGCATTCAAGTAAAGACCCTTACTTTCACACTCCTCTTTCATATTAGTGACTAATGGCTGAAAGTCGGCTTCTGATGAGGCCATGAGCGCTGCATCATTTCAAATTAAGTAGTTTCTAATACTCTATATTCTTAAAATAAATAATTTTGGTCAATCCCCATTGTAGGAATAAGGATCTAGTTATTTATCTTTTTCTGTACAGTGCGTTCGAAATGGCTGTACAGACAAAAATAAAATAAATATCCATCACGCCTTATCCCCGAAGGGGTGGCAGAGGCATATTATATGCCCACTTTTCACCGTGTGGATTCCTGTCCCACGTAATAGGTGGTGAGCCCATTGCCGTGTTGAAATAGACAGACGCAGGTTGTGGCTACCTGCTGTTGAAATTTTTTAAGCCGCCTATAAGGCTTTCAACCAGGCTTAACGACTGCCATTTTACTGGCAACCGGGACCAACGGCTTAACGTGCCTTCCGAAGCACGGAAACGCTCGCAAATGTAAATGCCACAAAGTGGTCACCCATCCGACGACCAGCCATAGTGAAAGTTGCGTACCTCAGTGATCGTTTACCGAACACTGAGACCGCGGGGCCACGAGCGCTTCATAAAAAATAATATAAAAAACATTTGTCTCCTTATCAGGTACATATTTTGGCGCAATAAAAATAGAACGATGCTTGTATGAAATAAACTACCAGAGTATAAAGGCTGGCCCCTTTAACGCGGTCAGTACGGGCAACTCTAAAACTATAAGACAGAAAAATCTGTTCTAAGGAACCATGTCACCGATTTTGGCTAAAGATTTTGGTGAAAAGAAAAAATGCATTCAAACTTGCAAACGTCATAGATTAAAATAATATTCGTTTCGATTGCTCCGCCACGGTGTCCAATCAAAAAAAGCATTCCGTCAAAAATTTTTCGAAATTTGTCAAAATATACCAAAAATTTGTCAAAGTAGAAATAAAGAAGATATTGTTACGTTCGTAGGGTGGGTACTAATAGGAATTGCACTAATACCACAAATTTAAAAGAAACACTTTAATTACCCTAAATAAAAACAAAAACACTACAATTAATAATCGCCACTAAACACAAATTCTTCGCTTAGATAATTGCACTGTAACAGCATCGCACTATTTAGCTTCTTCGATCACTTCAATCCGCACTGTTCGCTTCCTCAAAGGAGACTGTCCTGTAGCCGCGTGCTCGGCCCTTTATATACGCCTAGTAATGTTCTGGAATATTCGGGAGAATTCGTTCGGTACCTACAATCGGGTACATCTCTAGAATGTTCCACACGATACTAGTTGCTCCTTCGGTATGCGCCGGAAGGTTCTCGACCTATTGCTGTCCCTTCTGGTGCTATCTCTATTACATAGTTCTAGAATGTTCTTAGTGTAGCTATCTCTTTTTAATAGTGCTATCCCTGTCTAATAGCTCTGGAATATTCTGAATGTAGCTCTCTCATTCTAATACTGCTATCCTTGTCACTCTTTCATGAAATTACGCTATATACTGAAGTGGGCTTCAAAGGCCCATAAGGGGTCCTGAAAACGCCTGAAAAAGGGTTTTCAGGTTATGATGTCATGTGATAGGGGTGGCCTGAAACAAACTGAAAACATGTTTCAGGCGCCTGAAAACAACGGCAACTGGGGTGAAAGTCGGATAATTTGGTATGTGATAGAGCCTCCTCGGAAACGGCCTGAAACCGCTTTTCAGCCTGCTGAAAACGTTCCCAAGGCCCAGAAAATGACGTCTAAAGTTGTTCACTAGTCTGCCGGCGTAACACTACCCTCTCCTAAGACATGCTTGTCCCGAGCATCGTTGTCTCCATGATATCTGGCAAGTCGGTCAACGTGAACAATCTTGCAGGGACTACGAGGACTTCGCTGTATTCGATACGTGACGTCATTGATTCTAGTAACCACTCTATATGGTCCTTCCCAGTTGGGGGATAGCTTTGGGGACTTCCCTTTCCGCCGCATAGGATTATGTAACCACACCAATGAGCCTTCATCAAACCCAACTTGGTTTGATCTCCGATCATATCGAGTTTTCATCCTTTCACTAGCTTGAAGCCCGTGTTCACGAACAAGTTTGTGAACACCGTCGATCCGATCCCGTAACTCGCTCGCGTACTCGGTGATGGATCTAGGTGAGTCTGGAGGACGCCTAGTTAGAAGATCTGCAGGTAGACGAAGTTCTCTCCCAAAATTCACGTATTAAATTCAAATAGGGTAACAGCTGTGCTTTCATGAGTTGCGGACCTATACGACATCAAAAAGAGCGGAATGTGTCGGTCCCAATCTTTCTGGTGACTCTCGAGAACTTTGGCCAAGTGTCTTTCCAGTGTCTGGTTAAATCTTTCGACCATTCCATCCGATTGTGGGTGATATGCAGTCGTTCTCGTTTTATGCAAACCCATTATCCGGCAAGTTTCTTGAAAGACCATAGATTCAAAGTTCCTGCCCTGGTCGCTATGAATTTCAAGTGGCACTCCAAACCGACAGAATACCTCATTCACTAATTTTTCCGCTATGGTGGTCGCTTCCTGGTTGGGAATGGCAAATACCTCCGGCCATTTGGTGAAGTAATCCATCACCACCAAAATGTACTTATTCCCGGAGTCTGATGTTGGAAACGGGCCCGCAACATCCAAAGCAATTCTTTCCCAAGGTACTCCAACGTTGTACAACTTCAGTGTTCCTTTGCTGCGGGTATGTGGACCCTTGACTGATGAACAGCTAGTACACTTTTTACACCAGTCTTCAACGTCTTCACGGCAGTGAATCCAGTAAAACCGTTGGCGAATTTTCATTAGCGTCCTTTTCATTCCAAGATGTCCGCCGGAAGTTCCGTCATGAAAACTCTTCAAAACATCTCTCACTCTTATCTTTGGAACAACAACCTGCAGGTGAGCATCTTTCCCATTCGCCGACTCCCATTTCCTGCACAGTACGCCATTATGCATGACCAAGCTATCCCATTGTGCCCAATAGCTCTTTGTTACTGTGCCCATCGGGGCTACTTCACACCATCTCGGTTTGGGTATTCCTGCGTTAATCCAATTGAAAATGGGTTGGATATCTAGGTCCTCTTGCTGCGCTTGTTTCATGACTTCATCGCTCCACTGTTCGCTTACGGTACGGTCCTTAACATTCTCACACATTCCTTGTCTTCTTGCCTTAGGCAATGTTTGCAGTCGTCAGGACAAGGTCTTCGAGAAAGAGCGTCTGCATTTCCATGTGACTTCCCGCTACGGTGTTCGATGATGAAGTCATACTCCTGCAGCTGTTCGATCCACCGTGCCACCTGTCCTTCGGGGTTCTTAAACTCCAACAACCACTTCAAGGCAGCATGGTCCGTTCTGATACGGAATTTCCGCCCGAGCAGATATTTACTGAAGTGCTGCAACGTCAGTAATTCTCTTCGAGTGACGCAATAATTTCTTTCTGGTTTTAATAGCGACTTACTAAAGTATGCGATCACGACGTCCTGATCTCCCTTCTTTTGTGACAAGACTCCACCTATACCAGTATTGCTGGCATCCGTGTCCACAACAAAATCAAGTTCCGGGTCTGAATAACCCAAAATGGGTGTTTTACAAAGATTCTTTTAAGATCTTCGAACGCTGCAGTACACTGTTCATTCCAATCGAATTTTCTTTTTTCTTCCGTTAGTTGATTCAAGGGCTTTGCTATATCAGAGAAATTCTTCACAAACCGTCTGTAGTATGAGCAAAGTCCTAAAAAGGCGCGTACTGCAGTCTTGTCCCTCGGTATAGGCCAGTCCTTAACGGCACTTATTTTCTCAGGGTCCGTCTGTATACCGTTCTCCAAGATCACGTGACCTAGATAATTCACTTTGCGTTTGAATAGCGAGCATTTTTTCGGACTCAATTTAAGATTTGCTTCTCGTAACTTAGATAAGACCTGCTCCAGCTTTCTGAGGTGGTCGTCAAAGTCTCTTCCAACGATGATGATGTCATCCAAATAGACCAAGCAAGTGTCGCCAAGTAGACCAGCAAGTATTTGTTCCATTAGTCTCTCGAATGTGGCCGGTGCATTACATAAACCAAACGGCATCACATTAAACTGCCAGAATCCCTTTCCAGTCGAAAAGGCCGTTTTCTCCTTATCTTTATCCTTGAATTCCACTTGCCAATACCCACTTTTTAAATCCAAAGTAGAAAACCACTTCATTCCATTTAAAGTGTCCAAAGTATCGTCAATTCGTGGCAAAGGATAACTGTCCTTCTTGGTCACATCATTAAGTCGACGATAATCAACGCAGAATCTCATGGTTCCGTCCTTCTTCTTAACTAATACTACGGGAGAACACCATGGGCTAGTTGATGGCTCAATAACGCCACTGCTTCTCATCTCTTCGACCATATCGTCCACATCTTTCTCCCGAGCTATTCGAACTCGCCGAGGTCGCTGTCGGATGGGCATTATTTCACCAGTATTGATTTGATGCTGTACTACTCTAGTTCTGCTAATATCACTGTCATGTGAGAAATGACATCTTTGTATCTCAGTAGTAACTTGTGTGCCTTAGAAAGTTCATCCAAATAAAAGGACTGTCAATTTAACGTTTGTCTGGACAGCCCGTGTGATTTGAATTTTTTTTGGTTTCTTTTAATAATCTAGTCTAATTTGTGTTTCTTATTGTACATATTGTTAGTATTGTGTTTTTACCGGTATAAGGTATTGTGCTGTGCCTTTATTGCTTATATCTTCATGAAATTCAATGTGGTTATTAAAAATGGATAGAACCAAACCTCCGGATCCCCCAGATGATCGTCCCGTTACTCCCACTTTCTCCCCTCTCCAGTTTAGGAACGCACCCTGTACTACAGTAAATTCACAGTTTCAAACTGCCGAAACGGTCGGTAGCTTTTCGGAAACCCATACTCGAAAACGACACGTCAATGAAGACTCCCCAGTAAGCCCACCTTCCAAACAACCAAAAAGTCAGGTTGCACGGGAATATTATACGGGAGAGGATAAGGCACCATTAATTATCCATGTCTCACGTATAGAACAGAGCCTAACTATGGCACTGTCCTTCACCCTATTTCTTTTGGTATGTTCTTACTCAACCATAATGTCGGCAACATATCAAAGGATGGAATTAAAAGAGTAGGGAGAAATCGTGTTTCCGTAGAATTTGTGTCAGCTCGTGACGCCAATATTTTTTTAAACAACAATGTCCTTCCCAAAAATAATTACATCGCCTCCATACCCTCCTTCAATGTCACGCGTATGGGCGTCGTTAGTGGCATCCCATCCGACGTTACGGAAGAGGAAGCAAAAACGTTCATTTCAGTTCCTCCAGGCTGTGGCAAGATACTTAAAATTAGACGAATCAACCGGAAATCTATTAGAGACGGAGTCACAGAATGGAAGCCTACTGAGACCTGTGTTTAACCTTTGATGGTCAGACCCTTCCGAAAAGAGTTTATTGTTGCTACACTTCACTGCCTGTACAACAATACGTATTTCCTACGATTCAGTGTCGTAAATGTTGCAGGTTTGGACATATTGAGTCAGTATGCAGGTCGAAACCCCGTTGTTTAAAATGCGGGCTAGATCATCCAGGCAATAGCCGTTTCGTAATTCCAGAAGAAGCCTTTTGCGTTTTGTGTTCCGGCAGTCACTATGCTAACAGCAGGGATTGTCCGGAGTATGGAAGGCAAAAAGCTATTAAGATCTCAATGGCTGAACATTCAATTTCTTATGTAGAGGCTAGCAAATCCATCCCAGTAGTTTCACGCGGATATGCAAATGCAGCCAAGAGCTCTTCCACACAGTCATACCGTAAGACTGTGACTCTCAAGCCACGCTCTCGTGTCCCTCTCACACCATCCTACGACAAAACCGCCCATAGTAATCTAACAAGTTTACCTCAATCAACACAGCCAAATCGTTGTGTTCTATCTAACCCCAACATTCAATCTTTCTCCTCTTTCTCAGCTATTATTGAAGTTGTAATCCAAGTAATAAAATCCGTTCTATCTTCTACCTCTCCCTCTTCACCGACCAACGTTGCAGATAAACTTATTTCAATTTTATTAGACCTTCAAAATGGCTTCACAACTTGTGTTTCTCCAGTGGAATGTGAGGAGCGTGCTTCATAAGAAGCATGATCTCACTTTCCTCCTGAACAAGTATAACCCAATTGCCTGCTGTATTGCAGAGACTTGGTTAGAACCAGGTCTCAGCTTCCGTATCCCTCGCTACAACACCTTTAGGTGTGACAGAGAGGACGGCTATAGAGGGTCAGCTCTCCTCATTAAAAATACGGTTTCACAAGTTCCTGTACCTATTCATCCGTTTTCGGAGGATATATGTATTGTTGTGCGTAAAATAGAAGACATCACACTGATGTCTATTTATATTGCGTATCCTCATCAAAGCCACATACCAGTACTGAGACAAATATTCATGAGCGTCATTGGGCCTATTATTGTAATGGGTGATTTTAATGGGCACCATTTCAGATGGGGTTCGGAAAGATGTGATGCATTTGGAGAAAGCCTGATAGAGGTACTGGATGAACTCAACCTCGTCATCTTGAACGATGGTAGTCCTACCCGTCGGCCAAATCTCGGCCAGCGCAAAAGTTGTGTTGATCTCACATTTTGTTCGGCGGATCTAGCTGCATCTGTACAATGGCATTGTACAAATTTGTCACATGGTAGCGACCACTATCCAATAATTATTACTATCACAGACAAAACATACATGGAAAAGACTTCTCTCCCTCTGCAAAATTTTAATTTAAATAATCCAGACTGGAACATGTATTCTTCCCTTTTAGAAAACAAAATTAATACCCTTCCAAATTTAGCTTGCCAAAACCTGGGTACGTCTGGTTACTGCCATGTACAGAATTGTTTGGACAATCTTGTACGTGCTATCAACTCATGTGCAGAAATGAGTTTTCCATTAAAAAACTCTGCACGGGGCAAAATCCCATCTCCACCCTGGTGGGATCAGGATTGCACTAAAGCTGTAAGAGAAAGTAAGGAGGCGGAGAAGAGATATAACAGAGACATGACTATGGATAATTTAATTAACTATAAACATATATCAGCTAAATGTCGAAGATTGCTGCGCAAAAAGAAACGGGCAGGTTGGTCCAGTTTTTGCTCTTCCTTATCACCATCTACGCCAGCATCAGTTGTGTGGAGAAAAATTAACAGGTTTAGGTCAGGTTGCGTTCCCACCATCTCGTCCCCAATGACTAGGGAGACGGCTGAACAGTTTTTTGACAAAATAGCACCGCCCTATGTCCCTTCTTTACAGGAGAGCGAGTTTCGGGTTATGGGTAGACCTTGACCCTATGGACAAACCATTTACCCCACAGGAACTAACTATGGTGCTCGGCCATGTCCGAGACTCAGCGCCTGGACTTGACGGAATACCATATTCCTTCCTTACCCATTTAGGCGGCGACGCTAGAGAATATTTCTTAAATATTCTCAATTTCTGTTACCAAAATAGTTGGATTCCCGAGCAATGGAAGGTCCAAATTATACTTCCCATCTTAAAACCAGGTAAACAGTCTGATGACCCAAATGGATATAGACCGATTGCTTTGTCGTCTGTTCTACTAAAAATACTGGAACACCTATTAAAAAATAGACTGGAATGGATTGTCGAATCTAGAGATTTATTACCTCCAACACAGTATGGGTTTAGGAAAGGAATAGGCACCATGGACAGCGTGGCGACGCTTATCACGGATATACGTAATTCTCTTTCTAGTAATTTATCAGTGGTTGTGTCATTCCTCGACATAGCTTCTGCTTATGATAATGTGATGCTTCCCATTCTCATGCAAAAATTGCAAAAGATAAAAATACCGGCGAAGATCATCAAGTGCATAAGCAATATAACTATGACCCGCTCACTTTTTTTAAGAGTACAGGGAGAGGAGTTTGGGCAGCGAAGGACTTGGAAAGGCTTGCCTCAAGGCTCCGTTCTGAGTCCTTTGCTGTACAATTTATATACTGCAGACATTGGCTCCTGTCTTAATGTAAACTGCCACTTACTCCAATATGCCGACGATCTAGCTTTATATGTGAGTGACCTTTCTATTTTAGACGCAGCTACATCTCTTACTGTTTCTCTGTACTCGTTAAATGAATGGCTACTAGACCATGGTCTGTCGCTGTCAGCATCAAAGAGTACAGCAGTAATTTTCTCCAGAAAGAAATCAATCCCCACAATCCAAATCTATGTTCAAGACCAAAGTATTCCACTGGCTTCAAATGCTAAATTTTTGGGTGTATATTTAGATCAAAAATTGACAGGGCGCCACCACATTAATTACCTAGTAAAGAGATGTGAACGAGTCATCCCTATCTTAAAAGCTCTTACAGGTGTCTGGTGAGGTGCCCATCCATACACTATTAAATTGGTCTATAATGCACTAGTTCGCAGTATGATGGATTATGGTACTTTTCTATTAGTTCCTTGTAACAAAGGTGCTTTAATCGGACTAGATAAAATCCAATCAAAATGCCTTAGACTTATCACAGGAGGGATGAAATCCTCTCCAGTGAATGCATTGCAGGTTGAGTGCGCGGAGGCCCCTTTGGAACTTCGGAGACAATATTTAGCAAATCGGTTTATATTTCGCTTATTAGTCAAAAATACCCATCCACTTATTCAAAAATTATCTGAATTAAACTCCCTAACCAATACCGTTCAATATTTGCAACATAGCAGATTCCCTTAATACTAAAAGCTTTGCGGAATACTCTAAATCTAGAATACCCCTTAATAGCCTATAATAGACTCCCTCTATTCAACTATAAATTCGAAGTGTTGTGTTTTAAACCGGACATTCTGTTGGATATTGGGATTACCAAGGGGAGTGCCTTTGCGGGGGCAATCTTTAATTCAATGGTAATGTCTCAATGGCATGATTTCCATCGATTTTTTACAGATGCCTCAAAATTATCCCAGGACAGTGAAACTGGGGTGGCAGTGTACTACCAAAACTCTAGGATAATCTTAAAATTCAAATGCCCCAGAGAGTCATCAGTATTTACGGGTGAATGTATCGCCATTCTAGAGTCATGTATATATATATAGACTCCCATAATATCAATAAAGCGGTCATTTTCACTGACTCTTTAAGTTCTCTTAAAGCTCTAGAACAAAACCCGTACACGGATAAGCTGCGTAGCTCCATAATACTGGAAATAAAAAAACATCTGTTTAACTGTAGCATAAAACAAAAAACTGTTCAGTTAGTATGGATTCCCAGTCACTCTGGTATCAGGGGCAATGAGTTGGTGGATGAGCTAGCCAGAGGGGCTGTCTCTTCACCGTCTACTGACCTTAGACATCATAACTGCCAGGGATATGATTTATTAAATCTTCCAAGTAAAATGCTTCTGGCATCATGGCAAGCTCAGTGGTCTGAAACGGGCAAAATTAAAGGGAAAATTTATTACTCAATAAATTCGAACGTTACACTAAAACCATGGTTTTACCGTTTTAAAAAAATACCTAAGTCTGTAATATCTGTCATCTGCCGTCTTCGCTTAGGCCATTGCTGCTCTCCTGTGTTTTTACATAAAATCCGAGTAAGAGACTCATCACTGTGTGAATGTGGCTTTGATGAAGGATCTTTAGAGCATATCCTCTTCTCTTGTCCTCAGAACAATTCTGACTTATATAGCGAACTTGTTAGGCTAAAAATTTCTCTTCCAGTTAATGTTAAGTCTCTTTTAGCCCATCCTTCCCGACAATTACTTTCTACCCTGATGGCGTTCATCCGTCACAATGATATTAGGCTTTGAATAGTCTCCTTCGGAACTTGCAAATACTATGTACCTTACCATAGTATCTAAATTATGTATATTTTTAAATTATATACCTTTATGTATATTTTTCAGTGAAATTTTAATTTAATAACACAATCAAGATACACAATTAGTCAATACAAAATTGTTAATGTTGCTTATCAATAGTATACACATGGAAAACTCCATTGCACGTTAGACAGTGGCGGAATTGCCAGTACCCGCTCCGGCATAGGGGCCATAAGAAAAAGAAAAAAAAAAAAAAAAAGTTCATCCAGGGTGAGCTCGTTCTTGGAATCGTCCAGTAGTCTCTCGACATCCACTGACGGTACAGCACCATCAGGTTTCTCGATTTCGTCCGCTCCTTGACAGCTCCGTATCCAAGAGATCTCCTCACACGACCCAATAAGGGTTCCTTTCCCGAGCACACATTTAGTACTGCTTGGATTTAGAACCCTTACGAATGCGGTAGGTGATGTCGTTACCATCGTACGAGCGACGATCCAAGGTCTTCCGTCGTTAATCTTCTCTACCAACACACAACGGTGGGCCCCGCGCTCTGCGTGATATGGCAAACTTACCGGAACCAGCCCTTGAGACTTCGGTTGGAAAATGGTCCTTCGTGCACAGTACACATTCCCATTAATTCCGCCTTCTATAGGCACCTCGTCGGATCCGAATTTCAGAACTCCAACTTTCAAGTCGATCTTGCAGCCTATCCTCTCATGAAATCTAGGCCAACGATGCAGTCGTCCACGATGTCAGCTACGATGACTTTATGCCGGTAGTTCTTTTCACCAATTCCGAACACTACCTCCCGCTCACCTTGAATGGGAATATGCTGGCCGGTAGGTGTTAGCAGTTGGAGTTGCTTAGGTCGGACAAGATGATCTCTGGGCAGGTACTTCAGTAGCCGAGAACTGATCACTATCCGAGAAGCTCCGGTGTCGATGGTAAGGTGACATGGTATTCCACCAATGTCTCCTGTAACAACCAGACTATTCCCGTCGTTCGCCTGTGAGATCATAACTGGGACATTTCGACCACCAGCCAGCACTCGTCCCGTAGTCCTGGCTTTTATTCGTTTCCCTGCTGCGGCGCAGGGCCTGAGCCTGACGACCTTGTCATCGGGGCTGGGTCGCAAACTTCTCTCTTCTTCTTGGGGCAACCGAACTGTATGTGCCCTCGTTCGCCACAATTGTAGCATCGTGGTCCAAATCGTGGTGCAATTGGCTCCTTAGCAAATACTTCCCGCACCCTGTAAGGACGAATCCTGCCGTACAGCCTCTACTTCCAGTGCGTGGGCAACTGCGTCCTTAAGACTCCCGTGGTGCCCCAATCGCACTGCGGCTCTTACCTCAAGGTCCCGTATCCCGTCAATAAAGGCCTGCACCAGCATACTGTCCACCAGAGAGGCTGAAGCTCGTTGGTAAGCCTTCCTGACCAATTTCTCTATTTCTAAGGCCCACTGTTGTAAGGACTCATTACGCCCCTGGCTTCGGTCTTTCAATTGTGCTCGATACACATGCTCTAGGTGACTATCGCCGTAACGTGCTTCCAAAGCTTCAAGAAGACGGTCATATGTCCTGTCGTCTCCCAGGGCTTCCAAGATGGTGAGGGCCTCATCACGTAGGGCTAACGTTAACGCCGTTTTAGCTTGCTCCTTACTCCAGCCATTAGCCTGGGAAACGGACTCGCACTGCAGCTTATATGCAGTCCTTGACGACGAACCATCAAAGGGAGTTACTTTGAATCTCCCACCTCCTGACGTGTTAATCTCAGGCCCACAGGAACTGTTAGCTGCTTTGGACTCCAACTTCTGCAGGCGGTTTTCATAAGCCTCCACCTTTTCATTCACGTCGTGTATCCTGACATCCATTGTAACGTTACTACTTTCCGGGAGGGGAAAAAGTAAAGTTTAGGAGGAAACTGTCACCAGGACTGGAGGAGTCCTGGCTTAAAAGGAAAAGTAAAAGAATGAATAATGAAACATTTAATTAAAAAAAAGTAAGTAAAAAATGATACATTACACCATATCGGTAAGTTTCTCCTGGACCTCTAGCATTTCCTTCTTCCACGCTGTGGTATTTTCGAGGACCTCGCGCAGTATTCCGGATTGTTCGTCCTGTTTCCTGTCCTGTCTTTTAAGCTGTTCTTCCTGTGTTCTCGATAGTTCCTTAACCTGTTCTTCCTGTTTTCTAGCCTGTTCGTCCGGTTTTCTAGCCTGCTCGTCCTGTTTTCTAGCCTGTTCGTCCTGTTTTCTAGCCTGCTCGTCCTGTTTTCGAGCCTGCTCGTCCTGTTTTCGAGCCAGCTCCTTTAATAGGACTAGCATGCTGCTCAAGTCCACTTCTTGCTTGGGTGTGGTCCGCGGCTCTGATGTTCCAGCAACAGGCGTAGATTCTCCACTGGTTCCCATTTGGCTTCGGGTTTGAACCCCCCTGGGCTCGGTTTCACGTGGCATAATCGACATTTCCTATCCCACTTCTGACACCAAATGTTACGTTCGTAGGGTGGGTACTAATAGGAATTGCACTAATACCACAAATTTAAAAGAAACACTTTAATTACTCTAAATAAAAGCAATAACACTACAATTAATAATCGCCATTAAACACACTAAACACAAATTCTTAGCTTAGATAATTGCACTGTAACAGTATCGCACTATTTAGCTTCTTCGATCACTTCGATTCGCACTGTTCGCTTCCTCAAAGGAGACTGTCCTGTAGCCGCGTGCTCGGCCCTTTATATACGCCTAGTAATGTTCTGGAATATTCGGGAGAATTCGCTCGGTACCTACAATCGGGTACATCTCTAGAATGTTCCACACTAGTTCGATACTAGTTGCTCCTTCGGTATGCGCCGGAAGGTTCTCGACCTATTGCTGTCCCTTCTGGTGCTATCTCTATCACATAGTTCTAGAATGTTCTTAGTGTAGCTATCTCTTTTTAATAGTGCTATCCCTGTCTAATAGCTCTGGAATATTCTGAATGTAGCTTTCTCATTCTAATACTGCTATCCTTGTCACTCTTTCATGAAATTACGCTATATACTGAAGTGGGCTTCAAAGTCCCATAAGGGATCCTGAAACGCCTGAAAAAGGGTTTTCAGGTTATGATGTCATGTGATAGGGGGTGGCCTGAAACGAACTGAAAACATGTTTCAGGCGCCTGAATACAACGGCAACTGGGGTGAAATTCGGATAATTTGGTATGTGATAGAGCCTTCTCGGAAAACGACCTGAAACCGCTTTTCATCCTGCTGAAAACGTTCCCAAGGCCCAGAAAATGACGTTTAAAGTTGTTCACTAGTCTGCCGGCGTAACAATATTAGGGTTTAAAGTTGGCCGCGCGAACGAAACGTGGAGGATTGCGCGGCCACGGAGATCTCAACAACTACATGGGTTAGAGACCGAATTCTTTTTGTCAATTAAAGATTGAATTTGACAAAAAATGACAAAAAAGGAAGTATAAGGTCTAGAGCAATATTTTACGAAATATTCGCCTTTGAAGTTATGGCCGCGCAATCCTCCACTCGTTGTTTCTTTAATGTTGATTATTTTTTAAACCTTACGATTTCTTATAGTAAAATTAACACAAGAAAAAGGATCTTAATTTGTCGAAACTAATGAAAGCAATAAATACTACTAAAGTTTAGTTAAACAGGAGATATCGGTCCAAAACAAAAATTCCGTGGCCGCTTGAACGAAACGCTACTTTGTAGGCTCATATCTCACTACCTATAATTGCTAGGATTTTGGTCTGAACAATTTATTCGGCATATTAGCCTCATTATAATGGCGTATTGTTTTACCCTCAAAACAGTTTACAACTCGTGTTAAATCAAAAATAATGATGTCTCATATGATGTTCTACCAGGGTGACAATAATTTCGATATAATTTGGACATACCTTATCCTACTACACTAAGGTCCATATTCCAGAACGTTTATCAATACTCAAGAAACACTTGAGAGTAGATTTTATAAGGCAAAATCTAGTCTCAAGCGTCGATTGAGTATTGAGAAACGTTCTGAAATACGGACCTAAATCCATCTATTAAGAATAATTAATTTACCTATATCATAACTTGAAGTTATCTTCAGCTTGTAAACTTTTTGTTTTGTTGTAATTTGATAGCCATGGAATTTCATAGAATGCGTTAAAACAATCATCACAAGAATCAGTAACCTGAGGCTATCTATGTGGAGACTGCAGACCCAGGTCAATTTGCGACAGTTTTCGCTTACCATCCTAATTTTTTTTATTAAAGCTTAAGCCAATGGCGCCACTGAGATATTTAAAAAAAAAAAATATCTTTATTTTGCATAGACCATTTTAACGGCGCTTACAAAATGTCATACCCTATTTAAAATATTTAAAGCGACCACCGGTTCGGAACGCGGCCCACCTGAGAAGAACCGGCAAGAAACTTAGGAAGGCTTTTTTTTTGATGGCCTATTTACAATTTAATATTATTTCACTTTGCCAGCAGATCATTTCCAGGCGTCCCTGTCCTGCAAATAGTCTGTAACGGAGTAAAAACCTTTTTCACAAAGCTTGCTTTTAATAAACTTTTTAAATTTATTTAAAGGTAAATTTCTCAGGTCACAGGGAAGCTTGTTGTAAAAGCGTATACAGTTACCCTGGAAAGAATCGCCAATCTTATGTAGTCGACTGTGGTGGACTGAAAGATTATTTTTATTTCTAGTGTTTATATTATGTTTATCACAGAGTTTAGAAAACTGTGATAGATTTTTCTGGACATACATAAGATTGGCAAAAATGTATTGTGATGGTACGGTTAGAATATTTACTTCTTTGAATTTTTCTCGGAGAGAAACTCTGGGGCCCAAATTATAAATAGCGCGTACAGCCCGCTTTTGTAGAACAAAAATAATATTTAAATCTGCAGCACTCCCCCAAAGGAGAATACCGTAAGACATAATACTATGAAAATAGCTGAAGTAAACCATTCTAGCCGTATCCACATACACACACAGGCTGTCTTTTCTATGTGTGGGCCCCACTGCAAATTGGCATCAATAGTTATACCTAGGAACACAGTTGATTCTACAAACTCTAACACTTGTCCATTCAGTTGAACATTGGCCGCAACTTGTTTTACATTTGGTAGAGTAAATTTTATACATTTAGTTTTATTTTCATTAAGGCAAAGATTATTTGAGCTGAACCAATGAACTACTCTTGCAATTGCATTGTTTACATCGTCATAGTTATCTAATTGTCTTTTAATTTTAAAAATTAATGAGGTGTCATCTGCAAACAAAACAATCCTATTCCTGTCCCCTACATAAAATGGTAAATCATTAATATAAATGAGGAACAAGAATGGCCCAAGTATCGAGCCTTGCGGCACACCCATTGTAACCATGGATCCTACAGAACGTGTACCATTAATATCGACCCTCTGTATTCTATTGTTCAAATATGAAGACAGAAGGTCGAGAGCTTTGCCTCTTATTCCATAGTGGTGTAGTTTCCTGCACAGCGTTTCATGTTGAACGCAATCAAAAGCTTTTGAAAGATCGCAAAATATACCTAATGCATCGTGCTTGTCTTCCCATGCTTCATGAATACATTTTAATAACTCAACACCAGCATCGGAAGTTGAGCGCCCTTTCGTAAACCCAAATTGATTCGCATGGAGTATTTTATGACTATTAAAATGGGATAGCATTTGATTCAAGATTATTTTTTCAAATACTTTGCTCAAAGTTGGCAGCACTGACACTGGTCGGAAATTAGACGGCTCTGTAGCGCTGCCAGCCTTGAACAAGGGAACGACTTTGCTGTGTTTCATTAAATCAGGAAATGTACCACTAGAAACACAGTCATTAAACACAGTTGCTAGATGGGGCGCAATTACCTCAATTATACATGATGCAGTTTTGACCGATAATCCCCAAATGTCCGCGGTTTTCTTAATTTCGATACATTTAAATGTTTTTACAATGTCCTGAGCTCAAATATCTGTGAATACAAATGCATCCCTGCAACAAAGAACAGATTCTTCTAATAAAAGTTCAGCGGAACTGGAAGATGCTTGGAGAGATTTTGTTGTCAATATAGGTACATTTTTGAAAAAGTGTTCAAACTCCGTAGCCACTTCCAGGTCCCCTGTAACATGGCAACCATTTACTTTTAAGTGGAAATCCCTTTCAGTCACTAAAGATCTACCGCATTCAGAGTTAATGATGTTCCAAGTCATTTTTATTTTATTTACAGAATTAGAAATTTTATTTTTAATGAAGTTTGACTTAGCAAGATGACACGTTTGTTTAAATATCTTTGAATAATTTTTAACATATTCCTGAAAGGTTTGCCTAAAATTATATGATTTTTCTGAATATAATTCAAATAATTTATTTCTACTTTTAAAGATACCTGGTGTTGCCCAGTCACTGAAAACAGGACGACCACCAATCTGTAGAGTTTTTGAGGTAAAAACTTTGCCAAACTCATCATTAATCAAATTAAATAAGTGTTTATATGACTGGTCTACACAAGTAAAGTTAGGTAGATATGGTAATCTCTTTAATACATTTTCTTTAAAATTATTCAAACGACTTTGGTTAATTGGTACATATTTAATTTGTTTTTTGCTGACTTTGTTACTACTTTTAGGAAATTTTATCCATTGGCCACGATGATCTGACTCCACAGGATCCACAATACCTTTATCTATAGGTTTAATATCAGTAAAAATATTATCAATACATTTTGCACTGGTGGCTGTAATACGAGTGGGTTCTAAGAATGTACTATGCAGATTAAAGGATTTAAATAAATTTTTCATTTTATTTCTCTCTGATGGAGTTAATGATGTATCTAATATATCAACATTAAAATCTCCACAAACTATTATAGATTTCTTAGAACATTGGCATTTGAACAGTGCTTCTTCAAGCTTTTCTTCAAATTTAATGTAAGAAGCATCAGGGGGACTGTATACGCTTAACAAGATGAAATGCTCAAACTCAATACTGGCAATCTCAATAACTCGCTCAATGGAGAGGGCTACTAAATCCTTACGTTCTTTAAATTTTAAGTTTTTATTAATTAATATTAAAGAGCCTCCACGTTTAGAATGTTTTCTATTGAACGAGCTAGCAACCTGGTAATTTACGAAGTTCAACAATGTGATTTGATGATCTTTTAACCAGTGCTCTGTAGCACAAAAAATATTAATAATATTTTTTGTGAAGAATTTGCATTAATGTATAGCTCTAACTCTAAATCTTTACCATTTATTAAACCTCTAACATTATGGTGCACCAGGTTTATAAAAACAATATTTTTACTAAGGTTATTCTCAGGGGCCAAAGTCAACTGGCCAGATTTATTATCTGTTGTCCTATAAACTAGTTTTTTGGAATTTCATTTTCCAAATGTGAAGTATCAAAACTATCCTGCTCAATAAAAGCAGTTGTACTAGCCAATAATTTGGCTTGAAAAATTAAAAAAATAGATAGCAACAGAGCTACCTTTCGTTGTAAAAATTTTGATAGAAAATATCTATCTAATGTCAACAAACTATTATTATTGAAAATTATGTTCCAATCGAACAATTCAATTTTTTTGGAATATGATACCATGGTATGTAGTTTCATATTTAATTTGTATCTTAAGTGATTTTCCTTGTGGCTCATAGCAGTGCTGTATGGCAAGGTGGACAAAATTACTTGTTTTACTTGCAGACTTGATAACTTATCAAAAACTTTTAAAAGTTTGTCACTATTAATATTGCCTCTTCTGCCAACCAGCACCACTATAGTAGACTGCATGCAGTGTGTACCAGTCAATATAAAATCTATAATTTGAGAGTATGAAGCTCCTGGATATGTATGATTTATTACAGAATGACTTAACTGTGATAAATAATGTCCAAAATTTTTACCTATTTCATCGCAATAGACTATGGTCTTTGCATCACTTTTTATTTGCATTTTTTATATGTATCATATTACCAAAGCTGGTACTAATTGAGCTAGGGACGTTGCATGCCACACCATCATGATGTCGAGCTTCAATGTGTCGCACAAGCGTGCATTCAAACTATGTTGAGTCGCAGTAGTTTAGTCACACCAGCAATAATCGCATTTCCATTTGTCGAGCTCACATTACACTCTAAATATAAAAATGTCTTTATTTTGCATAGACCATTTTAACGGCGCTTACAAAATGTCATACACTAGAACTAAGGATAAATTTAATATTTTAAAGTGAGGTTCGGAACGCGGCGCAACTGAGATGAACCGTCTTATTGTATCTATGTATACACTAGCTGACCCGTGCAACTTCGTAAGAGGTAGAGCGAGAAAAAGAGTGCGGCATACGAATTTAAATTACAATTATAAAGAAGCTGAAACTTAGATTTGGGTTATACATGTATTTTTAATGCCACATCAAAAAATAGTAAAAAATAATTGTTCAAAAATAATATAACAAATTTGGGGTGGACCACCAAGGGGTATGAAAAATAGATTACGACCGATTATCAGATCTATCAAATATACATATGCTTATTCACGCACCATAAATTAGAAATTGGTTCTTCGTTTAATGGACAAATAATAAGTACACCTTAGATTATATAAACACCCAGATACCGCGTCCAGTACAACGCGTGCCGTCAAAGTTGCTGCCACTTTTTTAGCCATGTGTGGGTAAGCCGCGCGCGGCGCGAGTATATTACGTACTCCGTTGCGTTTGTGTCCACTACGCACAGTGCAAAAGAAAGCGTGTAAAAACATTTACCCCAAATATTGGGAGATTTAGCTTATTAGTTAGTGACAGTTTAAAAATTGTTTATTTCAATGGTATTGAATTAAATGGTTCGTTTGAAGTTTGTAAAGTTTATAAAACTAAATGTATTAAATTTACTCTACCAAATGTAAAACAAGTTACGGCCATTGTTCAACTGAATGGACAAGTGTTAGAGTTTGTGGAATCAACTGTGTTCCTTGGTATAACTATTGATGCCAATTTGCAGTGGGGCCCACACATAGAAAAGACGGCATCTAGGTTAAGTTCGGCTGCATACGCTGTAAAAAAGATCAGGACTCTTAACAGATGTGGATGCGGCTAGAATGGTTTACTTCAGCTATTTTCATAGTATTATGTCTTACGGTATTCTCCTTTGGGGGAGTGCTGCAGATGTAAATAACATTTTTGTTCTTCAAAAGCGGGCTGTACGCGCAATTTATAATTTGGGCCCCAGAGTCTCCCTCCGAGAAAAATTCAAAGAAATAAATATTCTAACCGTAGCATCACAATACATTTTTGCCAATCTTGTGTATGTTCAGAAAAATCTATCACAGTTTACTAAACTCTGGGATATACATAATATAAATACTAGACATAAAAACAATCTTTCAGGTCACCACAGTCGGCTGTATAAGATTGGCGATTCTTTCCAGGGTAACTGTATACGCTTTTACAACCAGCTTCCCTGTGACCTGAAAAATTTACCAATAAATAAATTTAAAAAGTATATTAAACGAAAGCTTTGTGAAAAAGGTTATGACTCTATTAAAGACTATTAAAATTAAAGACTATACAGGACAGGGATGCCTGGAAATGATATGCTGGCAAAGAAAATATTATAGTCATAAAATACATAATTAAAATATTAAATTGTAAATAGGCCATCAAAAAAAAGCCTTCCTAAGTTTCTTGCCGGTTCTTCTCAGGTGGGCCGCGTTCCGAACCGGTGGTCACTTTAAATATATTATTTTTTCTTTAGTTTTAGTCTATGACATTTTGTAAGCGCCGTTGAAATGGTCTATGCAAAATAAAGATTTTTTTTTTATAGTAATATGTACAGGGGGAGTTTTTCAACTCGCAATATAATAATAATACCTTTGTAGGAACGGTACCTGATCCTATTCTCTTACGACCACCATTCTATTTGTAAGTATCTTTGAGATGAAAGTGAACTGAACAAATACATGTTCTTGTTTTGGGTTTCCACCAACTTTCATTTCTTGATTTTCTTATTATTTCTGTCTAATGATTTAACATTTTTGGATTGACTGGAAATCTATAGATATAATAACATTTGTTATTGACTGCCTCGGTGGTGCAGAGGAAGTGAATGCGACTGCCGCGCTGAGGTCCCGGGTTCGATTCCCTGGTCGGAACAAATATTTGTGTGATTTACAAATGTATTTTGTTGTGATTTACAAATGTTTGGGTATTTTCTATGTAAAATATGTATATATTTAGAAAGATTTAAGTATGTCTATAGAAGTTACCATAAGATTATATTCTAACTATGGGCTAGATGGTACTGTGTAAAAAAATCTCACAATATCATCGCTATGAAAATAATGTTCTCGCAGTGATATAATAAACTGATCAACACTATTCCAGAAAACAACTGGATTTCACACGAGCGGAGCTGTAGGCGTCTTTTATTTCTACTGATATTATAATATTAAAATTTGTGAAGATGGTTGTTACTCAAGCACGCGTTAACCGATTTAAATAAAAAAACGGCATATAGCTAAAACATTGACTGGATTAACATACATAGTACTTCTAATTCCGAAAAAAACATCTTATTCTCATGGGAAGCACTTTTTGTGTAATGACCAAATTTCATGCGGGTGGAGCCGCGGGCATCAGGTAGTATATTATATTTAAAAAAATACTTGTGACCTGTTTACATTCTTATAATATCGCTGCTAGAATGAGATATCTTCTAAGTGTTACGCCGCTTTTATAACATCGATGGCTCATGGCCTGTTTTACCTACCCACTTAATATTAATTAAACTTAAATAACGCATATAAAGTAATCTAAAAAATAAATAAACTAACAGTCAATACATCATTAGTAAGTACTTGAAGTTACTAATACTTATTAAGAAAACACGGGTAAATAGATTTCGCTTCCTTGCAACACTGTGTATAAGTAGTAGTCACCGACATAATAATTGTGTTAAAATCTTTATTATAGAAATATATAGTGAAATTAAATACTTACTTATGGAATGTGATGTCACAATTAATATCTTTTTTTGTATCATAGTTTTTAGAAATTTGCACCGCACAAGTAGGCATTTTCGAAATATTGTCTCGCAGCTCGGAAGATGTGCACTCGCGATGACGCAATACGCTCACTGGCGGGCGGATTGACTGACTTACCCGAACTAGTGCCTATTTTTTGGCAGCATTTTCGTCGCGCGCATTAGTAATCTGGGTGTTTATATAATCTAAGAAGTACACAACAGTTGTTTACAGTAAAGCAATTTTATTAACCTACACCTACACGATATTAAATTATAATAAACTTTAACGAGAGACTATAAAATATCAAACACCTTTCTTTACGTGTAAAACCCACCGTAGCTAATAAATAATAGGTATATTATGTGATTTTAATAGTCGGATTCCTACAATTTTAAATCTACTCAAGGTTATTCTTCTTCTGCAAAATCGTCCGGCACCGTAACTGGTGGTTCCTCTTCGCATTCTTCTGTGCATTGTTGGAAGTCCTCCGTATTCATTTCCGATATGCATTCTTTGCTTGGTTCCTGAGAAAACAATAGATTAGACTTTGTTTTATACACCAATATAACATATTTGTACAGTCAATGTCAATATTGTAGAGGCTACCATCGTGTTCAAAATAATCTAAGCTAAAAAGTATAATAATCGTATTATACTGTATAAAGAAATTGAATAAAATCATATCAGAATGACAGTTGTCGTTTTCTCCTTTCTCTCATTTCTATCCAGAACAAAACGTACAGGACAGAAGTAGAGAAAATCTCTTATAAAGTAGAGAAAATCTGCGCCACAACAGAGAGATTCATAAGATCATTCTCTGTCAAACCATAAAAACTTGAAAAGCTCTGCCAGCGATTTTTTCCTCGTACAACCCGGGCAACATCGGGCACATCTTCGCCAACTTGAGGGACGCTGTCTTATTTTTTGGGAATTCGATAGTGGATCTCAATTCGCTAGATATCGCCATGACTTTCCATCAGGTGGGTGACGTTATTTTGGCTAGATAAATTTATAATAAGTGCGTAAACTCAACATAATTCTTAAGATACATCACTAACCCCAGAGTGTTGTCTGTACCGCGCGTGGTATCCTTGAACCTTCTTGTCAATGCAATCGCCTTCACACATGGCCCACTCGCCCCAAGTAGTCATGGGGCATTTGGATTCTTCTGTTTCCGGGTCAACAGACGGTGGTTGCTCACTGCGAGATGAATTTTTGCTTTATATATTTAGAAAGACCTCTAATCTAAAATTAAGTGTGCTATCCACACGCGATGGGCAATGGGCTCACCACCTGTTACATGGGACATTATTGCATACGGTGAAATGTGGTCGTATAGTATGCCTCTGCCTACCACTTCGAGGATAAAGGCGTGACCATATGCATGGGCGTACCTAGCTGCCCCCCCCCCCCCCCCTTGGATTTGGTTTCGTCTCCTACTTTTGTCGATAAAAGTAGAAAAATATCTTTTTGCCATTTGCAATACACTAAACATCTTTTAAAAATCGTGAGGCACGCCCCTATCGTTTGTTAGCAGCGTTAAGCCGGACTTGAAACGACAAAACAACCACACCACACGATCTCTACCTATCAGTGTACCGCCGGGCGCTCCGGGTAACTCCCTATAAGGAACAAACTCCCTAGGTTCCCGGTAGACTGGCTACCACCGCGGCCTCTCCTAATGGTTTGGTTGTTATCCATTCTTTGGAGTATAGTTTGGATCCCGCTTTATGAGGCGGTGAGGCGAGCGTTCAATTTTAAGGTTAAGGTCTTGGACCTGCTTCTGAAAAACAGCGGGTTATTTAAGAAATATACCTGTTTTAATTGATATATATTAATTATTTACTAGTTTACGCACAACGGTTTCAACAGAAGAACTGAATAAAATGTAGCATAAGTTACTTCATATAGATATTATAAGAGTCTTAGTGAAAGTCCCATTAAAATCGGTTCAGTTGTGTCAGAGATTAGCCGGAACATCCAGACAGTTAAATAAATAAATAAATATCCATCACGCCTTATCCCCGAAGGGGTGGCAGAGGCATATTATATGCCCACTTTTCACCGTGTGGATTCCTGTCCCACGTAATAGGTGGTGAGCCCATTGCCGTGTTGAAATAGACAGACGCAGGTTGTGGCTACCTGCTGTTGAAATTTTTTAAGCCGCCTATAAGGCTTTCAACCAGGCTTAACGACTGCCATTTTACTGGCAACCGGGACCAACGGCTTAACGTGCCTTCCGAAGCACGGAAATGCTCGCAAATGTAAATGCCACAAAGTGGTCACCCATCCGACGACCAGCCATAGTGAAAGTTGCGTACCTCAGTGATCGTTTACCGAACACTGAGACCGCGGGGCCACGAGCGCTTCTAAGTCCATTTTTATTAGGTATCCAGGTTTTTGATTGCGTTCAGCATGAAACGCTGTGCAGAAAATTACATCACTATGGAATAAGAGGCACAGTTCCTGACCTTCTGTCTTTAAATTTCTTCTGTTAATTAAAAAAGCTTTGTGAAAAAGGTTATTACGTTGAAAGGTTGTTACTATTTGCAGGACAAGGACGTCGACGGAAATGATCTGCTAGCAAAGTGTAATAATATTAAATTGTAAAATAGGCCATCAAAAAAGCCTTCCTTAGTTTTTTGCCGGTTCTTCTCAGGTACTCCGCGTTCCTATCCGGTGGTCACATGAAAAATATTCAATTTATCTTATTTCTAGTGTATGACATTTTGTAAGCGTCGTTAAAATGGTCTATGCAAAATAAAGACATTTTTTATAAAGCGAAAATTTGTTAATTTGGAATTACAAACAGACACTTCAATTTTGTTTATCTGTATAGTCAAATAAATAAATAAGAATTATGAAATACTTAAATTAAATTTTAAGAACTTCCTACTTACTACCTATTTGTTCTTTAAGAAACAACCCAAAGTAGAAAAAGCCAACCACCAACCAAACCAAACAATAAAAAGAGTTTTGGAAGAATCGGCTTCTCTGGAGATAATTTTCATTGCAGCATTAGGTCAAAGTTATCAATGAATTGTCATTAAACGATTATACTGGCACGCGTTAAGCACATAGCTGATACTCTTACACTGTTGGATCGATAATAACCAAAAATAGCTAAGAACCACCACCAAGAAACGGCCTTCCAAATGAAAAAAACCGCATTGAAATCGGTCTCTCCGTGTGAGAGCTACGATGCCACAGACAGACACACACACCAACAACGACGTCAATCTTATAACATTGCGTTGGGGGTTAAAAACAGGTAACTTGAAGCTTGTAAAATATCTGCATGGCCCAGATCCTGGGTACGCCCATATGTATACTATGTAGGTATGCACAAGCGAAAGCTCTTGTAACACTTTAAAAAGTGTAATTGAGTTGCTCCCAAAAGTCAATATTCAGAGTCCAGAAGGTTTGAAACAATACCATAGGTACCATTGTACAATTTAGGAACATTGCCCGGGATTCCATTTATCAGTAGTTGTTGCAGTATAAAGATACAAGAAAGTTTTTAGCTGATACTATTATAATATGTTGCAGGCACTTGCATGGTGACAGTGATTAAATAAATACCTGGTAGTGGTTGTCGTAGGAGCTGGTGTTGGGCGATAATCATTTCTCTTATCGTCCTCGTTGCCACCTTCCTGACCTTCATCCATATCATTCCCATCATCCACACGTGTGCCGCCTGCACGTAAGCAAATTTAGATTTTATTGTTATTCTAAGTCAACCGGATTACACCTGCCGTGGTCACGGGTTTACCGATACGTAATTGAAGTACTGTACAAGGTAGGCATTATACTTAATAATATCATCACGTCATCACGAATGAGACCCGAGTTATACCCACAAATATAATAACTAACCATATCACTTCGTAACATATTCGGTCGGCCAAAGTTACGCCGCACAATTATTGAAATGATCGCATCTCCACAGCATTCAATTTACTTTCATGCATCTGCTGACATACCCAGGTTTCGCTACCGTAAAGCAACGTTGGCACTAGCACTGCGTTATGAATCGCCAGTCGCGCTTCTTTTTCTTTTAAAAATATACTTATATAAGTACTAGAACAAAAATAATTTAAATAAACAAACATTTATAACTAAACTATCTTCACGCTATATCCCTAACGGAGTAGTCAGAGAGGACAGATCGCCAGGCATCGCGATTCATAAATACTTCTTTCACTTCCTGTAGAATTATTAATAGCTTCATACATGCACGTCGGGTATCCGAGAACTTCTGCCTTTCCGTTTTTGAGGAATATGCTTACGTGATCTTCATATGTAGGTATGTCTCGGCCTACCTACATATTTATAAGTACAAAAAAATTAATCCTATTAATAATAACGAATACAATGAACCGCTCGTAGCCCCGCTTAATAGGTGTTCTGTAAACTTTCACTGTCAGTTATGTTCTGTAATCATCTTTTACTATTGCAAGTCCTCAGAGACACTGAGTCGTTGGTCCCGGTTGGTCTCACCACCTGTTACGTGGGACAAACCTCTTCAGGGATACAGGCGTGACTGAAGTAATTACATACATTATAGACAAGAAAAGTACCTACAATAAATATTGTGGGACCTTTTTTTTTACACAGTCCCATCTTACCCAAAGTAAGCTAATATAAGATTGTGGTATGGACTCTAGACAACGGATAAACATACTTATATAGTTCTAAATATATAAGTATGTTTATCCGGGAAACACCCAAACTCCGAAATAAACATTTGTGGAACCCACAAATATTTTTTCCGACCCGGGAAGCGAACACGGGACCTCAGCGCGGCAGTCGCGTACACTACCACTGCGCCACCGAGGCAGTCAAAAGTATTTTACAATAGTAATTATTTAGTTGTAACGTACCATATTCTTCAAGTACCAAGCTTTCTTCGGAGCAGTTGAGGCTGCTGTAAGTGCGGACTAGACGAAACTGCAACCTTGCAAAGGGCTTTAAATCTTCTTTATTGACATTTGCTATATCCACATTTTTAATTGTCTGAGGTGGCGACGTTTCTTCATTAGGTGACTGAAGTAATTTTCTTTGAATTAATATAACTTATAATAAGTCGGTACCTACCTACACTGATAGTAAAGATTTTTTTTCGATTTACTAGCACCAGCTACCCAGAGTTACCCAAGTCCTAGTTTTTTTAGGGTTACAGGCTTACAGCTGGGTGCTTTATTGCTTTTAGAAGATAACAATTTCTTATAAAACTGACTAGGTAGCAAGCAGAACCTTCAACCTTTCGTATTTCTTAAACTATTCCTCGGTTCCTATTATAAGCGTCTTCAGAGAAGGGGATATTTCCAACTAATCTCAAACGGCTGCAGTCATTTTAACGGGTATTTCACTAGCAGATAGTTCATGTTATAAGAAGCAAGTTACTTCTTATAACCTCAACTAACTTATGTAATCTCCATATTCATGCGGGAACGGGCAATACCGCGGGGCGTCAACTAGTTCTAGAATGAGTTCTTTTTTCGAAACCCATATTGATATAAAAAAAAACAATAACTACGAGGGCGGCACTGAAAATTTCAGGAATCAAGGAAGTGACACAACATTACTATTTAAAAATGTATTTAATGCTTTTCGAAGTATTCTCCGCGAAATTTGACACATTTTTCCATACGATGGAACCAATCATTGAAGCAACCATTCCATTCGGAAGTTGGGGTATCCAAAATGGCCGTTTTGTAGGCGTCCACAGCTTCTTCAGGTGATGAAAATCTCTGACCACGCAATTTATTCTTTATTTTAGGGAAAGTATAGAAAACATTAGGGCTTAGGTCGGGGCTGTACGGCGGATGGTCTAATAATTCTATGTTTTCTTGCTCCAAAAACTCTTTTGTTCTGTGCGCGGTGTGAGAACTCGCATTGTCGTGGTGGAGGATGATGCGGCGGTTGCAGTTCTCTTTACGGAGTTCAGATACGACCTGTGGCAAACAAATGCTAGCATCATGGGCGTACCATGGCAGCTGCCCCCCCCCCCCCCCTTGGCTTTGGTTTGGTCTTCTACTTTTGTCGATAATAGTACAAAAATAACTTTTTCCCATTTGCAATACCCTATACATCTTTTAAAAATCGTGAGACACGTCCCTTTTAACTGTTTGTTAGCAGCGTCAAGCCGGACTTGAAACGACTAAAAAACTCACGATCTCTGCCTATCAGTTTAACACCGGGCGCCCCCAGTAACTCCTCGCAAATCCTCCCTGGGTTCCCGTAGAGTTTGGCTACCATCGCGGCCTCTTTTAATGGTTTGGGCGTCATCCAGCTTCTTTGGAGTTTAGTTTGAATCCCGCTTTTTGAGGCGGTGAGGCGAGCGTGAAATTTTAAGGTCAAGCTGCCGTCTTGGACCTGCTTCTGTAAAAACAGTGGGTCATCCAGCGTACTAAACATAGTTATTTAAGAAATTATATAAATAATACCTGTTTTAATTTATATGTATTTCTTATTTACTAGTGGACGCACAGCGGTTTAAACTAAAGAACGGGATAAAAGTAGCCTAAGTTACTTCTTCTAATTATAATAAGAGTGCCAGTAAGTCCCGTTAAACTCGGTCCAGATGTGTCAGAGATTAGCCGGAACATACAGACAGAATGCACATTTTAAAAATAGTTTTTTTTTGTTATGTAAATATCGTATTTGATTTATCAAAATCTGAAGACAAGCAAGATGCATTAGGTGTATTCTGCGATCTATCCAAAGCTTTTGATTGCGTTCAGCATGAAACGCTGTGCAGAAAATTACATCACTATGGAATAAGACGCAAAGCTCTCGAAGTCTTCAAATTCTTCTTCTGTTAATAAAAAAAAAGTTTTATGAAAAAGGTTATTACGCTGTTAAAGACTATTTGCAGGACAAGGACGCCTAGAAATTATCTGCTGGCAAAGTAAAATAATATTAAATTGTAAATAGGCCATGAAAAAAAACATTTCTAAGTTTCTTGCCAGTTCTTCTCAGGTGGGCCGCGTTCCGAACCGGTGGTCACTCTAAAAATATTAAATTTATCTTTAAACTAGTGTATGACATTTTGTAAGCGCCGTTAAAATGGTCTATGCAAAATAAAGACTTTTTTCTGTAGTGAAAATCTGTAAATTTGGAATTACAAACAGACATTTTAATTTTATTTATCTATTCTTTTAGATTTGAACTTAACCAAATAATAATAAAAAAAAAATTTCAAAATTCAATAATATTATTTTTTACGCATTAAAATCGGTCTGTCCGTTTAAGAGCTACGATGCCACAAATAGACACACCTACACACCGATATCTACGTCTAACTTATAACATTAACACCCCTATTTTTGTAAACAGGTAACATTTTAAAAAATCTGAATTGCCCACCCCCCCCCTGGCCCAGATCCTGGGTACGCCCATGGCTAGCATACCATTCTGCATTAACCGTTCTTTGTCCCTCAAGAGGAATAGTTGCAACATGGCCGGTTTTGGAGACAAACGTGGTCACCATTTTTTTGCAACACTCCGTGAACGAACAATTTTTGTTGGCTTTAACTCATTTTCGAACACTCAAACTCGTGACTGGTTTTTTGTTTCGGGTTCGTACGCGTATATCCAGGATTCGTCACCTGATACGATGTTGTATAGAGCATTTGAGGATCCTGCGTGGAATCTTTCGAGAGTTCTGACGCACCAAGTAACGCGAGCCGCTTTTTGCTCTCCACAGAGCGAATGCGGTATCCATCGGGAAAACAACTTTTTACACCTAATGGTTCATGCAAGATTATTTGTATTTGACTCATGCCAATGTCTAAAGTTGCCTGAATTTCGCGGTATGTCACATGTCGATCTTCCTCAATCAGCTTACGCACAGCATCAACATTTTCTTGGGTGACTGCAGCTTTTGGACGACCTTGACGGGGATCATCACTGAGCTTGACACTGTCACGTTGAAATTCAGCAAACCAGCGATAAATTGTGGTTTTGGATGGGGCTTCATCACCAAATGCAGAAAAATCATCCGGTCAACACACTGTTTTTGTATTAAACCACTTCGAAAGTCATAATAAATCATTGCTCTTGAATTTTCTCGAGTCAATTCCATTTTCTCAACGACTAAACAAATTTGACAAAACCTTGTGACAAGACCGAAAAAAATTTTTTTTCAATAAATAATTGGTATTCGATTTTTAAAACCAAGGAGTTTTCAATTATAAAGATTTTAATATGACAGGAACAGTGGAAATTTTGCATTCCCCATATTTTTAGTGCAGCCCTCGTACCTATCTAAGTAAGACGATGTTTTCAATAGTCTGTCAATTGATATGTGTAGAATTTATAGGAAACACTTATTGCATTTTCTTATATCGACCCCCCCCCCCCTCCCCCCCCCCCCCCCCCGAACATTAAGTCGGTAATGTGCTATTATGGACTTTTTATTGTTATGCGAAATTCGGCATCTATGGGTCGGGACACATGTCTGTAATTTTTTTCAGAATTTTCTTACTGATATTAACGAAGATATTTGCAATTACCACTTTATTGTACGGAAACATGACAACACAGGAATAACCAGAAAAACTTCATTATACATTGATACAAAAGTGTTTTTCTTTTCGATATTCGGTAAGTTGCTATTAGCAGTTTATTGTGGTGAAAATTTTATAGTGATTGCCGGTAAACGCATATGTGATATTTATTTCGTATTACATTTATAGAACATAAATCGGTACCTAATAGAAAGTAACAAACATTTTAAGGTAGAAAATCATAAACATAATATCTGTAATATACATACCTACTAAACATTTCAAATTCGAACACGTCGCGGTCGATTTTGAACTTTATTGTTTTTAGGTCGTCGTGTGATAATAGGTACAAGACAGTTCTATCTTTCTTTTTATAGCAATTAGATGGCAATAGATAGTAAGCCACGCCCTCAGCACGTGTAAGCTAAGCTTTAGCTCCCGCGGCAATGTCTGTTATTGTTTACTTTACAGTCGCGAATTTGAATTGGTGTGCAACACGGTTTTATTCGCAATTTAGATTGATGCCGTAAATTAATGTGGGAGTGGTGACTTGCTTTTACGACTTGATTAAGGAATTAAGATGGAACCGAAAAAGCCTAAAGAACTAAAAAATTCCCATGTAAGACGAATGCTGCTTATCACTACATATTATATTAAATATATTATATAAATATAAAACAAAGTCGTTTTTCGCTGTCTGTCCCTATGTATGCTTAGATCTTTAAAACTACGCAACGAATTTCGATGCAGTTTTTTTTAAATAGATGGAGTGATTTTTATAGAAGGTTTTTATGTATATTTTGTTAAGTTTTTGTATACATTAACTTAATTATAACGACATATGTTGGGGGCGTCGGAGAAAATGAGCCGTCTGGGAGCTCTTAACGAAAACGCTGCCTAAATCCTTTGAGATATAACAAAATAATGTATCGTGGAATTGTGTATCTAATATAGGTCTACAAAAAAGTCCGCGGCGGTATATGTCTATCTCTTCAGGATAACATACTATATCCATTTTCATTCCTTAAAAAACAGCAATTATTATTATTTATTATTATTATTATATTAATTTGAAGGCTATTTACACAAATACATTATTGATCCTTATCATTTTTAATATGTTAGTTGGCTACAGCATTTTATGAAGATTATTTTGTCCTTTACACCTTGAAAATTAAATGAATATCTTGGGAGAAACGGCAAAATCAAAAAATAATGCGCAAAGTAATTAATTTCGTGTAACCAAGTTCGACCGGGCCGTGCGGGCGTATGTACCTACTTGAGAGAAGAGAAGTAATCAAATAGGTAATTTGGAAAATATTCATTCATCATTCATTCATATATTATTATGAAATTAATTAACGGCGGGATTAAATGGATGCCACGGGGTTCGAAGTATGTCACGGGCGAAGCCGGGCGGGTCAGCTAGTGGTGAATAATTCAAATGAGTTTGAAAGTACCTACATTTTATTTTTTTTATCTCAGATGTTAATATTTGGTACCTATGCAAGAATATTTACAATAGTCTGGTTGTTTCTATATAGGTAGGTACTACATACTTACATATAATCACGCCTTTATCCCCGGAGAGTTAGGCAGAGGTGAATTAACACCAATCATTGTACCTACCTATTCGGTCCCACGTAACAGAGGGGAGCCTATTGCCGTATTCCGGGCATGAGGATGATGATGATGATTTCGTATGACTAGATCCATGCGTCTCACGCTCTTAGTGAAAATATTTGTACCTATGCATGAATATGGTTAAGCTGTCGGTGCCGGTTATCATACGAACACCTAAGATTGTCGTTACGAGTGGTCGGAGCCCAAAAAAGTCCAACTAGTCTAACAACAGAACTTGGATATTACCAATCGCCTGGGGTTGTGGAGGTCAGATGGCAGTCGGCTTCTGATAGTGAGGATGGCGATAGCATTACTGCATACCTAATAAGTGTTGCAGCGATGCGTATAAGATGTCGGTTTGGTACCAACTCAGAAGAATGCTTCGGAACATTCCGTTGTTACAGGGAATCCTTTTGGGTGATGATAAGGACTGAAATGTGAGTAATGGGAGTGAACAGGTTGATGGCACTTGGAATCCTTAGAACGTGTTAGAACAGAATTCGTAGAACTTAACTGGCATTGTGAACATACATGTCAAAACGAAGTCCGAACATTTTATCACTTACAGAGGCAAAAAGAAAGCATCTTATATCAATTACGTAGGAAATAATAATGAGTAGTCACTAGACGACAAAGGATTCGCAAAGTAGGCAACTTTAGGTTAGAGAGAAGTAGAAAGACTCAATCCAAAGGCAAACATGTCAAGCAGTGCCTAAGATGGCGCTAACCGCATAAGATGGCGACAGCTAGATAAAGCCATAACCCAAACGTTTTCCTCAGTTGTTAGTGACAAGATAACGTAGGACAAGTTAGAATTGTCTGAGGGACAGAACCTTATCCATAAGTTGGCGTGCTTCACGGTTACAGCAGCACAAGATATTTCCAAGTCTACTTCTCTTCTTTGAAAATTCACTCTTGAAAGAGCGGTCGTGGTCATCACGGAGTCAGGTTTTGTTCAGTCGTAATCCGCTTCACTATGCGACGCCATCGTTCCCTGTGGATCGTGATACGAGTGCATTCGTGCACTGGGCCACCTACTGCTGATTTAATCTGGTCGATCCATCGCATGGGCGACTTGCTATGCTGCTTTGTGCCTTCATCCTTCCCCTGTACGAAGGCGCACTATGCAGGTGTTGTCAGATCATGATACGTGTCCAAAGAACTGAAGATTTTGAGCCTGGACTGTGCTTGTTAAGTTCGCAGTGCCAAACTCTGCGCACGTCACTTCAAGTATTTTCCTCCAGCACCTCATTTCCAGTGCTTCTATTTTCTTTTCCTCAATTTCTTGCAGCCTTCAGGCCTGGGTAGCGTACAGAAACATGGAGAATACCAGTACCCGGATGAGTCGAATATCTACAAGTGCTGCTGTGTAAACAATCCTAATGGTAACCTGCTATGCTAAGAACTCGTGATGAAAGAGCGATGGCACTCGGTCTTCCACGACCTGCTGAATAAGCAATATTAAGAGGTGCAGTCTCCGAATCAGGGACTAATGCCAACTTTATAAGTATGCAGAAGTCCAGACTGTTCTTCGCTGCATGATGATTTGAAAAGCTAACGGAGTCGATGAAGACTATCGATTATATCAAGTTAAACCACGTACTCTTCACCGAGGAGATTCCCAGCCAATGAAGGCTGAGTATTATTACTCCAGTCTTCAAATGGAAAGAGGTCGGTGTAGAATGAGGTAGCTACCGTGGCATGAAGATTTAGAGAAGATTATTAACCTCCGTATCTAGCAGAAGTGTACTCTCTTGGAGTATTGGGTATATGGGTTTCACCCTGGTAATAAAACTACGGACCCTGTTTTTGTTCTAAGGATCCTATCATTAGAACAAAAACAGGGCCCGTGTTCTTATTACTGGAGAAATACAGGACAAAGAGACAAAGAAATACTCGTAAAGGAAGAAGAGTCTGCATTTTCTGTTCGTGGACGTATTCTGTTCGTGGACGTAAAGAATGTCTTTGACTGTGTTCTTGGTACGATGATCTGGTGGGCACTGATGTCCAAAGGTTCTAGGCGCTTGCACCACTATTCTGTGGTTCTGATCACTTTGGCGCGCGGCTTTAACACTCTTTCCCACACAGAAGGAGTACACCAGAACACAGAGCATTCCACTTAGTCCATTTCTGTTTTAGAGATTCAAATATCAATAATAATTATAATATTCCATGGCTGACTATGAATTCTAACGATACAGCGCTGGCGGACGCGGACGAGGGCAGTTTGGAGCAACGTGTGAAAACGTGGACGGAGATGCTTAAGAGTGGTGTGTGGTGTGTGGTGGTGGGTTGAAGGGACAGGTCTAATAAAGCATCATTAGGCATGTTACATTGCCATGCCAGTGGGGTGTAATTATTATTGAAGCAACACAAACAGGAGTTGCGAATTACGGAATGAAAATGCTGGGGAGTATGTGTGGAATCATGCGGTTGGTCCGCGTAAGAACTACCTCAACCGCAGTCTTCATGTTCGTAACAATGCAGATACGTCTTACGGCAAGCGCTGGGCATTGTGGGGAATAAATTTTTGGCCGTCCTCTCCGTGCCCCGGTAAGAGGGGAACACCCAAGAAGCACTGCTGACATAGCTCTCGCTCCGACTTCTTTCACGTATAGATTAAATTATGTGACTGTTTTTCTTAATTTGTTAAGCAGGTTAAGTTTAAAATATGTGTAATATTTACTGAAATATTGTTTTGTGCAATAAAAACGATTAATCTATTTATTTTGAATTATTTTATTAAAATACCTTAGTTTATTTTACTTAAATGATATTTGGGATTGAATGGTTACTGAAAAATGTTGTTGTCATATTTCCGGAAACAACCCTGTAATTTACTTGTACAGTATTTTTTGCCCTTTAATATTACTAGAATAACTTGGTTATGATATAATATATCATAACCAAGTTATTCTAGTAGTTCTGATCGCTTGTTGCTATACAAAATAACGTTAGAAAAGTCCGCAGTATGCTAGTACGTATCAACACACTTCAATAAATTACCACAATAATCCGGTAAGTGTCTATTACAGGACAATAGAACTTTTTTAAAAACTGCAAGATCTTTCTCCTCAAATTGTAGCTTGTTAGAAGCATGTAGTTTAAAACTTATAGCTAAATACTATTTCAAAAAAAATAGCTTTCATTTCATGTATCAATGATGTCAATACTCCCACTGGTTGGAAAGTAATTCAACAAAAACAGTAAATCATTTTTTCCTGTAAAATTTGCTTTTTGCGATTACCGACTTATTGCCCGGAGGGGTCGATATAGAAAAGTCGCAATCGCCCCATGTATTTTAGTAATAGGTCGTGAGCCTATTGCCTACTTTTTAGGAAAAAGAATCACGTATTACAAATACGTGAAGCATCTTGTGTAAGCTACTGAAACATTTTATAATACTAACCTCAAACGTCATTCCACTGTCTGTCCCAGCATCTAAAGGGTATAGATTAAACGTAACCTTTTCCGCCCACATGTTAGGGTTGCTCATGCACAACTCCATGTTAGAAACACCAAGAAACCAATCAGGGGATGGCAGAATTGCCATGACTAAGGAAACTAGGTGATGGCGACGAGTTACCCTGAAGTTGGTGGTGGTGGACATGCTTGTTTCGGGTGGGGCCGTTGCTTTTATGAGAGTGCGGATTTGTGTCTCTTCGATGGTGTCACTCAACTGAAACAGAGCTTAAAATTATTGGTATACCCAAGTACTTTTGACTATGTTTCTGAGCAATTTACTCACGTGATCATCTTATGTAAATTTATAATTATTAAATTTCATATTTTAAGATTATAGTCTACAATAAATAGTATTATAAATAAATTGTCGAAATTAAAGGAAGTGTTTTTAACCATCTGTGAATTTGTGGGGGACCTAATAATTATCTGGCAATGCATTCCACAGATACCATTATGATTGTAATATTATTTTATTATTACCATGTCCAAAATTTCTAACTCCACTTTGGTAGTGTTGCCCTGTTCAGCCAGCATTTTCAGTCCATCAGAAGCTTCAGAGTTATACGTGTAAAGCGCGAAGTCTTTAGTATGTGACGCGCCAACAATGTCACTGAATTTGGCCAGCTTCTGGGTGGTGGGGAACATCAAGGGATGCGTGTTATGAGACCACATACCTTCAATGGTGAGCTGTTGGGAAAACTCAATTACTTTATTTATTTACATTCAGAAATATAGTAAATTTGCGTAAATATAACTATTAAGAATAGCATCAGGTAACTTTGATTTTCGGTATTGCAGGGAGCAACTCAGCGACTGACGTCAGAGCTTCTAACCTAAGCGTATTTGCGCAGTCTGCTAAGCAGCAGATTCACTGCTAGCAATCCGCTAAAGCACCGTAGGTCTTGGTGTCCTACACTACTACACCACCAGATAACATGTAAATGTATTTTATTACGCGCTGATAAAACAATGGGTGCAATAGAGCCTAAATAAGTTTCACCAGCATGTGGTGCTCCCGCTGTCTAACGTTATGGTAAAGAAAAGGAAAACTCGACACAATACCCTGTACCATCCCGCCTGGCCAACGTGGTACACAAAAGCTATAGTTCCCCACAACAACAAATATTGGAAGAGTCTATGTTCGTGAAGAAGTTTTCTAATTTTACTTACCTCATATCTGGCATCTTCGCATACTTGGCAGTTATCATTCTCCACCGGCTGCATATCGTCCGCTTTACGCCTATCCTCACACACACGCTTAGACAAGGGACCTTCAAAGCTGTACCATACAGTTGGCTGCACGGCTACCAAAGCAAAAATAGTAACACACTGCTGGTCTTTTTCTGGAGCTGTCCAAAGCACCTGTAAAGAGACACCAACTCTAGCCTCACCAAAATCTCCAGGGCCTAAGCGACCTTACCTGTTAGCGGTGTACCTGCTGAATAACGGACGAGGCAACGACGCAAGCGTCTTTACAGGGTTGGGAGGTCAGACGGCAATTGCTCCCAACAATGTCAGTGTTCCACTAGTTAGCGTCCCAAGAATCGGAGTTGTAATAGGAGAGAAACACGTGCACTGGCAGAGTGTTCCAGAATGGTTCCAGGTCTCTAAAGTTCGACAGAAAAACGATCTCTTGAATTGCTCATGTAATGGCGAAAATTTGTATAGTAGAGTGGGATTAAGTTGAAGAGCTCTTTAGAACACTCGTCGTGGTAGATTCGGTAAAATAGAGCCAAAAAAGGTATTGTACTCAGGAAGTTATAGAAAAATATATTACGTACCTTAACTTCAGTCTTCGGGGTAATATCAGATTGAATAATCGTATTTTTGCACACAGGACTATATTTGGCATTATTTGAGTCACCGTAAGTTTGCAAGAAACCAGCCTTTAGCATATGCGGCCTTCTTGGATTTAATGGATTTGCCTTGGTATCCTCGCGGAGGGATATCGTGTAAGCAATAAAAGGACTAACTTTATCTCGAGAGAAGAGTCGAACTGAAATGAAAATAGAAACATACAATGATATTGCTAAGATTATTGGGCTATTGAACAGTTTTTTGACTTAGACTAGACTAGACTTAGGTTAGACTAGATAGTTAAAGTAACTGGGCATTTAAAATTCTGTTACGATTTTACGACTAGAAATTTCCAAAATGGCGACGAGCGTGACTTACAATCAATAAAACAATTAATATATTTGTACACATCACACCAACTGTGGGTGCTTTTAATTTAATGGTGTGACTCATCGGTTTGTTGTAATGCACAGACTATTCTGAAAAGTAACCTGTTAGGTTCTTTTTTACGTTCCTAATACATTTGTTTACCGGAAAGCTAATGACCTTCTCGTGGGCATCTTTATAACGCAATAAACTTATTGTAATATTACTAGATTATACCGTCCGCACTTTTTCTTCACTCTTCCCTCTCGCTCTTGTTGAGCAAGCGGGTCTGTGCGATTGCTCCGTAATTTTAATAATTTTTGTATTCCCAGCTCGTGAATTGGTTTATGTGATATTTTAGTGATTGTGTTTCGGTAACACGTAAGTGAAACTTGGTTTTATTGTCGTTAATCGCGTAAATATTGCTATTTATCAAACGGTAAGCTTTTTTTTGATTTTCATTCTAAAGTGTGGGTATCAGTGAATTAAGTTGCGCCGATAATTTTATTGTTTACACTTTATTTAGAAACTTTTTTTTTATTTGTGCTGTATAATTAGTGTTAAAAAATAATGCCCTGCCGAGATGAACCTCCCGATAGAGGGGGAGGTAAACGCGTATGTGCTACTATAAGGTCGCCACCGGCACAGCGACTTTTTAGTGAAATGTCTCCGGTTTTCCAAACACCCGAAGATGTAAACAAACGGGTACAATCAGTTAAATTGGTCAATAGTGACTTGTCGGAATACCATAATCAGGGCGAATATTGCACGTTAGTCGAGCAGGCAAACAGTTATATTGCTACAATAAATAATATAATCAACGATCAGGGATCGCGAATCACTTTGTCTAATAAAACTTCTATCATGGATTTAACCCAGCGCTTGACCGGCATTATTTCTATTCTGGCATTAAAATCGTCATGCAACGAAACTAAGGTGGCGAATATGGCCAAAGAACTGCAAGCACTTAAATGTCAGCAAATTAAAAATGTCATATGCGGATAAACTAAGGTTTCGTTTGCCAGCTAAATCGGCCCCCGCCCCGGCAGCAGTGAAGGCTCTTCCAGCCCGACCCTGTGTGGTGGCTTACCCCGCGCCTGATCGTTCAACCGAGTTCACAACGGCGTCCGCGACTAAACAGACACTTATGAAAGCTATCAAGCCTAGTGACGATGCCTTCCAAATAGTAGGCATTAAAAAAACCGCGAAATCGGGTGTAGTACTTCGTGTTGCGAGCGAAAGCCAACTCAAGAAGTTGGAGTCAGTGGACGCAATCAAATCGGCGGGCTTGCGCTTAGAAAAACCCAAGGGTCGTAAACCGCGAATCCTATTTAAAGATGTTCCTGGGTCTATGGAAGACCATAACTTTATTAGAGCCTTATATCGCCAAAACATTAAGGACGAATTAAAAATTAGCGAGGAGGACTTTATTAAGAATTCCAAAATAGTTCGTAGGCGTCGTTTAGCTAACGGTCGTTCGTGGGTGGGTTTGGAGCTGGAGCCGGAGATCCAGAATCATTTGGTGGCCATGAAGGATAAATTATTTATTTATTGGGCCACTTGTAGATTTATGGATGACCGATCGATGACGATGGTAGTGCGTTGTATGAACTGTCAACAATACGGTCATGTTCACAAATTTTGTACCAGCAAGTCACCCAGCTGTGCTAATTGCAGCTAGGAACATGATACACGAGCATGTCCACATAAAGACAGTCCTGATTAAACCTATCTGTATAACCTGCAAAAGGTTTAAAAAGCCCCATGACCACCGTTGCGGCTCTCGGGAGTGTCATACCTATAAGCATAGGCTGCAGCAGCTCATTCTGAGCACAAACTACCTGTAGTTGTTTCATTTAATAAAAAATGAAAAAATCTTGGAATATGAAAAATCTAATTATAGGACAGCTTAATTTACACAACGATAGGGCAGCCACGGCGGAACTGGACCGCCTAGTAATAGAGAACATTAGACATTGTCCTCTTACAGGAACAATATCAGAGCGCCCACCTGCGTAACAGAGTGGTACAATTACATGCCAAGGCACGAGCTGGGATTTATGTTTCTAGTGCAAATTTTACTGTAACATCTTTGAGCAACCTCATGACATCTCATTGTGCTGTTGCTGAGGTTACTTCCTCGGCCTATAGGGTGTTTGTTGTGAGCTGCTACTTTCAATATTCACATCATATCGATCCTCACTTACACCATCTTCGTCACGTCCTGCAGTCTCTTGCGGGTCAAAGAATAATCATAGGCGCTGATGTCAATGCCTCTTCTACAGTATGGTATGGCAAACTACGTGTATTCGATAGGGACCGGCGCTGTGCCGTCGAAGAATTCATTGCAGAAATGAATTTATCTATACACAATTGTCCCAATGCAGCACCTACTTTTTGCGGCCCTATGGGTGAGTCTTCTATTGACGTGACGCTTTCACGCGGCGACGTCTCGATATCCGAATGGCGTGTCCTCCCGGATTCGTCCTGTAGTGACCATCGTCTAATCGTTTACAAGCTCTTACCCGGTGATGCACGAGAGGCGCAAAGTACTACTTGTAATTTTAAATATAAAATTAGGGGCGCAAACTAGGAGCTCTTTGGTTCTGTTTGCGGCTCGCGCTAAAGATTTTGGTCGTGGTAACCTGTCTGTCGAAGAGAGTGCTTCGTTAATGTCAGAAACTTTTACCTACTGTGCCGACGTGGCCATTGGTCGTGGATCTATTAAGAACACTCGGAGATGCGATTGGTGGAGTGATCGTTTAGCTGAGCCTCGAAGGCGTTTCCGGAGAGCTCGTAGAAAATTTAATTATTTTAGAAAACATAAAATTAGTGCCGGTGCGGAATACAATAGCGCTTTACTTGCTCTTTTAGTTGCCAGGTCCCATTACAGGGCGGCTGTTGAAAAATCAAAGGGTAATTTGCTACGTAAACTAGTGCATGGGTTGGAAGCTGAGGGTCCGTGGTCGCCTATGTACCATGAGTTTAGGGCTAACCGTTCTGTTGATCTTGCCTATGTGATACCTGATGCCTACGAAATATCAAAATTAACAACTCGCATACTATAGGTCTGAAGGAAACAGCGGATTACCTCTTGGATTCTCTTATACGTCGGGTATAAGAGAATCCAAGAGGTAATCCGCGGTTTCCTTCAGACCTATAGTATGCGACTTCAGACCTAGAGACTGCTCGGAGAACGGTAGTGATTATCACCGACAGATAAGACAGTGGGCTCTTGAGCCACCATACTCACCCCAGTCAGACCTACCAACTTCTGATGAGTTCCTTGAAATGTTAGGTCGTTGTCCATAGGTAAGGCGTCGGGTGACGATAAAATATTTAACAAAATGATAAAGGAGGCTTGCAAGCGGTCGGGTGAAGTAATATTAAATGTTTTTAACAGGTGTATTTACGAGGGAGTGTTCCCCCGTATTTGGCGATGTGGCTATATTCGGATTATTCCTAAAAAAGGCGATCCGCCGCCAAGGCAAGCCGCCAGATGACCCTAAGTCGTACCGACCGATCACATTGTTGCCCTCCTTGGGAAAGCTTTTAGAGCGTCTCATAGTACCCCGGCTTCTGCCGGGCGGTATTAAATTTCACGAAAATCTATTTGGATTTACAGTAGGAAAATCTACTATTGACGATATCAGTGCGAAAGACTGTCACTTCATCGGTTTCTCAATATGTGCTGGCCATCTTCCTAGATATTTCTGGGGCTTTCGATAACGCTTGGTGGCCAATGCTATTATTGAAATTAAAGTCTCGCGGTTGCTATAGAAATATTTACTCTCTTATTTATTCATATTTTTCACAACGTACAACAACTTTAAAATTAGGTCATTATTCTGCTACCAAAACGTTAACAATAGGCTGTCCTCAGGGGTCTGTGCTAGGCCCACACTTGTGGAACTTAGGATTTGATGATTTTTTCAGTTTACCATTACCGGAGGGCTGTTCAATGACAGGATACGCCGATGACGGTATGTTGCTCGTTTAGTCGAATACTCGTGCAGGATTCGAGAGCTTGGCCCACACGTGTCTGCGCGTCGTTGCGGAGTGGGCCGTACGAAACAGGTTATTTTTTGCACCCAACAAAACATTTCAGTTGCTTTTAAAAGGAAGTTTGAAAGTACCACCGCGCATTAAATTCAATAACGTTTACATTAAAAATAAAACTTCGGTTTGCTATTTAGGATTGATTTTAGAGAGAAATTTTGCATTCGTTGAGCACATAAAAACTGTAGGTGAAAAGGCTAAAAATACCTTTTATGCGTTGTCGAGAATATCTACTGCTACATGGGGACTTTCGTTCAAAACACTGAAGGTCGTTTACGGGGCCACTTATCTAGGCTGTACGTGTTACGGGGCGCCGGTATTGGCAGATAAGGCTACTATTGGTGCTGCACGTTTAAAGTTACTGCAAATTCAACGCCTTGCATAGATATTTTTATGCAAGGCCTACAGGACGGTTAGCACGGAGGCTCTGCTGGTGATGGCAGGGGTCCTCCCGGTTGATCTCGAAATTCAGAGACGCGCGGCTTTATACTATTCGGCTAAGGATGGCATGGATGATAGGTTTTTGTTAGAAAGAGATCGCCATAGAATTGCTAGACTGTATCGTGATAATGTACGCGAAAAACTTTTAGACGAATGGCAGCTGCGTTGGAACACTTCCATCAAAGGGCGCCACCTCTACCAGTTTTTCCCAGACGTTCGTGAACGCCTGGGAGTGTCCTGGCTGGAGGTTGATCACTGTGTTGCTCAATTTCTTACGGGACACGGTAATTTTAGGAGCAAATTACATTCGTTTAAGCTGGTTGAGTCACCGTTCTGTCAGTGTTCAACTGCTGACGCCATATATGATCAGACCGCCCATCATATACTTTGGGAGTGTAGCATTTGGCAAAATGAGCGATATAATATGCTTAATTGTTTACTAGTAACGTCGGGAGTAGTTTAATATGCGGATCTCGTGGCATCGAAGGTAAATTTTCGTGCTTTTAAACGTTTCTGCCATACATATTACTGGAATCAAACATAGCTCACATAGGACCCGTAATATACTATTACCGTGGTGCTTCCCTATTTCTATAGGATTTACACCTAGTTGCTTTCCAGGTCTCCCGCTTTGCAAAGGAGGGAAGAGGCATTACGTTCTTTTCTTACTTCCTCACATTATCTTCTGATTAATTTCGTTGCGGGTTCCAAGACATTCTAACTTCTCCTGGGACATCACGGAGATCGAGCTCGGTGTAACTTTTCTGGTGTTTTGGTCATTGCTGTAGATCCTGGTTTACATGAGTCACAGTAATAGGAATGAGGGTGGGATTAGTCCCAATAAAAAAAAACCTTCCGTAACAGTGTTGAAGTTTTCCCGGACCTGTTCCATGGGAACTTGTTCAGGGATGAAACTGTCATAACCTATGTGTGAATCCAGAGTGTGAACTATCTATATACCAGCTAAACTGGTTTGAGCGTATTTGAATAGGTAACAAACGTCCGAACATCTTTATAAACTTTCACATTATAGTAAGACTCTCAGGACAGGACTCTTAAACCGACAGATTTAATCATTTGTTTTATCCCGGGTTCGGGTTTTGGTTTTAACCCGCTTTTGGGGGATCGGATATTATCCTCCTGTTTCGAGAGGGTCTTGGTGCCATTTCACTTAAAAAGAAGATACTTTAAAGAGCCCTTAAAATAATACCAAATTAAATAGATACCTTCATATTGTTTCAACGGAATGTATTTATTCTCTCTAAGGTCTAAGACCTCTAACTGAAAGCGGTTGTCAGGTGGCAAAGGCTGCGTAGTTGTTCCTAAAGGTCTGCGATCACATATAGTCTCTTCATCAGCGAGGCAAATGTGTGCCGACTGGATCACGTATATCAGAAAAAGTCCTGCAAATATTTACATTCTGGCAGTATGATTCTTCACACATTTTCATGAACTCTGCAACCGTCAGGGACCCTAAGGCTCGATCATACGACTTGAAAGCGTAGACGTAACAGATATCTTTTGTCTCTTGTTCCGTCGTTTCTAAATATAAAACTCCTCCTCCAAAATTCCTAGTGAGCATTAAGGCTACCTCCCCTTCTATAATGACATTTCTTCGCTTTCAAATCGTATGTTAAAGAATTGGGTCTAGTCTATTCTCTGTTCTTCAAATATTTCCCCAGTTGTTTTCAAATTCTACCTGGATTTGGAGCTTGTGGTCCTATTTTATTAGACTGGTAGGAGCAAATATCGATTGGTTTTTAATTGGCCTCCCAACCCGTAAGGACGTCTGCGTCGTTTCCTTTCCGTTAGTCAGCAGGTGCACCGTTAGCGGGACAGGCTGCTTGGGTCCCGAAGTTTGTGTGGTGCACCTTACACAAACGCTTAAGTACTCACTTGATACATTTTTAAAGCAATTATTTTGCTAAATTTCTCAATTTTTTTTAATAAAGTGGAAAAAGACAATTTGATTCGAGACAGGGATTGAACCTGTGACCTTTGCCTAACCAGGGAAATGTTCTAACCACCTGAACTACCCGAAGCGTATCGAATCAAGTTGAAATTCTCCACCATATTTTAATCGTCATTTTAATTTTCCACTTTATTAAAAAAAATTACTCACTTAATATTGCAAAAAGTGTGATTACTTACCGGTCACATACATTTTCACTTTCACAAATTTCCTAACAACTTAATAATTAATACTGGGACGGGTGTTATATGTTCACATATCATCCACAAAATGACCATTCACAATTATTAATTTATTGGTGGCAATGCAGCTCCCTTTAATGTCTCATTCGCTTAATTAATGAACCGCTTTAGAGTTCATGCGATATAATGTTTTATCCCGTTACTATAAAACTTAGAATCAATGGACATGCCTTCTTATATAGATTGAGTTCATTTAAGCTATTAGGATCTATAATATTATACATGCTACACCTATTTTTAACAAGTTTATACCTAGTCTGTCCAAAAAAATGATGACTACAGACTAAATGTTCAATGGTTCGGGTAGTTCAGTGGCTAGAACATTGCCCTGGTTAGGCAAAGGTCACGGGTTCAATCCCCGTCTCGAATCGGATTGTCATTTTTCAGTATTAAATATTTATGATAAATGTTCAAGTCCAGTTCTTGTCCAGTCTAGTATATGAAGTAAGGTCTATACTAACCCGTCTGGTCTCAAGATCTGTCGTGTTCCTCCGAACTCACTCAGGTGTCTTCAGCGGTTAAAGGCATTACGAATCGATCATACGGGGTCACCGTTTAATTTGTACGAAGCGAAGCAGCTATGGTTGTGACGCAATCGAGGCCCTTCGACTTTCTGGCCGATATAAATGCGATGGTCTATGAGTAATTTCGCTCTTATCTGACGGAATAACGAAGTAGTAGCATCGGCCGCTTGATGTCAGAATGCTACAACGGCAAGAGCAAGATGGATCGGAGCAAATTAACGCGATCAATGCCAGCGGAAACAAATCTATCGATTAAGGGGTGATCTCCTTTTACGAGAAAGTTTTGCTAGCTCCCCAAACACCGTTCAGGGGTCGCTGTAATTGCGGTTTAGTGGGTAAACACAAGAAGAGCGGAAGTCCCTAACTCGCCATCCATATACCTAATAGAGGATATGCTGACATTCTCCGCCAAAAAAAATTGGTATTTAGGATTGACTTGGCCACTGTGGTCATACCGGTCATACACATCCTAATACGCATAATGATAGTTCAATCTATACTAATATTATAAAGCTGAAGAGTTTGTTTGTTTAGTTGAACTCGCTAATCTTAGGAACTACTGGTCGGTTATGAAAAAATATTTTTGTGTTGGATAGCCCATTTATCGAGGAAAGCTATAGGCTATATATCATCACGATACTACCCTGGAGAGCGGAGCGGTAGTCATAAATGTCGACAAATCGGGCAATTTTTTATACATTTTGGTAGAATTTATAAGCGACGGGATTAAATAGGTGCGACGGGAGTTAGAAGTATGTCACGGGCAAAGCCGTGGGGGTAACCTAGTTTTAAGTAAAAGGATACAATACCAATACACGACAATTTTAATACACATTATGAGTAACATGTTATTTTTTCAACTTGACATTCAACTTCTCGATTCAATAAAACGTATCAAAGTTTTCAATACGCATTCCTGTACCTATTAAAAGTTTTATACTTTTTAGTAGGTACAGGAATGCGTATTGAAAACTTTGATACGTTAACGATAATAAAACATAAAAGTACTTAAATAAATGTTCCGTAATATTTTGATAGATGTTCGCGCTGATCTGTTTTGTCATCCGACCTTTTGGATTAATCTGTGCTTTTGGTGTTGTCAACGATCTACGCAAAAGAACATCAATTAAAATTGTTAAGGGTTTCAGACAATATGCTGCAATTATAACTAGGTACATTGCAAAGACTTTTAACAGTAGGTATGTAGTGGTTGGAATGGAGAAATGACCGAATATATGAGTTCAACACACTAACCCTGAAGAGACTAGTTCTTAGTAACCTCACGATTAATCGATCATACGGTTCCAAAGCTTGCGTATTTGGCATTTAACGTCTTCGGTCATATTTAAAACCTTTAACAAATAAAAATACCAAGTAAGAACTATTTAGGTACTATAGAGAATATAATTTATAATAAAGTCAATAACAACAAAATCTATTTTACTATTAAGAACTCGGAAAAAAACTATTAAAACGTAGGTACTTAATAAGAGAAGGAGTAAAAAGTAGGTCTAAATACTTACATAGTCTATAAGCGAATTATTACACTTCATGTTTTCCTGATCTACCCGAAGACTTAAGTGCTGTTGTTGTTTTAACAACACTCTTCTCATTTTAAGTCTTCGAGATGCATTGCAGATGGCATGTTGCTTATCAGAAAGTAGTGGTGATGTCTAACAAATAAAACATCCGATTTAAAAGAGATAATGAAGCTACAGGTAAAAATGTGTGCGGTGCAGTGCGGTTAGGGGACATTTCTGGAACGAAGATAAATACTTAAAAAAAAACGAGTGTTGAACTTCTGTGATAAAAAGAGATAGGGATGGAGAGACCAAGAGAGAGAGAGAGTTGCGCACCCGGGTGCACACTCACTTTTTTAAGTGCTCATTTACTTTACTTGTAGTAGATTCTATACACACACAGCATTCGGCATTACGTTATGTGTCGATTTCTACTAAATCGCACTACCCATCAGCCGCATTAAGGAACTTCGTTCCAAAACACACTGCAATATAGTGCTCGTTATGATATTCCTTCGGACCAGCTACATGTATCCATTTTGAGTGCATATTCCTGTTATTGCTTTGTACTACAATATCTCATAGAACCTACTTACTTAAGCATTTTTCTTTCCCAACTCCCAACAGGTATTTACAGGGTCAGCAGCGCGAGTGCTGCTGCACCTCTAGTGTTGCAAACGTCCATAAGCTACGGTGACCGCATTCCATCAGGTGCTTGTCTAAAGCTTGTCTGTCAGTAGTATAAAAAAAACATGAGTCTGAGGAGAGGGGTTTTCATATTATAGAGATGGAAGTTGCGATCAAGGCAGTTTTAGAAATGGCTCATAATGATTGATTTGATGATGATTGAGCATAAAACACAGATAACAGTTTTGCAATATTTCTCTATTTATGCATGGATCGTAAAGCCTGGCAATGTCTTCTCTGACAACCCCGTCAGGGATACAGCGTGAAGATAGTATAGTATCTAATATCATTTAGTAAGTACTCTAAAAAAAGTCAAACTTTTGGAAAATCCAATTTCTACCATCACGTCTCGGTCCTGGAATTCGCAGAGACTTCTTTTTACTCGCTACTAAAATCGCAAATTGCTATTGAAATGTAATACATGATTTGCCAGCTCTATGTTCAACCAAAAAAATCAGAGATGATCCGCATTACTTACAGCTACAATTAAAGGACATTTGCGTGGTGATGAAGTATTGTGAATCAGCACTGTGCCCAAATTAGGTATTTCAACAACATGCATACAAGATGATCCTTTGTTCGTTGCTATCATTGTCATTATTTTAGGTATATCCTATAAAATAGTAAGTTATAGTCAATAAAATATAGGCACATCATCCTTTAAAAAAAAATACATTAATGCTAATATAATGCTTACGTACAATTTTAGGTACTACACTTTTGTTTGGTTTTGGTATACTATTAGCGTCTTTACGCGTACAAAGTACGGCGTCTTGACCACAAGCTGCAATCGCATTAGAAGTTTTAAGGAAATCGCAAGCTTTTGCTGGAAACGCTAGATCTGTATCACTACCAATTGATTGACTTACAGTCTCACGGACACAATCAATTGATTGACATGCGGTCTCTATATCGCAATCTGTTGCTTTGCTTACACTCTCCAACCCGCAATCAGCTCCTTGATATAATGTTTCCGCTGACTGCTTTTCAACTACAGCACTGTGATTGAAAGAACGATCACAACTGCAATAGCAATTATTCCCAAAGTCGTCATCAGTTTTTTGAAACATTGCATCAGATGATTGTTTTTTAGCTGCAGTACTGAGAGAATCGTCATGGTTGCCTTGACATGATGTGTCCGACAATCGTTGATCAACTGCAATACCGTGAGAGCCATTTTGGATACCTTGACATTTTGTCTCCCATGATTGTTTATTAACACCATGAACATATGGAACATCACAACTACAACAGCAACCGTTATGGTTTTCTTGACATGTGTCCGATGGCTGTTTTAAGTCTGCAGTACTAAAAGAACCATTATAGGTCCCTTGACATGATGTGTACGATGGTTGCTTTTCATCTGAAAAACTATGAGAGATATTTTGGTTTTCTTGACATTTTATCTCTGATGGTTGTTTTTTAACTGCAGCATCATCAGTATAATGACAACCACAGTAATCACAACCAGAGCCGTTACGGGTGTCTCTAGGAGTTGTGTTTGATAGTTGTAGTTTAACTGCAGCACTGTTAGAGCCATTATGATTTCGTTGACATTTAGTATACTGTGCTTGTTTTGCAACTGTAACACTATTAATAAAAGAACAATCACTACTACAACAATACTTGCTCTCAGAAAGAGAATGAGTTTTCAGCACATCTTCGGACGACATATAAAATGATGTTTGTAAATCCTGCAATTAATAGTTTTATTAGTATAGATATAGTTAAACCTGAACCTTATTATTATTTTCTTAACCTCAACCTAATTGACTGGCTCAAGGGAAAGGTATTTTATGCGCCCTCCGTGACAGGAGAGACTATGCCTCCTTATGCGTGTTCTATCGCCAGTACAACGGTCTGTGCTCTAAGGAATTGTTTGATATGATGCCCAGTGCTACTTTCTATCATCGCACCGCTCGCCATAGACGATGTGTTCACTTTCACACTTTGCTTCCAGAACGCTCGTATACGGTTAGGTCTTTCTTCCGCGTATGCTTGGATTGTGGAATGAGCTCCCTGGCTGGGTTTTCCCAAACGTCCTGAACGTCAAGGTGTACTAGGATGGTTTAGCTCTACTATCTACCTCTCTACCTAATCATTTGCTTCTCCACATATGCTAAGCTGTAATAAAAATGATGATGTTAGTATATAAGGGACTACTTGCATGGTTAAATGGGGTGGGTGCACTGAGCAATGAATTTGTGTCGTCATTCTTAAGAGCACGACAATTAGGATATAACACAGAATCAGATAACAAAGAATTCTTCTCAACATCATCAATGAGCAAATCAGGCACACCACAACTATTCGCCGTCACAGTTTTATTGTTTGTACGTAGTAGGTCAGGAGTTCTGACGATATCACATAATACGGTTGTGCCTGGCGATTCTATTTTCTCTATTTCCTTAGTAGCATGATAGTTGTCACAGTCGGGAGTTTTAGCATTTGTTAACAATGAGTTATCATCAAACTTCACCTTACATGGATGATGTAGTGTCTGGAAAGAAAAAAAAAATTAGAATATAGGAACTGTCTCACATTTTACAGTTTTGAATGGTAGAATAAAACACACGATATAATCAAATATTTGCCATATTCGGTAAGTCTCCCCTATGCTAAGCTTCCTTCAGATTTAAGTGCTCACATCACAGATACTTGTGTAACTTCTTATTTGCGCAAGTACTTACTCCACTGTATAATTTATTAATTACTAGGTATATTCTCCAACACTAACTATTCTATCTATCTTCATGCTTTATGACTGACGGGGAAGTCAGAGAGGACAGATCGCCATTTTGACCTCTCCGTTTTTGGGCAATCAACTCACGTGGTCTTCGATCTACTCTAATAAGTAATTGGTATATGGTTATTTCTTCTTGGATTTAAATAAAATTACCACACAACGCTACGTCATCCCAGTTTTCTTGAATACCAAATGGTCAGTCTACAAGAATGTGTGTGTAGAGACTGAGACAGACCAATGAGTCTTTCGAGCCCATTTTACAATCTAAATATAATATGTTTAAGTAAGTACAAGATTCGCTTACGATTTCAGAGAGCTGATTATACGTCGACAAAGGCAAGACATTGTCATATTCATGACAATGTGTCTTATGTAAATTACGTTTAAACCGCAGAACCTTTTTACGACCCAAGGGTCCCATGCGATGAATAAATTTGTGATCTGAACTATTGGTATCTGATACTGATAACATTCTTAGCAGTTCATTATTTTTGAAGGTCACATTCCGTGGAGGAAACAACATCTGGAAAGATTTTTATAAATTATTAATGATACATTTTTAATAATGTGAAAAAGAACAATTCGATTCGAGACGGGGATTGAACCCGTGACCTTTGCCTAACCAGGGCAATGTTCTTGCCACTGAATTACCCGGACCGTATCGAATCAAGTTGAAATTCCTCACCATGTTTTAATCGTTATTTTAAGAGTATGACCAGAGCCATCTATCGAACTACTCAACAACTCGATTTTTTAATGGTTCTATTAGTTCAAGTTGGTTCATCGTCTTAAAATTAAACATAATATATCCGTAGCAGTCGCCGCGGCTCCGCGCTGTTTCTGTCTTTCTGTCTCTAACGCGATAATCTCAAAGATTTTTAAGAAGACATAGCCACTAACTGTGCCCCGCGGTTTCATCCGTGACTTACTTTCATCCCCGTGACTGACACCCATTTAATCCCATCGTTTATTAACTTTACAGTAGGTAATGTACTTATAATAATTTTTTAGTTTTTTTTTATTTATGATTACTCCGCTTCCCTAAGTTGTAAGGTGATGATAGTCTCTAGCATTCATCGATAAATGGGGCTTTTCAACAAGAAAGTAATTTTTCAATCGGGATCAGTTTCAATTCCTAGGATTAGCGCTTCTACCAAACATACATACTCATCTTTATAATATTTCATCAGTTCAGACGTTAGAAAAATTATAATATTAGAGTACTACGAAAGAGTATACCTTTTTGTGAGCAACAGTCACAGCCGATTTCAGTTTGCGTTTTTTATATGAAATTTCCAAAAAATGGCTATTAGTTTGCATTGCCTTGTGATGGAATGCCACCTCGCAAGAAAGACGTATTAAATTCTAAAAGAGAAGAAATTTATTTATTTAATGTTACAAGCATAGATATCTCTTAACTAAAGAGATATTGCGAACGGAGCGTTTACTATGCGAACTGTGTCGCCTAGTTTCAGTTTTCAGTCGCCGGTCTTTCACGACGTGTGGACCAGATATCGCAATAAAAAGACTGTTTATCGCAAGCTTTGCATTCCATTACGTGTTTTAAATGGCAAAAGATATCTTGAAACCAAACGAAAAAGTAAAAAAATAAGAAAACTTGGTTCGAGACGGGGATTGAACACGTGACCTTGGCCTAACCAGGTCAATGTTCTAGCCACTGAACTACCCAAACCAAACCGAAACAAGTTGAAATTCTTTACTATATTTTAATCGTCATTTAAGAGTACGACCAGAGCCATCTATCGAGCTACTTAACAACTCTGATTCTAATGAACAGTCTTACAACCCTTTTCAGCGGCTAGAACGTTAAGTTAGTTTAGGCAAAGGTCACGAATTTAACCCCCGTCCGATTGTCTTTTTTCAGTTTAATAAAAAAAATTGTGAAAGTTAGCATACTAATTGCCTTAAACATTTATCGTAAGTGATATTGTTTACAGTGTTGTGCGATTGAGTGAATAATTTACATTGTAATCGAAATTGAGAACGCTTGGAAAGAGAGACAGCGCCGCGCGCTTGTTTCATATCCCTTAGGTTACAAGGCTCTAATTTAGAGCCTTATTGCCAATGACAGTGTCTGATTACTTTTAGAGCCTCTAAAAGTAATTAGACACTGTCATTGGCAATAAGTATTATTACCAGCTCAAGACAATCAGGTCGACGTGCACAACAAAGGCCGCAGTTGGTGAAGTTGAGTTCGTCTTCATCATAACGTTTTAATCGTAATTCTGATGATTCGGGCTCATTTCTGTAAATCCTCGCGTCAGTTACACATTTGTTAATAATTTTAGGTTCACTCAATAATCTGAAAACAGAGAATCAAGATGAGGAAATACATACTTGCTGGTTTTGAACAAATGCATTTATTTTAATTGTGACGGTAAAACAATATTTTTAAGACATATTTCTTTATACAACTGATAAACTTACTTTAGTGTATATTTGGATTATAAAAATAAATATTCCGAGCCATGATGAAATAATCAGAGACTTCCGCGACGGCAGTCGTTGTCAGAATGGTCAATACGAGATGGCTGTCACGTTGTCCCGGGAACAAGTTCCTGTGGGAAACGGAAACAGAAAAACTTCACCACGCGTGCGGAGCCGCAGGCGTCAACGAGTTGGTAATAAAAATGTTTTCTATTTATTTTCATTCATGACTAAATGCGGCGGCTTCTTCGGCACTCGTGGTGAAGTTTTCCTGTTCCCGTTATCACAGGAACTTATTCCCGGGATAGCCTATGTGTTATTCTGTCGTGTAAGCTATATTATTGTAAAGTTTCATCAAAATCCATTCAGTAGATTTTGCGTGAAAGAGTAACCAACATTCCATACTTACAAACATTCACGTTTATAATATAAATAGGATGACTTGAATCCACCGAGATACCAATGCCATGTAACGAACAATAATAGCCAACAAATACCTTGCTTGTGACACTCCCATCGAGATCTATACTAGACCTAGCAATACTCATCGTTGGACAGGAAGAAGGGTGAGACAATGGTTTCACTATCCTATGAATCTGCCTCTGTATGTGAATGCCTCGCTGAGGTCTCGGGTTCGATTCCCGAGCTAGAACAAATATTTGTGTGATCCGCAAATGTTTGTTTCGGAGTTTCGGTATTTTTTATGAGAAAGAATTACCTAAATAAGTATATTTAGTTATCAGTTGTCTAGATCCCATACCAAAAGCTTATATACATACACTTACCTTGGGCTAGAAGGCGCTGGGTAAAAAAATGTCCCACAAAATAAAATAATACACCGGTCAAGTGCGAGCCGGACTCTCCCAGTTTCGTTTGAGGGTTCCGTAAAAAATAGTAGGTTATGTAATAAATTACTAGCTGTGTCTCTCGGCGAATTTTGTTTCCCCCGAGAGTGTCGAAATAAATATTTTTGTGACATAAACTGCCGTTACTTTTTTTATAAGTACCTACATACATATGTATATCAGTTTTCTAGATCTCATAGTACAAGCTTATAGCTTAGTTTGGGCTAGATGGCGCTGTGAAAAAAGTGTCCCTCAATAACTGTTAGAAGTGAGATTTTTTCAGTTTCAAGTGTCCGTAGACCCGAGGAAATAGTATTAAACTTCTTTCTTAAACGCAACTAGACATCTTCCTTCCCGAAATAAAGGTCTTGAAAAATAGACGGATCGACGGATTTCAAAGAAATCCTATAAGAGTTTAAAAGAAAAAAATAAGGTTAGTTTATGCACAATTGCAAAAAAAAAATTGAAAAAAAAATGGGAGAACAAAATCGTTTATGCACGTATTCATGGTGTCCTGAATCGAATCCTGCAAACCTTTTGTCTCTACCTCTTATTTTCCGTCCGTCTGCACGCATCTATTTCCTGAGAAATTGATGCGTAGAAACGTACGGACAAATCGAGATTTCTTATACGGTAGAAGGAAAGGATACTCTATTGGCATTAGTATAATAGCTGTGTGGAGTTCCCGCAGAACCTACTCAAAGACTCCCGTACCGTCACACAGCCGAAAGATCATAGGTTTCTCTCTTTATACTGTGGTATTACGGTGTCATTCGCAAGGTGATTGACGATCAAGGCAGGGTGGTGTGGATAGGGGCCTTATATGTTAGCGCTTAAGAGTACCTACAGGTTACAGAGTTTCCTTTATTAATTGATTAGTTGACGCCCACGGCTTTGCCCGCGTAGAGAAGTTTTCCCGTCTCCCACAGGAACTTGTTCCCGGGATAAAAAGCCTATGTCTGTCTCCTGGGTCTAAGCTACCTCCCCACCAATTTTCAGCCAAATCGGTACACCCGTTGTTGAGTTATAAATAGTGTAACTAACACGACTTTCTTTTATATAAATAGATATGTTAAGAAAACCCTGTCCGATCCGTGAAGGTCATCATCATCCGAGCGTCTGTCCCAGTTGCGTCTCGCGACGGCCGGGGTCCGCTTTCCTACATTTTCTCCTCCACTTCGCACGGTCATCGACATCCCCTGTAGTGAGACCATGAAGGTATTGGTAGGTATCGAGATGTGATTTTATTCGTGTTATCTTTTTTAGAAATTACCCCAAAATATTACCCAAAAAAAATTTACCCCCAAATAAAATTAAATAAAAATTAATATAATGAGGTAGCTTACGTGGCAACACAGGGAAAGGGCTATTCGGAAATGCAAGATCAAAAGGTCAGCTTACACCAGCCGGCGGCTTCTTTTGTTAAAACATACACTCGTCGCCGCATGCCAACAAAGATGTTGTCAGTTTTTGAAAATTTGCTATATTTTAGGGAAATGGACTATTTTTTATACTAAAAACTTTGATAACTATTTTATACTTATAAATAATAGGATAATTAATAAAATTTATTTTGGTTATGTTATTGAAGTGCCTATGTGTCCCTTTCGGATCGGACAGGGTTTTCTTAACACATTGTGGATATCTGCCCTGGAACTACTGTAAAGAAATTTTGATACTCCACTCCCTGTATTGATCAGTGGGCCATGAAGGGGAATAGAGTTGCCAGCAGTAACGCAGTATTATGAGGACTAGAGCAGTAGCGGATGATCGCTCCATAAGAAATCCACCATAAGGAAATTTTCAAGCTTAACACTACCTACACCCATGGGCGTACCCAGGTTCTGGGCCAGGGGGGGGGCAAATCCGATTTTCCTAAGAAATTTTCGCTTGTAGCCCCGCTAACTCAGTGTTCTGTAAACGAACACTACGTTAAGCAACTGTCGCTATGGCGGGTTACGGATGGGTGATCACCTTGTGGTATTTCCATTTACTAGCGTTCCCGTGCTTCGGAAGGCACGTTAAGCCGTTGGACCCGGTAGCCAGTAACATGGCAGTCGTTAGCCAAGTTGAAGGTCTTATTAAAATAAATCAACAGCAGGTAGTCACAACCGGCGTCTGTCTATTTCAACAAGGCAATGGGTTCACCATCTGGGAGAAAAATGTTTACTGTGAAATGTGGGCGTATAATGTGCCTCCGCCACCGCAATAGGGATAAAGACATGACTGATGAGTCTAAAACTACCTGTTTTAATTTATACAGTTAGGTTCAAATCGATTTTATTTATTTATAACATAAATAAATAAATAAAATTAAAATAGGTAATTGTTTTGTATAATTTCTTTAGTAATTATCTATTTTAAAAGTACGGTGGCCAGGCTTCCCGCTGTCCTTATAGAAACAGGCTCAAGACGACGCCTTGACGTGAGAGAAATTCACGCACGCTTATGCTTCAACAAGCAGGGTAACACCCAAATCAACCTCTAAGCAAGCGGGATAACACCAAACCATCAGGCGAGGCCACGGTGGTAGCCAAGTCAGCTACAACATCTGGGACATTCAGAGGATTTACCCGGGGCGCCCGGCGTTAAACGTCGTACACACATCACACAAAACGTCCTTGGGGATTATATCATAACTAAAACTTAAGATATCTATGGGATTTCCACGTAAAAAATGCTATTTTAAAAGTAACTTCTGAGGGCCTTCGGCAGAACGGTTTATGACGTATTCTTGGCAGAATAACATATAGTGTTAACAAATTTTAATGTAGACGACCATGAATCAATCAAATCAGCCTATGGCAGTCTACTACTGGAGCCCACAACACACGGTCCTGCAACTTTTACATATATCTTATACGACCATAATCATCTAGAAGGTATTTCTTTTTACTTTAATTGATAAAAGTCGGAGACATGAACCGAATCCAGGGGGGGGCAGCTGCCCCCCCCCTGCCCCCCTGGGTACGCCCAAGCCTACACCAAAGTGGTAGGTTTGGTTAGTTACTTACAAGTTATGAGTAGTTCCATCAATTTTCTGGTGTGCTTGATACTTGATTTTGTAACGCATTATTGTTATTTACTTTTACTTTAGGTTACTGAGAAATGTTTGGAGTCTCTTTGTTTCTTTCACATCGTTTTTAGTTTTAAGGAAAGTAAATAAATATTTTGAAATAGATAACCTGTTTAATGCATTTCTGTAATTAAAAATTTCCCCTTAAATCTACCATGGGATTTGTTACATCATGGATGTCATTTGTGCTGATAACGGAATAGATTAAAATATAGACGAAAGATGACGGACCTCGCCCTTTTTTTTATTATCTTTACTGACCACTATATATATTAGTGGTGGTCAAGCTATATATTAGCAACTAGCTGACCCGCCCGACTTCGCCCGTGACATACTTCAAACCCCGTGGCACCCATTTAATCCCGTCGTTTATTAATTTCGAAGCGCTCGTGGCCCCGCTGACTCAGTGTTTTGTAAACGATCACTGCGTTAAGCAACATTCGCTATGTGGCTGTCCTTGGATGGGAGCGTTTCCGTGCTTCGGAAGGCACATTAAGCCGTTGGTCCAAGTTGTCAGTAAAATGGCAGTCTTTAAGCCTGGTTAAAGGCCTTATGGGCGGCTAGAAAATTTTCAACAGCAAGTCGCCACAGCCTGCGCCTGTCCATTTCAACACGGCAATGGGCTCACCACCTGTTACGTGAGACAAAAATGCATAATGTCAGGACAAACCTGTACAGGATTTTGATAACCGTTGTACTGCTAGCTATAACAAATTTGTATATGAAAATTGAATAAAAAAAATAAGGTGAAATGTGGACGTATGCCTATCCTACCCCATCGGGGATAAAGGCAATATGTATGTATTTTCAAAATTAGTTGATTACTTCTCCGCTCTCCAGTACGCCAGACTGTTAGAAGTAGGCTGATCGAGTTCAATAATATTAGTCGGTTATTCTTATTATTTATTACTGTAAGATACAAGCGATACATTATTAGATGTTACACAGAGTACATGCTACACAGGAAGGATAGAAACGGAACAGCAGTGCTGCCATCATAGGCAAAGGGTTGCCACACTATATTATTTAATGGATACAAAGAAATCAATTTACACAACATCCCCCTCAAGTTAGAGTTGTTTTCATATTACTGTTCATAAAAATTTACTTGCTCAATTAGCTGGAATCCAACTCGAACTAGTCAACAAAGTAACAAAAAAAAATACGTCGAAAATACGACGATCGAAAAGACGTCAATGTCAATGACATTTTCAATCATCACAATTTACAAAACAATGCAGAAGAATGTATTCAACAATACAAATTATTATTACTTTAAATTGGTTGCTTCTTTGTTGTCCAGCTCACAAAGTTACCCCTGTAAAAGATAGTGGCTCCACTTACACTTTTTCTATCTAACCTGTCGCCAGCCCAATCAGCATCTGAAAAGCCTGTTAAAGTATTATGACTTTCTTTCTTGTATATTAATCCTATATCTTTTGTATGTTTCAGGTAGCGAAGAATTCTCTTTCCAGCCTTCCATAAGCTTGTTGTTGGTTTATCCAGGAATCTACTGAGAAAACTTGTTGCAAATGCTATGTCTGGTCTGCTGACTGTTGCCAAGTACATTAGTGTACCAACCAGCTCTCTGAATGGAACATTAATAATCTCCTCCTTCTCATCTACTTCAAGTTTTAGCTCCATGGGTGTACTAGCACCTTTACAATCTTCCATGCCGAATTTAGATAAAGCTTTTTCTATTATATGTGTTTGTTTTATTTTTAATCCTTGTTTTGAAGTTATTATTTGCATGCCCAAATATTTACTTATATTGCCCAAGTCCTTAGCCTGAAATTCTTCCTTCAATTTTGTTATAATTTTATCACCATTACCAAGTACTAATATGTCATCTACAAAGATGAGTAAGTAAACATCAATTCCCACATATAGGCAAAAATCATGTAGAGATTGTTTAAATTCATTTTGTATCAGAAAATTATGTAGTCTTTCATTCCATAATCTAGGAGACTCTTTAAGTCCATACAGTGCCTTTTTTAATTTAAGTACTTTTCCTTTTTCTGGTTTAATGCCCTCTGGATATTTAATGTAAATATCAGTCTTAAACTCTCCATTTAGGAATGCAGTGGGCACATCCAGTTGTCTTATTGGTAGGTTTTCCTGTACAGCTTTACTAAGGAATAATCTTACTGTTGAAATTCTGGCTACTGGCGCATAGACATTTTGTGATGTTTCTTCTTGGAACCCTTTTGCTACAAGTCTTGTACTTTTGTTCTGAATACCCATCGTGTATCTATGGCCTTCATATTCTGTGGTAGTTCTGCGACTTGCCATGTATTTAACATCTTATGTGCTTCAAGTTCTTTATGAATTGCATCAGTCCATCCTCCCTCTTCAATTGCTTGCTTGTAGTTCATAGGATCTTCTGAGATTAATGCATAGGCGATACATGACATGTCATAACCTTCATATTTGGATGGAAGTTTTATTTCTCTTTTATTTCGTGTGACAGTTGAATTTATGTCACTTCCTTTTCTGTATTTTGTATTTCAGAATTACTTTGAGATTCTTCATTTATTTTATGAATTTGTGATATAATTTCTTGATCAGATTTTTGATATTCCTCCTCTTCTTCATCAACTTACACAACACAGACCCCGGTCAAATTATGGTTACACAACATTAATTTCCTTGCGCATTTTGTTTTTATACCACTGAGTGGCAGACAAGCGGCCCACCTGATGGAAAGTGGTCACCTTAGCCTATGCACGTTTGCAACACCAGAGGTGCAGCACTTGCGCTGCCTACCCTATTTAATTATTTTGATTTTGCTATTTTCTAAGATATTCGTTTAATTTGCAAGGTGTAAATGGACAAAATAGTTTGCATGAAATGCTGAAGCCAACTTACGTATCTATTAAAAATGATAAGAATTTATAAAGTATGTGTGTAAATAGTCTACAAATTACCGCTTTATAATTGCTGGATTTTTAAAGTATTAAAATAAATGTTATCCTCAAGAGACAGACATATACCGTCGGAGACTTTTTGTAGACCTATACTAGATGCACAATTCCACAAAACACTATTTTGTTATATAACAAAGGAAGACTGCGTTTTTGTTGAAAGCTTCCAGACGGTATTTTTTTCCGACACCCCCAACAAATATCATTATAATTTAGTCAATGTTAATAAAAACTTAACAAATTATACATAAAAACCGTTCTTATGAATTACTCTATCTATAAAAAAAACTCACACATCGAAATTCGTTGCGTTTTAAGGATCTGAGCATATCTATATAGGAACAGACAGCGGGAAGCGACAATGTTTTATAATATGTATTAGTGATGTAGAGTCAGTTAACTCAGTGTTTTGTAAATGACCACTGCATTGTTGGAACTGAAAAACGTGTCATGGTGCTAAATTTAACAAATTCTGGGATAGTACTACGCGCGTGATGACTCGCAGTGAAAAGTTAGAAAAGTTTGTAAGGACTACGTTTCCTTAGTCTGTCCAATATGGGAAGATAAGAAAAACAAAAATGTTTGACATTGACATTAATAGATTTATTCTTAAATTACATAAAATTATTAAATAAATAAAATAATAAATAAATATCCATCACGCCTTATCCCGGGGTGGCACAGGCATATTATATGCCCACTTTTCACCGTGTGGATTCCTGTCCCACGTAATAGGTGGTGAGCCCATTGCCGTGTTGAAATAGACAGACGCAGGATGTGACTACCTGCTGTTGAAATTTTTCAAGCCGCCCATAAGGCATTCAACCAGGCTTAACGACTGCCATTTTACTGGCAACCGGGACCAACGGTTTAACGTGCCTTCCGAAGCACGGAAACGCTCGCAAATGTAAATGCCACAAAGTGGTCACCCATCCGAGGACCAGCCATAGTGAAAGTTGCGTAACTCAGTGATCGTTTACAGAACACTGAGACCGCGGGGCCACGAGCGCTTCCAAATCATTAAATAACCTTAAAAATATGATAATTTAAAGGTTTATGGTATGATATGGTATGATTTTTTAAGGTTATTTAATAATTCAAAATTATTAAATAACCTTAAAAATATGATAATTTAAAATATATTAATATAAGGAGTCCCTTTAGGCAAGGTTCCGAAGATACTGGCAGCGTTCCCCCTTTGAATAGCTAGACTAATTCTTTGTCCGAGGTAGCTGCCAGCTCTTCGGTCTCCTGTGATGTCGACTAACCTTTTTGCTATTTCTTTAAAAAGCCTTGTAGCTCTAGGACCCCACGGACCAAGGGTCTCGACACCGAATGGGACAAAATCATATTCGGAGCCTAGACCCCTGTATTTGCATGCTTTAGCTTTTTCAGCCGCTTCACAAGCCGCACCAGCTCTGTTGTTGGTTCCATGTAGATGGGAAGGGGCCAGCGTGTCTGAACAGGTTGCATCCCATACCAGCACCCGGCCCATCTTCCATGGAATCAAACTCATACCGTCCGGTCTCTTGCCATCGTCTCTTGCAATACCAGTCGACTCAAGTAGACTTGGCACGTTGACAGTGGCGAATGATATCGTTTAGTGCGGCATGTCTCGAGAAGCGGCCTGCACTTTTTTGGCATGACAGTCCGTGATGTCCTAGCTTGTCGACATCACCGCCACAGGGACATTTATGAGGAACGTAGACCAGTACCCCAAGCCGTAGACAGGTTGCGATTCGAAGCGTGTCAGGCTCAAGAAATGTTCCTGTATTTGACGAAGGGTACGCGTGAAACCAGTAGCCGGCCTCATGCGTACCCACCGCCAAAAGCCTAGCACGCGCCGAACCTGTACTACAGCTCAAAAGATTGTTATAAATCAATTTACAATGTATGTCGTCCCAGCTCCTCTGTAAATTTGTAGAATCTGGAAAATTTTGACCTGGGCATGCAATTAAGAAAGCGTTTCTAGCTTCTTCCAAGCCAGCAATTTCAAAGTTTGAAGGGGATGCCCTTAAAATTTTACTTATGAGATTTGCTGAACTATGGACAGAAGATAGGAAGGCTGGTAAAGCGACACTGGAAATTTTGCGAATCCCTAAACCACCATAACGGATAGGATAGGTAGGGATGCTTGGGTTCAAGAATGCTCGTTTAGCTGCATATTGAGAATCGATTCTAAGCTAATTTTGATTATGTCGTCTACTTGTGTCAAAGGATCTGGGTGATTCCAAAAAGAGCAGCAACGGAGCACATATGTAAATTTTGGGACGAAAAGACAGAATTTTAAGATGCAGAGTGCATAATGTGGACTAATTTTAAGGTCGACGTGATGTTGACGGTCAGCAGTATTTTGAAATTGAGTTATTGATAATCCATCAAAAATTGGAGAACCTAAAAGTTAAAGGGAATTACTGTTAACTATTTTAATATTTGGAACCAAAATATTAAATTTTTGTTCAACGTCATTAAAATTTAAGTCGCAGTTATTTATAAAAAGTTCGCATTTGCTAAAATTAAGCTCCAAACCAATTGGTTTGGAGCTTAATTTTCTTTGAGCTTCAAATTTAATTTTGATTAAAAAAGGTCCGAAAAAACAGTATCCACATCACCTCCTAGGGTTCCGTCATCCAGATAAAAAATTTTGAATTTAGAATTTAAATTTTTGATTATCGGATTTATTGCCTAAAAATTGCAGGCCCAAGGGGATCACCCTGTTGACAACCTACTTCCGAAGACAGTTCATTAGAAGGATATAACAATTTAGTTAGGTCAGCGTAACTGAGAAGAAAATAATTGTAAATTTCCGGTATATGTTGTTTTATTTCCGTTAGCAGGGTATCCCTATTTACCGAATTGAATGTATTTTTGACATCAATTTTGAGCAACACGTCAGGCTGTCCGTAAGTTTAGGAAAGAGCGTAAGGCATGGACGGCTGCCTCGTACCCTCCTTTTACACCGAGGCCTAACTGTACGGGTTCAAATTCCGAAATTAATTTTGGTAAAATATGTCGAACAGCAATTTTGGAGGCCAGACGTCGTAGTGTTAATCCAACAGCAATTGGTCTCACCCCTCCGTCCTTTTTGGTTAGGGCAATGAGGTTCGCGCCGAAAAGAATGGGAACAATTTCTGGATTGACATTACCGGAATTCATAAAGTTTATTAATTTAGTGATCGAATTTACAAGTTGCTCGCCTGCATCACCCACAGAATATGATGTTAAGTCTTTCAAATGTTGGGGTGAGATTCCATCCAAACCTGCAGCCGAACCTGGTTTAAAAGATAAAATGGCATTCGTTACATCTTTGTTTTGAATTTGAAGGCATGCATGCCCTGCTGTTGGTGGGTCGAGAAAATATGGGTTTACTGGAGCTGGAGGATGTTTTGTCCGTAAGGCCTGAAGGGTGACAAGAGTATCTGGTGATAGCACGTCGTTGGAGAACAAAAGGCGATCGGCACCTTTGAGATCTCCGTCACAGATTTTGTTTTCAATGAGTTTGTTGCGATTATGAGGGGTATCATGTTTTATTTGAGGTGCGGGAGAAGGCGAGGAGCTTACAGCACAGTTATTCTCAATCTTTTGTGTCAAGTATAAATTCGGTTCATCAGTTTTTATTATATGTAGGTTCTCCCAGTCTTGAGTACAATTGCTTTTGTAACATTTCTAAATTAATTGTGACAAATGTGTAGCAACGGTTATTCGAGCTCCTCGAGGGATTCTTTTAACTATTGGTATACTATTTTTCAAATGGCTTAAATATGTGTGGAAAGGAGTTGGATCGTTGGGTACAGAAGTAGGCGCACTCGGAATATTGGGATGGAAGTCTAAAGGTGAACTGTTTTGGCTGACACATCTCCTGTGTGTTTTTGTGGTGTGTATATTGAGGCCTTTCAAGGATTTGAAAGACTTGTTGCACTGTGTACATGTATGGGTCCCGTTCGACGTGCAATCACAAGATTGGGTCACGGACTGCATTCACAACAGACAAATACATTTACAAAAAAGAATAACTTAAAACAAATTTAAAAACACAATAAAGTAACTTAAAATATAGGTACACTGAAAACATAAAAAAGTCAATGTCAAAATATGAAGGCTGCTTGTTGTGGAAACAAGACGCATGCGTCGTTACGTCGGTGCGTCACAGGATGGACTTGCAGCGTAGATAGAGAATAGTATTCTCTGTCTACGACTTGCAGTGGAAGAGACCTAGCGACGCAGTTCGTCGCTAGGACAACCGATGGAGGCCTTAGCAACAGCGTCTGAGCCCGCTTGTCACTTTTGTTATTTATTGACAATTATTTCTTATTGATCCACTCTTTAAATTTCACTTTTGTTGACTTTATTAGGGGATCAATGAAAAGATAATAAAAGTGGAGCACACATTAAAATTGCTCAACAATTCAAAAATATGTATATGAAAATTCAAATGATTTTTCCAACAAAATACAAAATAAATCGCGGAACACGATCGTAGATTTTTTTTTAATGTCAAAAAAAAAATCTACGATCATGTTCCGCGATTTATTTTGTATTTTGTTGAAAAAAATCATGACATGACATTGACAATGACAGTTAAGATGACAGTATTACAGTTCAGTAATATCCTCCAAACTAAAAATAGGGGAATTTATATATCTATTTATCCTGTGAATAAACGTGAATTCTGTGAGGTGTTGTGTTCATTGTATTCGGTTCTAATGGTTAATAAATGTCTACTAAACCAATAAAAATGCCGTCGGCAACGAGGGAAAAGGATTCGTCAATCGTTAAAATCGCTGTGGAAATGCTCAATGCCCCCAACAAGGTACCTCAATTTATCGAATTTGACCAAAGCCAGCCGTTGTCGAGTATTATCCAAGTCCTCTGCAAGCCATGGGGCCTCCCCGACTCAGAAAACTACGCTTTACAATTCTCAGAAAGTAATAATCAGAATTATATTACGGAGAAAAATAGAAATGAGATTAAGAACGGCTCTGTTCTGCGTCTAGAGTTATCGCCTGCGAAAACAGTACAAGATATATTGAATAAAATAAATAATGGAACACCAGCCGAACAGTCCGCTGGCCTAATAAAATTGTCAAACTCAAGTAGTGATCTTACATTTGCTGAAGAGTTTTTTAGTAAAAAGGGATTAACTTTAATTATTAACAATATACAAAATGGTAAGTTTAAAGATGACTCACTGAGATATGCTCTTATTACTTTTGTTGAACTCATGGATCATGGCATTATCTTCTGGGATATTCTGGAAAACCAGTTTATCAACAAAATTGCTAGTTATATCAACAATCAAAGTGCCACATCTGACCCAAAAGTTATACAGTGTTGTTTATCAATCTTAGAAAATATAGTCATGAACAGTTCTAAGAATTCACATGTGGAAAAAGAAGTGACAATTACAAACCTCATACAACATTTACAAAATCCAAAACAGGATTGTATGTTCCAACAAAATGTTATAGCTCTTATTAATGCTATATTTTCTAAAGCTGATATGATGAGACGAAATTCGATTGCAAGCACCTTATCATCTAAACAAGGGCGGACAATAATAACGGTAAATCTTATTGGTGCCAGTGAATCTTCCAAAAATGCAACCAAAGAATTGCTAGGCACAGAACTTACTCACCAACTTTATATACTACAAACTCTCATGCTTGGTTTGTTAGAACCTAAGATGAGACAAAGAGCTGATGCACAGGAGCAAGAATCGCAAGATAAAATTAATGAACTTAGAAAAATTGCATTTGATACAGAGCACAACTCAAATATAGAAGTAACAATGAGGCGTCCCCATGGAGGTACATTTTCTAAGAGTGACTTCAAGAAACTTGGCTTCAAATGTGAAATTGATCCAATGAAAGACTTCAATGAAGTTCCTCCTGGAGTCTTAGCCCTGGATTGCATGCTCTATTTTGCTAGAAACTATTCAGAAGAATATACAAAAATTGTTTTAGAGAACAGTTGTAGAGCAGATGAACATGAATGTCCTTTTGGCAAGACTAGTATTGAACTTGTGAAATTATTGTGTGACATTCTGCATATTGGTGAAACACCCAGTGAACAGGGCCAGTCATACCATCCACTGCTCTTCACCCATGAAAGGCCTTTTGAGGAGTTATTCTGTATTTGTATAATTCTTCTTAATAAAACATGGAAGGAGATGAGAGCTACAACGGAGGATTTCATCAAAGTTTCCAGTGTGGTTAGAGAGCAAATAAGCAGAGCACTGTCCAGCTCTCCTAAAACTTTTGACATGTTTCGACAAAAGATTAACAAGTTACCATATGCTGAAATTACACAGCTATGGCAACAGGAGAGAAATAACAGGGAAGTTTGGGAATCACATGCTCGTCCCATTGTGGAATTAAAGGAGAAAATTACACCTGAAATAATCGACCTTATCCAACAGCAAAGGTTAGGTGTCTTAATTGGAGGTACACGCTTTAAAAAATATTCCTTGAGAGGTCAACGGATTAAAGACAAATTTTGGTTTGTACGCCTCTCACCCAACCAGAAAGTATTGCACTATGGTGACTGCGATGAAAAAAATACTCCGAGTTTAGAAGATCTTAGTAACAAATTACCCATTGCAGATATAAAGTGTGTTATAACTGGTAAAGATTGTCCACATATGAAGGACTTAAGAGGGCGAAAAATTACTCCTCATTTAGCATTCTCTCTAATTCCAAAGTCTTCTGAAATTAGTTCCCTTGATTTTATTGCACCTGATGAACAAATATTTGATTTTTGGACAGATGGTGTCAATGCTTTGTTAAAAGAGAAAATGTTGAGCAAATCTTTTGAGAATGACTTACAAACTTTACTATCAATGGATATTAAAGTTCGGCTACTCGATGCAGAGGGTATCGACATTCCCAAAGATCCACCACAAATTCCTGATGAGCCAGCAGATTATGATTTTTATTACGATAATAATTAAGTTCGTTGCGTAATATAAAATACATATATGTGCAATTGTATACAAAAGAGCAGTTGCTGATTTTATATAGAAGATGTTATAACAGTGAGGACCGATTAGCCCACAATTAGTGGTCTATTAGACCATCTATTAGACCATCTAAATAATAGTCTACTTATGAACTTCATTGATTAGTTAATAATATGTGATCTTATTGATTCCATTACATTTGTAACCTGCCAGGAATAGATAGCTATTGGTCATAACTAACAGCATTTATTCTACAACTTGTGACAATTTGTTAAGAAGCAAAGTATGTCATACATTGAACCGTTGAGCTACATCATAGGTATTCGCTGTTGATTTCGCCTCAAAGATGCAGTAAGTAAAAATATTGAAGAAAATTGTTTATGATGTTTATCTAGTATTGAAGGTTGCTAGTGTTTTACAACGCTGTAATAACTTATATTAATTAGTGTACAAAGCTATAATAGGTTATTATTATTATTATTTTCTTGTTGGGGACGCCGGCACCGCCGAGCGAACGATCCGACCGCATGTTTTGCCGCCTACTGCGCTCATTTTCCCGAATCTCCTTGCGGTTTGGATTGGGTATCCCAGCAGTCTTCACGGCGCCCCGTCGAACCTTCTTGTTTCCTGGCAGAAGCTTTCTATCTGATCCACCTTCAGATGTTCTATATCTTTTTTTCCTAGTCTGTCTGTGCCCATAATTTCCCATCTTGTTAACGAATACATGGGGCACTCGGCTAGTAGGTGGAAGCTGGTTTCTTCTCCCTCTATGCATTCTGGGCATAATGGGTCATCCATTACTCCTTTCACTGTTAGGTGCCTGTCGAGGCGACAGTGTCCTATGATGATCTCTATGACAAGCCTCATATTTGCTCTGGTAAATTTGACCAGTTGGCTTGTCCTTTTCGCATCCATTCCTCTGATGCAGTTTTTCGACTGTCTCTGTCTCATGCCTATCGATGACCTCCATCTAAGGTTGGTTTCTACTGTTATGCTTCTGCTAATTACTCCTTTCGTGATCTTATGAGCGATTGGAATTGGCTCTGGTCCGATCACGCATTCGTCAGCCCCTTCCCGGGCTAGTTTGTCCGCTAGTTCATTGCCCGGGACTCCCTCATGTCCGGGGACCCAAGCAACGTAGACTTCAGTTCTTTCCGCCAGCTTTTCAAGTGATTTCTTGCACTCCTTGACTGTTGCCGACATTGTCTCTACTTTATTTAGGGCTTTCAATGCTGCTTGACTGTCACTGTAGATTTATAATAGGTACTCATTGTCGTATACAAATAAGTTATTATATAACGCGTTTTGGGGAGATACCGTGCAATGACGGGACCTAGATACAGTGCAATGACGGGACCTAGATACCCGAGTAAGAGCACACCACTGGAGATTACGAAATTGACATGATCAACTTTTCTTTCCAATGTGAATTAAATTTGTCAGGCCGACTAGAGTTCGAAAACATATCCAAAAAAAACTTCGTTTGGAAGTTTAAGCTTTCGTGCTTCAGAATGCACGTTAAGCTGTCGGTCCCGGTTGCCAGTTATATAGTAGTTGTTAAGCCAAGATGAAGGCCATAGGCTTCAATAGTTTCAACAGCAGGTAGCCACAACCTGCGGCTGTCTATTTCAACACGGCAGTGTGTATTCCTGTGCCACCTGTTACGTGGCACACGAATACACACGGTGAAAAGTGGGCTTACAATATGCCTCTGCCACACATTCGGAGATAAGGCGTGAATGATTAACTAAACAACAAATTTAAATACCTACCTCGTAAACCATTCTACTAAAATGTTTTGGTTCATTGAATAACTAAAATTTTAGTACATACTGCTTAGTCTTGAAACAGAATTAGTATTTTTGTATGCTCACAAAACATCGTCGGTTATGTTATTGAATAATGGAGTATGATAAATTGTGTAAAACATTTTACCGAAATAAGTAAAATCGTTAGTAAAGAGATGCCAGATGAATAGTACAGTGGTGCCCCCTTGTTTTTATCTATTTTTCCAAGCTGTACCCGCCCAATTAAACTAAAGAAGAATCGTTACATCATTAAATATTCATACTTTTTATAATACTCATTGAACTTAGAACATAAATGTACTTCTTCAAAATGAATTTTAAACAAGTACGCGCCCTTAGCCATCGTGAGGAAGGAATCAGACGACTTTTAAACCAAAACCAGTTTCAAGACCGGATGTGGTAGAAACTTCAAAATCGCTTATGCACGTATTCATGATGTCCTGAATCGAACTGAATGCCTATATCTCTCATGGTTCCTGAGAAATAGATGCGTACAGGGTACAGACAGTCAGACTGAGCAGTATTATAAGACATTTCTAAACTTTTGGATTTAGAAGTCTAAAAGGAGGAAGTTCTGAAGTAGACTGTATATATATAGTCTTGAATATGACACAATTTTAAACAAAACCCTAGTGGGTTAACTGATAATAGTTAACTGTAATTTCTGTCTTAGTTCTGTTCTATGAATATATGTCGTGCAGTCGCTATTGCTACTATTGAAGTGAAATTTATTGTCCACAGTTTTTACTCTATTTTTATAATTACTGGGTAAAATATTTTAAAGTTCTAGTAGCCCTTTTACAAAAATGATAAGTTTTTCCTTGATTTATGTTTGCCCAATATCCACGGTACTGCGTGTACCATGTAGTGTTGTAGTCTAAATTTACCATAAAACATGAGATCCACAACTCGGTTCTAAGACCAAGCCCTTAGCAATTACACTCAATAGCAAATAATTAATGTATATATTATTATTTTTGTAAGAGATAATTTTGTGTAAGTTCATTCTGTAATGATAAATAACCAAATTTTAATATTAATATAATATATTTTAGGTAAGATTTGTATGTCAACAGACTCACAGAACTCAGGGTACAGGTTGAGTATATCCGCGTCATGATACCCTTAGCATACTAATGAGATTTAATCAACAGGAACTAGGTACTCATTCATAAGCAATGTGAATATGTACTGTTAAAAAAATATTGAACGAATCACGAATGAATGACGTCTTTCCACTTACTATTGCGACAATACCTGGAAATCAACTATTTGTTAAATGCTGTAGATTCTATGCAATTTATAGAAAGCGTCAATTCAAGCTACCGAGCGCTGAGTCAATTTGGCTCGACGTTAATTTAAAAGTTAATTTACTAAATTCGCCATTATCTTTACAGCTTAATATAGATACACCTTCCGGGTAGATACGCTTTGAAATTGAAATATTTAGCTTTTATTCCTGATGTATAAGTAGTTCTTATAAGCACTTTCCCGCATCACATAACAAATATACGATACTCTGTAGATATGAGGATATATTTGTCAACAAACTTTTAGATAGACCATTTCATTCGACACTGCTTGAATCAATGAAGATTGAGAAATTAATTAGTTCATCTTGGTTTTACTGAAAATAAACTTGTAGAGCCATACCTATATAAGCCCAAACCCTTTTTAAAGTTGCAAAATGAGATTCGACTTTAAGATTAACAGCACTAAATTGCATTTAAGATAAATAATATTTTCCATTTCAAAGTTTTCCATTATATTTAATAAGAGAACACAAATATACCTAGTATATAGTAATTTTCTTAACCATTTATTATTAAAATGTAAGTAATTATTATTTTCCACTACACTATACGACTGAATTCTATAAAACTTCCATTTTATTCTATCGTGTTGTGGCCATATCCCAATATTATATTTTATATACCAAAGATCATGTCTAAAGAACAAATATATTTAAATGTATGTATAAATTAAAGATTTGAAACTATTATTGTTTCATTTTATATACCACTACCACTTCCGTTATTTTAGCTCCCAGTTGTTGGCACTTACGCAAAAACTGCATTAAATAGATCAGCGGGTGAGATAGGCTTGAATTGATAGTAGTAGTAATACTCTGCGGAACGATCAGCGGTCAATTTAAGTAACTGGTTCTGTGAAATGACAGCCGTCTTCCAAGTAGAGGATGGCGACACGTCTCCTGACTTTGCAAGCGATGCTGCCTGCTCGATGTTTCACTCCATAACATATTCAGTGATTCATGTGCTTAGCGGCTTGCACACCACATTCCTGTATGCAGTGCCAACTATTAATTATTGTTCTATCATTGGTGTAGTGAATGATATTTATTATTTTATTCACTTAGTGTCCCATTTCCATCCATACAAAAAAATTACTTTCGATCATCGAGTTATGATAAGAAGTTTAAAGAATTAATTTTTGTAATTTATGAAAACCTTTAACTATAGTTATACCCTATAAAAGAATATTATAAAGCTGAAGAGTTTGTTTGTTTGGTTGAATATGCGCTAATCTCAGGAATTACCGGATCCGGAGTCGGATTTGAAAAAATCTTTTTGTTAGATAGCCCATTTATCGAGGAAGGCTATAGGCTATATATTATTACGCTACTACACTGGGGAGCAGAGCAGTAGTCATAAATGTCGACAAATCGTGCAAATTTTTATGCATCATTGTAGAATTTATAAGCGACGGGATTAAATAGGTGCGACGGGAGGTTGAAATATTCCACGGGCGAAGCTGTGGGGGTCATCTAGTAACCTATAAAGGCTTTCATACATTACAAAAATTAATTTTAAAATAAATTAATAGGTTAGTACCTACCTATACTAAAAAACGAGTTAATGTTTGGCAAGACAGTCTTCATGTAACCTCTAGAGTTTTGGATTACCTCATAGTGTCCCAGTTATAATATTCTCCACTAGCTGACCCGCGCGGCTTCGCCCGTGACATACTTCCAACCCCTTGGCACCCATTTAATCCCGTCGCTTATTACTTTTCCAAAAATGTATGAAAGTTTCCTCAATTTGCTGACATTTATTATTACTGCTCCACTCTCCTGTGTAGTGGCGTGATGATATATAGCTTAGAACCTTCCTCAATAAATGGATTATACAATACAAAAGAATTTTTAAATCGGTCCAGCCGTTCACGCGTGATGGCGTGACCAAGGGAAATAGGGTTTCATTTTTATATATTCTCCATATAGCCTTTTCTAAACAAGGTTAACTAATGCAAAAATGTGATCTCGGTTAAGTACGTAGGTAACTACTTATTTGATTGGACGCGCTAATCTCAGTAATGATATTAGCGCGTCCAATCAAAGAAACAAGTTATGTAATTAAATAGTGTAGCTATAATTCTATTTTAACTACCTAGGTACTTCTGTGTTTTCTGAACCTCTACAACGTTTTACCAACTTGTTCCTATTTGATCCCTTTCGGTACAGTAGTACAGCTGATTAGTCCAACTTGTTCAAGAAATGATACACTACTGAATCATTAGTCCACCTGGTTCAACAAACAACTACTGAATCATTATTACAACTTGTTCAAGAAATAAATACATTACTGAATCATTTGTCCACCTGGTTTAACAAACAACTACTGAATCCTTATTACAACTTGTTAAAGATATAAATACATTAATGAATCATTAGTCCAAGAAATGATACACTACTGAATCATTTGTCCACCTAATTCAACAAACAACTACTGAGAACACTTGGTTGAATAAAACACTTGTACTTTTCCACAAAATTTAATTTGTGGAAAAGTACAAAATTAAATTTGTGGAAAAGTAAGTGTTTTTATTCAAAATGTGTAGCAAGTTCCACCAAGTGCCATTAATCAACAGTATAAACAAACAACTACTGAAACATTATTCCAACTGGTTAAAGAAATAAATAAATTACTAAATCATTAGTCTGACAAATGACACACTAATTAATCATTAGTCTAGCTGGTTCAAGGAATGATACACTATTGAATAATTAGCCCAACTGGATACCCTACTGAATCATTAATTCAACTGGTTCAAAAAATTATAAAAAAATAACTGATAGTTACAAAGACACTTTACTTTTCTTGTTGATTGAAAATTTGTTGCTTTGTTCATAGTGTCCTAGTACAAAGTTTGGAAAGAGGCCCAAGTTATACCGTTGCCTAAAAAATCCAATTCAACTTCCTTATCCGAATATCGTCCCATCTCTATATTACCCTTCCTGTCCAAAATTTTAGAACGCCTCGTCCATACTCAAATTAGCTCTTATCTTACAAGAAATGATCTCCTTAATCCTTACCAATCTGGCTTTCGTCCTGGTCACAGCACGGTGAGTGCACTCACTAGATTACTGACGATATTAGACTAGGAATGGAGAATGGAAATCTTACAGTGCTGTGTCTGCTCGATTTTAGTAATGCCTTTAACACTGTAGATTTTGATCTTCTTGGCATCTTACGCTCTATTCACATATCTCTAACAGTAATTGATTGGTTTCATAGTTACCTGTTTGGGCGCCGGCAGCGTATTCGTCTTGAAGAAACTTATTCATCGTGGTCTAATACTTCTGTCGGTGTTCCGCAGGGTGGCGTGCTTTCTCCTCTACTCTTCACGATTTTCATTAATTCCATCTCCAATTTATTAACTTCCTCCTACCACCTTTATGCAGATGATCTCCAAATATTTACACAAGCACCATTGCAAGATCTATCTGAAGCTTTCTCAGGCATCAACTGTGATTTGACACGTATATCCAACTGGAGTAAGCTACATGTTTTGGAAGTGAATCCCTCCAAGACGCAAATTATTGTGGTTGGTAGCCCTTGGATGATTTCTAGAATTGACTGGACGCATCTCCCGAGCATTGTATTTAATGGAGTGGTAATACCTATTAGCACCGAAGTAAAAAAATTAGGTATAATTATAGATAATACGTTATCGTGGCGACCACAGATGAGTGAAGTTAGCCGTAAATTGTATGCATCAGCAGGTTGCATGCGCAGGTTGCGAAACTTTTTGCCAACAGTCACTAAAGTTGCACTTGTACAATCGCTTCTTCTCCCTTTACTTGACTATGCTGATGTCTGCTATCTTGATATCACCGAGGAGCAACTTGATAAACTTGAGCGCCTACAAAATTTTTGCATAAGATTCATATTTGGATTGCGCAAATATGATCACGTGTCAGAATTTCGCAACTTACTCAGGTGGCTCCCAATTCGCCTTTGTCGGAATACTTATATTTTTGATTTGCTCTATGGCATTCTCTTTAATCCCCGTACTCCCAGATATTTAAAAGAACGTTTTACGTTTCTTCATGACACACATTCAAAATTCTTGAGGACGTCGAATTCGTTGGAATTGGCAATACCTATGCATTCCACAAAATTTTATGATAAATCTTTTACTGTTCAAGCTGTAAGATTGTGGAATGCATTGCCTGTGTCCATTAGGCGTGCGCAATCACTGAATGTTTTTAAAAGTATGGTCAAGGAGCATTTTCTTACGACTTGACTGCTGGGTTCCTTTCAGTATATGAAGACATATTTATATTGTTAATATTTCATTATACTTTTATGTACATATTTATATGTATGTATGTATGTGTATTTTATTTTTATTTTATTTATATATTTGTATGTGTATATTTCTATTTATATTATTTACCATGTATTTATATATTTATTTATTAATATGTAGTATTAATGTTCCAATAGTCTTAATACTCAAATTACTACTATTTTAATTTTAGTTTATTTTATTTTATAATTTTAAATTAGGTTAGGTCTATGTATCTATTCCTATATTTGTTTTAGATATACTAGTCATCACTTACACCAACAACTACCCACCATAGTGCTGGTTCTTTGAATTTATGTCCATCCTAAGGTTGTATGTAAGAAATTGCTTTTAGCGATAAGGCCGCCATTTGTACATTTTACTATTATGTAATCCTTAATTTTAATGTAATGATTGGTGTACAATAAAGAATATTCTATTCTATTCTATTCTACTGTTGTGGCTCAAATGCTTAGATAGAGGCCTCTTACTTTTCAAATGTATAGAATAATACAAAAGCAAAAGATTCACATAATTTATTTTAGTATTACAAAAAAAACTTGCACATTTACGAATAATACTTTATACATTTCACTTAAGTAATTACTGCATTTTGGACACTTCAAACTTTGTGTTAATGATTTCTTCATCTGAGTCAAGCAGGGGAAGAGTACTAGTCGGGATATTCTCTTCCACCCAGCGGAGATCTGAGTCCAGCGAGTTCGTATTGGGCTCCGACTCGCGACCTTCCGGATTTTCGCTGATACTGTTAGTGCCTCGCATTTTTACACCGTAAGCGTCATTCACGAACTGTTCTTCCTCTTCTGAAAAAAAAAATTGTTTTGTTATAATGGGTATTGTTTGTTTTAAATGTGTTATAAATCAACGACCATTTCGAATAATAGAGTTACTGATAACTACTTATGAATAAGAACTGGAAAATAATGAAGGATTATTAGTATTTTCAGCAAAATGTGAACAATCATTGTTTAACCTTTAAATGACGTCATCATTGGCATTACAGTAGTAACGTCTTGCCTAGCAACGGAAATACAATACTAAGAAAGTGAGGTCGATTGGGCCCCGAAGAATTGATGTGACCAATTACTCAAAGTAAAGTGCTATAATTTCTGTTAGTTTTTATCACTGCAACAAATTGCTGTACAAAAGCGGTATTATGCACAATTGTATTTCATTATTTATTAAACTTAACTATGATTTGTACAAATCGCCAGGCTTAGCGATCCATGCATACTTATTTAGCTTCTTACAGATTACTTATTTGCTTCATACATGTACGTCTGGGTATCCTAGTTCTTTTGACGTTTTCGTTTTTGAGCAATCTGCTCACGTGGTCTTTATATGCAAGTTTCGGCCTACCCTCTATTTTCGCACAATATTAGATTATTATTGCACAAAGGCATTGCAATGTGTTTTTATCTTGTGTTTACTGAGACCTTTTACCCAATTTTTATTTCTTCGATCTTATCTTCTAATTTAGTCCTGTCCAGTCCTTTGTCGATGTCAAGTCCAGTCATAGGTAAAATTAGGTTATAGGTTGTAAAATCGAATTTCACTATAGCACGTTTAGACATCTTTTATACCTAAGAAACAACCATTTCGTTGTAATGTGTCGAAGGAGGGACAGTGTGGTAGCGAGGGAGACTCACCGTCGTCGTCCTCGGCGTTGTCGAGCAGCGGCGTGAAGGCGTAGCGCTGGTTGTTGTTGGTGGGCCGCCACAGCACCATGATGACGCACAGCACGCCCGCGAACAGCATGTGCCAGTACGCCTCGTCCAGCCACACCTCCTTCCACTCCTGCACACAACAACCACACCGGTATCTTTCACTACTGGCACGACTTATGACGAGGTTTTACCTGTGGTCCCACCGTTACACAACTCTGGTGGGTCCACGGGGAAATTTTGAAGAGAAAACTTAACGCGGTACGCATATTTTAGATGAGACAAAATCTCTGGACTCGCGACACCGTTACCGAGACGCAGCTATAGTGTGAGCATATAAAAAGTTTTAAAGTAATAGATTGATAATTTCGAACTCAGTTATCAACCTTCCATAACTCAGTTGATAAAGTGGTGGACTGTAGACAGTTATAAATTGGGATCCATAGGTCGCTGGTTCCAATCCGGCTCGACGGAACTCTTTTTGTGTATTTAAACACAGTCAAATTATAAATAACATTAGTGATTTTAACCTTTGGGTGTAAGGGGCCCTACCCTACCAAGATCTTCGGGGCCCAAGTCAACCTCCCGTGCTAGTGCGTGCACCTGCTGACTAACGGACGAGGCTCTGGCGCTGGCTTTCCCCTCTGGGGTTGGGAGGCCTGAGGGCGTCGCTCCCATAAAAGCCGCCCGCCGAAACAAAAATGGACAGACACAAAAGGATTGCAGCTAGGGATAGCCCCCCCCGCCCGACTCCTGTGGCAAGTGGGCTAGGGCGGCCGTGTGTCGGGCCAGCACGGCTAAAGAAGTTAGCCCCAACCCGTATCCGCTTCGCATCGTGGAACATTGGCACGCTGACTGGGCGTGCGGTAGAGTTGGCCGAAGTACTCTCCAGGCGGAGGGTGGACGTGGCGTTCCTGCAGGAGACTCGGTGGAAGGGCAACAGAGCCCGGCCCTTGCAGAACGGCTACAAGCTGTATTACACAGAAGCCTGCAGAGAAATACAGGTCGAAGAACACGCTTCTGCACTGTTTGTTTCTAGACATGCAAAAGGCCTTCTACTGTGTTCCTCGTGCGATGATCTGGTGGGCACTGCGGTCCAAAGGGCTTCCAGAGGTGTATTCAATGGTTCGGACTGCTGTTGGCGACACAAAAACCCATCCCCATCACCGTCGGGGTACACGAGGGTTCGGTCTTAAGTCCGCTTCTGTTCAGTGTAATATTAGACGAATTGTCGGACAGCATCAGGAACTCGCATGAGCAGCCTCCATGGTTGCTCAACCGCCGGGCTACGTAGGTAACAAATGTCTGGCCATGTCAGCCCCGCCGGGTCCCAGTAAGAGGGGAAGACCCAAGAAGTGCTGGCTTGACGTCGTAAGGGATGACATGCGTGCCAATGGTCTCACTACAGGGGATGCCAACGACCGAGCGAAGTGGAGGAGAAAATGTAGGAAAGCGGACCCCGGGCGTCGCGAGACGCAACTGGGACAGACGCTCGGATGATGATGATGAGTGCTTTTAACCTGATTAGTATCTTATTCTGTCGGCAATCCCAGAGTGCAAACCGTATTTTTTTCTCGCTTGCGCCTAATAGAGATGAAAGTAATAATAATACCGTGCCAAGTTTAAGTTATACTGTATGCGAAAATCGCATAAGAGACCTGTCAGTTGCCTACCATTCGTCTGTACTAATTAGTGTAATCGTATGCAAAAAGTGTGACGCCCCTTGTTTGGTTGTATGAAATACATAGAGTTAGGCATATAAAACATAGAGTAAGGCATATCTAGTCGATAGCGCGCGATTCCTTGCGGTCTAAATACTGTCAAAACATCACGAATCAAATCGGTGAATAATTCATGAACTTACCGTTATACATTTGAACACTCTGTAAGATTTGATAGAGTAGAGCATGAAAACCACAGATGATATCACGGCGAATATCAATGTGTTTGTAAAGTGTCTGTACAACGACAACTTTATCGTGTTTCTGAAACAAAAATGGAAAGAATTAGATAATGGAGATGTTTTTTTGACCCTAATCACACACAACTGGTGGAGACAAGTTGTTACTGCTGACCGAGAATGGAAAAGAATTCAAAAGTCAGAATTTCAGCAGTACAATTTTCTCTGCCTTTATTTGGGATTCTTGCCACGCCTCTCCCTCACTATTAGGGCGGAAGCTGGATAGTTAACCACACAGGAAAGCAAAGCTGTCATATGTAACTCATTTATTTAAATCAGGAAGTGAGGGTTTAAGGACACTTCCTTGAGGGACTCCACACTAAAGCTGGGCATACTAATGATATCATCGAGTTTACATTGCGCTTAGGGCACAAAGAATCCGAAAAGATTATGAACGCCAATGCGTTAATTTCATAGAACTCTCTCTAGCTTTTTAAAAAAAATTAAGGTTAGATACTATATCAAACGCTTTTCCCAGTTCAATGAAAACCCCGACACGTCCTTGAAATTTTTAAATTTTAAATGGCAGATTTAACGATGACATAAATTATCATTTATTAGACACAAAAAACACTTGTCACTTAAGAGTATATTTAAACCAACGAGTGATATACCGACTGCCTGACAGGCTAGGACATAAGACACCCGTACAGGGGTTGGAAGGGCACGCACTTCAATCGCGAATAAAGTTCCTAATCAAATGAAAGCTACCCCCAGCTGACAATAAAGATGGATTACATGCTGCAACATTAAAGTGAAGTGTCTATATGCTCCCTAATGTGAAATCACCCGTTAAGTATGCTCCTTTACAATATACTTTTTACTGCGCATTATTACTTGTACTACCATTCAATAAACCAATTTTGTACATAATGGCTGTACTGTTTTAATTGTCAATAAAACGTTTAACATTTCAGAGGTCTGGATGCAACTAGGATACGCTTGTAAAATAATAAAAGTGAGTTACCTTCTAAGTTGGAGCGTCCTCATAGTGTGTGCCAGCGATACGAAAACCCACCAACAGATGGCGCTTTCCAAAAGCGACAGCGGTACCTCGGACAGTAGGAGATCGCGATTGGAGTCGTTCGCCTTGTAGTGGAGACGCAGCCACGCGTTGATCCCTCCCAGTATTCCCCATAGTACTCCTGTACCCACCACTCGTTGTAACGCTGGACCGAGTCGAGGTCTGTGTCATACATAATACTGTCAAAAATATGCTTCATTGTTGACACTGACCTCCATACATACAATGGAGGTCAGTGGTTGTTGGGCACATATGGCTTGTACAGTCAGCGTCAATAATATAGAAGCGACTAGACTTCGAAATTATATGTAATAAGAAATGTTTAGTGCTAGTACCATTTTGAACAGTACACAGGGTCATTTGTAAAAAACCCGCGACCTGCTAGGACTAGCTATCATCATAAACAAATGTTCTGTAATTTTTTTTTTATTTTGGATTTTTTTTTATTTTTGTAATAAGGAATAACGTTTCATTTCACAGCCAGAAAAAGCACTATTTTCAATGAACGACGGCTATTACCTCAGCTCGGACTGCAGTTAATAAGATTTGGCAATATGTATACATACATATTTCGGCGATAGTTATTATGACGCTGGCATTTATTAATACGAAAACAAAAAAAATGCATCAAAGAAAAAGCAATGAACACTAAAGACAATGTACTTACTTGACAATACCAAATCCGAGCGAAACAATAATGACTAGCATTCTCGCTAAGGCCCGCTTAGCGACAGACACCCATTCGGCAAACATGTAAGCTCCTGCATTAAAGTACCTGAAATACATTAAACAATATTAGAAATGCATACTTGTATTCTAAACTATTTTCTTTATATATGTATATATCAATCACACGCCTAATTCCCGAAGGGGTGGCAGAGGCATATTATACGCGACATTTCACCGTGTGCATTCTGTCCCACGTGGTGATGAGTTCATTGCCGTTTCCAAATAGACAGACCAAGGTTGTGGCTAACCACTGTTAAATCTTTTCAAGCCACCAATAAGACCGCTTAACTTGGCTTTACGACTGCCATGTTACTGGCAACCGGGACTAACGGCTTAACATGTCTTCTAAAGCTCGGAATCGCTCATAAATGGAAATACTACAAAGCTGTCACCCATCTGGAACCAGCCAAGGCGAAAGTTGCTTAAAGCATTGATCGTTTACAGAACACTGAGCACAGCGAGATCCCGTCGCCACGAGTCATTTTATTTCGTTTAGTTTATCAATCATTTGGGGAAATTCAGTAGATGCAGATACAGTATTCATTAATCAAAAAAGATATGTACGTGGTTTAGCTTGGGCAGATAGCATGGTTAGATGTAATATCGATTATTAAACAGTACAAAATCCTTCCCCTACCTAGCGTGTACATATAAAATCTGTATATTCGTAAAGAAACGTGCGATTTTTTTGATATACTAGGAGAAATGCCTAATAACCGAAAAAGGCACAACGATTTACTGCATGTGCCAAAGATAAATCTTGAATTATATAAGAGAAATGCGTATTGTATAGCAATAAAACTATTGAATCACTTGCCAAAAAGTTAGAAAAATCTTGATAGTCCACAATTTAGTAAGAAACTAACTGAAGTACTCAGTGATAAAAATTATTACAGCATTGATGAATATTTACAAGATGACATTTAATTTAATCATAATGACTATAATCGTTCATAATCATTGTTTTTAGTTTGGTAACTAGTAATTAATTATTGACATATCTGAATTTATAGACATCCAACAATTAACTTAGCAGTAGTGGCAAGACGTTATTATTTGTTTAATAATATAACTACTTAATAATGATTGATACTTATATTTAATTCAAGTAATGTTTTTTTTATATTATATAATCAATAAGGTACCGAATTTATATAATGTTTCCGCGCTAGATACGGCATAATATGTTTGACTTATAAAATTTTAATACAACAATTGTAAAAACCATATTCTTAGGAAATAAAGATAATTAAATTAAAAATCACGGCTTTTTAAACTTTCGCGGTATATAATCATATTTTATAAACTACTCGGGACTTCACGCAAATTAATGTTCTAATTACATTCACCGACGTTTGGGACGCGTTGCAGCGTCGTACCTTGGTTACGATTTCGCATGTTTTCGAACATGCAGGTGAACTCCCTGAGACTTGGAATTTTCATGGGCCTACTTTTAAAACTTGATAAGTCCATTAAATCCTTAAATTGATGCGATACATACCCAGTACTATTAATATTGGAGTAGACCGCGTAAAAGGTGGCGCTCTCCACCATTCCCAGCAGAGCGACGCCTCCGATCCAGTACTGGATGCGGAGAAGGTCTCGCCATTGCAGCCAGCACACTAGCAGCCACGCCGTGCATAGCAGGGTGTACACTCCGCACATGACCCCGAAGAACTGGGGAACGAAACCAATTTAAAAAAAATCATGTAGACCATTTTAGGCACTTATGAATAGTCGTGACAATAATTAATGTGAGAGCGATTCTAGTTGAGTTACCAGTTCCAAGTGCATTCTAACCTTCATAGAGAATAATCTGACAAGAAACTCCATGGATGCTTCTTTAAAATGTAGGTATAGCTTACACTAATTAACTTTCATTGTTCTTTGGAGTTATGTGAGAACAGTCGACTAAACTTAGTTTGACCTAAATTTCGTACGTACGCCTTACGAGACGTATTGACATATAACACACGGTCGTGTCTATGACACAGTTATACCCCATTATTCAGAACCACTAGTGACAGATAAGCATACGGTTCACCTGGTCAGAAGTGGTCGCCGTAGGTTATGAACATTTTAATATTATTATAAGCTTCAAATCCAGGTAGGATTCGGAAGCAACTGAGAAAACACTTAAGATGACGAAGAAGTTACAATTAAACTCATTTAATAAACACAGCCAATGTCATAATAATTAATGAAAAGTTTTTACAAAATATCTTTAGCTGACTGTACATATACATCCAGTTGGATCCAAAGCATTGCAGCTAGAATGGGTTGCATCAAGTCTCTTTTGCTGACTTTACATAGATCTTCAGATGAATCTAAAGCTAGAGAGGGTTCCATCAAAAAATAAAGTAAATATTCTCACCGGCAATAACGGCCATATAGCAGCACTGAGGTAGCCTGAAGGTGCCACCATTTCTACGCTGACGGTAACTTTGAATGTCGCCTTGGAAGACACGCTCATTTTTAACATGTAAATACCTTCTGTGTCAACTGTCAAAAAAGTATGACGAGGTTTCTGAAAAAAATGACAATTAAAAAATAAACATTGTTGGAGATTTTTTTTACACAGCAGTGCTATCTAGCCCAAAGTAATTTTAGCTTCTTGTATAGAATCTAGAAAACTGATAAATATCTGATAGGACTGATTAATTCTAAGTACATAAATCATTATACATACGACAAGACGTAGATTGCGCCTGTCCATTTTCAACACGGTAATGGGCTCACGACTTGTTACGTAAAAATGCATACGGTAAAATGTTGGCGTATAGTATGCCTCTGCCTACAACAACACAAAACAAAGGCGTGACAATATGTATGTGTGTATGTATGTAAGACGTAGATACTACTACTTCTTAAAATAGTGAAGGGCGCGTTACTTGTTTATGAAAGGTCTGTATTTTTTATACCACTGAGGTGGCAGACAAGCGTAAGAGACAGTAAGTTAACACTTACCACGCCAGATGAATCCTTGGCTGCATCAGGCGGCTTGGTGGTCTCTAATGGCAAGATATGATTGTCATTGCATGTTAGCGTCTTCGTATCGTCAACAAAAATGTGTTGATTTGTCACATTGTCTTCTGAATCTGTCGATCTCACAACCCTGTTGGAACATGATACCACTTTTTGCTAAAAAGAAAGATACAGAGTATTGAGCCTAAGGTCTGGTAATGTTTTAGGAAGGTCACCCATGGCGATATTTTAGTGATTGCAGGATTTATATTCTGAACTCACTCAGCTAATGTATTGTTGGTAAAATGAAGAGGTACTGCTTGGCTTTGTGACTAATATGTCCAAAATCAATCATAAACTGTTAGGCACCGCAAACTACGGCTAACATCAGGGCTACTTTAGTCATCGTTTAGTCAACAAGTTATTTTTTAAAACAATTTTTTTTTTTCAATAATTCGATTAGGAATAGCGTCGTAGATAATTGTTTTTTGAAAAAGGAGTTCGGATTTTTTGTAAAAGTGACTTCGGTTGTTCGCAAATACCTTGAAGTTTGTGACGTTTTTCAAATTTGTAAAAAGCTTTAAAAAGCGGAAAAAATTGCTATTTTTTAAAAAAATCGTCTGCTTGCTATTGCGAATGACACCTCAATCATGATTTTCGGAGCCCGAAAAAAGTTTGACCTAAAAACTGGACTAGACTACCTATTCCAGAAAGAGCATGATGGCACAGCTGTATAAAAATCGCAATCTTAATAGCAAAACCAAAAAGAATCACGAGCGAGATGACACGAAGAGTAAAAATAAAAATAAATCAAATAATATTAGAATTTATTTGATGAAATCGTTTAAATTCAGAGACCGTAAAATGAGTTTATAGTGTGTTTTTCTGTCTCTCGTGCTTGCGTGTCGTCTAAATTGTAAATTCTACGAGGGCTGGACTAAAAGTATCGGAAATGGAACATTTCCACTGTTCCTGTCATATTAAAATCTTTTTAATTGAAAACTCCTTGGTTTTAAAAATCGAATACCATTTATTTATTTAAAAAAAGAAAGGTTTGTCAAACTTGTTTAGTCGTTGAGAAAATTTAATTGACTCGAGAAAATTCAAGAGCAATGATTTATTATCACTTTCGAAGTGGTTTAACACAAAAACAGTGTGTTGACCGGATGATTTCTGCATTTGGTGATGAAGCCCCATCCAAAACCACAAGTTATTGCTGGTTTGCTGAATTTCAACGTGGACGTGTCAAGCTCAGTGATGATCCCCGTCAAGGTCGTCCAAAAACTGCACCCAAGAAAACGTTGATGCTGTGCGTAAGCTGATTGAGGAAGATCGAGATGTGACATACCGCGAAATTCAAGCAACTTTAGACATTGGCATGGGTCCAATACAAATAATCTTGCATGAACAATTAGGTGTACAAAAGTTGTTTTCCCGATGGATATCGCATTCGCTCTGTAAAGAGCAAAAAGCGGCTCGCGTTACTTGGTGCGTCAGAACTCTCGAAAGATTCCACGCAGGATCCTCAAATGCTGTATACAACATCGTATCAGGTGACGAATCCGGGATATACGCGTACGAACCCGAAACAAAAACCAGTCACGAGTTTGGGTGTTCGAAAATCAGTTAAAGCCAACAAAAATTGTTCGTTCACGGAGTGTTGCATAAAAAATGGTGGCCACGTTTGTCTCCAAAACCGGCCATGTTGCGACTATTCCTCTTAAGGGACAAAGAACGGTTAATGCAGAATGGTATGCTAGCATTTGTTTGCCACAGGTCGTTTCTGAACTCCGTAAAGAGAACTCAAACCGCCGCATCATCCACCATCACGACAATGCGAGTTCTCACACCGCGCACAGAACAAAAGAGTTTTTAGAGCAAGAAAACATAGAATTATTAGACCATCCGCCGTACAGCCCCGACCTAAGCCCTAATGATGTCTATACTTTCCCTAAAATAAAGAATAAATTGCGTGGTCAGAGATTTTCATCACCTGAAGAAGCTGTGGACGCCTACAAAACGGCCATTTTGGATACCCCAACTTCCGAATGGAATGGTTGCTTCAATGATTGGTTCCATCGTATGGAAAAATGTGTCAAATTTCGCGGAGAATACTTCGAAAAGCAATAGATACATTTTTAAATAGTAATGTTGTCACTTCCTTGATTCCCGAAATTTTCAGTGCCGCCCTCGTATCTAAGTCAAAAAGCCTATCCATCACCATATGACTGTTATTCCCGGTAACATTAGCATTCCTTCTATTGTTTACACTTCTCGTTGTATTCGGCTTTGGGCTGTGACGTAGGTAAAACATAATTCTATTCTAAGCATGTTATTAATTCTTTATGTTTTGCTCTCAACAATCGAGGCAGTTGCAATTTCGGGGCTAGGAAGAATAGGTATGGCAGATGTGCCTTTTAAAATGAATTCTCTTTCGTTAGTTAGCTAACCCAACCCAAAAGCGACTGATCTTGCAAGAATGCATACAGCCAGAACAATACGTCAATATGACCAGTGTAATGGTAGCTAAATCGGAAAGTGTGTATACTATAAACTGTACTGTTCTGCTTATATAAATCCTTACGATAAAACTGTACCTACAGTTAAACTATAGCGATTTCTCGGTGCGTGTGTAGCTACCATTATACTATACTAGTAGGTACAGGCAAAGGAAGCATGGTGCGTTTGCGTTGACGAAAGATAAACAAGTTAAAATATACAATACCTGTTCAAAATAATGTAAATAATCTGGTGAGCATTTCGTTTTCGCCCACATGTAGCTAACTGTGAGATCTGTCGTATTTGTGACGTCACATTTTACTGAAACAATATGTAGAACAATTTAGAGACACTATTAAATAGTACCTAATGATAAATAATATGCTCCATTAACCAGTGGATGGTTGAGTAAAACGACAAAACATTTCCTAAAGTGGTTTAAAAACTCTAGTCATGGCCACGCCTCACCACATTATTCCGGTGCCCTTATTTTGCTTTTTCGATATTGAAAACCAATGCCGTCTGACCTCAACTGGTACTTACACTTTAGTCAGTTAGCGTTGGAAATAAGACTTAAAAAAAAACAAAAAGTTTTAGTTGTTACTGCTGTGCATTCTTTTTTTTTATTGGCTTTCACTAAATTGGCAGACTAGCATACGATTCACGTAATGAAAGTGGTTACCGTAGCCTACGGACGATTGCAATACCAGAGGTGCAGTAAAAGCCTTCTAAGACTCCTTTAGAAGACACCCATACTGTAGACGTTGGTAAAACCCAGACAGGGAGCTAATTAAACAATCTGAGCGTACGCGGAAGAGAGCCCCTTTCAGATCTTACCATGTGCGATCGCTCCAGACACAAAGTGTGGGGGTAAATACCCTTTCTATGGTGAGCGATGATAGAAAGTAGCCTAACATCAAACAATTCCTCAGAGCACAGACCGTTGTACAGGCAATAGAACATGCATAGGGAGGCAAAAATTCTCCTGTCGCGTCGCGAAGATGCTCGACACCACCTGCCAGTAGAGGATCGTTGATAATCCTCATAGCTCGCCTTACCGAGTCGAAAGGACGGAGCTGGTTATCAGGTGCGCCAGCCCAAAGATGGCAGCAGTACACCATGTGCGGTCGTACTTGCGACCTATAGAGATGCAGTGTTTACACCGCATCGCAGTAACGTACTGCCGGACCCTATTGAGCACACCAAGTTTTTTGCTTGCTATTCTTTTATTATATTCAGTTATAATCACTTTAACAAATTGTTACAATTTGAAAATACTTATCGGCGATTGAAATGAGCATGGAAAGAACAACTCATTTGTGGTGTACTCGATGACGCAACAGGCAAACTATGTAAGTTATTTTTTCTTGATAAATAAATAAATAAAATAAATATCCATCACGCCTTATCCCCGAAGGGGTGGCAGAGGCATATTATATGCCCACTTTTCACCGTGTGGATTCCTGTCCCACGTAATAGGTGGTGAGCCCATTGCCGTGTTGAAATAGACAGACGCAGGTTGTGGCTACCTGCTGTTGAAATTTTCAAGCCGCCCATAAGGCCTTCAACCAGGCTTAACGACTGCCATTTTACTGGCAACCGGGACCAACGGCTTAACGTGCCTTCCGAAGCACGGAAACGCTCGCAAATGTAAATACCACAAAGTGGTCACCCATCCGAGGACCAGCCATAGTGAAAGTTGCGTAACTCAGTGATCGTTTACAAAACACTGAGACCGCGGGGCCACGAGCGCTTCTTGATAAATTACACAGTTAACTAACCTAACCAGACAAACTTAGTTCAACCCAGATTATTCAACAGTTTCGTTATTGCTTGAAGTTCAGCAATCTAGACATAAATCGGTTATCTATATAACATCAGATTATTCGGTATATCTAATTGATAGATAAGATAGCATCTACATTTCATTGAACTAGGTGTAAGTGCCTCATAGAGCAAAATGAGGGCACTTATTTGTTTGGGTGCAGCTATTTAATATACTAGCAATCCGCCCTCGCTTCATTTCAGTTTATGTGATTTTGCCATAGTCATTCAACGCCAAGTAGCCGCTCGGTTACTCCGTGATAGGTTTGTACGAGCCTAGTTATTTTTAAAATTTCTTGTTCTATTTCCCACATTTCTTGGCGATATCGACGTTTTAAATTATTGCATTTACATACGAAACTATGCTTGCAAGGCATGTCAATGCCTTGGTCCTGCAAGGAGAGTATTATCTATACTAATATTATGAAGAGAAAAGATTTGTAAGATTGTTGGTAATGTATAGGCTCAGAAAATACTGGTCCGATTTTAAACATTCTTTTACGTTTAGAAATTTACATTCTTCGTAAGTAACATAGACTATATTGGATTTTCAAAAAGTTTAGGTTCCATACGAAAAATCTCGAGTAGGAAAACTTCACCACGCGGGCGATGCTGGCCATCAGCTAGTAAACTATATAGTATACCTGTGCCTGTAAGAGATACTATTTACAAAATTAAGGCTTTTCTATGCATTATAGTTCCATGATGCAGATGGATTTAGGTTTTGCATTAAATTCATTACAATACCAACATTAAATAGGTGCTTGGGGAACCTAAACCTGTTCACTGTACATCATTCGTAATATTTGTTAAATTATATATTCGACTCTGGTTTTAGGGCGAGCTCGCGATGTTCTTTTAGGGACTTTTCAAATTAGTTAATTTTGTAAGGGCCGTATTCCAGAACGTTTATCAATACTCAAGAAATACTTAAGAGTAGATTTTATAAGGTAAAAACTAGTCTCTCTCGAGCGTTGATTGAGTATCGAGAAACGTCTGAAATACGGACCTAAGTTTTGATTGGGTACTAGGATGTGTTCGGGTCAAAATATTGATAAGCAATTATAACTAAATATATATACATATATAGGTAGCAATTTAAACGATTGCCGGCTAGATAACTTTATAACTCGTAGATTTAATTATAAGTACTGCTGACTGTTTTATATTGTCATAAATAAATAAATATCCATCACGCCTTATCCCCGAAAGGGTGGCAGAGGCATATTATATGCCCACTTTTCACCGTGTGGATTCCTGTCCCACGTAATAGGTGGTGAGCCCATTGCCGTGTTGATATAGACAGACGCAGGTTGTGGCTACCTGCTGTTGAAATTTTTCGTGCCGCCCATAAGGCATTCAACCAGGCTTAACGACTGCCATTTTACTGGCAACCAGGACCAACGGCTTAACGTGCCTTCCGAAGCACGGAAACGCTCGCAAATGTAAATGCCACAAAGTGGTCACCCATCCGAGGACCAGCCATAGTGAAAGTTGCGTAACTCAGTGATCGTTTACAGAACACTGAGACCGCGGGGCCACGAGCGCTTCATTATATTGTCAAGTGCAAAAAAAACTATTTTTTGCACTTGACAATATACTAACCTGTCGAGTGATTTTTAGTTTTTTATGTGGGTGTGTATTTCTATATGTAGGTGCGATACTCGCGCAAAAGTCTAAAACAAACATCCTTACAACAATAACTTGATATGTCACAAAGACAACCAAGTCTTTTGGTAACCGACTTAACATGCTGCTTATGTAATAACTAGGTGATCCCCCGGATTCGCCCGTGTCATACTTCGAACTCCCATCGCACTTATTTAATCCCTTCGCTTATAAATTCAACAATAATGCATAAAAATTTGCCCGATTTGTCGACTTTTATGATTACTGCTCCGCTCTCCAGCATAGTAGCGTGATGGTATATAGCCTTCCTCGATAAATGGGCTATCTAACAAAACAAGAATTTTACATATCCAACTAGTAGTTCCTGAGATTAGCGCTTTAGCGTAACTCTTTAGCTTTATAATATTAGTATAGATAATACCATGTGGCAAGTTTATATCCAGTTGTAGGCGAAATTCGAATACGAGACCTGTCAGTTGCCTGCTATACGTTTATAAATAATTAGTACAATCATTTTGATGTGGTTTGTATGAAATATATGTCTCAAGCACTGACGTCGATTTTTTGCTCTATATTGTTAACAGGTACTATAGGCTTATTAGCATCAGATCACATAGTTTTAGTTTAGATCCTAATCTAATCCCAACTTCCTAATCCCACCCGCAGTCCCATAACTGTAACTCCTGTAAACCAGTATCTACAGCAATGATCTCAGCGAAGTCCAGGAGAAGTTAAAATGTCTTGAATCAGAAGATAATTTTGAGGGAGTTGAAACATTAAGTGTATATCCTATTGGAATAGGGAAGTATCATACATACATACATACATAATATCACGCCTTTATACCCGAAGGGGTAGGCAGAGGCATGTTAAGGCATGGGAAGTTACAGTTTGTTATTTTTTCATTGTTAGTAAAAATATTAAGAAATCAGCATATACTTACACATAACAATAATCTGTGAACCCTGAAATAGTGATTTTGCTAGTGTAAAGACACATCCATCCTGAAAAAAAAATGTTGTTCATAATAGGATAAATGTCAATATCAAAAATATTTATAAACATAGTCTGGTACTTCATAAAACATTTTCTGAGAGTCTATGCAAGTTTTTTATTTATTGTAACGAAGTCCCCACAGATGTTATGACCGACTAAAAGAGCATAGTTCTTACTTATCAGTCCAATGCCACTGCTCTTGTATCACACTAGTTCCAATCATGCAGCTTTCCATTACATTCTTATTTTTTCATGAACATAATAATAACAAATACAACAAATGAAGAATTATCAAATTTGGTACATGTGTTCTTCAGCTATGGCATAACATAGGCATTTTAAATATACTAGGGTACATACATGAACCCTGAAAGCTGATTACAGTGTTATTGTATTCTCAAACAACTGTCAAATATGCACAAAAAATGGCAAATTGATCCATCCATTTAGGAGTTACCTACACACATACAAAAGAATTCTATGTTTATACATATAAAAATGACTGTTATTATACTAATATAAAAAGAGAACTGTGGACACAAAAATTCTCCCTTCCAGTTATGTATTTTGATTCCTAATTTCCTGGAGTATTTACATCTATGAGACTTAAGTTGCCTACTGAGAAATGGATAGTCAAAATACACAGTACATTTTAGTTTTATTATGAAATATTAGCTTAAACTATTAATACAATCAGTTCTCAAACCCTGTGTATAAGCTTATAATGTGACTAGATTAACCCTACAAAGAAGAATGTACATTTTACTTATCATGTAATGTAGTAATCATTGCTTAAACCGTAAGGCAATCTTTATTACAAAGGTATGTGTTGTGTTACTTCATACTGAAATATACAAGAAAAGGTTTATCTTTTCATACAGATAACAGGTAATTGAGGCTCTCAAGATCTATATAAGAGGTCATTCGGTGTTTTAACAACATAAATTCAGGGATGTCTATGTTGTTATTCCAATTTAATACCTAATGATCAGTTACAATGTAGTAGATACTAAAATTACAGTAAGACTTCTATTGATTCTCATTGACCAATAGTAATATTTCGCATTTCACTAACAAGATGATCTAAATAGAACTAGTAATTCTCAAATCATTAATTTTATTACAAATATTCTTACCCCGTTCAGCGGTAAATCCCATTTTCCTACATCTGAAAAACTGTGCGTTAAGTTAACTATTGCTATTAAGAATATAAATAGCTTTAGCAACATTGTATCAGTATAAGGTACATGAAATTCAAATTATTTTATTATCACCGAAACACTATCAAACAACATTTTAAAATAGTATAATTACTAAAAACAATTTCGCAGCACAGGACAACGCATTCACTAGACGTTGACAAACCATTACTTTAATTTCATGACAATTTGACTTTGACAATTTACAATACGAAGTTTTGGAAGCATTGGCATAGCTTCAGACCATGGAATTATTAAGTACTACCACAGATAATATAATATAATTCTGTACTACGTACGTAGACAGAGAATACTAGTATTCTCTGATTTGTCGCAACAGACGACCGGATCAGACCGCGCCGGACGGCAGACGACCAGACAGGATGTTCAGATTGGGGGCTTTTTTCCCAATTTTGGGGTAAAATTAAGATTTTGGTGAACTTTTGAGTAAATGAAAAGTATATAATAAGATATATACTTTCATATGCATAAAGTGAAAAGCTGTTAAATTGAAATTACAAACAGATATTTCAATTTTATTTATCTGTGTAGATAACTGGATTGCATAGTATTCCTTTCCATAGAGCAAATAAACGCTAGCTATGAAACGCTGGTGGTCCCCCGGACTCAGTGTTCTGTAAATAATTACAGCTTTAAGCAACTTTCGCTATGACTGGTCACGGATGGGTGACCACTTTGTGGCATTTATTTTTATAAGCGTTTCCGTGCTTTGGAAGGCACGTTAAGCTGTTGATCCCGGTTGCCAGTAACATGACAGTCGTTAAGTCAAGTTGAAGGCCTTATTTACTAAAGTTCAATAGCAGGTAGCCACAACCTGCGTCAGTCTATTTCAAATACGGCAATGGGCTCAACACCTATTACGTGGGACAGGAATACACATGGTGAAAAGTGGGCATATAATATGTCTCTGTCACCCCTTCGGGATAAGGCGTGATAGATAAATAAAAATAATTAATAAATAAACCCTACGTTATGTATTAACGTAATTCTTTATCTTTTTTGGGGATAATGTATGAAAAATTATATTTTTGGGTAAAGTAAAACTAAGACTGCAACATTGGGTAAAAAATGTAAAAGTGTCTTTTTGGAAAAAAAAATAAATCTGGGAAAATTTAGGACAAAGTATCTAGCTACTTTGTCCTAAATTTTCCTAGATTACTGGGTACATTTTTGACAAACTAACTAAGATGGCAACATTGGGAAAAAAATTATGAAAAAGTGTCTATTAGGAGAAAAATTAATTAAATCTGGGGAAATTTACGACAAAGTAGCTAGAACGGCAACATTGATCATATCCGATGCGGATCGAGGCGGACTCAATTAATAATAATTATGTCCGCTGGACTGCTCTACAGACGGTAAGATTTGGTCGGGCGGCAAATCTAATCCGCGGTCAGGTCGGATCAAATCCGGTCGTGTGTTAGCCCTATTATAATTGCAAACTTCAGACCTTAAAGAGCTAACACACGACCAAATTTGGTCTGCCGGACCTCGACAGATTTGATCCGCTGAGTCTGCCGACCAAATCTGTTGTCGCAACAGACGACTGGATCAGACCGCACCGGACGACCAGACAGGGTGTTCAGATTAGGGGCTTTTTCCCTATTCTTGGGTAAAATTATTTTTTTTAAGGAACTTTCTGGAAATGAAAAGTTTCTAATAAAGTATATTATTTTATATGCATTTAGTGAAAAGCTGCAAATTTGAAATTACACACACACACATTTCAATTTTACTTATCTATGTAGATAACTGGTATGCATAGTATTCCTCTACATAGAGTAAATAAACACTACGTTATGTATTAACGTAGCTCTTTTTTCTTTCTGGCAAAAAATGTATGAAAAAGTAATTTTTGGGGAAAGGTAAAATCGGTACTGGGGACATTTTTGACAAACTAACTAAGATGGCAACATTGGTAAAGTTAGCCCTATTAGATGAAGTATTCAGCAGATTGACCATGGAGCATAATGACTAGGCAATATGCGCACTGCCCTCTGCCTTAACAATATAAAAAAAAAACAACAAATAACTAGAGTCAGTTTGGTTGTAGGATTAGCGCGAGATCTTGGAAACGGCTTGGAGAATACTATGTAAAACCGTATTTATATGAGCTATGCTATTTATTGTTATTTTCCAAAACTAGTGCATTAACCTTGTTTTATGTGTAAAAATGGTAGTATCTTAGACATAAAAGTTGTGTAATCGTGTTATAGAGAAAGACAGTATATATATATATATATATATTGCAGTGAAAAGCTATTTTACAACTTGTCAGGCAAATTAAACTGAAAGCCTCAATAACGCTCTACCACGTTTTGGGGCAAGGACTTGACAGGACTAAATTAGAAGATAAGATTCAAGAAAAAAAAAATATTAAAAAAAAAAAATATTAAATAACCTTAAAATATGAAAATTTAAAATATATTAATATAAGGAGTCCCTTTAGGCAAGGTTCCGAAGATACTGGCAGCGTTCCCCCTTTGAATAGCTAAACTAATTCTTTGGCCGAGGTAGCTGCCAGCTCTTCGGTCTCCTGTGATGTCGACTAACCTTTTTGCTATTTCTTTAAAAAGCCTTGTAGCCCTAGGACCCCACGGACCAAGGGTCTCGACACCGAATGGGACAAAATCATATTCGGAGCCTAGACTCCTGTATTTGCGTGCTTTAGCTTTTTCAGCCGCTTCACAAGCCGCACCAGCTCTGTTGTTGGTTCCATGTAGATGGGAAGGGGCCAGCGTGTCTGAACAGGTTGCATCCCATACCAGCACCCGGCCCATCTTCCATGGAATCAATCTCATACCGTCCGGTCTCTTGCCATCGTCTCTTGCAATACCAGTCGGCTCAAGTAGACTTGGCACGTTGACAGTGGCAAGAGACCGGCGAATGATATCGTTTAGTGCGGCATGTCTCGAGAAGCGGCCTGCACTTTTTTGGCATGACAGTCCGTGATGTCCAAGCTTGTCGACATCACTGCCACAGGGACATTTATGAGGAACGCAGACCGGAACCCCAAGCCGTAGACAGGTTGCGATTCGAAGCGTGTCAGGCTCAAGAAATGTTCCTGTATTTGACGAAGGGTACGCGTGAAGCCAGTAGCCGGCCTCATGCGCACCCACAGCCAAAAGCCTAGCACGCGCCGAACCTGTACTACAGCTCAAAAGATTGTTATAAATCAATTTACAATGTATGTCGTCCCAGCTCCTCTGTAAATTTGGAGAATCTGGAAAATTTTGACCTGGGCATGCAATTAAGAAAGCGTTTCTAGCTTCTTCCAAGCCAGCAATCTCAAAGTTTGAAGGGGATGCCCTTAAAATTTTACTTATGAGATTTGCTGAACTATGGACAGAAGATAGGAAGGCTGGTAAAGCGACACTGGAAATTTTGCGAATCCCTAAACCACCATAACGGATAGGTAGGGATGCTTGGGTCCAAGAAAGCTCGTTTAGCTGCATATTGAGAATCGATTCTAAGCTAATTTTGATTATGTCGTCTACTTGTGTCAAAAGATCTGGGTGATTCCAAAAAGAGCAGCAACGGAGCACATATGTAAATTTTGGGACGAAAAGACAGAATTTTAAGATGCAGAGTGCATAATGTGGACTAATTTCAAGGAGACGGTCAGCAGTATTTTGAAATTTAGTTATTGAATTATTAATATATTCAGAAATAGATCCATCAAAAATCGGAGAACCTAAAAGGTAAAGGGAATTACTATTAACTATTTTAATATTTGGAGCCAAAATATTAAATTTTTGTTCAATGTCATTAAAATTTAAGTCGCAGTTATTTATAAAAAGTTCGCATTTGCTAAAATTAAGCTCCAAACCAATGGCTTCAAATTTATTTTTGATTAAAAAAAGGTCCGAAAATACAGTATCCACATCACCTCCTAGGGTTCCGTCATCCAGATACCAAACGTTGAATTTAGAATTTAAATTTTTGATTATCGGATTTATAGCCAAACTAAAAATTGCAGGCCCAAGGGGATCACCCTGTTGACAACCTACTTCCGAAGACAGTTCATTAGAACGATATAACAATTTAGTTGGGTCAGCGTAACTGAGAAGAAGATAATTGTAAATTTCCGGTATATGTTGTTTTATTTCCGTTAGCAGGGTATCCCTATTTACCGAATTGAATGCATTTTTGACATCAATTTTGAGCAAAACGTCAGGCTGTCCGTAAGTTAGGAACGAGCGTAAGGCATGGACGGCTGCCTCGCACCCTCCTTTTACACCGAAGCCTAACTGTACGGGTTCAAATTCCGAAATTAATTTTGGTAAAATATGTCGAACAGCAATTTTGGAGGCCAGACGTCGTAGTGTTGATCCAACAGCAATTGGTCTCACCCCTCCGTCCTTTTTGGTTAGGGCAATGAGGTTCGCGCCGAAAAGAATGGGAACAATTTCTGGATTGACATTACCGGAATACATAAAGTTTATTAATTTAGTGATCGAATTTACAAGTTGCTCGCCTGCATCACCCACAGAATGCGATGTTAAGTCTTTCAAATGTTGGGGTGAGATTCCATCCAAACCTGCAGCCGAACCTGGTTTAAAAGATAAAATGGCATTCGTTACATCTTTGTTTTGAATTTGAAGGCATGCATGCCCTGCTGTTGGTGGGTCGAGAAAATATGGGTTTACTGGAGCTGGAGGATGTTTTGTCCGTAAGGCCTGAAGGGTGTCAAGAGTGTCTGGTGATAGCACGTCGTTGGAGAACAAAAGGCGAGCGGCACCTTTGAGATCTCCGTCACAGATTTTGTTTTCAATGAGTTTGTTGCGATTATGAGGGGTATCATGTTTCATTTGAGGGGCAGGAGAAGGCGAGGAGCTTACAGTACAGTTATTCTTAATCTTTTGTGTCAAGGATAAATTCGGTTCATCAGGTTTTATTATATGTAGTGTGCTGTATGAAAATAAAAATAGGTTCTGCCAGTCTTGAGTACAATTGCTTTTGTAACATTTCTGAATTAATTGTGAAATATGATATAAAAATAAGATTTGGCGAAAAGGTCTTTGTAACCAGGCTATAATATAATTATAAAAAAAATGTCTATGGTTGTCAATTTGTCATTGTTGTAGAACACAGTCTTGTATAAATATTTTTGTTTAGTATATTTCTCAAAAAATCGCATAATATGTCATAGTTTTAATGTTTTGAATTTGATCAAAAGTTAATTTAAAGAAAGTAATATTTGTATAATGTTTATCTGATAATAATATCACATTCAAGAGTGGCCTATTCGTAGTCATGTCAGATTGCGCGCTGGTGACCAATGTAAGCGAACACGATGCGAGCATGGATGTGGGGAACGACAAGTCCCTATTCGAGCCTACTGTTGATATGATGGTAAATGACTTTGATGACGAAAGAACATTAGACGAAGAAGAGGCTTTAGCTGCAGGAGAGCAACAAGACGCCAAAGCTGAATTGAACAGCCTTCAAAAGGAAGGTGATATGCCCTTAGAAGAATTACTAGCGCTATACGGATACGATAGAACTATGGATAAACATATACCTCAAGAGACAGTCCCGGAAGTGGTGCCGGAAGAAACTGATATGAAACCAGATTCAGCATTACAACAATTGTACAGTGAGGCTGCTGGACCTGAAGCGACACGATGCCTTAGATCAGGATCTAGACCTCCATCAGAAGAAGAAGAAGATTATGATTATAGCCCCGATGAAGATGATTGGAAAAAGACAATTATGGTTGGTAGTGACTATCAAGCTGCAATACCTGAAGGCTTATGTAGTTACGATGATGCATTACCTTATGAAAATGAGGATAAATTGTTATGGAATCCTTGTACAATAGATGAAAAAGCTACTGAGGACTATATGAGAAAAATTGGAGCAATAAACTCAGGAACAGGATTGGATGCCGTACCTAAAAGTAGACAACTTAGAGATGATGAGGAAGCATTGTATTTACTACAACAATGTGGTCATAATGTCGAAGAGGCTATAAGACGTAGACGTATATCAGCTCAGACACCAGCTCATGCTAGCCTATGGTCAGAAGAAGAATGTCGGAACTTTGAAAATGGTTTGAGAGCTTATGGTAAAGATTTCTTTTTAATCCGACAACATAAAGTGAGAACAAGGTCGGTAGGAGAACTTGTACAATTCTATTATGTTTGGAAAAAGACAGAGAGGCATGATATATTTGCAAACAAGGCAAGGTTAGAAAAGAAAAAGTATACCCTGCATCCAGGTCATACTGATTATATGGACAGATTCTTAGAGGAACAAGAAACAACAAGTGCTGGTATTCCAAGACCAGTGTCACCAACTCCTATGATGGAGTTTGCACATGCAGAGCCTGCTACTCAACCTGACCCTCTGGCATTGGGTGAAAATGAGGTATTTTCTCAATTAAATGCCCACACACCTCCACGAGTCCTATCAATGGAGGACCAGGAACCATCTGGTTCTTAACACATATTATTGGCTATGCCATTTATAGTAAGCACTGTTCGTATAATACTTACAAAGTAACTATTATTTCATGTAATTCCTCCGAACCATGTATTCTCCTGGAGATCTAGAATGGCCCATATGATACACATCTATTGATCACCTGTCTATATATTGCAATTGCTTAAGTTTGTTGTTCACATTGTTGTTTCAATGGTTTGAAATTATTTTTATATGCAGAAATACAGGGAGAAGATAGTTAAATCACCTTTGCATTTTGACTGTCATGCCAGCCTTTTTGCTATAAGTTGATGTCATAAAATACAAAAGCCTTTATTGTTGACAAGTACATAACAAAAAATCATAATGTCATAATACTGATGTATATATATATATATTTTTTTTGTGGCTTCCGTATGTATGAGACACTTCCCACAAAGCTGGACACTGCACATATGATCTCATATTTTGCAATTCTTACGTTAACACTGATGTTAGCCTATGGACAGAAACCAAACGCAGGACGCTGACATGGTGCAGACACTGCGCAGACACGTATTTCTTCCGCGTCTGTCTCATACAAAATATATAGAAACATCATGACACAAAGCACATAGAAAAGACACGGTGCGGTCTCAACTGTTTTGTGTCTACATCTTATAATACATCCATGACATGTCTTTTCTGTGTATTAAAAAGTCACGATGGCGCCTTGTCTGTGCCCGGTCTGCGCCACATCCACTCCTTCCGTATTTTCATGTTTTCGGTCCCTTAGGATCCATCCCTATTGTCATCAACTGAATTTTTTAATATCAGTCTGTGTCGACATGGTTAGATTGAAAATAGCCCACAATTTGATTAGTAAAATTTTATGATACCCATAGTAAGAATATCTCAAATTTTTAATCCAATAGAGGACAATGAGATTAAAAAAGAGTGTCCATGAGAATACGTGGATTAAAGTAATTATACAAATTAAGAATTGAGTAGATACTTATATGCGGTATCTTTTCCCTTGTTCGTAAGTTTTTTTTAATGCAATTATTTTTAAATGACTGACTATGAATCTTTTATTTTCTAACATTTTTCAGTACAATGTAAATAATAAAGATGTATAATTATGTTTTTGGATGAGGGAATCGTGCCCAAAGTATTCTCTAATAATGTGTGAGTATCTATTAAGTATGTTTAAAGTTTTTATTACTTTATTTAAGAATAAACAGTGCAAATTAAGGTATTTGGGTGTTCTCTTTTTAGTATTTTCATATTTTTAGTCCCTTTTAGATTATTATTTTATCTTCACATATTAAGACAATGTACATTTTATTATTTACCTATGACAAACAGTATTATTCATTTTGTATTGCATTAAAAACTACCTGCTCATGGTAGGTCATTGTCACTTAGAATACTTAGATGTCTGAACAACATTCCTTTATTAAAAGTTAGTTTCTGAGTTCTATAGACACATATTAATATTAGAGCTGAAATTTTAATCTGTAACTTATAGATTATGAATATGATTAATGATTTTATGTTCTTGATAGAATTATTATAATAATAACTGATATTGAATATAGTTTTATAAAAAGATTGTTCTTTATATATCTTCAGACAACTGCTGAAACGTGGGCGTCTATGCCTCTGCCTACCTATTCGCGGCAAAAGGTTTTGCTATATTTATTTATTTATTTTTTTTATTTTTTTAATATAAAGCGCACATTTTTGTACCTAATTATTCTGCAACTATAAGCGAGGACTTGTAAATGGCTTTTAGATAGCTAAACATAATAACTATTCAGTTATGTGCAGCTGTAAGTCTTCCATGCATTAAATAAATAAATAATAAATAAATAAATAAATAAATTATGTATGTATCTTCTAACAATATTTTATGGGATTAAGGATTATGTCTCTGACTTCTAATAAGTATGTGAAGCATTTGTGGCCCTGCTGACTAAGTGTTCTGTAAACAATCACTGCGTTAAGCAATTTCCGCTATTGCTGGTTACGGATGGGAGACCGTTTTGTGATATTTCCATCTACGAGCGTTTCCATGCTCACGTGGCTTTTTGCCCTTTGTTGGCAGTAACATGGCAGCTGTTAAGCTAAGTTGAAGACCCTATGGGCGGCTTGAAAAATTTCAACAGCAGCTAACGTAACCAAAACCTGTGTCTGTCTTGTTGTGGTTGTAACTGGGCCGTTTCCGCACTTAGCCACTTGATTGGGCCATTGTGCGTGTATTCCTCATCCATTCACTCCAACCATCCAAGGCAGTCCTAGAAGGTCAGCAGCCTTTTAAGGCCCTGGCATGCGTCAAGGAGTGTTTGCGGCGACTGTAGGATGCGCGCCCGGTCATCTGCCACGCTCTTGCACTCCATGAGCACGTGGCGTGGCGTTTCTTCTGCCTCCATGCATCCTCTGCACAGGGGGCTGTCTGTTACAAAAAAAGTGGATGTCGGTTAAAAAGTGTTAGTTAAGGGGACACTAGTGCTAATTCTGTTGTTGAGATCACTAAACTAAATTTCTCTAAAATTTTCTAATTTTTGTTAAGAGATTGCCAAATGCTATTCTGTTATTAAGCCGAACTAAAGTTGGTGATATCATAAATAGCACTTAATTTGTATCTGATGTCACTAAAATTCATTTTATGTGATAATATTGAACAAGACGTGAAAAATGTACATAGACAGTCGAATGTAAATACTTACATGCCGACTGACTTGGTGATTGAACTGCCTATGTACATTTTTCACGTTACAACGTTTTAAAAGTATTCACGTTTCAAACGGTTACTAAAATTAATAAACGTCCCACTAAAATTAGTCTTTTAGTCACTAAAATTAGACGTTACCCATTTAGGTGACGTCTAATTTTAGTAAAAACGTCTAAATTTTGCGTGACGTTAAATTTGTATCTGACATCATTAACATTCATTTTATGTGATAAAATTCAACAAAAAGTGAAAAATGTACATAGACAGTTCAATCACTAAGTTAGTCGGTATCTAAATACCTACATGTTATGTTGAATTTTATCACATAAAAGGAATTTTAGTGATTTCAGATACAAATTTAGTGCTGTTTATAATATCACCAAGTTTAGTTCAACGTAATAACATTTGGCAATCTCTTAATAAAAATAATAAAAATTTAGAGAAATTTAGTTTAGTGGTTTCAACAACAGAATTAGCACCAGTGGCCTGTTAAGATTCCTACAATCTTGCCTATGCTTGCCCTATTTAGCCTAATGAGGTTGCGGGTAAATCTTTTAGATATCTCCGGAATCGCCATCTTAGTTTGCCTACAACCATCGAGGGTTATCCATGCGGTCTTATGTGCTTCTTCAGTGTTTGTGCGTAGCCATGTCTTTATCTGTGCCTGGGGTAGGGGTAGTAATGGTTCCGGTCCATATACTGTTTCTTCTGATCCCCTTTTGGCCAGTTCATCTGCTGCGTCATTTCCCATTGAGATACTGTGTCCTTTTATCCATTGCAGGGTTACTTTATTCTTATCCGCAATGTGTTGAAGTGTGTTGTGACATTCCAATATAAGGACCGACGAAATTTTATTATTTTGTAATGCTTGTAACTAGTACGGATGCGCTGTCCGAGATGATTTTAATATTAAAACCACACAAGTCTCTAGCTGCAACCGCTTGTGCTGCCTTAAATAGACCTACAGATTCTGCCTGGAAGATTCTGTTTCGTTTGTCTAAAGTGGTTGATATTTTAATGTTTAAGTCGTCGGAGAAGACGCCAGCTCCAGTTCCGTGTTTGGTTTTGGAGCCGTCTGTGTATATCCTAACTTCATCTATGCCAGAGCTATCTATAGTTTCAGCGATAAGTTGGATATTATATCTTCGGTCAAAGACGTAGTACCCCGGGGTTTTGTCCATGGGCGCCTCAAGAAGCGGGTATTTTTTGAGAATCTCCTTAAGGACTTTGGGATGTGTTGTTTCTATGTTTTGTCTCCATAGGCCGTTTGATCTTAGTCTTAGTGCAGCTGCTTTTGCTTCTTTTTGTATGACCAGATCTAGTGGTCTCAAGTTCAGCAGATACTCGAGTGCGGCTGATGGGGTAGTTCTCATGCACCCAGTGGTTACTACACTTGCCAAGCGTTGTAGGCTTTGCAGTTTTGTTCGTGTTGTGGATAGTTGTGTTCTGGGCCACCATACAATTGCTCCGTAGGTCATAGAAGGTCTGATAACTTATGTGTAGAGCCAAAGAGTGATTTTCGGGTTCAGACCCCATCTTTTTCCAACCACTCTTCTACACTGGTACTTCTTCTTCTTCGTATAAATGGCAATAAGTAAAAAGTGTCCAGCCTAGAACTCAGCGACATGGACGGCTCTTTTGGTGGCACCGTTAAGATCTTGCACGGTGCAGGTACTAGGACACAGTGAACACGATAAGCGGTTGTCCATTGTTTGTAGGGGTGCACCACAGTCACAACCTCCATCCCCCGCATCCAGGTAACCCCATTTACCTGATTCGCCCTGCAGCAGCCGACTTGTGATCTCAATCTATTAAGGGATTTTCAGGTCGACCACCGTAGTTCATGTCCAGGTGGCAGCTTTTCTGAGGGTTGAATGTAATCTGATGGGGGAGAGTATTCCGTGAGCCACTCCTGTTATCGGGCACTCCCCACTGGATTTGGCACCGCGACCGTGCATCGCAGAAAGAGCAGAAAGTGCTCTTAAGGCGTGAACTGGGTATATAATGTTGATAAAGAGGGTGACGTGCATCATTCTCCTGCTTTCCCTTTTCCACTCCACATTCCACACACCGCCGCACCGATGGTGTAGCGATGCCAGCAAGTGGGTACAATTTGTTTAAAGGAGTAGGCTTAAGGCAGCCCGTTATTATGCGGCATGTGTCGTTCAGTGCAACATCAACTTCCTTGGCATGTGCTGATCGATGCCATACTGGACAAGCGTATTCGCCTGCCGAGTAAGAAAGCGCTAGACCTGTTGCTCACATGCACACTGACAACATGTGGAGCTGCCCCCCAGGACGTGGATGTTAACCGTCGAACCAAATTGTTTCTGCTCGCAACTTTTCGTTTGGTGTTAAGACAGTGGGCTCTATATGTCAGAGTGCGATCGAGAGTAACGCCAAGGTAACGTGGGTTGGGGCAGTGCTCAATCTCGACACCATGCCACGAGATTTCAAGAGGTCGGTTTGCTTCCCGGTTACGCAGATGTAAAGAACGAGACTTGGAGTCTTAGATGGATTAAGGCGTAATCCATTGCATGAGTAGTACTGGTCGAGACTTTCCAGCGCAGTCATTAATCTTTCCTTAACTTCCTCGAAACGGGGCGCCTGAGCAGTCAACACCAGATCATCCGCGTATAGAAAGTGCTTTGTACTCATGTTTATTGGCTGATCGTTTGTGTAAATATTAAAAAGAGCTGGAGCCAAAACACTTCCCTGCGGTAGCCCGTTCTTCTGAATGCGCCATCGACTTTTGCTGTTCTGCATATGCACCTGGAACCTGCGGTTTGTCAGGAGTTCCCTCAAAATTTGAGTAAAATGTAAATCATTTGTTATCTTGAGAACCTTGACTAAGAGCCTTTTGATGTTAACTGTGTCATAAACCGCTGACAGGTCAACAAATTCAACACCGGTTACCTGGCGAGTTTCAAAACCGTCTTCAATGTACTGTGTTAAATTGAGTATCGGGTTGGTACTAGATTTACCACCCACAGTTGTAAGGCGGTCCAACAAAATTCTTTCAAACATTTTAAAGGTGTGACACAGTAATGAAATGGGGTGATAGTTTTTAGGCTCGTCAGGGTTCTTTCCTGGTTTGAGAAGCGCTATGTCCTTTGCTCTTCGCCACAATTTTGGAATATTTAAAGAAATTAGGCAGTTATTAAAAAGAGCAAGAAGCCAAGATACCACCCCTGGCCCAAAATGATTGATTTGCTCGACAGTTATATCGCCTACGCCAGCAGCTTTGCCAGTTTTCAGCATCTTCATGGAGTGAATTAAATCCGAGAGTTAGAACGGTTTGCTAATTTTGTTGACGTTCAATGACAATTGTTGGAGCCCCTGAATTTTAGGTAGGCGCTGTTGTGGTTTTCCATTTATCAAGAGCTGGTGGGCCACCTGCTCAGGGGTCACTTGACCGGCATTAACAGCGTCTGGTGGATCATCAATAAGTTTACTTATCGCTCCCCACGTCTTTTTACTGTTATGCGACATGTCAACATTAGTGACCAGATTCATTTATTTATTTATTTATTTATGTACACAAGAATATAGTAAAAACAGAAGGAGGAGTCATAGGTACAATGGAACTGCTTATTTCTATAAGAAATATCTGCCAGCAGACCGGCGAGAGGAAAATGTGAATAAATAGGAAGAACAAATAAAAGTGTGTAAATAAAAAGTAGACAAGAACTAAATCAACACACATTCAAAATAACTCAAAATAGACAAAATAAAATTATTAACTATAAGGATATATACAAACACGTATAATGAAAGAATAAAAAAAAATGATAATAATAATACTTACACATACACATATACTTTACACTTATTATATATTTACACATATAAATAATGGACGGACTTTCCTTTTAAAAGTAGTAATAGATTTACTATCTCTAATAACAGGCGGAAGAGAATTCCACAGTCTAACTGCATGCACTGTGAAAGAATAAGTATAGAAATCTGTTTTATGATTTGGGAATTTGAGATTTGAGCGTAGATTTGACCTACAAGGAACATCAGGAGAGCGAACAAAAGAGAAACGCTCCTTTAGATAGGAAGGGGAAGATGGATTGTAAAGGATATTGAAAAGGAGACTGAGAATTCGAGTGTTCCGGCGAAGGCGGATTGGGAGCCACTTGAGTTCTTTGCGAAATTCGGACACATGATCGTATTTTCTAAGATTGAATATGAAGCGTATACATAAATTTTGCAACCTCTCAAGTTTATCTAGCAGCTCCTCAGTAGCGTCTAAGTAACAAGCATCAGCGTAGTCGTTAATCGGTAGAATAATAGTTTGAGCAAGACTGATTTTCGTCCGCAAGGGCAGGAAGCCCTGGAGGCATCTCAAAGAATGAAAAGAAAAGTGTACTTTTTTGCTGACAACCCCAATATGCGTGCTCCAAGATAGTGTGGTGTCCATTATTACACCCAGGTTCTTCACGGAATCCGCGTAAGGTATCTGAGTGCCGTCCAATACCACAGGATTCAACCCAGACACCGGGAGTGTGCCACATTGGTATTTGCTACCGATGATGATAGCTTGCGACTTCGACGGGTTAATGCGTAATCCCACCGACCTGGCCCAGTCACTTAACTTTTTAAATCTCGGTTTATAGAAGATATCCCAGAAAAAGCATCAGTAGCCGTAAAATGACGGTACAGCTGCAAGTCATCAGCGTAGAGATGGAAGTTACTGGAGATAAGACTCGTAGCAGAGTTGATAAAGATAGAAAATAAAAGAGGAGATAGAACGCCACCCTGAGGAACGCCAACAGACAGCTCGCACCAGTCCGAGGAGGTCTAGCCGATGCGAACATACTGCGAGCGCCCTCGAAGGTAAGAATCAAACCAAGATATAACCATGGAGGAGATATTTATAGACTTCAGTGTACGGAGAAGTATATCGAAATCGACAGAATTGAATGCACTACTGAAGTCAAGTAAAACTAAAAGGCTTAACTCTTTCCGCTCCATAGCCCAGCGAATATCGTCTGTCACTTTAACAACCGCAGTGACAGTGCTATGTCCAGTGCGAAAACCGGACTGGAAGGGACTGAGCGAGTTGGAAGATGTCAGAAAGACTGTGAGCTGCCGATGGACAACATGCTCAAGGACTTTAGAGAGAAAAGGAAGAATGGAGATTGGTCGGTAATCAGTTAACAAGCAGGGATTGGATGTTTTAGGAAGGGGAACAATATACGCTGACTTCCAAACAGCAGGAAAGGAGCCAGAGAATAAAGAAAAATTGAACATATGTGTGATGACAGGAAGAACAATATGGAGAATAGGCAGTACCATCCTTGAGCAAAGACCATCGTCACCCGAAGCTGATGAAGAAATAGACAGGAGTGATCTCTCAACGTCAGACTCGGAGACCGATTGAAACTGAAATGAAGAGGTCAGTGGCACAGGCCCAACCATGAGACTGCGTAACGTAGCACTTTTTACATCTGCCTCCAAGGAAACAGGTGACTGTGAGAAATGTTTATTAAGAGCATTTACATCAATGTCCTTGGAGTCAGAAACTGGAGATTTACCTATGCCAACAGACCGAAGAAACCTCCAGGTATCAGCAGAATTCCGACCGTTGAGAGAATCATAGAAGTGGCGTTTCCTAGCATCTCTACACATCCGACTACAACGGTTTCGCAGTGACTTAAAAGCCACCAAGTTTTGTTCTGAAGGGCTTTTTCTGAACCGCCTTTTAGCTCTATCACGACGTGACATTAGATTTTTTATAGTTGCGTTTAACCAGGGAGCCGGGTAGTGTTTGATACGAACTCGTTTGACGGGGGCATGACGGTCGAATAAAGCAGTAACCATGGAATTAAAAATGGTGACCATGTCGTTGACATTGGTAGAATTGAACACTACCGACCAGTCAATAGAGCTAGCATCACTTTGTAATGCCTCCAGATCCATACCCCTGAAATTGCGAAGGAAACAAATTTGCGGCTTACGTTTGGGGAGGCGAACACGATAGGAAAGATAGATCAAATCGTGAAAGGAGAAAGGAGCGGGCAATTGACCATGGGTGCACACATCGTTGGGCGAGGAAACTATGATAAGGTCAAGTAGAGAGGGATTACAGTTAGGGACATGGTGGGTAGAAGAGAGTGGCAGAACATGAAGGTTATAAGCAGACAATAGAGATAACAATTTGCGAGAGCGGAAATCGTCTTTCAATAAACAAGTGTTGAAGTCACCCATTATGACTACGTGACTGTAGGATGGGGTGAGATTATGTAAAAGGTTATCAAAAGAGTTGAAATAATCGATGTGCAAGTTGGGGCTGTAGAAGACTCCAAGTAGAAATTTAGTGTGAAGTAAGGAAATTTCCAGGAATAGGTGTTCAGCTGATTCGGTGTAGGCAGAAGGAGATGTACTGACAACCTTGTATGGGATGTTAGCACGCAAGTAGATTCCTACACCACCACAGCGTATTCCAGTCCTATCGTTACGCACTAAGACATAACCTGGAAGTGAGCACTGTGTAGAAGGTATAGAAGGCTTTAGGAATGTTTCAGAGATAAGGATAGCATCAAGAGAGGAATTACTAAAAGACGCCAGAAGATCAGGATGGTGGCCGTTAACACTCTGTGCATTGATATGAGCTAGGTTGAAATTTTTAGGATAGTTTGAAGAGAAAGAAGAGAGGTGATCATGCAGGGTTAGAGAAACAGAGGAATCATCATCTAAACTGTGAAAACTGTCAGAGGCAGAGGAGCACGAAAAAAAACAGCTATTTAAGTTACAAAGGTCACGTTCACAAGGTTTCCTGACAAGGAAACTTGGTGGTGGAACGACGCAGTCCTGAGGGAGACCAGGGAGAAGAAAGCCCTCTTTAAAAAGTGGCAAGCGACCGGATCTCCCGAAGACCGCGACGCGTACAGGGCTGCCAAGCGCGCCACAAAGAGAGCTGTAGCCAGAGCCAGACGAGACCACTTACAACCTTTGTATGATAAGCTGGAATCGTCTGAGGGGCAGAAGCTCATCTATAAGCTGGCGCGCTTCAGGATCAAAGCGGCACAGGATATATCCAAGTCTCGCTGTGTAAAAGACCCTGAGGGCAACCTGTTAAGCGAAGACCTCGCGGTAAAGGAGAGATGGCGCTCGTACTTCCACGAGCTGCTTAATAAACAGCACAAAGAGGTGCAGCCTCCGGACCTCCCTCCGAATCAGGGACTAGTGCCACCGGTAACGCCTGGAGAAGTCCTGACTGCGCTTCGCCGCATGAAGAATCGGAAAGCTGTCGGACCCGATGGAGTCCCCATCGAAGCCTGGAAGGCGATGGGTCCTCGCGGTGTGGGCATCTTAGTAAACCTTTTTAACCGCATACTCCTCAGCGGGCAGATCCCAAACTAATGGAGACTGAGTATTATTACTCCAGTCTTCAAAGGTAATAGGTCAGTGCAGGAGTGCGGGAGCTACCGCGGTATTAAGGTGATGTCCCACACCATGAAGAACACCATGAAGATCTTCGAGAGGATTATAGACTCTCGAATCCGGCAGGAGTGTACTCTCTCGGAGTGTCAATATGGGTTTCGCCCTGGTCATGGGACCACGGACCCTGTTTTTGCCCTGAGGGTTGTCACAGAGAAATACAGGTCGAAGAACACTCCTCTGCACTGTTTGTTTCTAGATATGCTGAAGGCCTTCGACTGTGTTCCTCGTGCGATGATCTGGTGGGCACTGCGGTCCAAAGGGGTTCCAGAGGTCTATATTGACACTATCCGGGACATGTACTGTGACTCCGATTCAATGGTTCGGACTGCTGTTGGCGACACGAAACCCTTCCCCATCACCGTCGGGGTACACCAGGGTTCTGTCCTTAGTCCGCTTCTGTTCAGTGTAATATTAGACGAATTGTCGGACAGCATCAGAAACCCGCATGAGCAGCCTCCATGGTTGCTCATGTATGCTGACGATATCCCAGGTAGGAAAATCCGACCGAGACCGACCTAGACGAATAAATGACGTCATTCTAGGGTCAATTTAGAGTCAGTACTTTATTCGTCGATTATGTACGTCCCACAGACGTCAATTTACCGCCAGGTTTTTAAGGGTCGTGAATGTACGTTTTAGCGACGTCTCTTTACGTTCGTCCGTTGGTCGTCCATTACTTTCGTAGTACGGTACGTCATTTTACTACCGTGTTCTGCCAGGTTTTTAAGGGTCGTGAATGTACGTTTTAGCGACGTCTCTTTACGTTCGTCCGTTGGTCGTCCATTACTTTCGTAGTACGGTACGTCATTTTACTACCGTGTTCGCTCAAAAAAAAATGGAGTGCTTGATTTGTTATGTCTGGTAAGTAGGTACATACCTATTTGTTTATCCAAGTTTGTATTATAATTATTGCTGTATTTTTTTATGGATATTTATTTTATTACCTACTAAGTCCGCTAACACACTTTGTAGGTACCTACCTAAGTAAGTACCTATCTATCAATCCACCTACTACATACCTATAAAGCCTATTATTGCCTACCACCTACCTCTGTGCCCAGCAAATTCAAACCAAAATCATTGCGCTGTTTGCTATGGTGCTGGGCTGCGGGGGCTGCGGGGGCTGCGTGCGGCGCGGGCGGGGAGCGAGTACCGTTCACCCCGCCCGCCTGCCGCCCCGTCCCGCTTGCCGAGCCTGTGACGTACTTCATCGCGCTAAACGTAACGTTATCTGTTACTCCATGTAGGTAAAAGTAAACATTTAACAGCTATAATAATTTAAGATAAAGTGGTAATACCTACATAATTATGAATAATAACTAAATATTAACAACCTATGATGTGTAACAACAATTAGTACATGCTGCATGTTATGTACCCTCTAGCAATAATTTTACGTGAAACGAAAACGAAACGTATAGTGTTTTCCCTCCACTTTTACCGGTTGCCCTAACGCCCGGCGTGGTACGCGGCAAGTGCCTTGAGTGCGATGTTGCCAGCTTAAGGTTTCCGCCGATTTTTCCGCCACTTCTAACAAAATTATTACCTATTTGGAATCAGAATCAAAGATTGAAGATTAATAATGTAGCGCGAAAAGGTCGGTGGTCTGAACTAAATAAGATTTTATTTATCGTTGGTACACTTGTAAATACTGTTGGAGTAGATGAGATAATTATAATCTATTTCATTTTTGTATCGATTGCCTGGAGAGCTGGAGACTGCCAAGTCCAGCGTCTTTCAAGTCAAGGTATTTGTAGAAAATCTGTCATTTATTCAGAGATTTTGACCAAATGCGAACTCTAGTAACAGTGAGTAGTGTTAACTAAATAAAGAAAAGTCTATCCATCTGACATTTTACTGCTTACATAATGTCAGATGGATAACTTTTCGATTTTCAGAGGGGCAAAACAAGAGATAGATTAGGGGATATGCGCGTCCCGTTCGCAATTAGCGACTTGAACCGATTGCCTAGCGGTGTAGTGTAGCGAAAATAACTTAAGTCGAGTTGGCAACACTACAACTCTCCATTCTTCCGCGTTTTTGCTGCGTTATTCGCGTCGGTTTTAATTTTACTTCAAGTGCTGTGCTTTATCTCTGAAATATCTTGTTTTCTGTTTGTGTAGCTGTGTTCTATAGATAGAGTGTAAAGTGATAGGTAAGCTAAACATTATGTTTGCTGTTATACAATTTTCGGAATATGACGGCGGTACAGTTTCTGTGGTGAACAAAAATTGGCTGACGCCTAGGCGATGCGATGTTTATTGGCCCCCAGCCAAGGGCTCAAAGGCGTTTGACCGATTCCTTAGCCATCAGGCATCGCCTGACGAAAAATGGAAGCTATATGGGGTGCAAAAAGTTTTTTACGAGACTGGTATGTAATTTCTGTCTGCCTGCTGTTTCTACGTAAGTCACCACCCACACCGGTAATCTGGTGAGTGTGGTACGGGTTCTTTGTTATAAACATCAATGCACGTGCTGTTTTTGTAATAGCCCTTTCAATTTTATTTGTGCATGTGTCTGCCTAACTTTTAAAATAGTCTAACGTGAGAAATTGTCTTGCATAAATTTTCTAAATCTAACCTACCTAATATAGGTGATGTTCTAACCTAGTTGTTAACAATGGTTGTTGGTTCTTGATACCTATTGAGTGCATGTTCTTGCTTGCTTTAGATGACATAGAAAAAGCAAAGAGAAAATTGAAACTGGTGGAGGTGTCTTCTGATATACAGACCGAAGAGGAAACCTCAGTTTCCAAGAGGAAACCTCAGAAGACCAAACGTTATATTTGTAGTAGTGATAGTGATGAGAATGATAATTTTACCAGACCGCCACCCTTAAAAAAACAAGGTTAGACAATGCACTTCTTTTCTTTGGCGATGATTATGTATGCTTGACCTAAATGCAAAATTTTTGTTTCACAGTTATAAGAACGCCACAATACATGAATAAGTCTGATGATCCCTCAAATGATCTTACATCGGATCTACCAATTCTGTCTGCCAGTTTGTTGCAGGGTATGTATAGGTAATAATATGATTTGAGAAAAAAGTTGATTTATGTTAAGTTCGCATAATAATTTAAATAGGGATAATTAAATACATTAATACATACACACTATTATTTCTGTAACTGAGAGATTACAGGTCCTAGAGACTTGAGGAAGCTATGTTTCTTTTAGTATGAAAATAAGTTCACACACGGGAAGTCAGCTTTCATTTAATTTAATTTGCAGGTTTGGAACAGGAGGCTGGAGCTACTTCAACTGCATGGCCCGAAGATATCCATGTTCTAGATACACCAGGACGCAATGTAACTGCAACCACTGAACTATCAGGTATGTAGGCCTCTTGGCGAAAGATCTATATATTATAACATTGTATTTTTTTAGTTGTTATTTAGTAATTGTGTGTTATGTTGTATTGAGTACTTTCTACCCACCTACTATCTGAGGCTGTATTTATTTTTATTTAGTTTGGATGTATGTTTGGCACATACAACCCAGTTGTGGTAATCAGTGTGCAATGTTACTTGTTAATAAATTTGATGTTTTTTTAGGATACCAATCTAAAGTGCTGTCATTGTTATCTCTCATGAAAACACAAAATGATCAAATCATACAAATGTTAAAGCAAAATAAAAATTGTCAAGGCACACTGAAAGAAGATTTCAAATTTCCAATTAAAACTGCTGCAGAGTTGCATGCAACGGAACAACTGATGCTACTGAAAGAAAATTACGACAATTTGGTAAACATTCTTTCATACATTTTACTAGCTTACAGTACAGTAGCTTACAAAGTAGTATTTTAATTATCATTCACAAACAATTAAAACACCACCTTCCTTCCTAAGCAGTTGAGTATAAATATGTTTAGCCAATCCATGAAGCCGGTATTCAGACTCAAGGTCATTTTTGATGGTATTTATTAGATGAGTTTAGTTATCTCTAGATAGCAAAGTGGTCTGCAGTTGCTCAACTGTTTCATGTATATTTACATTTTAAATACATCTCAATTTTGTATTGGTAAGGTTTAAAATTAAATGTTACTACTACTATTTACTACTATATTTTACCTATAATTTAAATAAATTAGTAATTGAAGTACTTACAAAAATTAGAAACAAAATACATACATAAATGACTGATAGCTAATACCTAATTTTTTTATTACAGGTGTCCTATATTAAAATACTGGGTGGCAGTGATGCAGCCTCTAAGGTTTACCGCATCTTGAAATGGGCGTTTACGGACCATGTTGCTGTTCAATACAACTTTTATGGAAAACGATCTAATAAAAAGGCGTTTTGCCATCTGCGCATCCGGGATTGTATTGTTGGTAGGTACCTAAGTTTTTTGATATATCTATATAATTATTTATTTGCTACATTATGGTTACAGCGTTGTTTTGTTTTAAAAATGATGGTTATTCATGTCATGTCATTAAATCTACACAAATATTATAAAGAGGAAAGTTTGTTTTTATTTATGTATGTAATGAATAAACTCAATAACTAATAAGCCGATTTCAAAAATTATTTCACCATTATAAAGCTACATTATTCCTGCATAACATGGCGAATCACTAGTAAAAGTTTTACTAGTGATTCGCCCCGGCTTTGCACGGGAGTCATTTAGTTAAAGGTGAATAATCTGAAGTCATTGCCTTTGAATTTTTCTACCTGTGCGAAGCTGGGGCCTATCGCTAGTCTAGTATAAAAGTAATAATTGTCAGGCACCAGAATTAATTTTGGCGCGTCACTAGATTTAATTTGAATACTGCTGACTACAGTTACGTAATTCATTCGTATTTTTTATTATTATAGAAGGCGTTGTTACCTCAACATCTGGTTGTACAGAAAAAGAAGTAGAGGACTCCATAAAAGTCTGGCTCAAGCATGCCCCTGAACGTGTAAAGAAGAATGACAAACAGATTCAGTGTTAGTTACCATGACAGAAAAGATAAAATACACACCAAAGGCTGTAGTTGGCCAACGTCAAATGTTGAGAAGGGCAAAGGAAGCAAAGTTAAGTCTTATAGCAGGTATAGATGCGCCTAGTACAGTTAGTAGTTTGCCATCTACATCATTGATTAATGTACTTCCCCAAAGTCCGGCACCACATATCAATGACTGTTCCTTCTCTATAGAACCTGAGGTTTCTATAGATCTAAATGATGTACAGGTTACCCCTAATACAGATTTTAACAACGCTAGGGGGGATTTGAAATCAAAATTAATACACTGGGCAACTATTCAGCATCAAATACCACATAATGCTGTGGATAATCTACTCAAAATTTTGACTCCATTTCACCCAGATTTATCTACAAATAGTAGGACATTATTTAGAACCCCAATAAATATAGATGTCACATATTTAGAAACTGGGCAACTTGTTTATTTGGGTCTGCTGTCAGAAATTAAGAAACAAATAAAATTATTTGGTGGTAATGCTGAGGATAGAGAAATTAGTTTAAGTTTTAATATTGATGGACTTCCACTTTTTAAAAGTTCTAACACACAATTATGGCCTATATTGGCCCTGGTTAAGAATATACCTAATGCTAAACCTTTTCCCATTGCTCTTTTTTGTGGAAAAAGCAAACCTGCACCTTTACATGCTTACTTGGTGCAATTTATAGACGAATTAGCAACCTTACTTAGAGATGGGTTCTGCTTTGAGAATTTTCATTACACTGTTAAAGTACATAGTTTTATTTGTGACGCGCCGGCGCGAGCCTTTGTTAAGGGTACAAAACAACATGGTGGTTACTCCGCCTGCGACAAATGCACCGAGCAAGGTGAATACCTGGGCAGAGTTATTTATCAAAGTGTGACAGCACCCAAAAGAACGAATGAATCATTCCGTGCAAAATTAGATGAAGACCACCATGTTGGAGAATCACCGCTCTTGGCAATCCCCATAGACTTGATAAACACATTTCCTATTGATTATATGCATACCATTTGTTTGGGAGTCATGCGTAAGTTGTTAAATGTATGGATCAGTGGAGGTTTAAATGTTCGGTTACGAAGTCTATTAGTGAATTCCATATCAGAAAAACTAATTTATTGCTCAAAATTTATACCAATTGAATTCAATAGAAAACCCCGAAGTTTAACTGAACTGGCCAGATGGAAAGCAACTGAATATAGAATGTTCTTGTTATATGTTGGTCCACTTGTTTTGAAAAAGATCTTGCAACGTTCACTTTATGAAAACTTTTTACTGTTTCATTCAGCTATCACTATTCTTTGTTCAAAAAAACATATAAATGAAATTGGTATAGATGTTGCACAAGAACTATTGCACATGTTTATAAATCATTCCAAATCAGTATATGGTTTAAATTTTTTAGTGTATAATGTTCATTTGCTATGTCATGTAGGAGAGGATGTACGTCTCTATGGCCCACTAGATGAATATTCAGCATTTCCATTTGAAAACTTTTTAAACACCCTAAAGAAATTGGTCCAATCACCTAATAAGCCCTTACAGCAAATTGTTAAAAGATTGAAAGAAATGGAATTTCCTAAGGTATATGATTCTGTACCAAAAACATGTGCTTATGATCATTATGATTCTGGACCTGTTCCTGAGGAGAATGTTTTTGAATGCTTTAAGAGATTAGTATACAATAAATTCACATTCTATGTTGCATCATCTCGTGAAGCGGATTGTTATTGTCTTATTAAGAACAAGAAAGTGTTCAAGATATTTAATATTCTGAAAAATGGTTGTTTCTTTGTCTATGGACGTGAGTTTGTGAACTATCAGCCATTTTATGAATATCCATTTAATTCTGTAACTATTGATGTAATGGAAGTAAAAGAACTTTCTAATTTTAAACTGATCCCTATCAGTGAAATATGTACCAAATGTGTTGTAATTCCTGATGAAAGTTTTACTGTAAGTATCCCATTACTCCATAACTAATTATTATGTATAATTAAAGTACTGTCAGCTGCACTGGAATGTATACAATTCCTGACTTTCAGGGAAATATATAGCAGCATTGCAATAGACATTTACAGGGCAAATGCTGATGTGAATTTTTTAGTTTATGTATTTTGCAATGCCGCTATACACTGAAAGTCAGGGATTGTATACATTCCACTGCAGCTGACTGTAACACTTAGGGTCTAAGAAAGGTATCTCTATAATAACATGTACGTGACCATTTTGTGCCTAATCAATCACTAAGATTAAATTTTCAATAAATTTTATAATTGCATGTATTTCTATTTTTTATAAACCTAGGAGTACCTACCTACCTATCCCTGTAGGAGGGTGGTGTGGGACGTACACCACCCTATAAAGTACGTCTTTCTGACGTCCCAGATTCGTCCTCAGGACACTACCAAAGTACGTTCTATGGACGTCATTATAGGGTCAATAGTTAGGGCCTAAACTAGTCTCTATTGACGTACGAAGTACGTCATTCCAGCATATCATTCCGGCCGTCACTCTGTGACAGCCTTAAGACGACAGCAAAATTCGTCCTCAGGACGCTACCAAAGTACGTTCTATGGACGTCATTATAGGGTCAATAGTTAGGGCCCAAACTAGTCTCTATTGACGTACGAAGTACGTCATTCCAGCATATCATTCTGGCCGTCACTCTGTGACAGCCATTAGACGTCAGCAAATGACGTCGTATGGCTGTGACAAATTGACGTCATCTGCGGAGGCTCCCGACGTAGTAAAATGACGTCAGTACGTCTAAAATGACTGTAAGCGGACGTCAAACTGACGAAAAATTCCTACCTGGGATAGCGCTGGCAGACGCGGACAGGGGCAGATTGGTGCGACGTGTAAAGGCGTGGAAGGAGACGCTTGAGTACGGCGGTCTGAAACTAAATGTGGCGAAGACCGAGTACTTGGCACTAAACTCGACAGATCCCACATCTGTCCGCATAGGCGGTGATTTGGTCGAGCGCACGGACCAGGTTAAATACCTGGGATCTGTTTTTCACACGTCCAGTGACATCCATTGCGATGTCAAGTCACGCATTGCTGCCGCGTGGGCCAAATGGCGGGAGATGACCGGTGTCATTTGTGACCCTAAAATGCCGATCCGGTTGAAGGGACAGGTCTACAAAACCATTATTAGACCTGTCCTTTTACATGACAGTGAGATGTGGCCGATATTGGAGCGACACAAGCAGGAGCTGCGTGTCACGGAAATGAAGATGCTGCGGTGGATGTGTGGAGTCACGCGGATGGACCGCGTGAGGAACTCTCGCATCCGCTGCAGCCTTCTCGTCCGTGACATTGCAGACAATTTGCAAGAGTGTCGCCTTCGTTGGTATGGTCACGTCTTGCGGCAACCGCCGGGCTACGTAGGTAACAAATGTCTGGCCATGTCAGCCCCGCCGGGTCCCGGTAAGAGGGGAAGACCCAAGAAGTGCTGGCTTGACGTCGTAAGGGATGACATGCGTGCCAATGGTCTCACTACAGGGGATGCCGACGACCGTGCGAAGTGGAGGAAAAAATGTAGGAAAGCGGACCCCGGGCATCGCGAGACGCAACTGGTACAGACGCTCGGATGATGATGATGATGAATTTGGAAAAGTGCATTAGTGAATGAAAGTGATATATTGCAAAGAATAGCGGTGTTAGTTGTGTTAGTGCCAATTTTCCATAGATAGCCGCAATAAGGGATCCACTGCCTTATTGGGGCACGGACTAGGACCTAGGACTGAGGACTTGACATCGACAAACTACTATACAGGACTAAAACAAAATAACAAGAAAAATATAAATACTGAAGACTAGGCTGTATGGACTAAGTTTCTTTTGCATGCCCAAGATGGGCGAAGACAAATAAAAAAAAATTAAAGTTGACATTTGACAGGTGAGACAATCTTAGTTGATATCGGTATTGATCAATTTTGTGATAACAATAAAAATCCACAAGAACAAAAAAAAAAAAAAACAATAAAAATAAATAAATAATAATTATGAATAACGAGATGACTCTCAAAGAAATCCTTAACGATTTTGATGAAAACTATACTAAAAGTCGGAAACTCTTGGACGAGGACAGCAAGAATGATCCAGAAGATAACCCATATTTATCCAAATACAAAGCGAAAGAAATATTACAAAGTATGTATACAGGGTTGAAAAAATTGGGCACAGACACTGGTTTAGATGATTTTAAAATACGGGCCATGATAGGCGTCGTTTTATTAAACATAGGTAGTATTGAGATGGATACCGAAGAGTTGACATCAAGTGAGCAAACACTTTCGGAAGCTGTTCAGTTACTTGAGCCACATGGAAGTAAACCAGAAATTGTAATCACGCTTGTAACTGTCTATAACAATTTAGGAATCTTGTGGTTCAATCGTGATGAACCTATGAAGTCAAAAACTTACTTGTTTAAAGCCAAAGAATTATATGAAGCTTTTAAGTTTACATTAACTTTACCTTGGCCTATTGAACATGTTGTGAAAGATATGGATGAGAAATTAATGGGTGATAATATACAGTTAGAAAAAGCATTCACCTTAACTCTTTATTATTTAGCTCAAGTGTATGGTGCGTTGAATAAAAATGTAAAGTCTGCTGTGTACTGCCATATAACTTTACGAAGGCAGCAAGAGCTTAAAGATTATGATCCAATTGACTGGGCTTTAAATTCTGCTACATTAGCGCAGGTTTTTGCTGAAAGAGATGGTTTTCTACAAGCTCGTCACCATTTGGCCGCTGCTTCAATGATTTTGGAGAAGTATGAAGAGCAATTGAGTTCATCTGAAACTATGGATGAAGTGTACATGGCCAAAGTTGAGACTTTCAAACATAGATCTGCAGATGTAGCTCGGTGTTGGGCTAAATATTGCATTTTATTAATGTCAACATCAAGGGACAGACTTATGCGTGATGATGAACAAGTTTATGAATGTGAAGCGGGTAAATTGGATTTTCTTTGATATTTTTTTCTGCTATCTAAGTTATATTCCTTACTCTGTGTAATAATTCTTATTTATTTATTATTTATAGCCTTATTTCAGAATACATATTATTATACATACATAATAGTTAGTATTTTTTTTATTAATCTACGTTAGCCAATTCTGTGTGCCTTCAGGCAAAGGCCTCCCCAATTCTCCTCCATTCCTCTCATTGTTACCTAGTCTTGTCCATGTCTATGTCTTTCTAGCCATTTCTATTATTTCATTGGCCCACCTTTTAAATGCCTACCTCTGTTTCTTTTAAGGCCTCTTGGTTGCCATTCTGTTATAGTTATGCTCCATTTGTCTCCTTCTCTTATAATATGTCCAGCCCACTTGTGTAATAATTATTTTGTAGCATATAGGATCAGCCTTGACACAGATGTATGGATTACACTACAAACATTTTTACCCTGAATAAAACTCACGCATGCATTGCTTGAGTGTCGAGTTCTTATCATTATGTGATAGTGCTTTTCTCCTGAATTAAAAATAATATCAAATGAATTTCTTTCTATTCAGAACTCTAAGAGAAGCTTGGAGAAGTCATACCTTTATGTTTGCTATTTGTTTCACTATTTTGTTTCTTACACTATCAAGATAGTCAGAAAAAATAAATGTGTATACCTATTTCTGTGCATACATTACCACTTATAAAGGTATTGTATTTCATTACAGGGTTATCTAATCTCACATTTGAACCCCACGAAGAAATCAAAGGAATTGATGTAACAAAGTTGTTTTTCCCTGACATTGATGTTAGCAAGTATGAGAACCAAATTGGTTATCAGTTTTTACTTACATACGAAGATGCTCGGAAAGTTTTCTTAAGTTGTCAAGTTTGGTTGAATAAAGCAAAAGAGTACTACAAACTGGATACATTAGCCTCAGATTACATAGAAATTGTAGAGGATAGTTCACAGTCCTATAGCTACTTGGCGTTCTTTGAGGAAGATGATGACAGGCGATCCAAAATGCACAAAAGGCGAATTGATATGCTTGAAGAGTTATTGAAACAAGTCAATCCTGTATACTATCTTCAATTCTGCAGGCAAATATGGTTTGAACTCGGTGAAGTATATTCAGAAATCTTGAACATCAAGCTTGACAAACAAAATAAAATAAAAGGAAATCCTGTACCACAAGCATTGAAGAAAATAAATCTGTTATGCGATAAGAGTATAGAAAATTACACAGCCTACTTAAATTCTGTTAAAGATAAAGAGGGAAAAATGCCTTCGAATTTGGCAGACGATCTTATAAGACCAGTAATAAGTGCTTACGCGTTCATTGGCAGAAATAGCATGAAAAGAATTTCAGGAGACAAGAGTGTGCAATTGACCTACGTCCAACAGAGCCTTGACTCATACCAAGCTGTTGTAGATATTTGTACTGTTAATGAAACGGCAGCTGTGAAAATGCATGAGGAGTTCCAGTTATGCAGAGAAATGGCGAACATTTTACCATTGAAGATAAATAAGCTCCAAAATTCGATTGTTGAATAGAATGTCCTTTGATAACCTGGTGAGGCACAGCAATTAACAAGTTCTGGTCATATATTATAAGCAGAAACAGGTTGCAAGTGACTATGGGTGCTAACAAGAGCTATTGTAAAGTTCTGAGTAAATTTCTGCAGCATCTTATCACTATAATAGTGTGTAAAAACATCATACTTGCAAGCATATTACATTCTTCCCCTAAGTTAATGAGCAAATGAGTATGAACGCAGTCTTTATCATCCGAGCGCCTATCCCACTCGCGACACCCCAACCAGTCCATTGCACATGGTGAGGCATGAACTATGGACAACACTGGCAGTATGGACATAATACTGACAAGTATGGAGTAAGCAGTCACTTGATACGAGCACTGAAATCTCTCTATGAGGGCTCTAGTGCTTGTGTCAGGATCAACGGAGCTTGCACAGACTTTTTTCACATTGAAAAAGGTGTGAGACAGGGTTGTGTAGCATCACCGGCGCTGTTTAACCTATACATGGACAGTTGTTTGAAAGAACTGCAAGAGAGTGCGTATGGTTGAAAAATGAATGAACTGACTGTCAAATGCCTCCTATACGCTGATGACCAGGTAATACTGGCATCATCGGCGGAGGAGTTGCAGTTGATGGTTAACATTATGCATGATACGCTAAAAAGCAAAGGAATCAAAGTGAATGTAAATAAGACAAAAGTAGTGGTTTTTGAAAGAGAGGAAAGTATGACAGATTGCTCGATTTTTGTGGAAGGAAAACGAGTGGAACAGGTGAAAGAATTTGTATATTTAGGTTCAAAATTTGTGAGAGATGGAAAGTGTGATTGTGACATTGAATGAAGAGTTTTGGCCGGAAATCAAGTGAATGGAGCCATGCACGCCTTTATGAGCAGTCAGAACGTGTCTGAGAAGGCAAGACTGGCTGTGCATAGAGGAGTACTTATTCCTACACTCATGTATGGCAGTGAAAGTTGGGTGTGGCAGAAGAAGCATAGAAGTAAAATTAATGCAGTGGAAATGAGAAGTCTGCGGAGTATAGCTGGAGTGTAATTGATGGACAAAGAAAGGAACAGTGTGATAAGGGAACATTGCGGTATGGTAGAAGAAGTAGTGACTAAGATAGAAAAAGGTATGCTTAGATGGTTCGGACACGTGGAGTGGATGGATGAAAGTAGACTAACGAAACAGATTTATCAGAAGAGAGTGAACGGGCAAACTGGTAAGGGGCGACCTCGACGTACATATGTCAATCAAATAGAAGACATTTTGGAAAAAGGTCAGGTCAAGAGTACCCTTAACCGGCGTGTGTGTATGAAAACACCCATGAAAGTGGAAGAAGCGGAAGTTGTATGCCAGAATCGTAGCAAGTGGAAAGCCATAGTCTCTGCCTACCCCGATGGGAGACAGGCGTGACGATATGTATGTATGTATGTATGCACGTGAGGTTTACTCCAAAGATCAAGGTGGGGCCCCACTACAAGCAGACAGTAACATCGTATAAAGAGATGTGACGTGGGCAGTATAATTTGCCTTTGGAATCGTCTTTGAACTGTATTACATGGAAACTAAGATTTATTTTAATTTGTATCTTCACTTTCTTTTTGCTGTGCCTCAACAAGTTTATACTGCGGTCTTTGATAATGCTTCAGAGCTTAAAAACATTTTGATGAATTTGCATTGTGCAAACTAAAGGTTTACAGTGTTGTATTTCAATATTAAAATAATGTATTATATTTAAATATTAAAATTAAAACCAACATAGGTTCAATATTCTGATATTTTATTAACAATGATCGTATACACATTATTTAAAGTTTAAACATAACCATAATTAAACAAAATTGAGAAGTCACCAATTGATGTTTACACAACATTTTTATAGAAGTCAGAGAATTATATTATGTATGTTGAATTATATAGTTATCACTGCTGCCATCTATGACGAGTCAACAGAAGCTAAACATATAAATCTATGCTCAGCAAAGAGTTTCTGTGTTGATATTTTAATAAAAGTTGGCCAATCTCGCGCAGGTTTCGTGACAAGCGGACAAATCCTGCACTTGCAAATAGCTAACATTTTTTAAAATCAAATTGACCTATCAAATCACTAACAAAAAGTGGTTTACATTGGCAACTAACGTTTGCGAGATAAAGGGTCGTAACAGACAGACGGACAGGCAACAAAGTGATCCTAGTTTAAACTTTTGAGTTTTGGAACCCTACAAAATGAAATATTTGCAATAAGCTAATTCATAAATTTATATAAACTAAAAATATTGTAGGACACTTTTCCCACAGCGTTATCTAGCCCAACTAAGCCTCAAGCTTATGCTTTGGTATCTAGACAACTGATAAACATTCTAAAATATTTCTAAATACATACATAGGAAACACTCAAAAATATAGAAATGGTACATTGACTTATTATGAACATGAATAGGTAAACATAAAAAAAATATAAAAATATGGTTAAAAATATTCTCCATATTCACCTAAAGGCATGCAGCGGTCAGAATTAGAATAATAAAATAACTTTTTACAGAATCACGATATTTTCAGTATGTCAACAATATACTCGTACCTAATACTTATATTTGTAAACTAGCTTATGTTGAACACATACCTACTTATTAAAATTATTTTATTTCGCGCGGACTTGTATTTAATTGTAAAAAAAGTAAATCAGCTGCTATTATTTTAAAAATACAGTTCCAAATCTAATAACCCTACTAATATTATAATCTAGATGACCCCCACGGCTTCGCCCGTGGCATACTTCGAACTCCCGTCACACTTATTTAATACCGTCGCATAAAAAATTTGCCCGATATGACGACATTTATGAAAACTGCTCCGCTCTCCAGGGTATTAGCGTCATGATATGTAGCCTATATTAGCCATCTTCCATAAATAGGCTATACAGGGTCATTTGTAGAACACCAGCAACCTGCTAGGAGTAGATAGCCAAGGTCATAACCAACAACGTTTGTTCTACCACTTTTGGCAATGCGTTACACAGCGAGTACTATCGTACATTGAAACTTCGAGCTTCGTCATAGGTTTTCGCTCTTGGATTCGCTTAAAAGAACTCCTGGGTCTCTTTTTCGTCACGTACTGCATGCTTCCATGAACGATGGCTCAATGCGGTTTAAAAAGGTCAAGGTCAAAGGAGTTATGACTGGTCCACCCCCATCCCCTGTGATTTTACGAGTTGTGTACTACTGTAATTCAATCAGTACTTTAAATTAAAGTTCAAAAAAAAATTCAAAATGGAAAAAAAAGTCGTAGAACATGTTTGTATGATGTTATCTAGTCCTAGCATCCTTGCTGGTGTTTTACAAATGACCCTGTATAACATCAAAAGTTTTTTTAAACACCTGACTTTTTTGTTCCTGAGATTAGCGCGTACAACCAAACAAACATACAAACAAACTCTTCAGCTTTAAATATAAGTACAGATGTAAGGAATTATATAAACGAATGCGATATTTGATATCACTATTATGTAATGTGTGGCTAAGCTGACAACCGATACCTATACATACATATACATAATCAAGTTGGATTGCGTCTGCAGTGACCGTAAGTGAGTTGTCAGAATGCAATGATCCACTTTTTTATAATAGTACAGATAACATATTGTTATTCTTTTCTAACTGGTAAATTCCATGTTTGTTTGTAAACCAAACAAACTCAGGTACTACTGGACCGAATTAAATAAATCTTTCTGTGTTGGATAGTCCATTTATCGAGGATATAGGCTATATATCATCACGCTACTACCCTGAAGAGCGGAGCAGTAACCAAAAATGTCAACAAATCCGGCAAATATTCATCTGTATAAATTAAATTGCCTATAGTTCTCAATTCTCAATAGATAGATTTTACAAAAATGAACTGCTAAACTAAGCTGGTATTACCAATTACAGTTTCCAAAAAGATAATAAAAACATATATAAACTTTTAGCTTAAATTTCTCAAATTTATATAATTTTAGTAAACTATTTAAACAGTTTAATTTGATAAAATCATTTTATATATTTTAGTCTAACCTTTAACATATGTATTTACGTCACCATCTCAAATAAGTATATTACACTGTTAAATTTTGGCATAACTAAATCTACAAGCCAATTACTTTTCTCTATGACAGCCTCTGTGGCGCGGTGGGAGTGTATCCGACTGCTACGCAAGAGGTCCCGGGTCGGAACAAATATTTGTGTGATCCACAAATGTTTGTTTCGGAGTTTGGGTGTTTCCTATGTATAATATGTATGTATTTAGAAATATATAAGTATGTTTATCAGTTATCTAGATCCCATAACAGAAGCTAATATTAGCTTACTTTGGGCTAGATGGCGCTGAGTGAAAAGTGTCCCACAATATTTATATTTATTTCTATGGTTTCTATAGTCTTTGAATGAACAATTTGAATAAAAGGAGATATTTACTCGTTGAAATAGAAATTATATTTTTCTAGTCGAGACCATAATATTTATTTTATTATATATAGGTAGAGTAGATACTCAAGATTAAATTTTCGTCGTCAATTCTACATATTCCTACAAAATTATTTTAATATAAACTATTATTTACATAAGAGTTAAGATATCACATGCGTAAAAAACTATAAACTAATGTAACTTTTCTTTATTACTGTAGCTTAAAAGTTTTAAAATTTGATTAAAAACTACCCACAAAATTAAAATTAATAATATAACGGCAAGAACGATCACAGCCAATACATCAAGTAGATTGTATTCTATGAATGATAAGTCCCTAGCTGTGGAGTGAAGAGGATCCAAATGACCCCAGCGGATGACCCGTTCCACCCAGTAAACAGCCGTCTCCAATGGGTCTGCTATCCTATCCTGCCAGATTTTGGAGGCTCGGCGGGCACTTAAGCGCATTCTGTAAAAAAATAAAAATTTTGTTATTTAGTCATTTTTCTAGTAACCACGGCGAAAAGAAAAAAACGTTCTAAATTCAAAATTCAACTCGTTAACAAAAAGAACTTTCTGTCCTTCGTGGTAGTAACAGAATGATTTTGCTTGAGCGAGGAGTATGTACCTACTGTGACGTGACAAAACAAGTAACGCGCCTTAAAGTTTCGTAGTGAAGCAATCAGACGACTTCTAAACCGAAACCGGTTTCAAAACCGGAAGTGGTAGAAACTTCAAAATTACCTGATACACGTATTCATAATGTTCTGATTCGAACGTTAGTTTATTTTTTATTTTTATTTATTTAATTAAGGTCTACCAACGATTGTTAACATCAAAACTTACACTAAGTACATTTAGAATTACATTCTCAATGTTCCAATCACTTAGAGGCAAACACCACACTCACAAATCAAAAGTCACAAGTAGTAAGCTTAAGCTATTAAAATAAAATGCAAAACATAACATCTATATTTAAATAATCTATGTAATCTATAATAAATTCTACTCACTCAAAATCAGGCCCAGAACGATTGACTTAATCTTTGCCACAGAGTCAAAGTGAAGATCAATTTGATCACTATAACTATTAATTATCTTGCACAGCCTCGAACATGGCGAATTGGCACCCAAAACAGTTCGCCTTAGAGGTGGTACAAGTGGTGTAATTGAGTAACGCGGGATTCTAGCCGGCACTCGCAGCTTTATTAGACCCAGAACTTGTGAACAGTCCACCCTTGACGCAAAGACCTTGCTGGCAAACACAGCATCATTCAGAAGTCTACGATTAGTCAGAGACATTAATCGGAAATATTTGAGGCGACTTCTGTACGAAGACATTTTCTTAGCCACGCCATTCGAATAAGCTAAATGCCAAACAAAGCGTTTTTGTATTCGTTCAATGCGCAATGAGTGAGTGGCATAGTGCGGCCGCCAGACTACACTACAGTATTCTAGTATACTGCGAACAAGGTTATTAAATAGTAAGATTTTAGTTTTATTGTTCCTAAAAGATTTACAATTTCTTAATACAAAACCCGATAATCTAGACGCATTTTTAATAATGTTATCTAAATGAGGTACAAACGTCAACTGTGCATCGTATATCACACCTAAATCCCGAATGTGACTCACTTCATTTATTTTGTCATCCTTTATGTGGTAATCGTATAAAGTTAGGTTAATTTTCCGTGTAAATTTAAGATGGTAGCATTTTTTAGAATTAAGGTGCATGCCATTATTGGTGCACCACTGAATAAGTCTATTGATGTCGCTCTGCAGAAGTTCTGAGTCTTCTCGAGACTTGATTAATCTCACAAATTTCAGGTCGTCCGCAAACATAAAAATGTTTGTGTTAGTCTCTATCTCTTATGGTTTCTGAGAAATAAATGGGTAGAGACGGAAGAATGGATGGACAGATTGAGCCGTTTTAATGAGATTTTCTAAACTTTAGGGTTTAGAAGTCTAAAATGACGAAGAAACGCTTGCAAGTACTTAATGCGGTCGTCTTTGTCTGAAGTCTGACTGTAGAGTTAGGTCCGTATTCCAGAATGTTTCTGAATACTCAATCAACGCTTGAGGCTGTTTTTGCCATATAAAATCTACTCTCAAGCGTCGATTTGAAGCGTCGAAGCGTCGATTCGTCGAACGTTCTGGAATACAGCCCTTAGGGCCGCTTCTAAATAAGTACTCAATCAACGCTTGAGGCTAGTTTTTGCCTTATAAATACTACTCTTATGTGTTTTTTGAGTATTGAGAAACGTACTGGAATACTGCCCTGAGAATCGTGCAAGAGTTCACGGAAATAAGTTATTGCTATGTAGGTAGGTTGCACTCTTTTCAATCATTTCATGCACCTTAAATATTTACTGGGGTTTAATTATGAAATTTTCTTACACTGTGTCCCATCTAGCACAAAGTAAGCTTGTGGTATGGGATCTAGGCAACTGATATTATATTTATATATTTCTAAATATATACATATTATACATAGGAAACACCCTGCGTGCCAATGGTCTCACTACAGGGGATGCCGAAGACCGTGCGAAGTGGAGGAGAAAATGTAGGAAAGCGGACCCCGGGCGTCGCGAGACGCAACTGGGACAGACGCTCGGATGATGATGATGACATAGGAAACACCCAAACTCCAAAACAAACTTTGTGAATTACATAAATGTTTGTTCCAACACGGGAATCTAACCCGGGACCTCAGCCCGGTAGTCACAATAACAGCCACTGCGCCACCAAGGCATTTTTTTTCGGCTAGGAGGAGCTGTCGTTTAGTTTTCAATTTTGGCATTGTTGAGAAAGATAGCAATCTGACCACCCATCCATCTATCCCAACCCGGTAACCGTAAGCTTGTCTGCCACATCAGTTGTATAAAAAATAAATTTCGGGTGGCACTCCAGAAGTGCCAAGAGAAGTGAAAAATACATTAAAGTAAAAAATATGCGTAGCGCGCTGAGAGAAATTTTCACTTCAAAAATTGACCGGGTCGACGTTAATGATAATGATGAAAGCCGACTAACTTGTGGCTGTGGGCGGGAGGTCGGGGGACCCCGCTCACAAAAGCCTCCTGGCGGCTGACACCCCTCGTGTTCCGGGGTGCCTTCAGGTGCCTGCTCGATCACTCTCCACATCCCTCTGTTTCTCAGAGGAATGATTGGGGACGGCTCGAGCGGGTACAAGTTTACCTCCTCCGGGAGATTGTGGGGGGCAGCACATCTGGCCCCCCGAGGAGAGCCTCATCGTGAGGCATTCCCTTGGCTGGGTCGCAGTGAATAGCCCTCAGGCCTATCCTGCGACCCGGTTGAGAAGAAGGTGGAACACCGCGGGGTTTAGTGGGTAGGACGGCCCCAAAGGGCCGGTAGTCCCACACACCATCCCTGCAGCCCCCGAAGCAAGGATGACGGTGCGAAAAATTATGATGATGATTATTACATTATTTAGTAGTGAGAAATTGAATCTACCAATTCGCGGTCTGCTATATGTACACTTGTACAGTACATGCATATATGCACACACTGTAGCTGCGTATCGTAACGGCGCGTCGCGAGACCAGAGATTTTATCTCATTAAAAATATGCGTACCGCGCTAAAAGAAATTTTTACTTCAAAAAAAAAAGGGCGCGCGCCGGCTTGGCATCGTGGCGTCGTTACTAAGCAGAAGCACAGGCGGTGGGTGAGTTAGGTAGGTACTATTAGTGAGCTATGGTACCTATCTCATACCAGACCATTAATATTCCAGTTGATATTTAGAACTGGTCTATTTTATCTCATTTCTGGGTCAGTACCATACAGGTGTAATCTTATACCTCATTATTATTACCACTACATATCATACACTCTCGCGGGCGCGAGCCACGAGACCAGCTTCGAGTCGAACCGCGACTGACATTTGTATGTGCGAGAGGGTAAATGATGTATTAAGAGTACAGATAATCACAAATAGGGTACAAAAGCAATTACCTTCACATAATTACGTAATCATTCACAGACACCTGATAATTTCTACATTGCTATGATTATTACCGCCAAGAATTAAGTTTACATGAGTTAGTTTGTTACTATGATGATTAACTGGTCCATAATTGATATATATGACAGGTATGTATAATTCAAACATGTATTTAATAATATCCTTACATATATTAATAAACACAATAAACTAAAAGCACGTGGTGCGCTCCATTGTGAGTCACGTGCTCACGTGTGAACAATATGGAAACTCGTGATTAAGAATCTTTAATACTCGTAGGTAGGTACACCTACTCATACAAAAAGCAAGATCATCTACTGTTTTGCCATTTTCTCGTATCGAGTACCACGTAACATATGAGCCTAAGCCGCTCGTAAGAAAGAAAGAATAATATTTATTTGGTACAGCAAGGTACCTTTTTTATACCACTGAGGTGGCAGACAAGCATACGGCCCACCTGGTGGAAAGTGATCACTGTAGCCTATGGACGTTTGCAACACCAGAGGTGCAGTACCTATAAAAGTCATACTTTGTGGGACATTTTTTTTACACAACGTCGTCAAGCCTAAAGTTAGCTAATATAAGCTTGTGGTATTGGATTTAGACAACTGATAAGCACTAAACTCCGAAACACAAATATTTGGTCCAATCCGGGAATCAAACCCGGGACCACAGCGAGGCAGTCGCATACTACACTACCACTTACGAGGCATACACTCATGCGTTTTTCCCAGAAGAGTAGGCAGAGTTGTATTGAGTACCACGTAACAGGTTGTAAAACTTTATTGCCACTACGAATGCATTGAAGGGAAGGTAGTGGCTACCTACTCTTGAAATTTTCAAACCGCTCATAAGATCTAAAACTTGACGTCTACTGAACAAAGAATGAAGACTGAACTTTTTAATGTCTACTAAAATCACAGAAAATTTAATAACAATCAAAAAGTAATAACAATCAAAAAATAAATTGAAGCACTCGTGGCCCCGCGGTCTCAGTGTTCGGTAAACGATCACTGAGGTACGCAACTTTCACTATGGCTGGTCGTCGGATGGGTGACCACTTTGTGGCATTTACATTTGCGAGCGTTTCCGTGCTTCGGAAGGCACGTTAAGCCGTTGGTCCCGGTTGCCAGTAAAATGGCAGTCGTTAAGACTGGTTGAAGGCCTTATAGGCGGCTTAAAAAAAAAATTTCAACAGCAGGTAGCCACAACCTGCGTCTGTCTATTTCAACACGGCAATGGGCTCACCACCTATTACGTGGGACAGGAATCCACACGGTGAAAAGTGGGCATATAATATGCCTCTGCTACATCTTCTGGGATAAGGCGTGATGGATATATTAAGTAATACTAGTATACTCAAGCGCTCGTGGTCCCGCGCACTTAGTGTTCTGTAAACGATCACTGCGTTAAGCAATTTTCGCTATGGCTGGTCACTGATGGGTGACCACTTTGTGGCATTTACATTTTCGAGCGGTTCCGTGCTTCGGAAGGCACATTAAGCCGTTAGTCTCGGTTGCCAGTAACATGGCAGCAGTCGTTAAGTCAAGTAGAAGGCCGTAATGGGCGGCTTGTAATATTTCAACAGCAGGTAGCCACAACCTGCGTCTGTCAATTTCAACACGGCAAAGGGCTCACCACCCATTATGTGGGAGAGGAATACACATGTTGAGAAGTAGGCATATAATATTCCTCTGCCACCACTTCGGGATTAGTGGAGGCGTGATAGATAAATACATTCTAGTATACTTACTCAGCACTCAGCACACTCTGGAGGCCGTCTAACAAGGTCTGTTCTGTCATATCAGCGTAGGATATGGTCTTGCCAAGTCCTATTGAAGAGGCGGCAGCTGCGTTCAACTGCTGATCTCCGTAAAATGGCACAATCAGCATAGGTTTGCCAGCTGAAATGCTCTCTGTCATACCCAGGAGCCCACCATGTGCAATGAAGGCGATAACTTTTTTGTGTTCTGTAAATCAAATAAAAATATTTTAAAGAAACTACAAGAAAAATTCCTGCAGAAGTTGAAAGATTTTGATATGGGTGTGAATTTGGGAGACTTTACAGTAAACTGTCTGCTGTTCGCTGATGATGCAGTGCTCATGGCCTCATCAGAAGCCGACCTTCAGGCATTAGTCACTACTATGAAAGAGCAGTGTGAAAGTAAGGGTCTTCGCTTGAATGCAAGTAAAACTAAGGTTAAGGTTCTAGTATTTGAAAGAGATGACGTAAGAACTAAATGCGAGATTAGGGTAAACCAGGAAGGTCTGGAGCAAGTGAATGAAATTGTGTATTTATGGAGTATATTTAGCGCGGATGCAAGATGTGATTCGGATGTAGAACGGCGAGTAACTGCCGAAAATAGAGTTAACGGTGCTTTGTCCCAATTAGTAAGGCGACAAAGCATCGTAAAAGAAGCACGACTGGCGATTCATAAAGCTTTGCTAGTGCCAACTTTGCTTTACGGTAGAGAAAACTGGGTATGTCAGCAGATGAATGAAAGTAAATTGAATGCTGTGGAGATGCGATCACTTCGAAAATTGTGCGGCGTTATTTTGGCCGACCGAATACGCAACGAAGTGATACGCAATATGGCAGGTTTGAATGAAGGTGCCAGCGTTAAGCTGGAAAAGGGCGTGCTCCTTTGGTTTGGACACGTCCAACGAATGAGTGAGGAACGATTGACGAAGAATATATATTGTGCGAAAGTAGAGGGTTGAAGAAGTCAGGGTAGGCCGAGACTTAGGTACATATGAAGACTTAGTGAGCAGATTGCTCAAAAACGGAAAGGTCAAAAGTACTCGGATACACAGACGTGCGTGTATAAAGCGATTGATGAATCTTGAAGTATGCATGGATCGCGAAGCCTGGAGATCTGTCTGACTACCCCGTCAGGGATACAGCGTGAAGATAGTTAGTTAAGAAAAATTCAAGCCTGTCACGGTCGCCACCTTTTTCGCACGATCTTAGTATCAATCACTGTTTCTATCTTTTGCTAAATAGGGAAAGATTAAATTAGGTATTTCTCTTCATTGTCATAAAGTCTGTAAGTTCCATAATGGTAGGTAATTTAAAAATCTGGTGAAAGCAAACCTAGGAAATTCATTTAGGGGGTTGTTTGCTACCTGCTTGTAGACAGCTGTTATGTATTTCCTCCATATTATAAGCATTATTGCAGGCGGGAAGCGCTCGTGGCCCCGCTGACTCAGTGTTCTGTAAACGATCACTTTAACAACACGTTAAGCAACATTCGCTACTGCTGGTCCACAGGTGGGTAACAACTTTGAGACATTTCTATTTACGAGCGTTTCCGTGTTTCGGAAATCATCATTCATTTTGATAGGTACTTTATTGATAGTAGTTAATGTTTAGTTTTGTACCAAAGAGCTGGGTTTACTAGACTGTCCAGCGGCATGCCTTAGGATGTATTGATGATTCCTCTACGGGAGTACCAGAGTCTTCAAATATAATGGTAGAAAGACACCGTTTAGTTAGCTAGCTTACCTATGTTCATGAAGATTTAAAAAAGTTATTATAGTTATGTCAATGAACACTTTCTAAATCGTGTTATCTAAGTTGACACAAGCTTCCTCGTATTTTCAACTGAATTACGTCTATGTTTACAAAATAGGTCTGCATATATTTCTAATCAGCCGACACGACGTAATAAATTTATTAGACTGAATAAGTTAAACAAACAACTATAAGATTTATCGTATGACTAATTAGCCAAGCGACTATGAATTTATATAAATATAAATCTACGTAATGTCGCATACAACACAATCAGTATCCGAGTAGAAGACCTTTTTTTTAATGTGGAGAAATTGCCTCGGATGTCATGCCGGACTCGAACTATGCCGGACGACCCGGGTAACTCCTCGGAAAAATGTCCCAGCTCCCTGTAGACTTTAGTTACCACCGCGGCCTAACATCCGAAATTACTGTTATAGGTACCTACATACAGGTTGTCCCGTCGACAGGTTGAAGTCGACGTCAAACCGGATTTGGGTCAAATCATAATAGATACCAGAAAAATATAAAAAAAACTTAGTCATGTATTTTTTAAATTACAGTAATTTCTTTCCTGTGATGGTTTTTAGCTCCTTTAGCTATAAATCGTTACTTTTTATCGATTTTTTTTTTGTAAACTTGCGTAGGTGATTCTTGTGTAACCTGTTGTTTTAAATTCTTAGCTATTGCTCCAACTTAGAAGAGAATGTCACATTTATCCAAACCAAGAATGAAAATATTATACATTGCCCTACTTTAACGGACTTCGCAGTGATTTAACCTCAGGCCTACCCTGCGAGCCGGTTTTAAGGTGAGGCCCAAAACCGCGGGGTTTAGTGGGTAGGATGGCCCCTCTCCCACGGGCCGGGAGCCTCACACACCGTTCCTGCTGCCCCCGCAGCAGGGATGACGGTGCGTAAAAGCATTCCCCGTGAAAACAAAAAAAAACCTTTAACTGACTGTACTGAAAAAAAAAGTACTACGCCAGTTTGGCAAGTAAACTTAAAAGTTGACGCATTTAATAAGAATTCTAACAAAATATAGTTTAAAAATACTAAAAAAACTAGTACGACTAACTGTAGACTTATCAATGATCGACGCATTGATAAGTCTACAACATTTAAAGTAAATCTGAGCGCTTAAAGTTGGGCAAAATCGAGTCCAAACGAGTCAGTTACATACATACAAACAAACAAACAAACATACAGGTGAAACTAATAAAAGCGTGTTAAAATGGTATAGCACTTGCTACATTATTTCTTAGATTACAGGAAAAAAAATCTTCAGGACCTCACACTTCATGGAATGATTCTTCCTCTCCCTAAAACTAGAATCTTAGTTACGCTCAAGGCAAGCTTTTTACTTTCACTGTCACTGACTAGTTACACCATTTTTATTAAAAGTTTCTTTTAACAGCTGAAGGCTGGTTGCTGAAGCAGCAGGAGGATACTGCAGAAGGTTTTGATATAAAACTTCATCTGACTCTGAAAATTCAGACGCAACCCGGAATACCGCTCAAATGATGATGAATTGTATGCATGAAGTCGATACCACTGATACTTGATACTCATATTACATATTTATAACTTATCTGAATATACATTTAATAAGAATAATATATAGGAACTTACGCAATAGCTCATACTGAGGTAACCACTTGACCCTCAGAATATTTCCTGTAAGTGTTCCCTCTTCATCACTGTCCTCGTACTTCCAGATAACCCTCTGCTTGATCTTGGAAAGGGCGTTCACGATTATGTCTTCCTTCTGCTTTGACATAGACGCAGTCTTGATCAGCGAGCCCCAACTGAACAGCACTACGCCATGTTCAGATTCATTCAAGAATCGTTCGATGTACTGAAATAGAGGATAGACCACACCATTATATTCTAGCAAATAAAGAATTTGAGTTTGAGCTTGCAAAATAAGTTTTCAGAAGACTCATACTCGTATTTTTAAATGTTCTGGTCAATACGTTTTTACTTGAGGCTGTGAATGCTGTGATGTTTCTGTTGATTTTCAGTAAAGGCATTCCTAATTTTGTCTAAAAAATTTTTAGACAAAATTAGCCTTGAGATACCTATGTCACATGTTTATGTTTAATAAAAATAAACATGTGACAAAGGCCTCTCAGGGCTGAGTTTAACGTAAGCGCAGTCTCGATTCATCATCAACTCGAGTCCGCTCAAAAAGCATTGAACGACGACGATTGGTTAAATCGTCCTAGTTTGAAATACACTTGACCGGCAGTCAATGAGAAGGACGCAGATGATAACCACCAATATACCATAATTGCAACCTCTATCTCCCTGCTAATAGTGAAGAATTCACTGTACCACGTGTATGGTTTTTGTAGTAGAACAAGTAATATATCAAAATAGCAATCGCCTAATGCCAATGGCAAGTAGCCAATGTTTAACAATGTTTACTTATACTAGCGGCACGCTATGATGGCCGTTTTGACATATTACAATAGTGATGATAGCGCTCGTGGCCTCGCGGTCTCAGTGTTCTGTAAACGATCACTGAGTTACGCAACTTTCACTATGGCTGGTCCTCGGATGGGTGACCAATTTGTGGCATTTACATTTGCGAGCGTTTCCGTGCTTCGGAAGGCACGTTAAGCCGTTGGTCCCGGTAGCCAGTAAAATGGCAGTCGTTAAGCCTGGTTGAAGGCCTTATGGGCGGCTTGAAAATTTCAACAGCAGGTAGCCACAACCTGCGTCTGTCTATTTAAACACGGCAATGGGCTCACCACCTATTACGTGAGACAGGAATCCACACGGTGAAAAGTGGGCATATAATATGCCTCTGCCACCCCTTCGGGGATAAGGCGTGATGGATATTTATTTTTATTTTTTATGATATTTTACTGGTTTTACATAAGTACTCTGTTTTCTACAACGACAAACGGCAAAACGGCCAGCATTCCGCTAGTCATAGTAGTCATGAGTCTTTGATGAATATCGTTCGGATTAGGTATTAAGTGACAATGGATACAAGTCTATAAATAGGTATTTATTAAAGCTGGTTCGCCAGGTCTTAGCTTGTGAAGACGAGATGGGTGTGTCAATTCATTTTATTTAAATATTAGACTAGACATGTTAAATTGTTTTTGAGGCATTCTTATCTCAACGTTTCCAAATCAGAAATCGTTTGATAATCTTATCTTAACCTTTAGTTGCGTTTAAAACTCCTTGTTTTTATCGTTTCAGGGTTAATATTGTTAAAAATATTAAGCTAGATCGTGGAAAGACCACGATCTAGATTAATTCAATCCAGTATAAACAATAGCAATGTTGGCGATGTTGGATTGTTGTTACGGTACTGCATTGAATGAACGGGTCCGTATTGGGTTGCATAAATTTTAGAGGCATAACTTAAAACTGCATAACGTTGTTTGTCTCTCTTCGTTTCGCATAAAGTTCAAACAGAATAAATCATTAGGCATACTTTATTTTTCCATAACTTCTTTATAATAATGATATACCCGCATAAAATGTTAACGCATATTTTTTTTTACAATAACGATTACTAATCATAACATTTATTGGCATCTCACTCTATGGCACAAAGATTACAAGTCACACATATAAAATACCATAATGTCAACGAGTACATTTTTATATTTTTATATATAAGCTTGAACTGTCTAAGATTGAAATGCCCATTGATTAAAAATGTCTAAAGTCACTATACTGAAGTTCAAAATGATACTGTTCCACAACATTTACTTTGTAAACCTGACCGGTTTCGCCTCACGGCATTCTCAAAGGTACACAATATGACGACTGGACCTAGAAATATACTGGACCTATACTTTCTAGGTCCAGTCGTCATATTGTGTAATATATAAATAAAATACAAAAAGAAGTAGGTAGACTAAAACGAGCGATACAGTTGTGGCTACAAGTGACCTAACACTCAACAGTCGTCGTACCTATTTACGACTTTGCTCAAGACTAGTCTAAAATTAATAACTCTTAAAATATCATTTTATATGTTACAGCTTACAAACTTGGCTATGAGTGAGATGATTATAAATATATTTACAATTGTGTCTTATCATTTCTTAAATATTCTTGGTCAAATTTATTATTCATTTATGATTTAAACTGTTATGCATACCTCCATTATGCGTTTTGTATTTTATGATAAATTATCTTTATGCGTATTACAATTATACCCTTTACATGTATGCTGATTAAAATTATGATAAAAAAATTAGAGTAAGTTAAAGGTATGCCAGTAAAACCATTATAACATTAATAATTATAACACTCTGCTTATCTTAATTTATGCGAGAAAACTTTATGCTAAAACTGTTATGCCAAACTACATTATGCTGAAAAAAATTATGCGATCGAAAGGGCTCTCGAATGAACACGTTATTCGCGTGTATAGGTATAATCAAAGGTTTGTCGATAAGCAGTCACTGTTTTATGTTAATTTTCTTATTACTGTTCAATGCGATTGTGTTACCAACTGAAAAGATAAATGGTCTCTTGGTATACAATAGGTATCTGTTTATTAAATTTCTGAAAGATCGAATGTATGGTACACTGAAAACATTGCAAAGTACCTATATACCTAGGTAGGTCCGTATGGTTAAATTCTGATAAAAATTGAGTGGAACATAATGAAAGAGTTTGTGTACTTGGGTACCAAATATGCAAAAGAGGAAAGGTATACCTACCTACCTAACAGTGATTAATCGACGAGGTTTGCCAATAAAATAACGAGAATGAGACATTATAGTATACCCAATAACTCCAAAAAATCATAGATTTGGGAGACAGAAAGGAGTTATGTACAGTAATAAGTACTGGATTCGACTGAATAAGGAATTCATTCAACGAACTCAATAAATCTTACAAGTACCTACTTAGAAGAATAAAAGTGAAAAATGTGATAAGGGAACGTTACGATATGAAAAATGTAGACCAAGCAAGGCACAAAAACAACTATTAGCAGATACAAATACTAGCTGTGCCCCCAGCTTCGTTCATGACATGGTTAAAACCCATTGAATCCAACATATTCAATCCACTCCCTTATTAGTTCTCAAATACTTTCATACACACTTTAATCTCCTATTTTTCACCCTTAAGGGTAGAATTGGAAAATTCTAAAAGCCGTGTTAGTATAAGTGCCTAGGTAATAGCGTGTTAATATGTAGCCCTTTTGTAGATCCAAACTCTTGTTGATATTCATGTAAGATTTAAACTAAATCTATTCAGTAGTTTTCACTTTTATAACTAACTAACTATCTTCACGCTGTATCCTTGACGGGGTAGTCAGAGAGGACAGATCGCCAGGCTTCGCGATCCATGCATACTTCTTTCGCTCCTTCGAGATTCATCAATCGCTTCATACACGCACGTCTGGGTATCCAAGTACTTTTGACCTTTCCGTTTTTGAGCAATCTGCTCACGTGGTCTTCATATGTAAGTCTCGGCCTACCCTGACTCCTTCTACCCTCTACTTTTGAACAATATATATTCTTCGTCAATCCTTCCTCACTCATTCGTTGGACGTGTCCAAACCAACGGAGCACGTTTTCACTTTTATTCTTGTGTATTGTATTTATGTACTTAATAGTTCTCTGCCTAGCCCCTAGATTATGTAGCATGATAACATGTAGACTCTACGTCTTATGCATTATGACGAAATGGATGTCAAGTACATTATGTTTGTGCACCACCTAGCTACCTACTTGAAATAAACAGTTTATAATAATGTACATGCGAAGTTTACAACAACTTGCATGGTTGCAACTGTTTATCGTAATAGCCGTGTTTTGTCATTATGTTCATTAATATGTGCGACAGTGCAATTTCTAAATTGTCATTCAGCACTTGGAGGATTTACCTATATTCTTAAAGTAAATAAACAACTGTAAACAAATATATAATAGAAGTAGGCTGAAGAAGCTAACCCGACAAGACAATTACTATATAGACGGGTATTTCTCAATACCCAATCGACGCTTTTGCCTTATGAAAACTACTCTCAAGTGTTTCTTGAGAATTGATAAACATTCTGGAATACGGCCCTTAGTATAAAAACCATTCTATGGTCAAGTTGAAACAAAACACATTTAAAAATGCGTTAAATGAGTAGTTTCGAGAGTCACCCCCGAAAAACAGACATTTGAATTACTTATCTATACTAATATTATAAAGTTGAAGAGGTTTTTTGTTTGTTTGGTTGAACGCGCTAATCTCAGGACGTATCGGATTTGAAAAATTCTTTTAGTGTTGGATAGCCCAAGTATCAAGGAAGGCTATAAGCTATATAACATCACGCTACTTACTTGGAGAGCGGAACAGTAGTCATAAATGTCGACAAATCGGACAAATTTTTATGCATTATTGGAGAATTTAAGAATTTATTTATTTATAATTTATTTAGACGGGATTAAATAGGTGCGACAGGAGTTTGAAGTATGTCACGCGAAGCCGGGGTGTAGGGGGAAGTACCTGGTTTCATATAATCAGACATATGAAATACTTATTATACTAATTGACACCCGCAGCTCCGCCCGCGGTCTTCCAGTGTGATCTCTTCTTGATGTCTATCGCAGAACCGACAACGAGAGCATTTTGCTTCGCAACATAATGCAAAGTGTAAAAAAGTGGAACTTTGTACTGATTTGAAGCGATCTACGGATCGGGCACCAGAGAACCAATCTTCTGTCAGTAACAGCGCAAATGTTCCACAATTTGTTAAGTCCATTTTTAAGAGATCACATCGGAGCACTTTATTTTCCATTAGCTGAGCGCCGCGGCTTCATATATGATAAAGGCGTAACAATATATATGTATCATACATACATATTGTCACGCCTTTATCTCCGAAGGGGTAGACAGAGGCATACTATACGCCCACATTTCACCGTATGCATTTTTGTTCCACGTAACAGGTGGTGAGCCCATAGCTGCGGCATCACCCCTGACATATTTCGAACCCCATGGCACCTATTTCATCTCGTCGTGTCTTAATTTTATAATACTGTGTGAAAATTTTCCCGATTTCTTGACATTTATGGTTACTGCTCCGCACTCCTGGTTGGTAGAGTGATGGCTTTTAAAATTTTGCAGTTTCCTTCCTTCAAGCTTTCCACCAAAAAATCAACGTATAAAAAAAAAAAAATTACATTTCAATCATATACTCGTAGTTCATCATTTTGATACATACAGATCATTTTGTTGCTAAAGGACTTAACATCTTCGAATATTCGAGGAAGGGAGCTAAGAAATTGCTTACTCACTTGCGGTATAGCCTGCGGTCTGCGATCCAAATGCATTCCACCAACTTCAATAACACCAGGCAATAGAGGACGTACTCCGTTCAAACTGTGGAAGGTATTCAGCAGTATCGCTGTAACGTTTTTGCCGAGATCCTGTAAATCTGGTATACCAGAGCCAAACCGCTTCTCTAGTATTGCTCTCTCTTTCAGCTGAATTGCATGTCTGTACCATACTTTGTGGTAAACATTCATTATTGTGTTTTCAAGCCGTTGTAGAAAAGACATTTTGGACGTAAATTTTGAAGTAACAATAGGAACATATGATGGGTTATCGGTGACACCAAGTCGACTAGCGCCCCAATGCATCATTGAGCATGATGACACTGAAATTATAGGCGCGTTCAACCCATACACATATGCAAGACCTAACATACAGTCACTGTTGAAATTCTCCACAATAACAACATCATAACTTTTCTGTAAAACTTCCGCTAAAGGTTGGAAATCCACGATTTTGGAGCACACCTCTAAAGCTAAATCCGCTAAGGGCTGCAGATCAATAAATTGACTGTAAAGTTCTGCTAAACCAAAAATGTTGATTATCTTGTTATGTACACCGAAATACCTCAAATCGACAGATTCCACTCTCAAAGAAGATAAACCTTTTAAGCTCACATAAGTATAATTTGCAGGTGGATCTTCGGTTGGAAAGAAAGTGACAACAGTAACGTGGTGTCCTTTGTGGGATAACCTTTTGAGAAGAGCATCATATACCATTTGATGACTTTTCCCAGGGTGGGGGAAAAGACCGAGAATTCTTGAAGCTTGCACGCTTTGCGTGGCAAGGATTGCGAAGAAAATTGCGATAGTTCGCATTACGAGTGCACGATGCCGCGCCGAAAGGAAAACTAGACTGACACGAAAGCGGCCAAGAAACGTTTTATTTTGGGAGTTACGTGAATAATCTGCTAAACCAACGCTTAGGCTACGTTCATAGGTGTGTTAATAAGCTTTTTATAAAAATAAGACATTCCAGTCGCGGTCTAACGCTAAAACTCTTTGTTTTGGTTCTTCGGTCAATAACTTCGTTTCAGTGTTTATGGAAACAAACGGAGTGTAAGTTTTTAGCGTAAACAAAATGGCGCTTGTAAGAGTGGAAAACTACACTAACACAACATCGTACAAGTGCAACCGTGACCTTAAGCTAATATAAATACAAATGTATGCCTAATAAATACAATGCTGACATTGTTTTGTTAATATAAAGATAAATTTTAAATACCACAATTTTTTACACATGACCAATGTAAATTGTCTGGACACAATTCCGTAGTAAGTAATTTTAAATGCGGTTCATGGTGCCAGTTCGGTTTGGCATGAAAACTTCTTTGTAATTAGACAATTGCTAATCAATTACCTATGTGATAACGATAGCATGCACGCAAACAATGACGAGATAGATGAAATAGCTAAATGATCGTAATCATCTTTAGAGATTATGGATTTTAGTTGATGCTGCGACGCTTCTTTACTCTCCCACTTGATTCAGCACAAAATACAATACTTAGATAATATTAATTGTACAAAAATAGAGGGTAGAATGAGTCAGGGTAGACCGAGACTTACACATGAAGAACACGTAAGCAGATTAATCAAAAACGTAAAACACTGAAGTATATGATACCCAGACATGCATGTATGAAACGATTAAAGAATCTGCGGGAAGCGAAAGTATCTATTACTATGTATGCCTGGAATGCAAAAAAAAATCTCTTTAATTCTCTTAAATTTAATTATTCTATCAACTTGATCCGGACTCGTAGACGTTGGAATGCATTTGACCATTATGTACCTATGCAATTTTATCAAAAGATCGGGTATCTTTAAAAGCAAAAAAATATATTTGGGAAGCACTTATTAGAAGCACTAGTGCCCTCATGGTGGCCCGTACCGTTTCCCCACAGAAACTAGTTCTCGTGCTTAATCTATACTAATGTTATAAAAGTCAAATGTACTCGGATACCCAGACGAGCGTGTTTGAAGCGATTGATGAATCTACAAGAAGCGAAAGAGGTATGCATGGATCGCGAAGCCTTGCGATCCGTCCTATCTGACTACCCTGTCAGTCATACAGCGTGAAGCTAGTTAGTTATTTAATATTATAAAGCTGAAAAGATTGTTTGTTTCTTTGGTTGAACGCGCTAATCTCAGGAACTACTAGTCGAATTTGAAAAATTCTTTTTGTGTTTGATAGCCCATTTATCGAGGAAGGCTATAGGCTATATATCATTACGCTACTACACTGGAGAGCGGAGCAATAGTCAAAAATTTATTTAGATTTGTCGACATATAAATGTCGACAAATCGGGCAAATTTTAATGCATTATTATAGAATTTATAAGTGAAGGGATTTAATAGGTGCGACGGGAGTTATAAGTATGTCACGGGCGAAGCCAGGGGGTCACCTAGTAGTAGACAAAATGTGTTAATCGAGGATGTGAGTTATCTGACCTGTATATCCAATTTTAGTCGAAGTGAGTTTGAGGTTAGACTAAATCGTGATTGAGTAACAAAAATCTTCACATCACAAAGTTTATTAGTAACACAATCATTAATATTTATTTGCTTATGTGTTGTAAATGTTGGTTTACTAGTAGTTTGACATACAAATATATCCCTTCTAATTGACTGAGGAGGCGAGCGAGGCGAGCCGACGAAAGTCTCCGTTTTAACTCCACTGGTACGGGAAAAATGCTATTGATGTCCGACCGTCCGTCCGTCCGAAATGGAGGCAGGGGAGAGGAAATGGTCCCGTAGTGGTTGGCAAGAGCGCTCAAAACGAAAAAAAGTTTAGATTTTTTTTTTGATATAATAAAATTTCTCCGAAGTCTACGGTTCACAGAACCAATAGTATTATAAATATTAATGTATGTATTTTTGTTACGCTTACACGGGAAAACTACTTAACCGATCATCATGAAACTTTGTACACATATTCTTGGAGGTATTAGAAGTAACGAAGTGATACGCAATATGGCAGGTTTGAGTGAAAGTGTCAGTGTTGACTTGCACTTGTAGAAGCGAAAGAAGTATGCATGGATCGCGAAGCCAGGCCAGCCAGTCAGGGATACAGCGTGGAGATAGTTTAGTTTAGTTTTTTTATTAGTAGTAACATATGACATACATCTTAAAGAAAAAAAATACAAAAGATAAAAAAAAATGTTTGTCTAAAACTCTCTCTATTTTTTCTCTCTTATGTGGCGCTAACTAAGTGTCGCGGGTCAGCTAGTGTTTACATAAAATAGAACATATAAATAAACAATAGTGATTTAACGCTTTGCCTAGACTGAATGAATTATTATTGGATCAGATACCTACCTACTAAAGACTGAATAGATTACACTGAGTGATACAGATTATTACTGAATGAATCATAATAACAAAAAAAAACGTTAATGTAATTATATCTATTAAACTCGGTACCAAGTATTACATAAATGTGAATTACAATGAGTTTCTTCAAGTTCTGTAACTTCATTGATAGAATTAAAAGTCATATTAAGTAACCATTGCGCGTGTCAGTGCCAAAGAAATTGGTAATTATTGGACAAGACTTTGTACTGCTTGCAATATTTACATGTAAAAATAGAGCTGTAACGAATTTAGTGAATTTATTTAGTTTTTAGAATTTATTTAGAAATTTAAGGCAGACAGGCCGCTAGCAGGTGAGGTCATAGGGTCTCGGAGATAGTGGTATTTTATTGCTGACGCGTGAAATGCTTTTACGGGCCTTCATTCCTGATACAGGGGCAACAGGAACGGTGTATAGTACTCCAAGCCGTTTAAAGGCCGCCCAACCCACTAAACCGGTAAGTTGTTCCACCTTCTTCCCAACTGGGTCGTAAGATATGCGCGTCCTTGCTGACTACTCCCGTACGGTCCGGGTAGAAGATGGCCCGGTCCATGAAGTAGCCCGCAAGGACGCGACTGAGGTACCACGACACCCTGTGGTACTTCAGTGCCTCCGCTATGGTCTGCCAGGGGATGGTGTTAAAAGCGTTCCCTATGTCCAGCTGATGAGACCCCTAACAACACCTTTCCCTGACCGACCGCCACCTGGACGCTGACCCGCAACCGGGATATGGCGTTAAGGGTCAACTACCCGCGGTGAAAGCTGAACTGGCTGTCACTCAAATTAGACCCGTGTCCGTGTCATCTCGTCTGCTATTTCAATCGTGTCGAAATAGAATCGAAATCGTAGCTCAATAGAAAGCTACCGGTAAAATTTTAACAGTTTTTCGTAGGGTATTATTACAATCGTAATCCAATAGACTTCTATCGGTCGCCCGATAAAATTATACTAACACGTACCGCGCCAGTTGCATTTTTTAGTCTACTAACATTTTGACAGCTAAAAACAGCGATTCTAGTTCTTTTCTACGGCTTGTTAATAGTAGACTCGCCCCCCAGGACGATGAGGCGGTAGGCCGACGGCAATTTGGCTAGGCGCTCATGCTTTCTAAGAAGCACCTTACTGTTTTCCATTGACGCGGGTCGCATATCGAGGTCATCATCATCATCCGAGCGTCTGTCCCAGTTGCGTCTCGCGACGCTCGGGGTCCGCTTTCGTACATTTTCTCCTCCACTTCGCACGGTCTTCGGCATCCCCTGTAGTGAGACCATTGGCACGCATGTCATCCCTTACGACGTCAAGCCAGGACTTCTTGGGTCTTCCCCTCTTACCGGGACCCGGCGGGGCTGACATGGCCAGACATTTGTTACCTACGTAGCCCGGCGGTTGCCGCAAGACGTGACCATACCAACGAAGGCGACACTCTTGCAACTTGTCTGCAATGTCACGGACGTGAAGGCTGCCGCGGATGCGAGAGTTCCTCACGCGGTCCATCCGCGTGACCCCACACATCCACCGCAGCATCTTCATTTCCGTGACACGCAGCTCCTGCTTGTGTCGCTCCATATCGGCCACGTCTCACTGCCATGTAAAAGGACAGGTCTAATAATGGTTTTGTAGACCTGTCCCTTCAACCGGATCGGCATTTTAGGGTCACAAATGACACCGGTCATCTCCCTCCATTTGGCCCACGCAGCAGCAATGCGTGACTTGACATCGCAATCGATGTCACTGGACGTGTGAAAAACAGATCCCAAGTATTTAACCTGGTCCTTGCGCTCGACCAAATCACCGCCTATGCGGACGGATGTGGGATCTGTCGAGTTTAGTACCAAGTACTCGGTCTTCGCCACATTTAGTTTCAGACCGCCGTTCTCAAGCGTCTCCTTCCACGCCTTCACACGTCGCACCAATCTGCCCCTGTCCACGTCTGCCAGCGCAATATCGTCAGCATACATGAGCAACCATGGAGGCTGCTCATGTGGGTTTCTGATGCTGTCCGACAATTCGTCTAATATTACACTGAACAGAAGCGGACTAAGGACCGAACCCTGGTGTACCCCGACGGTGATGGGGAAGGGTTTCGTGTCGCCAACAGCAGTCCGAACCATTGTATCGGAGTCACAGTACATGTCCCGGATAGTGTCAATATAGACCTCTGGAACCCCTTTGGACCGCAGTGCCCACCAGATCATCGCACGAGGAACACAGTCGAAGGCCTTCTGCATGTCTAGAAACAAACAGTGCAGAGGCGTGTTCTTCGACCTGTATTTCTCTGCGACAACCGTCAGGGCAAAAACAGGGTCCGTGGTCCCATAACCAGGGCGAAACCCATATTGACACTCCGAGAGAGTACACTCCTGCCGGATCCGAGAGTCTATAATCCTCTCGAAGATCTTCATGGTGTGGGACATCACCTTAATACCGCGGTAGCTCCCGCACTCCTGCACTGACCCCTTACCTTTGAAGACTGGAGTAATAATACTCAGTCTCCATTGGTTTGGGATCTGCCCGCTGAGGAGTATGCGGTTAAAAAGGTTTACTAAGCTTCGATGGGGACTCCATCGGGTCCGACAGCTTTCCGATTCTTCATGCGGCGAAGCGCAGTCAGGACTTCTCCAGGCGTTACCGGTGGCACTAGTCCCTGATTCGGAGGGAGGTCCGGAGGCTGCACCTCTTTGTGCTGTTTATTAAGCAGCTCGTGGAAGTACGAGCGCCATCTCTCCTTTACCGCGAGGTCTTCGCTTAACAGGTCGCCCTCAGGGTCTTTTACACAGCGACACTTGGATATATCCTGTGCCGCTTTGACCCTGGAGCGCGCCAGCTTATAGATGAGCTTCTGCCCCTCAGACGATTCCAGCTTATCATACAGAGGTTGTAAGTGGTCACGTCTGGCTCTGGCTACAGCTCTCTTTGTGGCGCGCTTGGCAGCCCTGTACGCGTCGCGGTCTTCAGGAGATCCGGTCGCTTGCCACTTTTTAAAGAGGGCTTTCTTCTCCCTAGTCTCCCTTTGGACTGCGTCGTTCCACCACCAAGTTTCCTTGTCACATTTGCGTCCACCCTTAGACTCACCGAGCACCACCTTCGCCGCTCCAAGGATGGCCGCCTGAACTTTGTCCCAGTAATCTTGAACTGGTTCGCCTTCAGTGTCGGTGCACTTGTCACCGACAGCTGAGACGAACTCCTGGGACCTAGTTTCATCAAGCAGCCACCATCTGATGCGGCGCTGGCACCGCTCGATGCGTTTGCATTTGGGCTTCACGCAGAGGTCCATGACAAGGAGACGGTGTTGTGCAGTAAGACTCTCACCGGGTATGACCTTGCAGTTGGCCACATTGCCGATGCTGTGTCGCCTAGTGAGTAGGAAATCGATCTGAGTTGTACGCCTCCCGCTCTTGTAGGTGATGAGATGTTCGGGTTTCTTTTTGAAATACGTGTTCACAATGGCCAGATCGGCAGCCGCACACGTTCTGAGGATAGTTTCTCCTTCAGCGTTGCGGGTGCTGTATCCAAATCCACCATGAACACGCTCAAACTCCTCACACCCCTCACCCACATGACCGTTTAGGTCGCCGCCCAAAACGATTCCCTGTGACAACGGAATGCTCCGAAGCACTCCCTCGATTTGACCCCAAAACGACATCTTATCGGCGTCGCTACAACCGGCCTGTGGCGCGTAGGCACTTATCAGGTGAGTAATAATCCCATCGATAAGCAACCTCACGATCATAAGCCGGTCGCTACAGCGTTTCACCTCCAAGATGCCGCTCTGCAGCCCCTCGGAGAGCACCACGGCCACCCCGTTCTCCCCACCAGGCGCACCCGTGTAATACAGCTTGTAGCCGTTCTGCAAAGGCCGGGCTCTGTTGCCCTTCCACCAAGTCTCCTGCAGGAACGCCACGTCCACCCTCCGCCTGGAGAGTACTTCGGCCAACTCTACCGCACGCCCAGTCAGCGTGCCAATGTTCCAAGATGCGAAGCGGATTCGGGTTGGGGCTAACTTCTTTAGCCGTGCTGGCCCGACACACGGCAGCCCTAGCCCACTTGCCACAGGAGTCGGGTGGGGCTCCTGCGCGCCGTTTTGCGGCGGCGCCCTATCCCTAGCAGCATTCCTTTTCTGACTGTTAATTTTTTTTTTTGTTTCGGCGGGTGGCTTTTGTGGGAGCGACGCCCTCAGACCTCCCAACCCCAGAGGGGAAAGCCAGCGCCAGAGCCTCGTCCAACCTCGTCGTACCAAGAAATGTATAGATATAATAAATAAGTATACCTAAGGTATGTGTAGGTAGTTATAACCATTAGTACGACTGTTTATGAATGTTCAATGGTTTAGCATCAGCACTGTTGAGGTTTCTAAGTGGAGTTACATAATTCTATATTGGATGTTCACAATAGTTGTGCAAGTGTGTGACCTTTTTATTTAATTCAATAACTGGGAAATTCATGACAAAATGAATTATAATTTATCCATCTATCTTCACGCTGCATCCCTGACAAAGAGGACAGACCGCCAGGCTTCGCAGTCCATGCATACTTCTTACGCATCCTGCAAGTTAATCGTTTCATACATGCACGTCTGGGTATCCAGGTACTTACTTTTATGTATATAGATACTCGTAGTATACCATTTTCTAGCTTTATACTGACATTTTCAGTCAAACCTGCGAATTACCTATATATAATAGCCTATGCCAATTTCATACATTCCCAATATACATAAGTTAACGAAAATTAAAGTAACAACTTAGACCATAAACAGTTGTTTATGTCCCAAAAAACATATCTACTATGTACTTATTTAGGTACTATTACACTCATTACCAAAAACAATCTTTTATTTCTCTAGAAATATTTAAATATACTTAAACTAGGTACTATCCATTACGTCGCGCTCCACATCATAAAAGCAACAATTGTTGGATAGGTACTTGAGTACACCATTTGTTTTACGGATGCAAACCTACCCCGTAACCGCAGACTATTTCCGAGCTTAGGAAGGCACGTTAAGCCGTTGGTCCCGGTTGCTAGTAACATGACAGTCGTTAAGTCAAGTTGAATGCATTTTGGGCGGTTTGAAAAATTTTAACAGCAGGTACTCACAACCTGCCTCTGTCCATTCCAACACGGCAATGGGCTCACCACCTATTACTTCGGAGATAAGGCGTGATTGACAAACAACAAACAAAAAGACTTCAGTTTTATGGGGTCAATGCTTGGTCGTTAAAGAGCAATATGCTCACCTAGTTGCGGAACAATTAAGGTTAAACAAATCGGTTTTTAAATACTACATATGTGACGTAATAGTCAATCGGTAATTATTTTCATTTATCTACCTGTGTGGGCTCCAGGTAGATAATTGATATTGCAAAGCCGTAAAATAGAACCAGAATCGCTGTTTTTAGCTGTCAAAATGTTAGTTGACTATCAAAAATGCAACTGACTTAGTGGTCACTGGCGCGGTACGTATTGGTAGATTCTATCGGCCGACCGATAAAATTCTATTGGATGGAGTACGATTGTCATAGTAGACTGTCAAAATTGTACCGGTGGCTTGCAATTGGGTGATGATTGATTTCGATACTATTTCACACGATTGAAATAGCAGACTCGGCCCCATATATGCATTGAATTTAAGCGGTAGCAGCTCTAATGTTAGCGCACTAGCAAACTAAATTGTCAATGTAGGAATGTGCGCACATTTTTAGGGTTTCGTACCCAAGGGTAAAACGGGACCTAAGACTCCAATGTCCGTCTATTTGTACGTCTGTGACCAGGCTGTATCTCATGAACCGTGATAGTTAGTTTTTTTTTTGTATTTATTTTATGACCTGGTTACTAAGACCTTTTAGCTATATCTTTATTATCTAAAATGTCCCAGTCCTCTACGTTTAGTCAAGTATTGTCTTAAGTCAAAGTTAGTCTCACCCCAGTATAATGGTAGTTGTAATACTGAGGTTTTCAGTGGATTTTACGCGGCAAAATAGAAAATAGCATTTCACTTTATATAATTAACTTTCACTATAGCACGTTAACACAACTTTTATGTCCAAGAAATCACACTGGGTGACATCCACGGCTTCGCCCGTAATTTACTTCAAATTCCCGTCGCACCTATTTAATTCCGTCGTGTATAAATTCTAGAATAATGTGTCCGATTTGTCGACATTTATGATTACCGCTCCGCTCTCCAGGGTAGTAGCGTGATGACATATAGCATAGCCTTCCTCGATAAATGGGCTATCCAACACAAAAAGTTTTTTTCATCCGACCAGTAGTTCCTGAGATTAGCATGTTCAACCAAACAAACCAACTCTTCAGCTTTATTTATATTACTAGCCGATGTTCGCAGCTTCGCCCGCGTGGTGAAGCCGTGGTGACGCCCGCGTGGTGAACTTTTCCTATTCGAAATTTCATACGGAATCCTAAACATTTTACATACTTACATACATACATATTGTCACGCCTTTATCCCCGAAGGGGTAGGCAGAGGCATATTTAACGCCCACGTTTCACCGTATGTATTTATGTCCCACGTAACAGGTGGTGAGCCCATTACCGTTTTGAAATGGACAGACGCAGGCTGCATCGACCTGCTGTTGAAATTTTTTAAGCCGCTCATAGGGCCTCCAACTTTGCTCAACGACTGCCATTTTATTGGTAACCGGGACCAACGGCTTAACGTGCCTTTCGAAGCACGGAACTGGGGTGGGTCTAAAGGGCCGAATAAATTTAATTAAATTTGTCTATTTTAGATTTTAAATTTGGAAGAAATTTTGAACCCGTTGCCTTTTTAGTGAGGTGGTAACAAAAAGGCTAAAAGGTCTTATGCGCTAGACACTAATTAGCACGACCAATTAAAGTCCTGGTAGTCTCGTACTGAAGTCTCGGCCTAAACTTTTTGACAATCCAATATAGCATATGTTACTCACAAAGAATATAGGTAGCTTTCTAATGGAGAATTTATTTTAAAATCGTTCTTTCTGAGCCTAGGACGATTTAACCAATGGACACGTAATGTACACAATAAAGTATGAAATCACGTTCAACCAACTTTCGTGCGGCGAGGAAACTACACACATACAATGCGTTAAAAAAAACCCTGTCCGATCGATATGTGATTTTATTCGTGTAATCCTTTATAGAAATTACCCCAAAAAATGACTCCAAAAAATTTACCCCGAACAAAATAAATTAAAAATTAATATAATGTGGTAGCTTACATGGCAACACAGGGAAAGGGCTATTGAGAAATGCAAGGTCAAAAGGTCAGATTACACCTGCCGGCGGTTTCTTTTGATATCACATACACTCGTCGCCGCATGCCAACAAAGGTGTTGTCAGTTTTTGAAAATTTGCTATATTTTAAGGAAATTGGACTAATTCTGATTCTAAAAACACGCATTTAAAAAAATGCTAACTAATTCATACTTTTACATATGAATTAAAATTTATTTTTGGTTATGTTTTTGAAGTGCCTATGTGCCCCTTTCGGGTCGGACAGGGTTTTCTTAACACATTGTATTGTTTTCTTACTCTTGCATGAAGTGTTGTCACTGTCTAACAACCAATAAAAATGTAGGTATGCAATACGAATTTGACACAATATTATTCGGCTAATTTGAGATGGTAACTTTGCATAATGTTTATATAGAGAATGAAAGTATATTGAATATAGGCCGATTAAGTTGTTGGTATGTTTCAATAATTAATGGTTTTTGTTATAAATAGTTACGCAAATGAAATAATTTTTTACCTACGAGTGAAAACAAACATTAATTGTTTGACCACTAAATTTTTTACACCATTTGATAGCACATTTCGTATTTTTTCCTTATAAATTACCCTTCGAACGTGTACGATAGACTAAGTCCGCGGAACAGCGGCTTAGCTAAAAATGCTTAGCAAATGGTAAGATAGCACGTCCATTGGTTAAAACATCCTAGTTCTGAGCCTATTCATTACCAACAAACTTAAAAATCTTTCCTCTTTATGATCTTAGTACAGAAGTATAGATATAGATGGTAAGGAACGGATTGCCGTTCACACTAGGTCCACGTTCACAATGACTTTGCTGTATTGTTTGCCTTATAAAAACTAAGAAAACTCTTTTGGACTGACCTAATTAATTATCTGTGCTATAAATCCTAAACCTGATGACCGTTTTCGAAATTGAGGCAACATCACACGGCCTTCTGCAAGCTATACAATAAAATAGATAATATAAAAAGTGTTTACTGTTTATGACCTACTTACATTTGAATCAACAGCGGGACAGAGCACTCATAGCAGTGTGTTAGGATTTGTGAGCTATTTCTGTACATTTAGGCCATGTAATCAGTAGGTATAAATTAAGATTCTGCTTGCGCTTTTATTAATGTTGCTGAATTAGATCGGAGACAATTCGTAACGTTATAACTAATTCACAACAAACTTTCATATATAACTAGTTTTGCCAGACGACCAAATCGATACCAAACATTATTATATAATATAATAATGTAAATATTATGATCACTATCAGTTAAGCGACTCAAAAGTTGCAAAATAGCAACATTTATGCGGACTTGCGGATTTCCGCAACAATAAAAAGCGGCCAAGTGCGAGTCGGACTCGCCCATGAAGGGTTCCGTGGGAGCAAATTGAATGAAAGCTAAATTGCGGTTTACGATTTATGACGTATTAAAAAAAACTACTTACTCGTAAACCAATTCTCGGTGGAAGTTTGCATGGTAATGTACATCATTATATTGTTTTTAGTTTTAGCATTCTCTTACTTTAGAAGTAACAGGGGGGGGGGGGGTACACTACTTTTACGGTTACGGGGTAAGGTTGACTGGTAGAAAAAGCCTAAGGCATTAAGTCCGCCTTGTACTCTGTGCTAAAGTTTGAAATAAATAAGTACAGGAAGCGCTCGTGGCCCCGCGGTCTCAGTGTTCTGTAAACGATCACTGAGTTACGCAACTTTCACTATGGCTGGTCCTCGGATGGGTGACCACTTTGTGGTATTTACATTTGCGAGCGTTTCCGTGCTTTGGAAGGCACGTTAAGCCGTTGGTCCCGGTTGCCAGTAAAATGGCAGTCGTTAAGCTTGGTTGAAGGCCTTATGGGCGGCTTGAAAATTTCAACAGCAGGTAGCCACAACCTGCGTCTGTCTATTTCAACACGGCAATGGGCTCACCACCTATTACGTGGGACAGGAATCCACACGGTGAAAAGTGGGCATATAATATGCCTCTGCCACCCCTTCGGGGATAAGGCGTGATGGATATATAAATAAGTACACATTTTACCACTTCGAAAGTGTTTCTCGCGCAAACTATTCATTTAAAAAAAAAAATATTGGAAACCTCAATACCATTTTGAAGACCTAGATCTACCTAGCCAAACCTAGAGACCATAGATAATTAGATACCCCACACGTATGGGTTTAGGAAAATAAAAATTTGAATTTCAGTTCTAAGTATGGGGAACCCTCAAATTTTATTTTTATATTTCCATTTTTATGTGAAAATCATAATGCGCGACCACGGGCGCTGCAACGCGCTCGAAACGTCGGTAAATGTAAGTACAAAATTGATGCGCGTGAAGTCCCGAGTAGTATAGGTATAAAATAATCATAATGCGGTTCACAGAATACGCACTTACCGAGTGTACCGGAGAAAAGTGGCTGTGACATACGGACGGACAGACAGACGGACAGAGGTTCCGTTTTTTGCCATTTGGCTACGGAACCCTAAAAACCAATATCATATCAATACTGACCCGAGTGACCTGGTATATTGATTGATTTGATTTTATGATTGGTGTATGTACAATTTTAAGATACAAACATCTTTTTATTTTATAAATAAATCGAAGAGATAGTTGCATGACTATTTTTGTGCTTCAGATATCTTACTCGTACTTTAGGTTCCCAACATATCTATTATAAAGCTGAAGAGTTTGTTTGTTTGATTGAACGTGCTAATTTTCATTTTTATAAAAGTGAAAGCGACGGGATGGATGTAACGGGGATTAAAATATGTCACGGGCAAAGCAGCGGGGGTCAGCTAGTAATATATTAAACCAAATAATTTATTGACTCATCATTTAATAGTCTAATGAAATGTTTCGATTAATCATAGAAACTTATTAGAAATATGCGAAAATGGTCCAAATCTTACGACAATATTGAAGCATAATAATTAGATAAACTATAAGCCATTTTGATAGTGATAATGATGTAATTACCAAGACTTCTGGGGCCTAAGCGACCCCTTCTACTGGTGGACTGAGGATTAAACGATAGTAGCTCCTAACAGCCAAAGAAAATAAAAGATATTAAGATTTCTAACTAACTAATTATCTTCACGCTGTATCCCTGACGGGGTAGTCAGAGAGGACAGATCGCCAGGCTTCGCGATCCATGCATTCTTCTTTCGCTTCTTGGAGATTCATCAATCGCTTCATACACACACGTCTGGGTATCCGAGTACTTTTGACCTTTCCGTTTTTGAGCAATCTGCTCACGTGGTCTTCATATGTAAGTCTCGACCTACCCTGACTCCTTCTACCTTCTACTTTTGAACAATATATATTCTTCGTCAATCGTTCCTTACTCATTCGTTGGACGTGTCCAAACCAACGGAGCACGCCCTTTTCCAGCTTAACGCTGACACTTTCATTCAAACCTGCCATATTGCGTATCACTTCGTTACGTAATCGGTCGGCCAAAGTTACTCCGCATAATTTTCGAAGTGATCGCATCTCCACAGCATTCTGGACCATAGCTCTCACCATGGTGTCCAGCGTGAGCACGTTCACAACCAGACCCCCAACGAGGTTCCGGCGCTGCATCGCCTACGATAAGAGAGTGTGTGTGTGTGTGTGTGTAATTATGTGCACGCGTTAGAAGTTATATTGCTCTAGTCTAATAAGAATTCATCACATATACCACATCTCTTTGTTTCTAACAGGAATGACAAATTTGAAAAAAAAAACATCAAAAGAATGAATACTACTTAGAATATAGTTATAAGTTGTTATAGAAACACTATCTGCTAACTTCAGGGTGTTTATAAGTTGTCATGGAAACTCTTATCAGCTCACCTTATGGTGTCGGTTTTTCGTGACGGTCTGCACGTGCATCGTAAAAAAATACTCTCATTATTTTTCCCTAACGCTCCAAAAGAAGTTTAACTTCAAAAGGAAAGAATATTGAATTGAGAAATAACGCAAAATCGAAACATGTATTTAACATATTTATCGTATTCCAATTTCAAAATAAATATTTGAAATGAGAAAAGTTTTATGTAATAGTATTTATGGCTAGACTAGTTATATCTTCTATATTCGCATTTTATATAACTTTGATTCATATCTATAATATTTAAATTATACCTACCTACGTTGTTTTTTTTTAGTTTGAAATGATCACTCACGGATTAATCGTGGGTGATCATTTCAAACTGAAAAACAACGTGTGTTCATATTCTATACTTCTATACATACATATTGTCACGCCTTTATACCCAAAGGGGTAGGCAGAGGCATAGGACAATAATGGGTGTATAGTAATACACCCACATTTCACCGTATGCATTATTGTCCCACGTAACAGGTGGTGAGCCCATTGCCTTACTTCTATACTCTTTACTAATACTAATCTATACTTCTTTACTAATATTATACAGCTGAAGAGTTTGTTTGTTTGTTTGGTTGAACGCGCTAATCTCAGGAACGAATACGACAAATTAAAAAAATATTTTTGTGTTGGGTAGCCCATTTATTGAGGATGGCTTTAACCAATATCACGCTACTACCCCGGAGAGTCGAGCAGTAGTCATAAATGTCATCAAATCAAATTATCATTATCAGTAACAGTAATAAACGACGGGATTAAATAGGTGCGGCGAGAGTTCGAAGTATTTCACGGGCAAAGCTGTGGGGGTCAGCTAGTAAATAATAATGCAATAAAATATCCGTGCTATGGTTATTTAGACAAATATTTTCGCAGACACATGATAGTGAAAACATGTCTAAAGAAGAATCACATCGTATCTTCATGGCTCCCAAACAAACGGAGGAATTGCCAGAATGAGTAGCAATTATGGTCAGGACCCAGGGTACTCTTTTTCAAGGGCATACCTTATACCAATCAAGACCAAACACAGCAGCTTGCCGCAGAAAGCACCATGTGTTAGTCGGTTCGATTCTGACTTTGCTGACATAGTACATTGAGATCAAGACCGTTAAGATGCTCACAAACAAAATAAATGAATAATACATAAATAAATACTGTGGGACATTTTTTACACAGCGCCGTCTAGTCCAAAGTAATCTAATATAAGCTTGTGTTATGGGATCTAGACGACTGATAAACATACTTATATATTTCTAAATATATACATATTATCCATAGGATACACCCAAACTCAGAAACAAACATTAGTGGAGCACACCAATATTTTTTTCGACTCGGGAATCGAACCCGGGACTCAGTCGCGGCAGTCGCATACCACTGCGCCACCGAGGCAGTTTAAATACCACGAACGAAGGTGTATGTTGCAGATTGATCTTGTGTATTTTTTATTAAAATATATATCGACAGCAACATATTCAAAAGTATCATATTATTTATTTGTTTAAAGAGTGTATGTAAAAAATAGAAGCGGTAACAGCATTTTATATTTATTTATTTATCTACCACGCCTTATCCCCGATGGGGTAGCATAGGCATATTATATGTGTGTATTCCGGTCCCACGTAATAGGTGTTGAGCCCATTGCCATGTTGAAATAGACAGACACAGGTTGTGGCTACCTGCTGTTGAAATTATTCAAGCCGCCCATAAGGCCTTCAACTTGACTTAACGACTGCCATATTACTGGTAACCGGGACCAACGGCTTAACATGCCTTCCGAAGCACACCAAACGCAACAAAATTCCACAAAGTGGTCACCCATCCGTGACGAGCCATAGCGAAAGTTGCTCAACGCAGTGAACGTTTACAGAACACTGAGTCCGCGGGGCCACAAGCGCTTCTTTACATTTTATATCAGTCAACCTTAGAGTTCTGGAGAGAGTTATTAGGTACTAGCTGCTGTCCGCTGATTCACCCCGCGGTATAGATTTCCTATTCGTAATAAACTTTTTTAAAATCCAATTTAGCCTATGTTAGGTACTCACGAAGAATGTAGCTATCTAATGGTAAAAGAATGTTAAGGCCCAGTAGTTTCTGAGCCTATTCATTACAAACAAACTTACATATCTTTAATCTTTATAATATTAGTTTAGAATTGTACCAGAGGCAGAAATAAATATTATTTTTAAAGAATAAATAAAAAATGTCCTACAATATTTAAAATGAAAACTAACCCACTTCAATCTGACACAAATCGATAAATAAGTTATCAGTAAATATAATAAATGGCAATAATTAACCTACTCTTGAAAATTATCTTAGCAAAAAGAATTAAATGCGAGAGAAAAGTATAATATAAATAATAGCGGACATTCTGATATGACCTTTAAAGAATTGAGATACCTACGTAGTTGGTTTGATTTTCACGGCTGCAAAGATCATTTTGAACAGGATAGTCGCCATTATATTATTGACCCTAAGACTACCTACACCTATTTATCTAAGTACTAATAGATCGAAAACGGTCATATCCTACGAACAGATTATACAAACAATAGTATTTTTTTTAGGTGCTTAATGATAAGAGACTGTAAGACATGATAGAATTGGCTAGAAAGACACCAAGATTGTCTCTTCTGACGCATGTGCTCACCAGGCACGGTTGTTTTGGTGAAACTGCATGAACTGCATCAAATTTAGTGAGGGTCAATGTCTGAGTGCCACCACAACTTGGACTTAAGATGCGACGAAAAGGGGATGAATAGCACTCTTCTTAAGACAGAAGATGCACAGGGCATGGAAGATTCCAGAACGCTGACCTTCTCCTCCGCTAGCTCCTCAGCCTTGGAGCGAGAGACCCTAGACTAGTGTTTGCATAAGCAGAAGCAGGCTCAAGGTCTGATTGCATTACCCTAGCAAAACAAAGCTAATGGTTGTGCTTTAAAAAGGCAAGATCGAGTGGGTATAACAAAAATATATCATTATGAAGAGTAATTTGTTCAGCAATCTGCAAATTAAAAAATCTCTGCAGTAGTATTAGGATTGTTTTGCTTGGGTAACGCACATGCTTAATTTGGCGGCGACGACGCTTAGCTAGAATTGAACAGCCAACGAAGTACGTGGGGTTCGCCAGGGGTTATATCAGGCTGGTCAGTGTCCGCTGAATTATCTTTCGAATATACAACATACATATTTTATACAGTCGGTCGTGATGTATAAACACCGATTCGAATCCAACTTTCTCGATCGAATGCACATTTCACCGTTAGCTCCCGTTATCGGTGGGGTACCGACCAAATGTAAAATAGATGATAATGATGATGCGGTCGAATGCATTCCACAGCCGTCACTATCTATGCCTCTGTGGAGAAACAAAGTTTTCTCAGAATAACCCACTACATAGGATGTTTGAAAAAGGTTTTTACTCCCTTACAGACTATTTGCAGGACAGGGACGCCTGGAAATGATCTGCTGGCAAAGTGAAATAATATTAAATTGTAAATAGGCCATCAAAAAAAAAGCCTTCCTAAGTTTCTTGCCGGTTCTTCTCAGGTGGGCCGCGTTCCGAACCGGTGGTCGATTTAAATATTTTAAATAGTGTATGACATTTTGTAAGCGCCGTTAAAATGGTCTATGCAAAATAAAGATATTTTTATTTTTTATTTTATTTTATTTTGCCCATTTGGATGTTTTTATTGACAATCTTTCTAAATTCAGGAAATATTTGTTGGTAAAAATTGGTGACGATTTAGTGAATGTGTTGTGATGGTTGTGTGTGTACGGGTGAAAAAATTGTGTTTAATGGACATTGCTTTCTTACTTATTTGTTGAATTGGAGCTCGTTCGTTGCATGTAACTAGATTTTAAGTAAGTATTTTTTTTATGCAGTGTTAATTTTTAACATAGGCGTGTATGATTGTAATTGAATAGATTCTTGAAGTGTATGATTAAGTGTTATAATATCTATGGTATAATCTGTTATCCAACCTAATATGTATTTATACTAATATTATAAAGCTGAAGAGTTTGTTTGTTTGTTTGTTTGTTTGCTACTGGTCGGATTTGGAAAATTATTTTTGTGTTAGATAGCCCATTTATCAAGGAAGGCTATAGGCTATATATCATTACGCTACTACACTGGGAAGCAGAGCAGTAGTCATAAATGTCGACAAATCGGGCAATTTTTTATGCATCATTGTAGAATTTATAAGCGACGGGATTAAATAGGTGCGACGGGAGGTCGAAATATTCCACGGGCAAAGTTGTGGGGTCATCAATAGTCATCATCTAGTATAAAATAAATATAATGTTAAATATTTAAATGTTTCTCATTGAGAAAAAATAACACCATCATGTGTTTATGTAATTCTAGAGAAATATAGTTTGTCATATAGATTCTATACACTATTAAATAGCGTCAAGACAAGGTCGAGTCCTACTCCACACGTGTTTACATGATAATCATCAATTAATTATCACTGTTATAGAACTAGAACTAGTCTGCAGTCTGTAATCTCACTCAGCACGGTAGTGTGTGTGTGTGTGGTTAATTTATTACTTATGAATAAGGTTTCAAGTACATATTCATAAGTATATAATATTAACAATTGATGATTATAGAAACAATTTAATACCACACTTGCGTCTACTGTGTCTATTAATCTTATATAGTGGGAAATGACACTCCATGTCTGCCAATCCACTGAAGAATGTTATCTATACTAATATTATAAAGCTGAAGAGTTTGATTGTTTGGTTGAACGCGCTAATCTCAGGAACTAATGGTCGGATTTGAAAAAATCTTTTTTTCGAAAAAATCAATTTTTCCGTTCTGTTGGATAGCCCATTAATCGAGGAAGGCTATAGGCTATATATCATTACGCTACTACACTGAGGAGCAGAGAAGTAGTCATAAATGTCGACAAATCGGGCAAATTTTAATGCATCATTGTAGAATTTATAAGCGACGGGATTAAATAGGTGCGAAGCTGTGGGGGTCATCTAGTACACACATAAAACAAACGAAACCAATACAAAAAAAAATAATTGTTTACTTGTGTTAACGCAGTGGAATTCTTCCTTTGCTACCGTACTGCGAGGGCCAGTTTATGTGGAGACATAGACAGGGCTATAAATCTTAATGGAAATTATAACATTGTAAGAATCAATATATCTTCAAGTAATAGAATTACTTAATGTCTATTATTGAACATGATATTTATTATAGTAGATACTTATATATTACTCACATGCGGTATAACCTGCCGTTTAGTGTCCAAATGCATTCCTCCGACTTCAATTACGCCAGGCAATAGAGGACGAACCCCGTGCAAACTATGAAACGTATTTATTAGCATCGCCGTAACATTTTTGCCGAGATCCTGTAAATCCGCAATTCTGCCAAACCTCTTCTCCAACATCGCTTTCTCCTTCAGCTGTATCGTATGTCTATACCATAACTTAAAGTAAACATTCAATATTGTGTTTTCAAGTCGTTGCGGAAAAGACATTTTGGATGTAAACTCTGAGCTAAGTATAGGTACATAGGATGGGTTATCAGTAACTCCGATGCGGTCAGGACACCACTGCATCATTGAGCTCGATAACAGCGATATAATAGGTGCTTTCAATCCATACACGTGTGCCAGACCTAACATACAGTCACTATTGAAATTTTCCACAAGAACAACGTCATAACTTTGCTTCAAAACTTCAGCCAACGGTTGGAAGTCCACTATTTTGGAGCACACGTCCAGAGCTATTTCCGCAAGCGGCGTGAAGTCAACAAGCTGTCTGTATATTTTTTCTATGCCTAAAAAGCTTAGAATCCTGTTGTATGCGTTGTACTCGTAAATATTCAAGTCTATAGTTTCCACTCCTACTGCTGATAAACCTTCCAAACTCACACTGGTGTAGTTCGCTGGTGGAACTTTCATGGGAAAGAACGAGACGACAGTAACATGGTGTCCTCTATCAGCGAGCGTTTTCAGGAGTGGATCAAAAACCATTTGATGGCTTTTGCCAGTGTGAGGAAAGAGGCCGAGAATTCTCGCGGCGTGTACATTGTGTGCCGCGAGTATTGCGAAGAGAAATGCGATCGTCCGCATTGCGAGTGACCGACAGCGCGCCAGGAAGAGAACTGGCGATCGCCGATTACTACTAGAGTACTCGATGTCGACCGAGAACGGCCAAGGGACGGGTTATTTAGGTGTGATTACGCGAATGATGTGCTTTATTAGGGCTGTTACTAAATAAAGTCAAATTATATGAATTGCACAGATGGCGTGAAAAATGTGCTGATTTTTACAGGCGTTGCGCAATGAGACAACTATTTTGCAACAAATTCGCGAAAGCAAGCTAACCGCTTGACCTGCGGCTATGTAATGGAGTTTTGTAATTCGATTTACACCTAGGTAATTACTTCCGAGTTTAAGAATTATATGGGTAACTAGGTTACCCGCTCCGGCTTCGCCCGTGACCTACTTCGAACTCCCGTCGCACCTATTTAATCCTGTCGCTTATAAAATATATAAAATTTGCCCGATTTTTCGACATTTATGGCTACTGCTCCGCTCTCCACGGTAATAGCGTGATGATATATAGTATAGTATAATTTTTTAGCCTTCCTCGATAAATGGGCTATCTAACACAAAGATAATTTTTAAATCCTATCAGTAGTTCCTGAGATTAGCGCGTTCAACCAAACTCTTCAGCTTTATAATATTAGTTTAGATTATAATTTTGGAAAAATAAGACACTGCATTGCTTCTTTGTAAGTAAATACATGACTTCATATTCTTTGTTAAATTTTGTATTTTTTTATACGTAACATACCTACCTATTAGCTTTCGACATAATTGACATTTAGACAGATTTAAACACTGGTGTCTGGACTGACTTCTTAAAATTTCAGAACGTGCAGGTTTAAATGTACTCTTAAAGGTGTCCTAATATTAAAGGATTGACGAAGAATATATATATTGTGCGAAAGTAGAGGGTTGAAGGAGTCAGGGTAGGCCGAGACTAACATATGCAGACCACTTGAGCAGAAAGCTCAAAAACGGACAAGTCAAAAGTACCTAATCGGATACCCAGACGTACGCGCACGTCTGGGTATCGATGAAGCAATTTATGAATCTTGAAGAAGCGAAAGAAGTATACATAGATCGCGAAGCCTGGTGATCTGTCCTCTCTGACTACCCCGTATACAGTGTGAAGATAGTTTAGTTTTTTTTTATTAAAGGTTAAAATATACATATATATATACTCAAAAGACGTTTTGGTGTTGTGCCATCCAATAAGTAAGGATAAAATTTAGATGTTTTAAATGACAAAATAATAACATTACGAGTAACAAGTGATTTTCATGAAGGAAAATAATAGTAACAATATTATATATACACTTGACACTATGAATATTTATAAGTAGGTCATAAATTTAATTTATGACATAAATATAATCTACTAAGTGCTGTGTAATAAATATAGACCGTAGTGGAAGATCTAGCTACTGTACGTAGAACATAATACGATCCTGTACCTATAAGGTAACTCTTATAATACGAGACATGTTATTGACTGAGGAGGCGAGCGAAGCGAGCCGACGAAAGTCTTCATTGTAACTCCATTGTTACGGGAAAAATGCTATTGATGTCCGACCGTCCGTCCGTCCATTCAGTCTACAGGTCGCATTTTTCATTGGATTTGCATGCATTTTGGCATAGACAATCCTTGATGTAGGTAGTCAACAACGTTTAGCGAGGGGGTTCTTCGATCGGGGGGTAAATGGAGGCAGGGGAGGGGAAATGGTCCCGTAGTGGTTTTGTATTTTTGGTATTGGTTGGCAAGAGCGCTCAAAACGAAAAAAAAGCAATGTTGAATTTTTATTTTTAATTAAAGAAAAATATCCTCCGAAGTCTACGGTTCACAGAACCACTAGTTAGTAGTCTATATAAGTCAGCGAAAACTTTGTACACCTTTATGTTTTAAAAAAAATGCGCGAACAGATGACAGTTGTAGTTTATGTAAAGCGCTCGCGATCCCAAGTTAGTGGCGTATAGTCCCACATAGTCTACCAAAAGACCGGGGCTCGAGTCTACTATTTTACAGTAAAAAACCGTTCTATGTCTATTCCATTGGTTGGTTCGAAACTAGGTAGTCAACTAAATCTATCATATATAACTAACATATATTATATACTTCGAACATACGTTGCACCACACACATTTAACCGTGCCACTTTTGCCATACCATAGAAACTTTGATCCCCTATTTTACTACCTTAAGTGTAGAATTTTGGAAAACCTTATAGAACCGTAGTTTCAGAAATTTTGCGATCAATGAGGTAGCAGTACCAACCCTGTTGTACCTCCTTATAGGTAAAATTTTGCGAAACCGTGATACACGTTCCATTCATTTATAGCCAGAAACGGGGGTACGTAAATTCATGTTTCTAACTTTGAAAATGATGAACTTCCATACAATCGTTTGTCGCTTATTTACTTCTTTAGGGGTAGAATATCGCAAAATCCCTTCTTATACTACACATTCATGTTATAATGTGTTCATTGGTTTAACGTGAATAATCTTCTTTTAAATGATAAAAAACTAAAGTAATTTATTTTTTGACACCTAATGTGAGACAGTTGGCGACCAATGTGCAACTTAATGGTTCAGGGTTGGATACTATTGGGGCTTCTGTGTTTTTGGGTATAACTATTGATTCAAAGTTGCAGTGGGGACCACATATAGAAAAAATTGTCAGACAAATTAAGCTCTGCTGCATATGCAGTAAAAACAATAAGACGGCTCACTGATGTTGAAATGGCTAGAATAGTTTATTTCAGTTATTTCCATAGCGTTATGTCATACGGAACTCTTCTCTGGGGAGACTCAGCGGACATTAATACGATATTTTTTTTACAGAAAAGAGCTGTGAGAGCAATATTCCAGCTTGGTCCCAGGGTATCTCTAAGAGAAAGATTCAAAGACCTTAATATTCTTACCGTTATATCACAATATATATATGAGAATTTACTTTATGTGCACAAAAACATAGATACATTTCTTAAAATAAGTGAGATACATAATGTAAACACTAGGCATAAAGATAATCTTGTATTACATTCTACTCGTCTCGAAATAATCAGCAATTCTTTTATGGGGCAATGTAAACGATTCTATAACAAACTTCCCGATGAAATTAGAATATTGTCGATAAATATGTTTAAGACAACAGTCAAGGCCAAATTGTGTAACAAGGCATATTATAAAATTTCAGACTGTATAAATGATAAAAATGCATGGGAGTAAGTAGCTCTAAGTCAACACACATAAATATACAAATATAATTAATAATAATAATAAAGAAACATTATAAATATAATGTACATTTGTTCAACATAAGTGATCTGAAACGTCAGGTTAACTAATATGTATCCCGAACATGGATTTTGTGCAGAAATGTTGGAGTACAACAGTGGCCCAGACGAATCCTGGAGATCACTGATACAACAGCTCGTATAATTATATGTCATTTGAGTTTGTTATTGTGTGAGCACCGTCCACATAGCTTTTTATAAATTTTGAAATTGACATGATGGTTGCTGTGCAGTTTGAGTATGTCATGCTCGCCTAAGTGTCCTGGCAGTGGTGGTGCATGTATCGGGTCGCCTTATTCCCTATAATACGGTTGAGTAGGGCGATGGCTGATATATGCGTCATACCCGTGAACGGGTGCCGTCTGTTGGGATTGGTCAGCTCATAGCTGTTATAGCAATTATTACAAATAAAACTATTTATATTTAAGGCAAATTAAGTTTAGTCGACTGTTCTCCCGTAACTCGAAAGGAGCAATGTAAGTTTAATATTGTAAGCCATACCTGCATTTTAAAATAGCAGCCATTTAGTTTCTTGCCGGAGTCTTCCTCATAAGGGTGGGCTACCTTTAAAACTGGCAACTAGAAACGCTCTCATTTTGATTTGATTTGGTTTCTTTTGTAAAACTCATTACTATATAATTTGTTCAAATATCATGTAAATAAAACTAATGTAATTACTGGCAGTTAGAAAAGAGTGGCCATGAGTTTTATTGCCAGGTTCTTCCTCAGGCTCTACCTATTGCGTTGCGAATCTGGCAGTAAATGTAAATGTAGAAGCAATAATCTTGACGTTTATAAGTGTTACTTTGTGACCTACATGAATAAAGATTTTTCACTTTTCACTTCACTTTTCACTATAAAACCATGCGAAGTTTGGACTTCATAGCTCCAGTAGTTTCAGAGATTTCATGATCAATGAGTCCAGTGAGTGGTTTATAGATATGCAATATGTTAAGAAAACCTTGTCCGATCCGTGAAGGTATTGGTAGGTATCGACAAGTGATTTTATTCGTGTAAACCTTTTTAGAATTTACCCCAAAAAATTCTCCAAAAATTTTACGCCAAAAATTTACCCCGAATAAAATAACTTATATTGTGGTAGCTTACATGGCAACACAGGGAAAGGGCTATTCGGAAATGCAAGGTCAAAAGGTCAGCTTACATCAGCCGGCGGTTTCTTTTGATATCACATACGCTCGTCGCCCCATGCCAACAAAGGAATTGTCAGTTTTTGAAAATATGTATATATTAAGGAAATTTGACTAATTCTGATACTAAAAACACGCATTTTAAAAAATGATAACTTATTCATACTTATAAATAATATGATTTTTAAATTTTTTTGCGTGCGAAGTGGAGGAGAAAATGTAGGAAAGCGGACCCCGGGCGTCGCGAGACACAACTGGGACAGACGCTCGGATGATGATGAGTAAATATAAAAGTATAGTTATAAAAAATAGTTCTATAAAAAAAAAAAAAATTTTAAATAAAAATAAATTAAAAATATTTATTTTCAGACAGTACGTCCATAGAAATAATACAATTACATAAAATTACATTTAGCAAAATTAAAATCACAACCAATAAAATGTCAATAATATTTATAGGTAAGTTTACAGGGGACATAGTAAAATAATTTTTACTTAGTTATAAGTACCTACTGAACAATGATGTGCAATTGTGCATTGTTTTACGGTTGAGTATATTATGTGTAATTTAAAAAAATATATCTTCAGTCGTAATTGCCTGTTTTATGTGTAACGTATTTTTGTGTTGGATAGCCCATTTATCGAGGAAGGCTATATATCATCACGTTACTAGCCTGGAGAGCGGAGCAGTAGGTAGTAAATGTCGACAAATCGGGATTTTTTAATGCATAATTGTAGAATTTATAAGCGACGATTAAATAGGTGCTAGGGAGTTCGAAGTATGTCACGGGCGAAGTAATAATAATAATATATCTCTTTATTGTACACCAAAGGACAGTGACCGAAATGGCCTGAACGCGGAAGCAGCTTTGGAAAGTTATAAAACTTATATTTTTTATTTATTATACAATAAATATTTATGACAATATATATATATATATTTAAGACAATATATAGCCACTTATCTGATATTCAAAACGAATTAAAAAAATATTTGTCTTTGCTTACAAACGGAAATCATTTTGATTGTCACCCTTGTGTTGCATAAAATAAAAGTAATGACAAGAGTAGGGAGAAATAAGTCGAAACTCCTTAGTTATTAAACTATCTTCACGCTGTATCCCTGACGGGGTAGTCAGAGAGGACAGATCGCCAGGCATCGCGATCCATGCATACTTCTTTCGCTTCCTGTAGATTCATTAATCGCTTCATACATGCACGTCTGGGTATCCGAGTACTTTAGACTCTTCCGTTCTGCAGCAATCCGCTCACGTGGTCTTCATAAGTAAGGGTCGTATTATAGAACGTTACTCAATACTCAAGAAACGCTTGAGGCGAGTTTTGCCTTACAAAAACTACTCTCAAGTGTTTCTTGAGTATTGAGTAACGTACTAAAATACGGCCCTAAGTATCGGTCTACCTTGTATCCTTCTGCGGTCTACTTTCGCACAATATATATTCTTCGTCAATCGTTCCTCACTCATTCGTTGAACGTGTCCGAACCAACGGAGCACGCCCTTTTCCAGCTTAACGCTGACACTTTCAGTCAAACCTGCCATATTGCGTATCGTTATTAGTCACTACTATTTCATTTAATAATTGAAACTGTGCTAAATGTTGTGTGTAATTATTTTATTGTTTATTTTATATACTTCTATATTTTTAAAATACTAAATATGTTTAAATAAATGCATATTTTTATAAAAGATAAAACGTATTGGGTATTTTAGTTTTCATCTTTTAGCAACACTGATTAAACCTGTCATCAATGTCGAACGACCTTGAATGACGAATGTAAACAATTAAACTGTGTTGTTTAATTGTGAACAAAGTGTCTTTTTAAAAATATATTTTCAACTATATAATTATACAGTTTGCGTTTGTATTTATCGAGTGTTTTGTATCATAATAACTACCTAATTCAACTTTTCACGACCACAATGTCTTTTAGGGTTCTGTAATAAAGACTTAAGGTAATGGTATTACACACTAAAGTCGTCATAACTCTTAACCTGATGAAAGTGCCGCATGTAATTCTTCAGTGGATTGTACCCAGAGTAGTAAGTTTTTTTAATTTCCAGTAGGTTGTTATAAATGGTCACTTAATTACTATTAGAACTTGGAGACTCATATGTACATGTATGAGACTAACTAACTAACTATCTTCACGCTGTATCCCTGACGGGGTAGTCAGAGAGGACAGATAAATGTATGAGACGACTAATGAATCTGCAGAAACCGAAAAAATATTGTCGCAAAACCTGGCGGATACCTACAGTGTGTAGATAAACAATGAAAAGTATTATCTCACTTGAGGTACTTTTTTCCTTTTGATATTTATTGATTTTGAAGGATTTATTTTATTATGTCTCTTCTTTTCTCGGGTATCTTCTTTTTTTTTTCTTGAAGATACCCGGGCTTTTGGTAGGCTTACATGGAGACATAGGTCCAACACGCAGAGGCCCTTTGAGAATTTTAATCTAATAGGGAATGGGACCCTCACTGCAGATAGTCCACGCCCGCCTTATGTAGAAGAACGGTAATGGATCACCTCCAATGGGAGTTAAACTATTGTGAAATATGCTAACTATGAAATGGGCTATTGGGTTGGGTGTTAAATGGATTGGGTGATTTAAGCTGTTGATGAAAACGGCGTCTGCCTTTTTAATATATTATTATTAAACTATTGGCAGACGGTGACTCGCCAACTCACTAGATGGGCCCCCTATACAATCACCATAGGCATGATAAGCCTGTAAGGCGACAGAGGGCAACACCGGTGTGAGCGGCTTACGGTGTCGAGCGGTGCGGCGCCGGTTTCACCTTCGCGGGACAGGCCCGGAGCGGGCTTCCCCGTAGTTATGCCCTTGAAAATGACACTTCCACCCCCGAGCATATAGCTCTGGCTCCCTCTCTCAGACCGGCCAATTAAGGCAAGCCAGAGTTGAGATTTGCTGCACTCCCGGGAGAAGCACTCTCACTGCTCTCCCGTTAGGCCATTAAATCCTAACCGGTGCAGAAGGGCAACAAAACTCTGAGGAATCGGGACCGATGTGTAGCCACGCACATTCAGCTCGCCACAAGCTGCCCTGCGGATGTGAGCTTTTCAATAACTTTCTGATACATTTTTTGTTGATATCAGAAAGTGGATGACTCAAAAAGCGAATCTACTATGCCCTCATAGGGTTGCGTTAATCTTATAAAAGATAACGACTGTCCTCGAGGGGTATGTATTATGTATTATTTATGTATTATTAAAGTGACCAATATACATAGACTAGCTGTGCCTCACTCCTGACTTCCCATTTATTGGATATAATGTATTCAGCATATTAATGTATCAAACTCTGCCCAATTTTTGATATTTGTAATTACTACTGTATTAATTTTACACAACATAGCTTTTAAATGTTAAATTCTTTTAACATTTATTTAACTTTTAACGTTTTTAATCGGTTCAGTGGGCTAGCTAGTAGCTGATTACAGATCCATCACGCCTTATCCCCTTATTAGGAGTGGCAGAGGCATTTAATCCTTCAGCTGAATCCTAGACATTGTTTTACTAACATATGAAGATGATAATGATCACATTTGAAAATTAAATTGAGAATCAAACCTGCCGTTTCATTTTATTTATTTTATAAACTACCTGGGTACAAAAATATCTATATCATGGGTTTCTACATAGTCTCAGCTATGTAATAGCAGTATTTTTAAGGCGCTACAAAATTGTCCGCATCGAGGCCAAAACCCCATAGAGAGTGCTCACTGTCCTTTACAATAATAACATTATTTATGTAAGTTGTAGGTACAATTGGCGGCCTTATCGCGCTACGGCAATCTCTTCCAGGCAACCATGGGATGGAGAGAAAAAAAAGTAAATTTATTAAGGGCAGTGTGGTGTACGCTAGTACCGCTACAAAAAACCCAAGGGAGTAGCGTCCAATGGACTTTAGGCATTATTCTAGAACTGCCAATAACAATTACCGGTGTCTTGTTAGGGTTTACCTTTAAGCCATAAGAATTACTCCACTTGCAAATAGAGACAAGGTCTTCATTGATGGCATTGACAGCCTCCACCAATTTATCCAAAGGCGCATGAGTGTAAATCTGCAGATCATCTGCATAAAGGTGGTAGGAAGAAGTTAGTTCTTTAGTGATAGAGTTTATAAAAACTGCGAAGAGTAAAGGAGATAGAACGCCACCCTGTGGTACGCCAGCAGAAGTTGTACACCAAGAGGAAATGGTATCTACGATACTAATACGCTGCCGACGACCAAACAGGTAACTACGAAGCCAGTCAATTACTGTTGGAGATATGTTAGAGATCTCATAATGCCAAGTAGTATTTCAAGATCAACGGTGTTGCACGCTTTACTGAAGTCCAACAGTGTCAGTAGTGTCAGTTTACCGTTTTCCATACTGTTTCTGATATCCTCAGTTATTTGAACCAAAGTGGTAGTTGTACTGTGGCCAGGACGAAATCCGGACTGAAGGGGATTTAAAAGGGAATTTTTGGTAAGAAAACTGTTAAGTTGATTGTAAATGAGGCGTTCAAGAACCTTAGAGAGAAATGGCAAGATAGAAATAGGACGAAAGTCAGTGAATGAGGAAGGATTTTTTTCTTTAGGAATAGGAACTATTTGAGCCTCTCTCCAAGTCAAGGGAAATACACTATAACTATCTTCACGCTGTATCCCTGACGGGGTAGTCAGAGAGGACAGATCGCCAGGCTTCGCGATCCATGTATACTTCTTTCGCTTCTTCTTCTTTTCTTCTTTCTTTTTTCTTACTTTTAATTTAATTTTTTTTTTAAATACACTATAGTTCATAGAAAAGTTCAGTATATAAGTAATAACTGGAAGAAGTTCATCGATAATGGGGACGACCATATTACGACTGACACTATCAGTTCCCACTGCGTTGGATGTAATTGACATTATACTCTTCTTAACATCACAACCAGACAATTCACTAAAAACAAAAGGGGAGCAATCGGGAGTCGGATCAGATGAAAGATGTTGCAATGTAATGTCTTTTGTCATTCTATCTAAGTTTGACGAAGCAGAAAAATGTTGATTAAGTGAATTTAAATCTACATCTTTAGGTATTGAGTCATGCCGAGATTAGCCCACTCCCGATCATTTAAGAAACTTCCAGACTTTCGCTGGGTCACCGTTTTCAACAGAGTTGTGGATGTATTGGCGTTGCACGTTCCTACACACCTTACTGCAACGATTTCTTATGGACACGTACTTTTCACGATTATAGTCAGTTGGGCGCCGCTTGTATTTGGACTTGGAGATGCCTTTTTGGATAAAAGCGATTTGATGTCTTCAGTCAACCAGGGGCAGGGAAGATACTTAACTTTTATTTTTCGTACAGGAGCATGCACATCGTACAACCCAATGAGAGAAGATGTCAACAGCTGTACTTTCTCATCAATGCATTGAGCATCAAAAAGCAAACCCCAATCTATGTCAGCAGCATCGCCACGCAAAGCGTCCATATCCATACCTCCAAAATTGCGATGCAAAATTACTTTAGCCTTAGGTTTAGGTGGATGTAGCTGGTAGGAAAGGAATATCAAATCATGAAAGGAAAACTGATCAGCAGTACACTGACCATGTTTAGCTACAAGATTAGGAGACGAAACAATGGCAAGATCTAACAAGGAAGGTTTGCAATTTGGAAAGTGATGAGTAGTATCAGATGGAAGTATGGAGAGATTATAAGACGTGATAATAGATTGGAAGGTTGAGGAACGCGTGTCGTTTTTAATGAGGCAGGTGTTGAAATCGCCCATAATTATGTATCGTACGATGGGATAAAAGTATCTAAAAGAAGTTCAAACGAGGAAAAGTAATTTATATCAGAAGAGGGACCATAGAAAACACTAAGTAAAACTTTGGAATGAGATAATTCGATCTCTAGAAAAAGATGCACACCAGCATAAGCTGGTGGTGGCTGAGGTGATAAACTTATAACACCATATGGAATGTGAGAACGTAAATAGATTGCCAGACCTCCGTACGACGATATGCGGTCGTTTCTAACAAGGTTCATCCCTGGTACGGCGTAAGCGGAGGAAGATAAGCATGGATTAAGCCAAGTCTCAGAGACAAGTATAGCATGAATATGAGGAAAGTCAAATGATGCCAGCTTATCCGGGAAGTGTGCCGGAATGCTTTGAGCATTAATGTGTATAGCATTAAAATTACAAGGCACTCCAGAGAGTTGAGACGACAAAATCTCAGCAAGGGAGGGCTCGCTTTGTGAACTTATATTACTGCTTGCAGAGAAAAACTCATCGTCACTGCTGTAATCTGAAAGCATCATAGATTGTTGAATATTGTAACAAATAATATTATAAGACTATATATTATAGGTATATACAAATCTATATGTATAAATTAAAAAATATAATTATTTTCTATGGCGAGCGCTGCGATGCTTGTAGTAAGTAGCCGTGGAATCATTTCAAACAGACCAGGCACAGACCGTTGTACAGGCGATAGAACACGCATAAAGAGGTAATTATAATGGTTATATTTCACTGCGCATGCCAACACTGCTTGTGCGGTGCGGTTGTAGTGATCGTGTGAAAAGTGGATCAATCACTGAAGGCACAGTACATATATGTACTTTGCTGGAGGTGTCAATGCCTGCCAATGCCCGCGGCTCCGCCAACGTGAAATACTATCACTTTAAAATATAAAAATAAATTGTAGTGTCTTTAACACAAAAAAAAACAATCATGAATGTTTTCTCTGTCTGTCTGTTCCGGAGCCGAACCGGCTACCGATTTTGATAAAACTTTTCAATCAATGTCAATTACTGATGTTACAGGGTGTGAATAAGGCTGCTTAAGTAAAGAGAAAAATTACGGGTTGCACTCCGACCAGCAGTGCCGACAGAAGTGAAAACTAAATTCATTAATAATTTATTTAAGAGTCCAGCCAGAGCACGGTACAGGAAAAACAAGTATGTTTGTTTTTTTCTGATCCGTGGTCAAGAGTTCATCTCATCTAAAAATATGCGTACCGTGCTAAAAGCTAAGCTTTTTCTTCAAAGATTGACCGGGATCGACGTTAATGATGATGATGATGAAAAAAAAAATTAAACTGAAAGAGTCTTAATTGATTACAAAATATTTTTAAACCAGCTGCCCCGCCCGGCTTCGCCCGTGACATACTTCAAACCCTGTGGCATCCATTTAATCCCGTCGTTTATTAATTTCACAATAATGTATGAACATTTTCCAAATTCGTTGATTACTTCTCCGCTCTCCAGTACCTACGCCCGCACGGCTCGGTCGAATTATGGTTACACGAAACTAATTTCTTTGCGCATTATTTTAAAATAATCTTCCTGGAATGCTAAAGCCAATTAACGTAGTACAAATGATAAGGATTAATAGCATATTTGTGTAAATAGTCCTGAAATTACCGCTTTATAATTGATGGTTTTTTAAAGTGTTAAAATGGATATAGTACGTTATTCTTAAAAGTTGGACATATACCGTCGCGAACTTTTTTATAGCTCATAGAACAGGCTCTTTCATACACACTCTTTCCACTACATCTACTGCTCACCCTGCTACTAATGGTTTATATCATATGATTTTTGTTTTTAGAACACATCTCCGATAACAAAAAGTACTTACTCGAGGTATAACATCCACCTTATGATTCAGATGCATTCCACCGACTTCCACAACACCGGGCACCATAGGACGAACTCCATTCAAACTGTGGAACGTGTTTACCAACATCATTGTAATATTCCTGCTGAGAACGTCTAATGCTGGTATTTTTCTTTTGAAATGTTTATCAATTATGACTTTTTCTGGATCTTGAATGAAAATTTGGTACCACACCTTAAAATATATCTGCATCATTGCATTTTCCATTCTTTGTAGAAATGACATTTCTGATGTAAACTGTGACATTGTTGTTGGAACGATCGACGGATTATCATAAGCACCAATGCGATTAGCAGACCAGGGTTGCATTTGACTGGAGAGCAGCGATATTATAGGTGCGTTCACTTCATAGACATGTAGAAGACCGAGTACACAATCACTGTTAAAATTCTCTATTAAAACAACATCGTATTCTTTTTTGAATACCTCAGTCAACGGGGCGTAGTCTACGAGCAAGGAACAAATTTCTAAAGCCCTCTTGGGTAGTCGCTCAAACACTTTCATTTGTGCTCGAAACACGCTCAGTCCTAGAGTATCAAGCCAAGTATTCTGTTTGTCGAATATGGAAAGCGCAATGGGACCTTTTGCTGTCGTGGTCACAATAAGGCTCTGAAGGCTGACATCCTCGTAGTTTTCAATTGGCTCCTTTAACGGGAAGAACGACGCCACAGTCATTTTATGTCCACGGTTAGCCAGCTTCATCAGCAGCGGTTCAAAGGCTAAATGGTGGCTTCTTCCAGTATTTGGGAAAATTCCAAGAATATTTGCGGACTGCACTACGCAAACAAATAAAAGTAGAAAACTTCTAAATAAATCCATAGTTAATATTATTTCAAATTACCGAGTAACTTCAGTTCTAAACGACTAATGAACTGATATCAGCTAGCGAGTCAATGATTGTAGGTCAACGTCCATCGGAACCTACGTAACTAAATGTAACAAAATATTGTGGTAAGGTCACTTTCCTACAAGTACCTACGACAAACGATAAAAGTTAAATCGTTCGTTGCTCTCACTATCGAGTGTCGGTTTGCTGAGGCAGTGTAAAAAACTATCTTTGTTGATAACTAGGTACAATAGATACATGGACCTACCTACCAAATTCACAAAAAATGATTTGTACCTACTAAGTATTAATTATTCTGTGATAATTAATATTACTAATAACAGAATACTTAATTAGTAGTACTAATTAATAGGTAGTAAATTTGCGACTTGGCCACGACGCAGTAAAAGGTTAGGAAGCGGTTAATATATAAAAAGGATTACGGAATTTCGGGAAAGGATCAAAATGGTTTGAAACAAGATTCTTAAAGTAATATTTAGATTTTTAAATGATTAACAGTTATAAATAAAGATATGGTTTTATAAATATTAATATCAAGATTATGTAATAGGGTGTTAATACAAGATGGAAGAGGAACATGGAGGGATATTAAGGATTCGAAAAATTCTGTATGGTTAAATAGAGGGCAAGCGAAAAAAATATGGTTTAAGTCGCCTATATCTGAACCACATTCACAAATGTCACTGTTAATAATTCTAAATTTAGCAAGGTGCACTGGAGCACATGTGTGACCCAATCTCATTCTAGTTATTATTGAAGTTGTCGTTTTACCAAATTTGAATTTTGAAAACCAAGGTTTAACAGGTATTGTAGGCTGAATTTGACTGAAATGTTTACCTTTCACTTGTCTGCTAGTGTGCCAGTCTTTTCTTATTTATTCTTGTACTCGTACCTACTTCTGTCTTTCAATATTAAATTAGGTAGGCATGTAAGTTTTTTTTTTAATATTTATTTAATGGCCTGGTTTCTAAGACCTTTTAGCCAAATCTTATTTTTTATATCATATTTCTTCAATCTTATCTTCTAATTAGTCCTGTCCAGTCGATGTCGTGTCCTCATTGTCCGTCCTGGTCTTTGCCCTCAGTATAATGGTGATTCTTATACTAAGGTTGTCAGTGGACGTTTCGCGGCAAGAGAGAAAATAGCATTTCACTGCATATATATCATTGTCTTTCACTATAGCACGTTAACACAACTTTTATGTCCAAGAAACCACCACTCCCGCACATAAAACAAGATAAATGCACTAGTTTTAGAAAATAATATAAAGCAAGCGTCCGCACTTGTCACTCTTCCCGCCAAATGTCTACAGGTAGGCAAGTAAGTATTAGTACGGTCAGAATGAGAATAGCTTAGCATATCAGAACCTTATCTACAAATCTGAAGTCTAAATGCAGGTTTCAGTATATTATTATCTATTTATTTTAAAACGAGGTTTTTTTTCTTACAAATCTATTCTGTAAGTTAGTAAATAAATAAATAAATATCCATCACGCCTTATCCCCGAAGGGGTGGCAGAGGCATATTATATGCCCACTTTTCACCGTGTGGATTCCTGTCCCACGTAATAGGTGGTGAGCCCATTGCCGTGTTGAAATAGACAGACGCAGGTTGTGGCTACCTGCTGTTGAAATTTTCAAGCCGCCAATAAGGCCTTCAACCAGGCTTAACGACTGCCATGTTACTGGCAACCGGGACCAACGGCTTAACGTGCCTTCCGAAGCACGGAAACGCTCGCAAATGTAAATACCACAAAGTGGTCACCCATCCGAGGACCAGCCATAGTGAAAGTTGCGTAACTCAGTGATCGTTTACAGAACACTGAGACCGCGGGGCCACGAGCGATCTGTAAGTTAGAATTGTGATAAAGTACTTTTGACTGTACTATTTTTACCTACTTATAGCAAGATAAGTTTTTATAAACTATAAGATAATCTATAATCTGTAAATGTTAAAGTACAATAAAGTGGGTCAGTCTGATATTAAGTAGTTCAATGGAACCCCCACTGGATTTAGATACCAAAATATACCGACACGCTTATGACAATACTGTCTTAACCTACTTAGTTATCTCATCTCAAAGAGTCTCTTTTGTCCAGTAAGTCCCGCATGGACGGGCGCTTAAGGCTTGGTATTCCTGCCGTGGCCACGCTTTTGAGTTTTTTAAAACAATGCGAATCGTAGAAGACAGAGTTTTTGATTCTGAAAAAGAGATATATGTTAGTTAAGGATTTAAGCTAGTCAAAATGGCTTTCTGTTACAAAATCTAATAAACTTCACTTGATAGAAAAACATCCTAAAGTTGCCCCCTGCCGAAATGTTTTTTCAATGCCAAATCTAAACTACAGATAATTTTCATGAAATTTTTATACACAACTATAGCTACTCAATATTTATAGATGGCTTACTTTGACTATATACAGTGATTTTTATAGTACAAATGTTTAAATAATATCAGATTCGCGACGCTGAAGCTGAAGAGAACCTGTGTTAGGTTTTTTCGTTGCGCTCCCCTTGCTATTTTTTCGCAATGGCACAGTATATTTATGAGAGCAGTAAGCATTCCATCATTATCCGAGTCTCTGTCCCAGTTGCATCTCGCGACGCCCGGAGTTATTATAAGGCGTGATAGATAAATAAAATATATGAGAGTTTAAATATAAAACAAAGTACCTACACTTCACAGAAGCATTAGAATTATCCCTGTAAGTAATATAAAATCGAACCCGGTACCCACAGGTTAGAAGGCAGTTATATAAGCAACTGAACCAGTGGGCCGTTCAATGTATGTTTACCTATTTTTCCGCTAAATGCCGACGAATTAAAAAAAAAATTGTAGCTTATAATTTCAATTGGGTTCTAAACAAATTTGATCAATAGATACTGAGGCTTAAACATACCGACTGCCACTGGCTGAAGTAATCAGTGCAGTTATTATATTGAAGCTTCGCTTCGCTTCTCATAAATTATTAAAATTGTATCCAAGACCTTTTTTTTACGAGTATGCTTTCAGTATTAATTATTTAAGTATATTTATAAATTTATAAGCCACGACTTTATCCCCGAAAGCGTGGCAGAAGCATATTGTGGTGAGCCCAATGCCTGTGTTCAAATAGACAGGCTCAGATTGTAGCGACTCGCTGTTGTAATTTTTAAGTCGTTCAAAGAGTATTCACTTGACTTAACGAGTGTCGATTGCAACGTTACTATCAACCGGGACAAACAGCTTAATGTGTCCTTCGAAGCACGAAAACGTTGGTAAAGGAAAATGCTACAAAGCGGTCATCCATCCAAAATCCGAGAGAGTTTCTTAAATCAGTGATCTTTTACAGAAATCGAGTTACTAGGGCTACGAGCGCTTTTTATTTATGTTTTTACTTTATGTTAGTAGCCTTAAACAATGTATAACATTTCATGTAACTAATAATTAATAATCCCAACATTTTAACGCAAAGTTTTTTTGCGCTTTAGTGGATCTGGAGAAAACATTTGATGAGGAACTCTGTGGTACTCGTCCGTGTGGCCTTGCTGGGCCGTCCACTCCATATTCGGGCAGGATATGGTGTGGACGGCCAGCTGCTGCGGGCGATACAGTCTCTTTATACGGACTGTAAAGCTTGCGTGCGACCAACGGTGATGTTCATCTAGTGCCTCTTTTTGACTTCTGTTCGGGCGTCAAACGGCGTTGTGTTATGTCCGCCTGGCTTTTCATAGTGTATCTGGATAGTTGTGCAAAAGTGTGGCTGCAAAAGTTTGAAGATTATGATGTGTTGTAAAATTGGAAATTTTACAGTACATTGTCAGTTGTACGCTGATGATGCGGTAGTGATGGTCTCCTCAGAAGCCGACCTTCAGGCATTAGTCACTAATATAAAAGTTAAGGTTTTCGCTGCATGTTAAACTAAGAATCGGGTATTTGATTAACTTAGGGAGAATGTTTAGCGCGGACGGAAGATATGTTCTGAAGAACAACGGTGACTAGCTGCCGAAGACAGGATAACATTATGATTTTTTGCTTTTAATATTATTAATAAAAAATGTATGTGTAATGAGTACGGGACATTTTATTTGGTACATAAAGCCTAAATTTGTTATTAAATATTGATACATTTAATATTTTTAACTTTCTCGTTTACAATATTAGTAGGAGTTAATGATGATTCATTAACTCCTACTAATATTATAAACGCGAAAGTTTGTAAGTATGGATGTTTGTTACTTGCACGTAAAACTACTGAATGGAATTTAAATAAATTTTAACATAACTATATATTATACAATTAATAGCTTATCTACCAGAATAACACATTATTATTATTTTCTTGTTGGGGACGCCGGCACCGCCGAGCGAACGATCCGACCGCATCTCTTGCCGCCCACTTCGCTCATTTCCCCGAAAAACTTCTCCTTGCGGTTTGGATTGGGTATCCCAGCAGTCTTCACGGCGCCCCGTCGAACCTTCTTGTTTCCTTGCAGAAGCTTACTATCTGATCCACATTCAGATGTTCTATGTCTTCTTCTTCTAGTCTGTCGGTGCCCATAATTTCCCATCTTGTTAACGAATACATGGGGCACTCAGCTAGTAGGTGGAAGCTGGTTTCTTCTTCCTCCATGCATTCTGGGCATAATGGGTCATCCATTACTCCTATCACTGTTAGGTGCCTGTTGAGGCGACAGTGTCCTGTGATGATCTCTATGACAAGCCTCATGTTTGCTCTGGTAAGTTTGACCAGTCGGCTTGTCCTTTTCGCATCCATTCCCCTGATGAAGATCTTCGACTGTCTCATGCCTATCGAGGACCTCCATCTGAGGTTGGTTTCTACTGTTATGCTTCTGGTAATTACTCCTTTCGTGATCTTATGAGCGATCGGAAGCCATGGCTCCGGTCCGATCACGCATTCGTCAGCCCCTTCCCGGGCTAGTTTGTCCGCTAGTTCATTGCCCGGGACTCCCTCATGTCCGGGGACCCAGGCAACGTGGACTTCAGTTCTTTCCGCCAGCTTTTCGAGTGATTTTTTGCACTCCTTGACTGTTGCTGACATTGTCTCTACTTTATTTAGGGCTTTCAATGCTGCTTGACTGTCACTGTAGATAGTCACCTTTTTTATGTCTGTATGGCGATGTATAGTTTGCGCACACTCTGTGATGGCGCATATTTCCGCCTGAAAGACACTTGCGAATTTGCCTAACCGTATTGATCTATTAATCTCCGTTCCATTTGCACATTGTATGTGCACTCCGGAGCCGGAGAGCTTAGTAGATTCCTTTCTAGAGCCGTCAGTGTAGCAGATGACGCCTCCGGTGTCTTCCGTCTGCCAGCTCTCTCTTTGTCCTATATGTATTCTATACTTTTTGTCAAAAACCCTCTCCTTCTTGATTAGGTCATTGTTAGAGAGAATCATTGACAATTTGTCTTCGTATTTCTTATTGATACTAGCATGTCCGCCATCTTGAGGATTACCTCTCCATAGGCCCACGCTTTTCAATTTAAACCATTGTTCAATTGCTTTCTTTTTAATTTCTAGATCCAGAGGATGGAGTCCCAATACGATCTCTAGCGCAGCTGTGGGAGTTGTCCTCATAGCACCTGTTGTCATCAGGGCTGCCAGCCTCTGTACCTTGTCTAATTCTATTTTGTTTGTCTTGTTCGCTGCCTTGTGCCACCATACTATGGCCCCGTGCAGTATTCTGGGTAGGATAATTGATTTATATATCCATATGACTGTTGCTGGTTTCGTTCCCCAGGTTCTTCCTATTGCACTTTTACATTGCATCAACGCCATTTTGGCTTTAGTGCATGTGTTCTTTATGTGAGTCTTAAAAGTCAATTTGCTGTCCAGTGTGACTCCCAGGTATCTGATATTCTCAACCACCTCCAGGGTGTGGTTGTTTAGTCTCACCGGTCCAAAATTGTCTTTCTTCCTTTTATTCGTAAATATCACTACCTTTGTCTTGTCGGGATTCAAGTTTAACCCTTTGCTTTTGCACCATGTTAGAGCTACCTTCAGTCCTCTATTCATGATGTCGCACATAACACTTGGCACCTTGCCGGTGACCAGTAGCACGCCGTCGTCGGAATATGCCTGTGTGTATATGTGCAAGCTGTTAATTTTCTTGATAAGTTCATCTATTAGCAGGCACCATAGTAAAGGCGATAGGCATCCTCCCTGTGGAAAGCCTCTGCTTGCCTCTACTTTTAGGGTCACGCCTGCCATCTCTGCCTGTATCAGTCGGTGCCTCAGCATTAGTTTCACCCATTCTGATATGTCTTTATCTATTCGTTCGCGGTCGAGGGTAGCTTCTATCGATTCGGGAGTGGCCATGTCGAAGGCTCCCTCGACGTCAAAGAAGCATCCTAGTGCATATTCCTTATTTTCTATCGATCTCTGCACCCTGTTCACCAGGTAGTGGAGGGCTGTATCCGTTGATCTGCCCTCCATGTACGCATGTTGATTTAGGTGCAGAGGTGATTCACTTTTATCTATTTGTTCTCTTATTATCCTGTCTAGTATTTTTTCCAATGTCTTGAGTAGGAAAGAGGAGAGACTGATACACCTAAAGGCCTTTGCCTCCTGGTAAGATGATTTACCAGGTTTCGGTATGAAGACTGCTCTGACCTCTCTCCATTTCTTTGGGATGTATCTTGACTTAATGCTGCTGTTGTACAGAGCAAGTAGGTCTTCGCTTATGTGGTTTATTACCGTCTGCAGCATCTTCGGAAGTATCCCATCTGGTCCAGCAGCCTTATAAGGCTGGAACGATTTGACACTCCATCTCAGATGTTCCTCTGTTATACAACTATCCAGCATTACGCTCTCGATGTTAACTGAGTCGACTGGCGTTTTGTTATCTGTGTGTCTCTTGCATTCGGGGAAGTGAGTTTTCAGCATGATCTCCAGAATCTTTTCGGGATCAGTCACTAATTCTTCCCCGTTCTTTATGCTGCCTAGTTTGCAGGAGTTGACCTTGGAGAGCGTTTTCATCAGTCGTGCAGCATCTGGTTGCTTTTCGACCCCCTCACAAAACGCTCTCCAACAGTTCCTACTTTCCTTTCTGCATTCTTTTTTGAACGAATTTCTTTCTTCCCTATATGCTCGCCAGCTTTCCTCATCCCCTTTTTTGAGGGCTTGTCTAAGGGCCCGGCGAGCTTTTTTCCTTTTCTTACCTAGTGTTTTTGTCCACCATGGTTGTCCTTTGCCCGGTTTGATCTCCCTTAGAGGACATGCCTTGTGATATGCCTCTCTCAGGGTTTCGTCCAGCCTATTGGCTTCCCGTTCTATATCACTGGTGCTTCTTATCGGGATTTTCTGACTAGGGTTCCAGTTTTCCTTCACATAGCTTTCGAACTTAACCCAATCAGTTTTCCTCGCGTTTCTAATCATTACATTTTCAATATTGCTCTCCAAACTGAAAGTGATTCTCCTATGGTCTGACATAGAGTCACTTTCGTCCACTTTCCAGTCACTAATGTGTCGGCTTATTCTATCAGTTGCAACAGTAATATCCAACACCTCTCGCCTCGTTCGTGTAACAAAAGTGGGTGTGTTTCCCATATTTATTATTCCTAAATCTGAGGCACTTATGAAGTCTAAAAGTAAGTCTCCCTTTTTGTTGCAGTCCGTGCTGCCCCAGGCAACATGATGTGCGTTGGCATCACAGCCTACAATAATAGGTATGCACTTACCCTGGTATTTTTCTGTTAATTCTCGAAGTTCTTGTGTTGGCGGCTCGAAGTCTCTCTCGCTTGGTAGATAGGCTGAGACTAGGAGTACCCTTTCCTTCTCCTTTCGCGTTTGTAGCGTTAATTCAACGCTCGCGAGGTCACTGTAACAATCTGCCCTTATTAGTCCTAATGTTCTCGTCCTGCTGCTGGCATAAATGCACGCTCTCGGGGTTGACTCACCATTTTCATGATATATGATGTCTCCTCCCAGAGAGCCGAGCCCAACTATACGTTTGTTTAGTACGTATGGCTCCTGCAGTAGGGCGATATCTATTGTCTCATCCACCACATAGCGGCAAAGTTCGATGGTAGCCTCGCGGCAGTGGTGAAGGTTTAGTTGAACTACTTTTATTTTATTGTGTTTTTGTGTAGTGTTTCTGTGTGTTGGCTGACACATAGGCTACTTTTTATCCCGGGAACAAGTTCCTTTAGAAAACGGGAACGGCAAAACTTCATCACGCGGGCGGAGCCGCGGGTGTCAACTAGTATATCATAAACCCAAAATAAAATCCAACACAATAACAGAGATGTTCCATTTCGATTGCTACTGCCAATCATTTTTACTGTGGCATGCCAGCAGAAAATACATCGTCGATCTATCTTGGCGGGGGCTGAGGAAGCGTAGTGGTGCCTACGCGACTTGGCCTACCGGCCCTTAAGTCACAATCAGAAAATGAGCGAAATGGGAATATAACTAAAGTGGGCGAAATGGGAAAGAGTGAACGTACATACATACAACCATTGCCTCAGAAAGGGGACCGTTCGGACATCGGCAACTATAGCAGTTTATTATCTGACAGGTTTTCGAGCTTATCATCAACAAATAGCTCACGTATAAGGGGCCCCACCAAGATCTCCGGGGCCCTAACGTTTGGGACGTCAAACGGCAGTTGCTCCCAACAACGCCGAAATCCAGAGTCAAACGAAGACTGTTCCTAGCATGCAAATAATTGTAGGCGCCAAATCCAGGTAGAATTTCGAAGCAACTGAGAATACACTAAGATGAAGAAGATCGACTAACAGCTCATGTGTTACTTGGAGGACCCCTCACTAATTAAAGATCGCCAATATGGAGCTAAATAGAAACAGGCAACTGGTGGTGTGCATCGTAATTAAACTTATTTCAACAAATTTTGTCATCTTGCGTTTAAAGGTAACCCGATGAAAAGGGATTTATACAACTACCTAATTAACTAACTATCTTCACGCTGTATCCCTTACGGGGTTGTCAGAGACGACAGATCGCCTGGCTTCATGATCCGTGCATTGTTTCCTACTTACTTCTTTCGCTTCTTGCAAATTGATAAATCCGAGTACTTTTGACTTTTCCGTTTTTGAGCACTCAGCTCACGTGGTCTTTATATGTAAGTCTCGGCCTACCATGACTCCTTCTACACTTTACTTTCGCAGAATATATATTCTTCGTCAATCGTTCCTCGCTCATTCGTTGGACGTATCCAAACCAACCAATTCAAATGTCCTTATTTAGCCCATTACTATATACTATGTACCTACATACTATTTATATCATACTCAGTACATACATACACCGATGTAAAATAAAAATACCAACAACAACCGGATTCTTTGGTTCTATCGATAATTCTACAGACATTAGAGTAAAATTACTTACGAAATTTAGATAAGAATTGAGAGGGTTTTACTGGTCACAACAATTTTTCAAATTCCATCTAAAGATTGCCTGGCAGAAATTGCTTTATGCGATAAGGCCGCTGTACTGCTTTGATTGTATATTATGTATGTTTTTTTTGGTGTACAATAAAGTATACAATAAATAAATAAATACAAAATTGCAACAGAATTAAAGGACGTAAATCATCACTACATATTATAAAACAAAGTCGTTTTTCGCTGTCTGTCCCTATGTATGCTTAGATCTTTAAAACTACGCAACGAATTTCCAGCGCTCGTGACCTCGCGGTCTCAGTGTTCTGTAAACGATTACTGAGTTACGCAACTTTCACTATGGCTGGTCCTCGGATGGGTGACCACTTTGTGGCATTTACATTTTCGAGCGTTTCCGTGCTTCGGAAGGCACGTTAAGCCGTTGGTCCCGGTTGCCAGTAAACTGGCAGTCGTTAAGCCTGGTTGAATGCCTTATGGGCGGCACGAAAAATTTCGACAGCAGGTAGCAACAACCTGCGTCTGTCTATTTCAACACGGCAATGGGCTCACCACCTATTACGTGGGACAGGAATCCACACGGTGAAAAGTGGGCATATGAGTATAATATGCCTCTGCCACCCCTTCGGGGATAAGGCGTGTTGGATATTTTATTTATTATTTTACGAATTTCCATGCTCTTTTTTTTAATAGATAGAGTGATTAATAGGGAAGGATTTTATGTATAATTTGTTAAGTTTTTGTATATATTGACTTAATTATAACGATATATGTTGGGGCTGTCGGAAAAAATGAGCCATCTGGGACCTTTTAACGAAAACGCTGCCTAAACCCTTTGAGATGTAATATATTGTATAATTGTGTATCTAGTATAGATATACAAAAAAGTCCGCTACGGTATATGTCTATCTCTTAAGGATAAGCTACTATACCCATTTTTATACTTAAAAAAACAGCAATTATAAAGCGGCAATTTGAAGGCTAACACAAATACATTATTAATCCTTGTCATTTTTAATATGTTACTTGGCTTCGGCATTTTATGAAAATTATTGTGGCCCTTTTTTATATACTTTAGGCTAGCGTAATCTATGACTGTGAAACTATCCTCTCATTTTATACTCGTTGTTTTTTAACAACTATTTTGTTTAAATTTTACACCAATAACTGCCCATTACTCACATTTTTGGAAATCATTTTTGTCCATTCAAAGGTTGCCTGTAAGAAATTGCTCTTAGCGATAAGGCCGCCATTTGTACAATTTCATGCAATTTATATTTGTGTCATTTGTTTCATATTGGTGTACAATAAAGTTTTACTTACTTACTTACTTACTTACTTACTTACTTTACACCGTGCAAATTTTAATGAATATCTTAGTAGATACGGCAAAAAAAAAAATGCGCAAAAAAATTAATTTCGTGTAACCATAATTCGATCGGGCCGTGCGGGCGGGCGTAGGTACTTGAGAGCGGAGAAATAATCAAGTAATTTGGAAAATGTTCATACATTATTGTGAAATTAATAAACTACGGGATTGAATAAGTGCCACGGTGTTCGAAGTATGTCACGGGCGAAGCCGGGCGGGTCACTAGTCTTATATACAAAATTCTCGTGTCACAATGTTCGTACCCATACTCCTTGGAAACGGCTCAACCGATTCTTATTAATTTTTTTATGCATATTCAGTAAGTCAACTAAAAATATCTATTTTTCAAACCCCTAAGTGATAAGAATGAAACCACTAACGGCCTAAATTACTAAACATAGAAACATGAAATTTAGTGAACGCATTCTTTTGGTATCTTAGATAAGCACCAACAAAGGAAATGCCCGGTATTCCCACGGATATGTATTCCTACTAATATTATGAATGTGGTTTGCAAGTGTATAATGTAGTAAAAAAGTTTCAGTTCCTTTAACATTGTTTATCCTATAGATTCTTACGCCCCGCTTTCTTTGTCTCTCTTAATATGTGGCGCTAGCGAAGTTGCGCGTGTTCGCTAGTATAATATAAGGAAAACAAGAGAGCTACAAATGCGTGTTTTGTATTGTTAGTAGGGTGCTAGGATAACAAAGTGCATAAAAATATCCATACACCGCGATAAAAAAATTAGGCCAAACATTTTTATAAAGTTCTTTTACTTCATTAGCAATTTGATTCGTTAGACATATTCTTAACATCTGTAAGTCCCCACGGTTCCTACATATCTGTCTAGCGTCGGGCACCATGAGTAACTCCTGGGCCTCGCCTACTAGTTCGAGTGTAATCACGCTTCTTGAGTCATAAGGCGTGCATGAAATTCGTCTAGGGCCTGCTTCTGTAAGGACGGCGAGAACACCATCAGCCGTCCTTAGGTCGCAAATCTTGGAGGGCGGAAAGAAGTTTGCAGGGCGCTTTCTCGCAAACTTGTGTTCGCGGAACTCGCGACTCGCGTGGGAGTCTTCTCTCAGTCCCTCTCCCGCCGCCTGTTTCGCGACCATGTCCTACTCGCGAAACACACACACGTGGCGGACTACGACTTGCTCCCGCTGAACACCATGTTAAAAATAAATAAATAAATATCCATCACGCCTTATCCCCGAAGGGGTGGCAGAGGCATATTATATGCCCACTTTTCACCGTGTGGATTTCTGTCCCACGTAATAGGTGGTGAGCCCATTGCCGTGTTGAAATAGACAGACGCAGGTTGTGGCTACCTGCTGTTGAAATTTTGAAGCCGCCCATGAGGCCATCAACCAGGCTTAACGACTGCCATTTTACTGGCAACCGGGACCAACGGCTTAACGTGCCTTCCGAAGCACGGAAACGCTCGCAAATGTAAATGCCACAAAGTGGTCACCCATCCGAGTACCAGCCATAGTGAAAGTTGCGTAACTCAGTGATCGTTTACAGAACACTGAGACCGCGGAGCCACGAGCGCTTCACACCATGTTCTTTTATCATAGTCCTTTGAGCTGGGTTTGTTATTAACACTGTCCCCTACTACGTCTACGATTTATCTTTACTTATACTCATGTAAGATATCTATCTAAGATAAGAAAAAAAATACGGGTTGCCTTCCAGGAGTGCCGACAGAATTGAAAACAACATTTATTAATAATTTATTTACGAGTCCAGAGATATTTTATCTCATCTAAAAATATGCATACTGCGCTAAAAGAAGTTTTCTCTTCAAAAATTTACCGGGATCGACGTTAATGATGATAAAAATAAGTTCTGCACTGAAAGAGTAATTGATCACACAATAATATTTAATAAGACCTGTAGATGACCGGGATCAAGATTATATTATTTAGTAGCAAGGTATTGGATCTACCAATTAACGATCAAAAAAATATTGTCTAGACGCGTTCGCTCGCGGTCTGCTATATGCACATGCATTATGCACACACTATAGCTGCGTCTCGTAATGGTATCGCGAGTCCAGAGATTTTATCTCATCTAAAAATATGCGTACCACGCTAAAATAAGCTTTCACTTAAAAAAGTAGGTACCTACTTACCCAAGGTATAGCATCCACCTTATGATTCAGATGCATTCCACCGACTTCCACAACACCAGGCACCATAGGACGAACTCCATTCAAACTGTGGAACGTGTTTACCAACATCATTGTAATATTCCTGCTGAGAACGTCTAATCCTGGTATTTTTCTATTAAAATGTTTTTCAATTATGGCTCTCTCTTGCTCTTGTATGGAATTTTGGTACCACAGCTTAAAATATAACTGTATCATTGCATTTTCCATTCTTTGTAGAAATGACATTTCTGATGTAAACTGTGTCATCAGTGTTGGAACAATCGACGGATTATCATAAGCACCAACGCGATTGGCAGACCACGGTAGCATTGGACCGGAGCGCAGCGAAATTACAGGTGCATTCACTCCATAGACATGCAGAAGACCAAGCACACAATCACTGTTGAAATTCTCTGTTAAAACAACATCGTATTCTTTCTTGAATCTCTCAGCCAACGGGGCGTAGTCCATGAGTAAGGAACAAATTTCTAAAGCTCTCTTGGGTAGTGGCTCATACACTTTAATCTGAGCTCGAAACCCACTCAGTCCTAGAATATCTAGCCAAGTATTCTGTTTGTCGAATATGGAAAGTGAAATGTGATTTTTTGCTGTCGTGGTCATAATAAGGCTCTGAAGGCTGACGTCTTCGTAGTTTTCTATGTGCTCCTTTAACGGGAAGAACGACGCCACAGTAACTTTATGTCCAAGGTTAGCCAGCTTTATCAGCAGCGGTTCAAAGACTGAATGGTGGCTTCTTCCAGTATTTGGGAAAATTCCAAGAATATTTGCGGACTGCACTTCGCAAACAAATAACAGTAGAAAACTTCTGAATAAATTCATAGTTAATATTATTTCAAATCACCGAGTAACTTCAGTTCTAAACGACTAATGAAGTGATACGAGTTACCCAATGATTAAATAGGTCAACGTCCATCTGTATTTACGTATGTAACTTAATGTAGGTATGTGATATGTGTTATGATAAGTCATGTGATACTATCAACACAAAATATTGAAGTAAGAAAGTTACTTCCCTGCTTCACTCACTCCCTGATCACTTACCTTCAACAAACGATACAACTCATCGTTCTTGCACGTACTGTAAATAAAAGGTACCTATGAACGTAGATAACTACATAAGTCTTAACATGGATCTAAACACTAATTAAACCCGATTCAAGAGATAAGTACTATACTTAATTTGACAGATCTCTCACAATATGAATCGATTGAGAATTTGTTTTAGAGTGCTTTTTGAGAAAAAATAAATACCTATATCATTGCACTGAGTGGCAGACAAGCATACGGCTCAGCTGATGTTTATAAGTGTACCCTCAGAAAACAGAAGTTTCTGTACTTAGGTATTCAGGGTATTCTGAAGTTGTACCTAATAATACCTGCACATCAATATAGATTTAAGTAGGTAGATAAAACCTTATATAGGTATGTGGTGTATTATAGAATAGGTTAGTACGGAAAGCAGTTAGTTAATTATTACGTTAGTTATAAAAAGAAGTATGCATGGATCGCGAAGCCTGGCGATCCATCCTCTCTGACTACCCCGTCAGGGATACAGCGTGAAGATAGTTTAGTTTTTTTTTTAAATATTAGTATAAGGAGGTATGAGAGATAGGTAGAAGTTTATAAACGGAGACTTGCTGCGCAATTATGCTGATAGGATGTAAAAAGGTTAGCTGCGAAACTAAACGTTTCCACTGATGCTTGTGCCTGTCCATCTCAACACGGCAAAAAAAAGCATAGGGCAAAAAGTGGGCGTGGGTGAAAAATAGTGAAATAACTGTGCGAGAAATATACTATGAGATTCATTACACGCGAAAATAGTTGTACACAGCATGCATTCATCCAAATAAAAAACAAGACTTAGTAGAACTAGTTTCCACACAGACATTGTACGTCCGTCTGTGAGTTTCCACCAGTGTTACAGTGCATTTCCACAATAGATGTGCTATGCACAAGGATGTGAGAATTAACCTACGATAGGATTATCTATGAAGCTGCGCCGCAGCGATGTAACTGTGTGAAGAAGATGCGCAGCTCGAGCTATCCGATGTATCATCAGTAGATTGCACGTCCGTCGTCTTAAGCTGTTCCAATTTTACCCTACAGGTTGACAAGGTCTTCGCAGACGACACAATGGGGAAGAAAACGCAATTTTTTTATGTAGGCGCTGTGTTTGTTATACAAGGTTACACAGAAAACTTCATCAAGTTTCATAGAAAAACAAGGACCAAGTACCTATATCTTATACTTGGTCCTTGTAGCAAAACCTTTTTTGCTTGCGTTTAAGTTTCTTTTTTGTGGTGTATAAAACTTGAAAAATTGTATTCTACCTGGCGAGTCAATGAATTAAAGAAGGAATAGAAAAAAGAGCCACACAGCTACCCATTCTTTAATAAATAACTAAAAACTCGTGTTTTGAACGAAATAGTATAAAGATTTTATTTCAAAATTAAATTATGTAAGTAATTACATACCTACACATATACTTACGCGGCAGGCACCTAAGTCACCTTAGAGCAAGATAATTTTATGAAAACTACAAATATTTGGGTAACTAATCTGTAAATGTTAAAGTACAGATATGAATTGGTTAAAGACAGATGAAAGGACTTAACATTTATCCTTTCAAATGTCTTAGTATCTTACGGCTGTTGTAGGGGTGTGGGGTGTAAGGTCTAAGATCTTTAGGGCAGAAGCGACCTCACTTGCTAGACCTCAGTTGCAAATTCTTACTTACGGACGAGTGAACGACGAAGACGGGGTCGGGAGTTTAGAACCCAGTCGCTCCCAACAATACCAATAATTTAAAGCCAAATAATACCAGCTTCTAGATTTTTTTACCACTAAGGTGGCAGACAAGCGTACGGCTCACCTGATGGAAAGTGGTCACCGTAGCCTATGGACGTTTGCAACATCAGAGGTGCAGCATTCGCGCTGCCGATTCTTTATAAACCTAAGACCCCTTTTGAAGAATCACATACTGTAGACGTTCGGGAAAACCCAGACAGGGAGTTTATTCCACAATCTAAGCATACGCGGAATAACGCCTCTATCGGACCTAACCGCGTGCGTGTACTCCGGGCGCAAAGAAATAAAATAAAAGTGAAATCTAAGATCCAAATTCAAGGTAGGGTTTCGCAGCAACTGGGAACACACTAAGATAAAAAAGAATGTCTTAAAGCACACAAAAAGGATTGTGCAAACTCGACGTTGGAAACGTCTGTACAAGTAATAATTTTATCGCGATTAAGTATTGAAAAGTAAGTTTACAAAAGATAAGTTTCAAACCTCCGGCAAAGATAAAAATATTTATAATGCCACCAAGACGAGACTAGGTTGATGTTTGTGAAAATTCAAACCAACAAAATACAAGCGACAATTTTTATCTTATAAAAATTCTGCAGTAGATACTATACAACATTCCTTGTTCTTCGGACACAAAACGACCACAGTGGGCACTAACAATAAATACAATTATGACTTATTGGAGACAAATGAACGATTGCGACGTATTTTCATGCCGCTATCAACACTACGATCATTCTGGAACAAAAATAAATAAATTCTTATAGGTGGTCAGTCAACAGACTTGTACAATTTGGGTAGGTATATAATAAACGCACATAGAACTGCCTCGATGGTTTGAATACCGGGTCGGAACAAATATTTGTGTGATCTGTTAATGTTGATTTCGGAATTTGTTTGTCATGAATATGTATGTATTTAGAAATTTCTAAGTATGTTTATCAGTTGTGGAGATTCCATAGCACAAGCATATATTATGGCCTAGATGCCGAGGTGTAGATATATCCCAAAATATTTATATGTTCAAGTTAAAACAGTGACAATTATTATTATTAAAAAAAAATATGACTGACATACCCATATAGATATAAAAAGAATGACAATAGATAGAAAGCCAGCTTGATCCAACCCTCTCTTTGGCAGACTGTTAACACATCGGCATTCATTATGCTTGTCGGGTCATACAGACCAGGCCCTGACATCACAGGCCTTGTGTAGTATCTGAAATAGAGAAGACAGATGTGCTTTTAATGATACAGTACATTTTTTAACACGAATTCAATACGAATTCTTACATAGACTGTTAAGAATATATAAACTCGTTTCTCTAGGTTGCTCGATATTTTTTGTGGTAGTGATTTTGGAGAAGGGTCGGAAATGTGTTACCGGGAACCGGCGGCGCGCTTGTTGATTTAACCAATGAGCGCGCTCGGTAGTAGGTTTTTTTTGTCGCGGGGAATGCTGTTACGCGCCGTCATCCCTGCTTCGGGGGCAGCAGGGATGGTGTGTGGGACTCCCGGCCCTTTGGGGGCCGTCCTACCCACTAAACTCCGCGGTGTTCCACCTTCTTCCCAACCGGGTCGCAGGATAGGCCTGAGGGCTATTCACTGCGACCCGGCTAAGGGAATGCCCCAAGATGAGGCTCTCCTCGGGGGTCAGATGCCCCTCACGATCTCCCGGAGGAGATTAGTTTGTGCCCGCTTCGAGCCGTCCCCAAACGTCCCTGTGAGAACAGAGAGGGGTGAAGAGCGATCGAGCGGGCACTTGAAAGCACCCCGGAACACGAGGGGTGCCAGCCACCTAAAGGCCTTTGTGAACGGGGTCCCCCGACCTTCCGCCCACGGCCACAAACTAGTCTGCGACGAGCCGGGACTCCACCCGGCGCCGCCCTCGCGAATGCTGGCGGGACAGGAGCGTGAGTCCTGCTCGTTGCCGAACCCGCAACTCCTCTGTTTTTGCCGCCATCACCTCGCTGGCGAAGGAGGCGACGGCGGCCCAGCATTGTCGGCTTTCGGCCATGGCTTGCACCACGGCCGGCAGCGACAAATCCATCCCAACAATGCCCCTGAGGGCATTGCGAGGCCCGTCCCAAGCCGCACACACGGCCGCAGTGACCCCATTTGGGCAGTGACGGCACACGGGATCCGGCTCCACGGTAGTGGAGAGTATTGGCTATGTGATGGGGCAACTCATAGAATTAATTTAGATTTACATATATGTATTTTCATGCATAGAATACATTCGTCATACTACGGTATAACCTGCAAGGCTGTAAGTACTCGTATGTACCCGGCAGAAACTCCCGGCCTGTCTTTGGAGCCGTTTCGGGACGACCGTCTAGCGGCTTTCAAACGCGCACCCGGCTAGTGACCGTAGGCGGAAATTCGGGTCTCGTTCGGGGTGCCTTCTTACGCCCGCTAAACAGCACTGCACTAAGGAAAAAACCTGACAGTCCAGGCTTTCAAACGCGTACCTGGTTAGAGTGATCGTTGGTGGATCGGGTCTCGTTCTGGGTGCCTTCTAATGCCCGCTCGGCAGTTCTGCACTAAGGAAAAAACCTGACCAGCGGGGATATACTGTTTGGATTGTCGGGTATGGTTGGTTGGGAGGGTAGACAGCAGATCATTTTAAACAAGGCTTAAAAAATTAACTATTTATGATTTTGGAAATTACTGAAAATTTAAGAAAATAAGAGTGTATTGAAAATGAAAAAAAATAATGAAAAAATTGTCTGCAATTATTTGGATGAGCAGCAGTTTGATTCTAGCTAGACTATGTGTATTTATAGCCCTGGCATACTATCGTACATTAGCAATAAATCTATCAATACTTGGTTAATGATGCAATTCAGGTCATCATTAGCATAGTTTGGTTACCAAACTTTTTTGGACTGCCTCTGTGGCGTCCGACTGCTACGCAAGACGTCGTGGGTTCGATTCCCACCCAGGATAAAACTTTGTGTGATGAGCACGACGTTTTATTCTGTGTCTGGGTGTTATTTATCTATAATATGTATGTATTTAGAAAAATATAAGTATGTTTATCACTTATCTAGATCCCATAACACAAGCTAATATTAGCTTACTTTGGGCTAGATGGCGCTGTGTGAAAAGGTGTCCCACAATATTTATTTATTATTTATACCACATGAGCACATGTATGATTGTACATGATGTAGTATACAGGGTGGATTTTCGAGACAGGGCAGTGGGGGCAGGCACCATTATCATTATAGTTACAGGTTAACATTCTTAAATCTAAGGTATCTTGAACAGCATTCACATATTTAAAAAAAAACTTACAGTAAGCAAAAAATATCATAACCACAAAAAAAAATATTGCATTAGATTCTATTTTATGTGGGGAGCAAAAGTCTATTGGCCTATTTAAGGTATATGTACTAGAAATTACCAATAACACCAAAACTTTCTCATTATCTCAAAATTCTACCTAAATCAATCCAGATTTTTTACAATAAATACACTGGCAATTATGTCATTTTAACAAGAAACTGTTATTGTTTATATTACCAAAATATAAGTAATATTAAAGCCAATGAATGTTTCATCTGCTTCAATTGTGTTTAGTTGGGTGTGACTAATCTAAGTCCACTTTGAGTACCTACATCTATCCTAGAGCCACACAAGTTAGTATAGTTTGATCACTACCACTGTACCACTCATACAATTTTGTATGCAGTGAGCGGTACAGCGGTTGAGGTCAAACAATAGTAGAAATAAATTCCAGTCCCATTACTATTGGCTTTTATAGTTTTGCACTTTTATACAGTCACAGCACAAAATTTAGAAGAGGCAGCTAAAATAAAATGAAAACAAAATAATAATTTACATAATAATACAATGGTATTTAACTTGTGGGTCAAGTATAATTCATTGTTTTTATATGAAACACTGGATTACAAAGAATATAAGGTCAAAATGTCATAGTGAGGCAAGGATATTGTGTAAGTTTGACACCCACAATGATGTCGAAAATATAAAGCCCAACCAAGTGCTCCTATGAATATGCTAGTTGCAATTTCCAAACATTATTCTAGTTTTGTATGAGAAATATTAAAACATGAGTGTTAGATATTATCTCCTCACAATTTTTTATCATAAGGTCTCACCACAGGGGATGCCGACGACCGTGCGAAGTGGAGGAGAAAATGTAGGCAAGCGGACCCCGGGCGTCGCGAGACGCAACTGGGACAGACGCTCGGATGATGATGATGAATTTTTTATCATAAGACAGCTCTAATCTAATAGGTCAACTTTTTATAGCAGATATCGAGATGCTATACACTGACCTTGATTTTATTCACGACTGTCCTTGCTACTACCACCACCAAATTATTACCATGACATTCATAACATAACCTACTATAATCGAATATTACCTGTGAATGTGATACAGAATTAATGGAATGTTTATCAGCAGCGAAAACCATTCTCCAGATAATAAAAACAACAAGTTTATTAATAAATGCAGTAGATATTCCGGTAACACCAACTAAAAAAAAGATATACGAAGGTTATTTTGAAGAACTTTTTCATACACTTTCGTTATTATTTCGTGCCTAAATACGGACCGGGTTCAGACTATTACATTGATCTATTGGATTTTTATAATCTGTTTTTAATTCATCAAACGCTATAACATGGAATATGGAAAAAAATATTAGGAATGCGTCTACAATTAACGCTACAATATAAGAAAAGGCTGGAAAATTAAACGCCATTTTTACACAATTGTAGGAATGGGATGACTTGACATTAATGACAGTACAACTCATAACTTTTTTATTAAATTATTTTATGGCCTGGTAAATTAAGATCATTTGGCCAATCTTATTTTATAAATAACATTTTTTCAATATTATTATTATCTTCTAATTCTTCTATAATCTTTGTCGATGTCAAGTCTAGTCATAGGTATTATGTCCTTGTCTTATTTTTATTGAGTCATTGTGTTATCAAGGCTTTTAGTGGAATTTGCACGTCAAGTTGTAAAATAGCTTTTCACTGCAATATAACATTGTCTTTCTCTATAGCACGTTTATAAAACTTTATGTCTAAGAAACTACCATTTTTACACATAAAATAAGGTTAATGCACTAGTTTTGGCAAATAATATACAGTTAACCAAAATCCCGCTCAAATCCCTACAAATCATAACATAAGTCACAGGTTAGGGGTAAGTTTGGAGTACGAGAATTTGACCTCAATATAAGCTCGGTAGGTAGGTACCAGTACCAGATACCACAATGTAGTCCGGTCAATTTAGACATTCGAAGTTACATAAAGTCCCAACAAGCTGAATTTCTGTGAAGTTGTTTAAAACATAATTATAAACAATGTCTCCAAGTTCCCCATCATTCCCGTTTAAGGAAAAAAATTTATTCAAGGTCAAAGGTCAAAAAAATGAGTTTTTCGCGATTTTCAGCAAAACGGTAAGTTTTATCTAAAAGTACGTCAGACAAAAATTGTAGATCATAAAATTATCTATAAAAAATACCTCAATACTTTTTTTCTTACGAGCCACCGTTTCTGAGATATAACGATTCAAAAAGTTATATAAGTTGTTATCGTCATAATATGCACACGTTTCCACGCCACCTATGAGGTAGTGTACTTAGCGCGTTTTTTTTAACGTGGTTTCCCCAGTAGGCCTACTCCACCGGTCAGTTGTGATCCTGTTTAATGTAAAACTATTGCAAAATAACGGAAATTTTCAAAGATTGGGAAAGATAAAAGCGATGTAAATTAAATTGCGCCAATAGCGATGTATCGCATGATACTTCGTCGGAGTCAAACGAATCTTCCATTGTTTGTGTTTCAATATTAGAGCACGACCGGCCTTGACAATTTGTGCATGCCAAAGAACAAAACAGTCCGACTTTTTTGCAACCACATTTAGCACTGCATCCCTTTTTGCAGTTGCAAAAAATAGTGTTCAGCAGTTTTTCCGGCGCAGGTGGAAGTAAAGTTTGAACTGGCTTAATATATTATTGACCAACTTCCAACCCCAGTCTGTAGGGTCTAGCTGATTACCAAGCCACACTTGAACTTGGTAATATACTCGAAAAAGATGTTGGTGAGCAGCAACTGAGGTTGGAGGAAGACAAGCTAATTGAACTTGTTTTTTATTTTTAGTATTTTTAACAAAACATGCATATCGATGCTTATCTAAACAGGTAGTTTTTTTAGGAGCTCCATACATAGAAAGAAGAAAGCGGATGCCGTTGGTAATAACTTCTTGTTGAGTTGAATTAGTCTTTTTGAAAACTTCAGCACATTGAATTAAATCTTGTTTATCAAACATTTTGAAAACTGCTGTTTTACCCCTCCTGTAAAATGCAGATGTCGTATCAAAGCCAGTTATTGCGTGTAAAAATAGTACATGATCTTGACACTTTACAAAAGTTAATAAACTTTTTGATGAATATATATCTGATTGATGCTGAGCTTTTCCTGGTTTTAAGAAAAAAATAGTTTTTTCAGCTGGCGTTCGAGCAGTGAGTAATACAAGTAAGTCAACATCTTCACCAACAACAATAGTTGTTTTTGTCAAATTGAATTGCTCTATTGCTGTTTCAATAATCAATACATCAGCATCATTATTAGCTTGTTTTACCAATATATTTTCAGCCGTAAACTTTTCTTTCAACTTTGAAATGAACCGAGACTTGTTGTGGGTATTTGTAAGAAATTTCTGTTGACTGGTTGGGACTGTCATAAGTTCATCAAATAAAATATCAGAAGATGAAGATGTTGCTAAAGTTCGACGACGTTGTTCTGCAGCTTTGATATTTCTCGTGCAATCATCATAGCCATCAAATACGACAGTAACTCTGGAACCAAAATGTCTACGTACATATTGAACGTATGTATCTAAGATAACGTTGAATGTTTCTTCGCTATCCCACACAACGCGGTGTAGTAAGTATCCTCCGTCAATGATGTATGTCGCATTAGTTATAATATCAATATTTACTTTTTCAAAACAATCGTAAATGGTAGATTTCTGTGTTTTACGCATCCCGATGTCATCAAATAACGATAAAAGGTAGGGAGCTAATTCATATTCAAAATATTTTTCTATTTCATCTTGAAATGCTGCAGTAATACTCATGCGTTGGAACAATAATACAGGGTCAATAGGTACTTTTTCTTCATGAACTTTTACGGAACTAGTCATAGCTAAGAGAGGAACAACTTTATCAGCGCGTTTTAATTTAATATTATTGAATGTCAGTCCTGTCATTTTTGCCATAGAAGCAAGCCCAACTTCACGAGCTTTATAGCAATTAATTTTATCGTCACCAACGACACCACTCGCAATAGAAACAATTTTGTTAACCTCTGGAAAAGGATCATGCGTTGAGAACCACTCTAAAAGTCTTCGTATGTCTTTAGCATCTTTTTTTACTCGTGAATCACTTGCATCAACATGCTGCTCGGTCGTATCCATCCTAACATTAGCGATATCTTCTAATTTGTCACAAACTGTATTCATAGCATGCATACTATAAACCCATTTACTGATGACGCTCTCTTTTGTACTTCTCCCTCGAGCAATACCTCCATCTGTCTTCATAGCTTTCATCATAGACTGCTCGATTACCATGTCCGTTGAAGTTCCACAACTTAATTTGTCTGAACGTCTAACTGTAAAAAATCCTCCTGAAAACTTTTCATAAACTTCTGGATCCATCAAATTCTGTAATTGTTCCATATCCTGCAAGTAAAGGTGTGCAGATTTAGCATAAGGAAAATGTCCAGACGCGTGAAAATAAGGAAGCATTTCTTTGACGCAGTTTAAATGAGCTTTCCAATCCCCCATACGCTCAGCTCTTAGGAATTCTTTAGCAATGGAAACCATACAAAAATATTGAATCCAAAGTTTTGCAGTTGGTCCTCGTTCCTCATATTCTTTAAGTTTTTGATTATATTTATTAAGTAAAGCTCCAGATACTTCATCGTCATTTTCAATATCATTGTATGAAAGAGTATTACCTAATATATGCTCGATATTCATGATTAGATCTGCATCCATTATGTCATTCATTTCAACTTCTTTTAATATTATAATTGCCAAAGTAAGCTGAAGTAGTGTATGAGCTCGAACAGCTCTTGCGTAAGCATGACCATTGAGCATTTTTTCTAATGATTTTGACGGATAGATCTCTGCTAGTACTTCTTTCATGCCGCTTCCTTGCATAATATGACCAATTGCTCCCATAAAAGACATCGATAAATGAAATGATCCAAGTCTGATGATGATTTTTGATAATTCAGAGCCCTCAGGTGCGGCTGATACAATTTCTCGAGCTTTAGCATACAGGGGCTGATCGAAAGTCACGATGCATACAGTGTGGCCATACCGTTTTGCATTCTCTAATGCACAAAGTAAAGTCGTATAGATAGTATTATAGTTACTGGCTGGTTGGTGAATAAATGGTAAAAATGAAATTTGAGATTTAGAATAATTTGTATGATTATTTGTTAAACGTTCAATAAAACCATTCCAACCGGGTAAAGACTCATTTTTCCATTTTCCATAAAACCATACTACATCAGCTTTTTTCAGAAAAGATACTGTTTTAGTTCCATAAACAAAATCTTTAACATTTATTTTACTGTAGCCTACTACACCGTCATTTGTATAAGTCTGTATCGGCACATGAGCTTTTGCCTTGAAATCATTTGCTGAAGGAGTTTCTTTTATTCGTGGCATAGGTTCTTCTAGTAAAACTGAATGTTTTGGAGTAACAATTTGAATAATACCCATTATGTGGAGCGTGTTATTGCCGTCTAGCGTATTTACATTAATATCAGCATTATCTGCAACGTATTGAATAAGAGTGCCACTTTCTGGTGGTAGGACATGAGGAGGACGATGGAAAACTGCTGCTGCCTCGTACATTATTGTATCATTATAAGAAGCACATAAACCAAAAGCCGAAAAGATTTGTATAAGACGTTTAGACCCGAACCTTCGATGAAAAAAAACTGCGAGGCCTAATTGTAATTTAGATTTAAAAGACCTTGGTCGAACAGCACTCATGATACAATGGCAAATATTTGTGCATATTAATTTTAAATGATCTAAATTTGATCGTTTATTTTTTAAAATCACTCGTTCCACAAGATATGTCAATGATTCTGGGATTTCATTATTTAAATCTTTAAACATGCGACTTGGTGGAGGGTAGTTAGAATTATCAAATACTGCGGTTTGAATATCTTCGCGAATAATAGCTGCAGCTGCGTCTAGGACTCTCAATCGTTCTTCTGTTTTATTCATTTTTTTTTTCGTACCAGGCTTGATTCAAAATATGATGATGATTATCCACTAAGCATATGAATGTTGATGCTCCCGATTTCTCAGTGATAATAAGTTTATCACCATACTTTACTTTTAGTCGTAGCTTAATCGTTCTGTTATCTAGAGTCGTAGTTTTGCAAACCTCTTGTAATTCGTTCAAAGTGAACTGACAGTCATCGCTATTTTCAATGTAAGTAAATATTTCCTCCATTGCCAAATTCGTAGCTTCGTCTTTAGGACGACCCATTTTAGCTCCAGTGGAAGGTTTTAAAAAATTAGCATAGCAATCTCGATGATACTTAGCTTCAGCAGCAACTAAATCATATTGAAATTCGACTCGAGCAAGAACAGCTTTTGCTAAAGCATCGACACGAGCCCGAGCTGTTTCCAGAACTGAATCTTTAAATTGAAGTGTACTTACTTGGCTGATTCGACGCCGAAAATCTGATAATTTTCTTCTTTCACTCTCTTCATTTAATTTCTCGCCACAAAATAAGCATAGTTCTTTGAAACAAAAAGCTGATTCACTGATACGTGATCTAGTACGAGGAGGACTTGCTGTGGATGTACTGGCTTCTTGTTCTTCACGTTGTCTTTTATTAGCTGCAGCAATAGAAGACTTTCGAGTATAATTTTTACGGCAATTTTCATGTATTGTCACAGATTTCTGATTTTTGAGATATTCCGAAAAATCATCAGCTCTTTCGATACTTGCATTAATTAATGTCTTCATACCACGTTCAAAAGTAACAACTTCACTTTCAATTAAAAGTTTAGTACAAATAAAACAATATTCAGACATTTTTAATATAAAACTCAAAACAGCACAATATAGGTTAGGATAAAGACGTGTTTTCACTACAGAGTGACGCTCAAGACTAACGGTATTTCATTTATTATAGCAGGTATAAGACCCTCGCCACGCACACAATAGAACAAGAAACAGATGTCTCGAAGTTACACTGGCTTTTTGACCTGATATTCTTATAGTTAAAACTTATGTATATTTTATATTGTAAGTATAAGTTACAATGACCGATAGAAAAATATTTAAACATTTAATATATAATATTTATATATATATATATATAAAATATAACAACTCTAGATGTATATACGTGGCGTACTCATGCATATTATGACGATAACAACTTTTATAACTTTTTGAATCGTTATATCTCAGAAACGGTGGCTTGTAAGAAAAAAAGTATTGATACATTTTTTATAGACAATTTTTGTCTGAGGTACTTTTATGATAAAACTTACCGTTTTGCTGAAAATCGCGAAAAACTCATTTTTTTGACCTTTGACCTTGAATAAAATTTTTTCCTTAAACGGGAATGATGGGGAACTTGGAGACATTGTTTATAATTATGTTTTGAACAACTTCACAGAAATTCAGCTTGTTGGGACTTTGGACCGGACTAATGAATGGATTCAATGTAACTTGATCGCTCTCTGCTTTGTGCTAGAAATCAACAGGTTCTATTTGTTTACTACGTATATAGCACGTAAAACTAGTTAAAACGTACATTATGTTGATTTGATGATAATGTTTTCATCTTTCCTAAAATAAATATCCATCACGCCTTATCCTTGAAGGGGTGGCAGAGGCATATTATTTGCCCACTTTTCACCGTGTGACGTCACCCATCCGACGATCAGCCATAGTGAAAGTTGCGTACCTCAGTGATCGTTTACCGAACACTGAGACCGCGAGGCTATTACGTATTACAATACAACAAAACAATTCAAAGCGACCGAGACACAGTGGCTTTCAGCAAACCTTTTGACAACTCTACCTTTTATCTCGATTTACGCGCCCCGTGTCATTGAATATTATAATGTGAGTATATTATTTTTTGTATATCGTAGGCAATTTTAGTTTAATAGTAACAAGATTTTTGTACAGAAAAAATCGATGCAGAAGAGAAAGGGTCCGAATTATAGTCAGGTATAGGTATAGGTACAGAACTTTCAAATCTTCATCGTTTTTTTATTAAGCCTTATGGCAACGGTAATATAATAATCGCAAAGGACTGGCGAGAAACGTGACTTGGTCGTAGACAAAGTAACCAACTTGGTTTTATCATTATTTGAAATACTTGTTTAAAAAATTATAGAAAAAAATTAAAAACGTCAAATTTCTATACTTTTTATCTTTTTATCAAAAATATTATTATTTTACATTAATTTTTTTTTTAATTTTACACATCATATTTTTAAATCTGGTTTACACATCACATTTTTTTTTTCACATCACACTTTACATAATAAATATAAACAAAAAATTCCTATTTTTTCAAAAAGAGTAATTGTTGTAAATATATATGAGACACAACTCGTTGTACATGTATGCGACGAATCGATTCGAGGACATTTGGCGGGAAGAGTGACAAGTGCGGACGCTTGCTTTATATTATTTTCTAAAACTAGTGCATTTATCTTGTTTTATGTGCGGGAGTGGTAGTTTCTTGGACATAAAAGTTGTGTTAACGTGCTATAGTGAAAGACAATGATATATATGCAGTGAAATGCTATTTTCTCTCTTGCCGCGAAACGTCCACTGACAACCTTAGTATAAGAATCACCATTATACTGAGGGCAAAGACCAGGACGGACAATGAGGACACGACATCGACTGGACAGGACTAATTAGAAAATAAGATTGAAGAAATATGATATAAAAATAAGATTTGGCTAAAAGGTCTTAGGAACCAGGTCATTAAATAAATATTAAAAAAAAAAAGAATCGATGTGATACAAGTACTTTCCATTCGATACCGAGTAGGTATCGCATTAAAATTTGATACCTAAAGTACTCAGTATCGTTACAAAAGGATCGAGTACGTGTATTTACTTGTATCGAAGCATCACTAGTGTGTTGTGACTGCTGATGAATTACGAACGTTGACATTGTTTGAATTTGAAAAACTTCTATAAAGATTTAAAGCATATAATATTATGTTATAGTCATTGAATTGGCCAAATAAAGCGCTTATTTTAATATTTCAAGTGTCATTGTGATAAGCTTTAAACTAAATATAAACAAAGATGGACCGACGTAAGTAATATTCATGTGATTTCTATAAAAGTGCACTTTAGCTTCTTGTTGAACGGACTTATTTACTGACTTTCAATATTGTCATCAACGATACTTCTTTTATAATTGAACGTCATGTTGATTTGATGACAATGTTTTCGAATTTCCCAGTTTCCACTGTGATTCTTGTACATATAATGGACTAGCTGACCCCCACGGCTTCACCCGCGACATTCTTTAAACCCTCGTCGCATCCTTTTGGTCCCGTCGTCAATTAATTTTACAATAATCTATAAAAAGTTGCCCGATATGTAAACTTATGATTACTGCTCCACTCTCCATTGTAATAGCCTTCCTCGATAAATGGGCTATCCGACACAAAAATATTTTTTTAATTCCATCAAATTCTGAGATTAGCATGTTCAACCAAATTAACTCTTTAGCTTTATAATATTAGTATAGATTTTATTTGAACATTTTAGAAGCAGCAGTCATAATAGAAAGCTTCATAAGCAACTGGAACAGCGACTTCCCAAATTATACATTGACTGCTGTAGATTTAAAGAAGCCCCATGCAGTGATGGGAGCTTTATTTCAAGTATTTGATAGACTTGGGATTGATAGAGATGCTGTACTTGCTGTAAGTATAAAATATTAATGGTTATAGTTAAGTGATTGACGCAGCTAGTAAAAATATGAAAACAAATTTTAGTATTGTAATAAACTGAATTTTTTAACTATATTGTTTTTTGGTAACCATTATACTTATCAATGTGTTCTAAATGCAACTACAATTAAAATTAAGACTGCAAGAAATAAATAAGAAGCCGACAGCAAAAGAAGAATTAATGGATTGGAAGTCTGGTGATCTGTCCACTCTGACCTCTTCATCTGGGATACAGGTAGAAGATAGTGAAGTCTAAATAAATATAATGCTATAATTTTCTTTCCAGCCCCCGCCTGAAGAACAAAGAACTGAGAACACAGTTTATTATGCAGACCTGCTTCCCGTTATTAACATGACTCGTGTAATCAACCATTTAGTGCCTGTAATGCCCCAAGTAGATGCCAGCATCAGTATCAGTCACTTTTTACAACCCACAGCTTCTACATCCCATTCTATATTACTGGTGTTGTTTAATCTGCTGGTGTTCAATGAGGGCCGTTTAAGAGATATTGCACCTTTTGAAGAGGAACTGTTTGCAAAGACTGAGCAGGTTAGTTGTAATTTGGCTATGTTAAAGACTGCAGTTAGTGTCTGATGGGAGTTTAATGATGCAACCTAGTTTTACACTGGAATGAGATAAATTGGTAAAGCAGTAAAGTGTTTATTGGAATGGATAATGTTTATCTTGGGAAATGTGGAGTCTTTGATTGCTTTTTGCATGTCTTACCTTTATATTGGGTTCAGCTTTGCCCTAGCACTTCGACCCTATTGGATCTTTTGGGTGGTAGCCCTTCTCAATACTCATTCCCCCTAACACCAGTAGAATATTTATAAACTTAAATTTAGTATTATGTTTTTTAAAGTTTATATTTAAGATGTGCATGTAGTCTTCTGTAGTTCTTGCATGTGCTTCTTGCAATTATTGCCACTCAGGTAATTTTGTTATGCCATATGAAAACCCATTTGTCATACCAAGCCCATCAACTTGTATAGTGCTATTCTAGACTTGAAATATTAATGTATTCTGTTATTATTTGCCAGGTAAAAGCTTTAGAAGAGAAGAAGAACAAACTACTGGAACTACTTAATGACCAGTCTGAAGAGAAAGCTAAACGGTCCCTGAGATTGGAAAAGGTAACAAGAGTTTATTGACCTAATCATTGATAAAGTTTCATATCATACATTATTTCTCTGAAGCCTAAATCCAAGAAGGCATAGGTACAGCCCTAATATAAACTCACAGTATGTTAGTAGTTGTAATTATAGATATGTAATTGGTGGAGAGGCTAAACTTCCGCTATCAGGTAGCTTAGGAGATAACAAGTTTGGTCCCATATAACAAGGTAGTAAGCCTAAGCTCCTGCTCTCTGGTAGTGTTGGGGATAGAAATAGTTGATTCCCTCAACTATTTCTATCTCCAACACTACCCAAGGAGGAAGGGAGGCCAAGCTACCCCATAAATAATTACCCCAAAAAATGATATCTAACATCAAAAATCCTTTTTCTTTTCTTATATTGGTTCCATTATTTCTGGATGATTCTACCAACATCTTGGTGGAGAGCATAAAATAGCATTTGTAATCAATTTAAAATTCTGTTAACACTCAATAGATTTACAATTCTGTTCTGGAACTCGATGGCACAGGTAGTGAAGCAGGTATTAAAATATTATGATTAAAAATTGTTAATAGTTATGAATAAATATTGTTAATAGAGATATATTTAACAAGTTAGCTAATAGACCAAGTCATTAGTTCAATTTGGAGATCAGATAAAAAGAAAATCCCTCAATGGATTTACAATTTTGTTTTATTTACGATTTAATTTAACAATATACTTGAATGATTTTCTTTATATATAAAGAAAGTGATACCTATACAAAAATATTTAGCTTGCTGCAGATATAACTCAATATGAGAAAGATTTAAAAGAAGAGACAGAGAGACATGACGAAGACAAGCAGGAAGCAGAGGCTATATTGAAAGAGCAGAAGCAAGCAGAGATGGTCTTGGAACAGAAGAGGAGTCACAGGGATGAGCTCATGGATGAAGTGGATAAGAAAAGAGCTTTAAGGTAATAAGAAGTTTACATGTTTTATCTAATTGACCATGAAGGTTAATATTTGTTCTATGTTTGTGAATATGTTGGTATGCCTGTTCCATTTTGAGGTACCTAAGTTATGTGGGCATTAGCTAGTTAAAAGTAACTAATCTTTATGCTGCATCCATTTTGGGGTAGTCAGAGAGAATTGATCGCCAGAATTTGTGATGCATGCATCCTTCTTTCGCTTCCGGCAGATTCAGTAACCAATTTCATACATTCACATCTGGTATTAGAGTAGACATTTTAGTTTTGAGTTATCTGCTGCTGTGTTCTTCCTATGTAAGTAGAGAGACTTAACTCCTTTTAGTTAAAATCAACATAGAAATAAACTATTATATTTATTTTCTACCAATATTCAAGGGTTTATGATGCTGAGGATGTGAAACACAAAGCCGACCAGGCTGCCCAGAATGTCCAAGAAGCTGAGGAGAAACTGGAGTCCTTGCGAGCCACACTCATGCAAAAGGAGAACAGTCTCAAGAATCTGCAGACCATCAAGCCTAACTTGGATACTGCTAATAATTTGTTGCAAGAGATTATGAAATTGTCAAATAATTTGAGGTGAGTTCTTTTGACTATTCAATTCAGTGCAAAAAGTCGGTTGTAAGATTGGGTCCCTGGTACTGTGTTTTAAGATGACTATCATATGGGATCCTTCAATCAATCGATAATCCTGTGATTTGCTTAAATGTGTGTTTACAATAGTCTTCTTTCTTCAATTTAAGGGCTTTTTCAGTTGCTTCCAAAACCAACCTGGACTATTACTACAAAACATCAGAGCTAGAGCAGAGCTGCTAGAGCAGTTATTATTAGAATTTTAATTTTCACAATGTTAGACATATGTTAAAAGAAATTACGTCGACTTAAGACGTAAAGAGGAGGGTTAATTCGTCAGTTTCGAGCAGGTCACGGTGGTGTAGTTGGTGCGTTGAACCAGAAGACGCTGGTTCGAGTCCAGCTCGTGACTGAAAATGTTTCCACTTAATTTTTTTTTTTATCAAATATTAAAAGTTTATTATCTTATACTTTTAGGTATGCTAAAGTTAATACTCATTTTTTAATGTTAATATATAATTCTACAAAAAAGGTGTTGCATAAAAATATGTGCAATGTTTTAGAGATTTCGAGACTGGAGATTTAGAATCTGAAAGTAAAGAAGGTGAAATAGATGTCTTGAATACAGAGGCTTGCGAACTACAAGCTCAATTGGCTGAACTGCAGGCTGCCAGGTAATGGAACTATAAGAATTATTACTAACCTTGGCTTTATTTATTATTATTTATTGTACACACATTATATGACATAGGGTCTGCTTATTTCTGAATAGAAATCTCTTCCATCAACCGTGTACATAAAGTATATATAAATATACAGTTATATATAAATACATAACTATATATTTATATTTAATTAGCAAGAATCCAAAACATACCCATAATCCAAATACACACATAATAGTAGATTATGGTACAAATGTGTAAAGTTAGTGATTACCACAGAGGCGCTATTGAGAGCCTAAAGTCTAAAGAGAGCCGAAGACGGTAATCACCAATACACACGTGTATCATACGACAGTTCTTAATACTTACTTATGAATAATATAATACTAAATAAAACAAATTAGTTTTTTTTATGCGCGCGCATTGACGACAAGTAAAGAATGAGGTTTCTTTTTTTGTTAAAGTTGTTGTTTATAGTTTTAAACAGAGAGAAAACAAAAGTTTTGTTTATTATACACGTACAAGAAGATCTATTTAAATACGAAATTGCATGAAATGAACCAGCAGGTAGGTATATTAATTTATTTGTTCTATTGAACGCGATCTTTTTTGTATCGTTTTTTTAAGAATAATGCAACTCTACCAATATAATAAAAAAAAAACTATTATCCCACTTGTGATTTAACAACAATCAAAAAACCACCAGTTTGATAATAGGTATCATTATGTGCCTAATTGCGGTGAGATATTATGAGTAAGTGTATTGAAAACAAATAATTATATAAGTAACTAGATGTTCATCAGTCAAGGGTCCACATTCCCGCAGCAGAGGAGCACTGAAGTTGTACAACGTTGGAGTACCTTGGGAAAGAATTGCTTTGGATGTTGCGGGCCCGTTTCTAACATCAGACTCCGGGAATAAGTACATTTTGGTGGTGAGGGATTACTTCACCAAATAGCCGGCAATTAAGGGCACGGCAAGGAAGCGACCACCATAGCGGAAAAAATTGTAAATGAGGTATTCTGTCGGTTTGGAGTGCCACTTGAAATTCAGCGACCAGGGCAGGAACTTTGAGTCTATGGTCTTTCAAGAAACTTGCCGGATAATGGGTTTGCATAAAACGAGAACTACGGCATATCACCCACAATCGGATGGAATGGTCGAAAGATTCAACCAGACACTGGAAAGACACTTGGCCAAAGTTGTCGAGAGTCACCAGAAAGATTGGGACCGACACATTCCGCTCTTTTTGATGTCGTATAGGTCCGCCACTCATGAAAGTGTAACTTTGGGAGAGAACTTCGTCTACCAGCAGATCTTCTAACTGGGCGTCCTCCAGACTCACCTAGATCCATCACCGAGTACGCGAGCGAGTTACGGATTCGGATCGACGATGTTCACAAACTTGTTCGTGAACACGGGCTTCAAGCTAGTGAAAGGATGAAAACTCGATATGATCAGAGATCAAACCAAGTTGGGTTTGATGAAGACTCATTGGTGTGGTTACATAATCCTATGCGGCGGAAAGGGAAGTCCCCAAAGCTATCCCCTAACTGGGAAGGACCGTATAGAGTGGTTACTAGAATCAATGACGTCATGTATCGAATACAGCGGAGTCCTCGTAGTCCCTGCAAGATAGTTCACGTTGACCGACTTGCCAGATATGACGAGGATGTCTTAGGAGGGGGTAGTGTTACGCCGGCGCACTAGTGAACAACTTTAAACGTCATTTTCTGGGCCTTTTGCGTTCCCAAGAGCGTTCAGCAGGCTGAAAAGGCCGGTTTCAGGCCGTTTCCGAGGAGGCTCTATCACATAACAAATTATCCTAATTTCACCCCAGTTGCCGTTGTTTTCAGGCGCCTGAAACATGTTTTCAGTTCGTTTCAGGCTACCCCCTATCACATGCAATCATAACCTTAAAACCCTTTTCAGGCGTTTTCAGGACCCCTTATGGGCCTTTGAAGCCCACTTCAGTATATGGCGAAATTTTAAGGAGTGACAAGGATAGCAGTATTAGAAAGAGAGAGTTCCAGAGCTATTGGACAGGAAAAGCACTGTAAAAAAGAGATAGCTACACTAAGAACATTCTAGAACTATGTGATGGAGGTAGCACCAGAAGGAACAGCAATAGGTCGAGAACCTTTCGGCACATACCGAAGGAGCAACTAGTATCGTGTGGAACATTCTAGAGATGTACCCGATTGTAGGTACCGAACGAATTGACTGCCTCTGTGGCGCGGTGGGAGTGTATCCGACTGCTACGCAAGAGGTCCCGGGTTCGATTCCCGGGTCGGAACAAATATTTGTGTGATCCACAAATGTGTGTTTCGGAGTTTGAGGTGTTTGAATGAATGAAATATCTTTATTCATGTAGGTCACAAAGTAACACTTATGAACGAGATTATTGCTTCTACATTTACATTTACTGCCAGATTCGCAAAGCAATAGGTAGAGCCTGAGGTAGAACCTGTCAATAAAACTCATGGCCACTCTTTTTTAACCGCCAGTAATTACATTAGTTTGATGATGACATGATGTTTGACAATAATATAGTAATGAATTTATACAAAACAAAAACAAAATCAATGTTATGTTTAAAATCATATCAAAAATAGAGAAGAGAAGAGCTATTCTAGTTGCCAGTTCTAAGGGCAGCCTACGCTTTAAGAAGAATCTAGCAAGAAAGTAATGGATGCTCTTTTAAAATGTATGTGTGGCTTACAACATTAAAATTACACTTACATTGTTCCTTTAGATTTATGTGAGAACAGTCGACTAAACTAAGTTTAACTCAAATTACATATTTGTATATTAGTTATTACCGGAACTAAACGCAGCCAATTTAGAAACCTTTAGTTGTCTGACCTTTAGTTTCCTATGTATAATATGTATGTATTTATAAGTATGTTTATCAGTTATCTAGATCCCATAACACAAGCTAATATTAGCTTACTTTGGGCTAGATGACGCTGTGTGAAAAGTGTCACACAATATTAAAAAATAAATAAAAATGTGGTATCACTGGTACCTATTAGTACCCACCCTACGAACGTAACAATACATACAATCAAAATCAAATCAAAATCAAAAATCTTTATTCATGTAGGTCACAAAGTAACTCTTATGAATGTCAAGAATACTGCTTCTACATTTACATTTACTACCAGATTCGCAAAGCAATAGGTAGAGCCAGAGAAAGAACCTGGCAATAAAACTCATGGCCACTCTTTTCTAACCGCCATTTGACACAGTTTGATTAACATGATATTTGACCAATTATACAGTAAAGAAATTATACAAAAAAAAAACAAAATAAATGTTGTGTTCATTAAAATTACACTTACATAGTTCCTTTGAATTTATGTGAGAACAGTCGACTAAACTTAGTTTGCCTTAAATTTAAATAATATTATTTGTAACAATTGCTATAACAGCTATGAGCTGACCGGTCCTAACACACGGCACCCGTTCACGGGTATGACGCATATATCAGCCATCGCCCTATTCAACCGTATTGTAGGGAACAAGGCGACCCGATACATACGCCACCACTGCCAGGACACTTAGGCGAGCATGACATACCCAAAAACTACACAGCAACTACCATGTCAATTTCAAAATTATAAATAAGTCTACATAGTGCTCACACAATAACAAAGTCAAATTTCATATAATTATGTAAATTAGTTATTACCGGGACTAAACGCAGCCATACCTTTAGTTGCCTGGCGTTTCAAATTATTTATACTGGAGAATGTAAATAAAAATAATGTAAAATAAAAAAAATACAACATATATATGCAGATTCAAGACAAGTAGATAATATAACACAAGATTCATTTGAATCCTAAATAGCTCGAGCGAAGAGCAAGCAACTCATTTCCATTTATTTTTATCATTCAAATAATCATTAATTGTGTAATAAGCCCTTTTCAAGAGGTGCGTCTTAATTTCCGCCTTAAATTTATGTAACGCAGGTTCATAATGTCTAAAGGAATTTTCTTATATAGGCGTACGCCAATTCCTGCAAAAGAGTCGTGAACCTTTTGTAAACGATGATGCGTTCCAATTAATTTATGCTTATTTCTAGTATTTATCGCATGTATGTCACTGTGTCTATTGTATAAATGTATGTTCTGTTTAACTAACATGATATTTGCAAATATATACTGTGATGCAACCGTTAAAATGCCAATTTCTTTAAATTTCTCTCTAAGAGACACTCTAGCACTCAATTTATATATTGCACGTATAGCTCTCTTCTGGAGTACAAAAATTACTTGTAGATCTGCTGCTTTACCCCACAGCAAAATGCCATAAGACATGACACTATGAAAATAACTAAAGTATACTAGCCTAGCAGTTTCTACATCAGTAAGCTGCCTGACTTTACTAACGGCAAAGGCTGCCGAGCTGAGTTTACCTGCAAGACACGTTATTTGGGCGTTCTACTGCAGTTTGCTATCTAAAGTGATCCCAAAAATACAGTTGATTCTACAATATTAAGGGTATCACCGTTCAATGTTATATTTGTACCGCAATTCCTGACATTAGGCATGCTAAATCTGATACATTTTGTCTTCTTAGCGTTTAGTAGCAAATTATTGGTCGTAAACCAATCTACAACTTGGGCAAGTGAACTATTAACGCCGTTAAAATCAGTAAGCGTACGATCTACTTTAAAAATAAGTGACGTATCATCAGCAAATAGAACAATGTCGCACAAGTTCTGTATATAGAATGGCAGATCGTTAATATAAATTAAAAATAGAAACGGACCTAGAATTGATCCCTGCGGTACGCCCATAGCTACAGATGCTCCAGAGGAGCGAATTTCATTAACATCAACATGTTGTATCCGATCATTTAAGTAGGAGGCAACAAGATCCAGTGCAGAGTCTTTGATACCATAATAAAAGAGTTTTCGCAATAGTGTTTTATGTTCAACGCAATCAAATGCTTTGGAGAGATCGCAGAATACACCAATAGCATCTTGTCTATTCTCCCAGGCGTCATATATATGATTCAGAAGTGTCACACCTGCATGAATGGTAGAACGACCCCTTGTGAACCCATACTGCTCTTTATGTAGTAGCATATTTGAATTAAAATGAGCTTGTAGTTGTTGCAATATAATTTATTCAAAAATTTTGCTAATGGCAGGTAATATTGAAATAGGTCTGAAATGACCAGGGTCGGTTTTGAACAAGCTTAAAACCAAAATACTTTGACCTGTCCAATTATAGCGCGTCTAGCAAGACGTTGTTTATTATTCCTTCTGCTGAACCGATTTTGATAAAATATAGCGCAGTAGTTAAGCTGGAAAATTAGCCACAATATTGTCATAGCAGAGTTGTGATCAACCGCCTGGATTTTGCTCCAACCCCGAACAAACAAACAAACAGACACGAAGAAAAAAAATCACAGTTTCGGACTCCCTTAATTATTTTCAATGTACGTCACAGCTAATTTTACAATTTTATAATACGAGTAGTATAGGTTAAATAAATGTTGTGTTGTTCATACTTTTGGAGTTGCGCTAATTTGTTTCATGGATATCTCTAGAGGTGAGTGTTGTTTGGGTGCTCTTCACTGTGATTGCACTGGGGTTACTAGTGTATAAATAGCTGTTGCAATTTTTCGACCCGCCCATAAAGCCTTCAACGGCTTACCTACTACCATGTTACTGACAACTCAGACAAAGTGTTCACTTGAGGACCAGCCATAGCGAAAGTGGCAGTGATCGTTTACAGAACAGAGTTAGCAGGGCTACGAGCACTTCATCGTGACGATTTCTTTACTATAAGTATACATTTAAAAAATGTCATTGCAGGGCCGAAGCGGCGAAGGTGAGACTTGATAACCAAGTTAAGAGACAGCAAGAGAAAACTGTAGTGCACAGGTGAGTGATATGAACCAGAATTTAGTTTAGTAAAGGTGGCCGACCGAATACGTAGCGAAGTGATACGCAATATGGCAGATTTGACTGAAAGTATTAATATTAAGCTGGAAAAGACCATGCTCCGTTGATTTGAACACTTCCAAGGAATGAGTAAGGAACGTTTGAGAAAGAATGTATATTGTGCGAAACTAGAGGGCAGCAAGGGTTAGAGTAAGCCGAAACCCATATATGAGGACCACGCGAGCAGATTGCCCAAAAACTGCAAGGTCAAAAATACTCGGATACCCAGATGTGCATGTATGAAGCGATTGCTGAATCTGCAGGAAGCGAAAGAAGTTAGCATGGATCGCGAAGCCTGGCGATCTGTCCCCTCTGTCTACCCCGTCGGGGATACAGCGTAAAAATGTTAATTAGTTTAGTTTTAGCTTAATATCCTATGTCCCCTGGATGGGGCAGACAGAGGGCGTTCACAGTGATCCTCCATTTCGTTCGGTCTTGGTTGTTTTATCTCACTGCAGGTCTTCCCGATGTTCCTCGTTTCATCTGCCACTGTGCCTCTAAACTGCTTGGGTCGGCTACTTTATTAATATTATAATCGTGAAAGTAATAATGTATTGATTCAGGCTCGTTACTCTTTCACTCAAAAACTACTGAATAGATTTTGATGAAACCTTCCAATAATATTGCTTACATATCAGAATAACACAAAGGCTCCTTTTTTCTTGGGAATAAGTTCCTGTGGGAAACGGGAACGGGAAAACTTCTCTAAGCGGGTGAAGTCGCGGGTGTCTACTATTATAAGTATGTTTATCAGTTATCTAGATTCTATAGTACTTGGTAGTCCAAATTAAGTTAATATAAGTTTGTACTACTACCTACTAGAGGCACGCTATGATGGCCGTTTTGACGTTTGTCCTTTCATGAAGTTTCGTATTAATTTTAATTACATTTTATTTGTAAAAGTATGTTAATAGTCGACTACGTTACAGGGTATTTATACTACGGTAGAAAACAAAGTACTTATGTAAAACAAGTAAAATATCATCACTATTGTAATATGTCAAAACGACCATCATAGCGTGCCGCTAGTATGTATAGACGGCATTATGTGAGAATATCCCCAATATTTATATATTTATTCTTATTTTCTGATCATCTACCCACAGTTCTCTCCGAGAAGCTGAGGAAAAGGATAAGAAGATGCGGGAGCAGACTAAGAAGGCACTCCAGCGCACAGAAGAGATCAAAGAAGCCACACTGCAGTATGAGGCGCAGAAGACTAAAGGACTGGAGGAATTAACTCTCATTAAGACCGGCTTTTGTAATGAGGTATGTAAATTATTTAGTAGATTTTGTACAGAGGTTTTGGTGTACGGGCAGTGGGTGTAAAAACTTCACTGAAATAAAAGAGTCTTTATTTTATAATAAATAAATAAAGAATATAATAATAATAAATTATAATAATAATAAATTATAATAATAATAAATTTATTACCAAAATGATTAACAAATTTAAATTACCAGTGGCCCCATATTTTGGGACATTTTTTTACACAGCGCTCTCTAGCCCAAAGTAAGCTAATATAAGCTTGTGCTATGGGACCTAGACTATTGATAAACATATATACATACATATAAATACATACATTTTAAACATAGGAAACAGCCATTTTGCGAAACAAATTCCTTTCTCTGGGTTCCTCAGAGAAAGGAATGTTGCTCGCTCCCTCTCGCTCTCGCCTAATGAGACAAAAGTAATGGAATATACCGAGCACAGTTTACGTCAAAATGTAGGCGAAAATCAAATACGGAACATGTCACTTGCCTACTATTTGTCTGTAGTAGTTAATGTAATTGTATTATGAGTATAGATGGCCCTGATGGTTGTATGAAATATATGTGAAGCGCTCGTGGCCCCGCTGACTCAGCGTTCTGTAAACGATCACTGCGTTAAGCAACATTTGCTATAGGTGGTCTTTGGATGCGTGACCACTTTGTGACATTTACATTTGCGAGTTTCCGTGCTTCGGAAGGCACGTTAAGCCGTTTGTCCCGGTTGCCAGTAATATGGCACTTGTTAAGCCTGGTTGAAGGCTTTATGGGCGGCTTGAAAAATTTCAACAGTAGGGCGATACAGCTTGCGTCTGTCCATTGCCGCACGGCAATGGGCTGAACACTTGTTACGTGGGATAAAGATGCATACGGTGAAATGTGGGCGTATAGTATGCCTCTGCCTACCCTTTCGGGGATAAAGACGTGACCATATGTATATGTCTATTAAGATGACAATTATCACTTTGTGGAAATTGTTAATTTAACGTAGTGCATGGCAGGTTTCAATTAAAACGTCAGTAATAAGCTGGAAAAGTACGTGCTTCGTTGATTTGGACACGTCCAACTTATGAGTGAAGAGTGAGGAACAGGCGCGGATCAACTATAGTGGGCACGATGGGCAACAGATGGGAATCAGGCGTGAAAATATGTATGTATGTATATAATCTAATGTTTAAGATACATTTCATACAGCAGTGGTAGTATAAGGCCTTCAACTGGGCTTAACGACTGGCATGTTACTGACAACCGGGACCAACGGCTTAACGTGCCTTCCAAAGCACGGAAACGCTCGCAAATGTAAATGCCACAAAGTTGTCACCCATCCGAGGACCAGCCATAGTGAAAGTTGCGTGACTCAGTGATCAATTACAGAACACTGAGTCCGCAGGGCCACGAGCGATCTTAATGATAAAAGAAAATCGAAAATTGATGTGTTGTGTGTTTATTTTTCAGTTAAAAGCAGTTGATGAAACACTGTTAAGTAAAATGATTGAGGCTCAGAAAAAGGTGGAAGAAAAACTGCGGAGCAGAAGAGAATAGACGGACAGTGTTTATGTTGTGTATTTTAAATATAAAACTACTTTAATTATTGATTTCTTTATTTTAGCTTTAAATCTTAGCACATTTTATTTTTTTACCTTATGGAATGTGTATTGGCTAAAAAAACCTGTTGTAATTTTGTGAAAAACAAAACATTATTGGTATATTTCTCTGTTAGACTTAGTTCAGAAAATGAAAAATTATTATCATTAAAAAAATATAATTCATTATGTACTGTCCAATTCTATTACATTCTATATTTTAATTACATACAAATATATTAATTTCCTTATATTCTACACATATTCACAACTATAATCACAAAATGGTATTTTATTACCAAATTATCATATTTTTACTAAACAGCCGTTCTGTAGTCCTGCAATAGGAGCAATATTAAATTTTTATACTTAATACAATATAGAAGATTCTATCAGTCGTTAATTTGGAAAACAAACAGTCATTTATAAGAATCTAGAAGATAATTCTTATACTTAGTACAAGCTCTGTTGAGTTTGAAATTAGCTGGCGTTATATGGATAATGTTCACTTATATAAGTAGGCTACCTTTTGTATAAATCAAGGTTCGGGTAATACAAAATATCCCCGTTATCATAATCATGTACTACAATCTCCGAATCCATATAATAGCCCAGAGTTATATTTTCTGAAGAAAGTACCGATCTAGTCAAATTGCCAGCACTTAGCACCTCATTAACATCCAGCCCATAGAAATGGTGATTCTTATAACCCCCATCATAATTCACGGCCAAAATACCGCCTAAAGTCGCCTCGTAATCTACTTGTACAATCATCAATCCTGTCGTCGCGAATAACTCTGCCTTTGCACTTTGATTGGGCTGCAAAGTTATTACCAATCCTGTTTCAGATCCTACAGTAACTGTTTGAGATTTCATCACATTCTGGCCCCACTTTGAACTATAAGTCATGCTTGCTTTACCAGAAACCCCCATAGCTGCAATATCAAAACCGTAAAATATGTTAAAACCAGTAGTTAGCACTCCACTCGTCTCCCATATTGATGCAATGGTGTCTTCAACATTTTCACGAATACGGGCCACGTAAGTAGCTATTTTAGTACTTGGGTTTCTGAAAACTTGAGTAAAGACTAAGACACGGTCGTATTTAACTGATAATGTCTTACAACTGATCGGTTTCAAAATTCTGTTGACTTGATTCCAATCATACGTTTGGTACAAATCACCCCAGGGCGTAGGACTTTTTACGTACACGTCGTCAGGTTTTTCACCAATGTATGATTTGACAGCTTGTTTAAGTTTTGCATCGTAGAGTTTAAAAGTGTCTCTTTCGATATCGCTGATAACGTTCACGTCGCTGCCGGATGCATGGACTTTCCGTTCGGATTCATTCTCGGATGCAATAACGTCTATGCTAATTTGTCCAAGAGCAGGTGCCGTTAGAGTTAATAACAGGAGGCATGGTAAAGTATTCATGATGATTTAGGCACGGGATCTGTAACAATTTTTCAAATTCAAGAAATAAAAAACTGTACTATACATCTGGCCAGCTTGGTACAAAAGGATTAGTAGCAAGTCGTCATAAACGCAAATTCGTCACACTAGCGCAACTGGTCATTTTAGCAACTCGTCAAACGGGAATTAATTCGTCAGTTTCGAACAGGTCATGGTGGTGTAGTTGGTAAACGCGTCTGGTGCGTTGAACCAGAAGAAGCTGGTTCGAGCTTAGCTCGCGTCTGAAAATTTTTTTCTTCTTTAAAATTCAAATTTAGAAAATGTTAGCATACTAATTGCTTTTCAAAATTGTTTCTAATTACATGACAAGTCTGCGTCTACGACGACTTGCTACTAATCCGTACAAAAGATTGACTTCTGACTGTATAAAATTGCCAATTAATTTTCCGAATGGTGAGACCTTTTAAATGGATTAAATTTATTTCTTCATAATCATTAGGTAGCAAACTTACAACCCATTTAAAACAATTAGCTAAACAAATTTTAAAGTGAATTTTGGTTTAGAGATTCTCGGGACTACTGCTATACCTAAGTACATACTTTTTTCACAAACGAAGCCGTGGTAGAAGCTTAGTCTATATTAATATTTTATAGAGGAAAGAATGTTTGTTTGTAGACAATAAACTCTTGGAACTGCTGAACCGGTTTTAAAAAAAAGTTATACCTTAAACAAGTGAAGTTATCACAGGAAGTTATACCTATATATTCTTTTCTTAGTTCTAGGGTATTTTTAATACCAGCAACCTGCCAGCAGTAGATAGCGAAAGTCATCATAATCAACAACGTTTGTTGTACGACTTTGGACAATTCGTTACGATGCGAAATACTGTAATACATGGAACTTCTTTTTCGTCACGTAAGTACTTGCATGCCTCGACGGACGCGAACAATGCGGCTGTTTAACAAGGCAAAGGAGCTGTCACCGGCCCATTCCCATTCCCTGTGATTTTTACGAGTTATGTAACTCGTAAAAATCACAGGGGTATATTATAATTCAAGTAGTAATTTAAAATAAATTGAATTTGTCGAAATTAATTTAAAAATGAAAAAAAGAAGTTATTCATAGGTCATGGCTCGCTCCAGTCGTCGTAGAGTAGTAGAAGCACTTGCCCCAACTTACGTTATTTGAGTAGGCACATCGACTCGACGAAATAAATAATAGAATTCAACAAAAATAACGATATTTATGAGAATAGAAAATTTTTATATTCGTTATTCTGCTATTTGGAACGAAGACAAAACAAATGATCATAATATAAATTTAAATGATCATAAGATTCTCTTTAACCGTTTTCGAGTTATAATAATATTTAAAGCAATAGGTAAAATATAATAGGTAGGTACTTCTAGTACTAACTACTTCTACTACTAAGTCCGGACAATGTAAACAAGCTGAAAATATAATTCTGGAATGCATAACTTCGTTAGTAGGTCCCTATACTTACCTAGATAGGTAGGTACATCTAGCACATCATTTATTAAATAAAACGTTAAAAACAGACACTTCAACTTTATCTGTAGGTATATATATATATATATTATATTATTCTAGAGTTTTTTGATGCCTAAATATTTCTAATTTTTTTTTATATAAGTATGTAAATATTCCTTACCTTCCTTTTGTAATGTGTGTAAAGTTTATAGTAGCTGTAAGTTGTAAATATAAAAGAAATGTTAATAATATAATGTATCTAATATCAATGATATTAAACAATTATTTTGACTGAATTATATCTATTAAATATACAAAGAAACTAAAAAGTAGTGTTACATCATTTATAACTCAAGGACTGCTGGTGAGCTGATTTTTATGATCCTTGATTTACTCTTTTTATATCTACCTACCCTGAAAATGAAAAAAATAAGTACCGTAAAACGTGGCAACTTGACCAAACCTGTGGTAACTTTACCACATCATAGGTATTTGACATAAACACAAATAACTTTTCATTATCTGTAGATAGATACTTCGTCGTAATGGTGATAGTTTTTCGATATCTTCCGGCAACATTTTTGTATTTTTGTAACTTATAACACAGATAGTTTCTTCAATAGGGCTGCATCAAGTCGGCTATAGTGATAACGTATTTTGGTAATAGGTGTAAAATTGTGGTCTCAGAGGCTAAACTATATGTTGTAGGTTAGTGAAATTTTGATATTATGTGTAAAAAACGGTTGGCATTTCTCTTACAAGATCAGCTAATTGTTATTTCTTCGCTTTATTGAAATATCTCTTGGGGTATTGTTAATAAGGTTAGGTAAAGTTACCACTGGGTGGGTCTTGGCAACTTTACCTGTAGCTAGGGTTGTCTCAAAAATCAAACATTTATATTTATAACTAGTTGCCGCCCGCGGCTTCGCCCGCGTAGAAAAATTTTCCCGTTCCCGTTTCCCACAGGAACTTGTTCTCGGCATAAAAAGTAGCCTATGTGTTATTCTGATATATAAGCTATATTATTGTAATGTTTCAACATATTAGTAGTTTTTCCGTGAAAGAGTAATAAACATCCATACAAACTTTCGCATTTATAATAGATATTATTAAGATTTTCTTTAGTCATATATAATAGTTTTTGATATAATTTCGAAGGTATTGTAAAATAATCTTAACGAGATTGCTTGTAGTACATAATATTAAATGAACCATATCCGTCCGTTTTACTTCATGCATGTGCATTGTTTTAGAACAAAAAAAAAACATTCATTCATATAAAAAATAAAATGATGAAATGACGGCCCTGGCTATTGAAATTCTTAAAATAAACAAAATATCTTCCTATGAGGCCGACTAAAAATTTAAAATGCCACGTAGGACTATAAAAATAAAGATAAAATATCTCCATTCAGAGAAAATCAACATCAGACGAAGAATTGTACTTCAATAAAAGCCTTATTGTGATCTTTGATTACGGTTCTCCTCTATCACAACTAGACTTCAGAATAGCCGTTAATGAATTTTTGCAAAAAATAAGAGGACTGATACATTTGGCGATTCGCCTGGAGAATGGTGGAAAAAGAACTTTGTTGAGCGACATCGAGACCAATAGTTCAAGAGCGGAATATAACATTAAAAGAGCACAAGCGGAAAAAAAAGTAAATAAAAATTTAACAATTGAATTTTTGTATTTTCACAACCCTACGCGATAAAACTTTTTGTATGTAAATTACAAAAATTTCAGTGGCAACTATACCTACGGTCATTTTTGGGTCTCCTTCATTGAATTATTTCCTTATTATTTTTTTGATAGTAAAGATAATCTTTGATACAATCATCTTTACCTAAATTAGTATTAAATATGCAATAGTTCATAAAAAAATATACAAGAAAAAAATGTAGGTAAATTTACCAATTTCGTGTCAATTTTACCTGTGTTGTTTATTCTTCTCTATAGCTTTAATTAATAAGTTTTAGATAGCGACTTATACAGAAAAGGGTACCCAATAGTGTATTACGTATATAAAAATTGATTTCTTATTCATGCAACATTTAGTTAAAAAATAGAAGAAAATTTTGTGAAAAAATATGGTCAAGTTGCCACGTTTTACGGTACTCTAGATACTCACATTAAAAATTTTCACCGAACACAACACAGCTTATCTACTTCAACACTGATGAAAATATATAAGAATTCTGCCAGCAAAGACGAAGTAAACATTGATAACTATATGTACACACACTTAATAATTTTATTTAACTATAATAATCATGGTGAACCGACACACAATAATCCTATTCATTTGGGTACCTACCTCCACTCTAATTTATGTATGTACCAGAAGCACAGCACAGAAGTGTCTTATCACAAAAATGCGGGCTGTGGTGCGGTATCGCAACAAGTTTCAATCAACTATTCGGGGAATCCCGTAACTGTTCAATAAGATCAAGGTTCAACAAAGGTTTCTTTTAATTTCTTTTTTTGAAATCGTGTATTGTGTTCATTTTTGATTGCTGCATACACACAAGGCGCTGAGTTAGCTGCTTATTTCGATACAGGCGCAAATAGGTCGCGAACTCGCGACGCCGTAGTTCCCTCTTACCATCATGTCGTTGCTAAACTTGTCCCGCCTCAACCCACTCGTGACTATCGATTTGAAGTACTTATCAAATCAAACGATTTGTGTAACCAGAAATCGTTTGTAAATAGTAGACTCGGCCTCCAGTGTATTGCAAAAGACCAGTGACTCAGTTCAGGTGCAGATGCCATGAATTATTTCTCTGCAAATAAAAGAAATTGCTAGCTTCTTGAAAGAAGCTCTCATGCAGCTTGAATTAGGTACTCGCTTCGCTTGAATAATGACATGTTATCTGTAACAGTAGTTATCGACTGAGTAATAAGGGAATCGCATAGGTTCCCTAATTAGCGAAGCGTTAATTATTGGGCGCTGAATGATGTATCAGGTTGCCATATAAACAGAACAGTGTTGGTTTTATATACCAAAATAAAGGTACCTTTTTGATAAGCGTTTATTATTTACTATTGTTGGAAGCGCTCGTGGCCCCGGTGAGTCAGTGTTCTGTAAATGTAAACGATCACTGCGTTAAGCAACATTCGATATAGGTGGTCCTTGGATTGGTGACCACTTTGTGGAATTTACATTTTCGAGCGTTTCCGTGCCTTGGAAGGCAGGTCGCCACAGCCTGCGCCTGTCCATTTAAACACGGCAATGAGTTCACCACCTGTTACGTGGGACAAAATCAAATGTGGGCGTATAGTATGCTTCTGCCTACCCCTTCGGGGATAAAGACGTGACTATATGTATTAGGTTATTTACTATAAGTACTTATATTTTATACAAATTGTTAAAAAGAAAGGTAACTACGAAATCTAATATACACAAATACGGTTTAGTCATCAAAGAACTCTTCTACAACCCTGTCATTCACAACCTTGCTGGCAGCATTGCCACATTGAATGGCAATGCTAAGCCTTTTGACCAAGTACAAACCGGTCCTCTATCACGAGAACCGCCGCCGCCGACCAAAACGGTAAACAAATTAACTCTAGGACCGCAGGGGCCAAGAATTTTGAAACAAACGGCTCAAATAAATAAGTGCTAGCTAGATTTGTGTATTTGCGCATTTATGCTGTTTGAGACCCTCAGTGAACGCAACAGTAGCTCCCGCGCAATGCTAAGAATATGAAAAGGCGGCGTAAGTGTGACATGACAATACATGTGTTCCCACATCCCACTCAGCTTTCCTATGTTTCAAGACACCAATGATGACATCCCATATAGTACCCGGTGCTAAAATTTTCCGTCAGCGTACAACGATCGTGCACCCAATATAAAAATTACGGGGAATTCCACAGACGTAGTCTAAAATGTCTGTGGGGAAATCGTACACCATACACTGCCGCCGTCACCATTGTTATTGCAGTCGCCGAGACCGTATAACCGTATCAGAATAGCAAAGAGTATAATAATATATTATGGGACGGAATAGGTACGTACGCTCGTGTCCAAAGTTCTATAATAAATAATTACATTCGTTTTCTTTAATGTTTTATTACTTACTAGCGGTCCCGCCCGGCTTCGCCCGTGACATACTTCGAACCCAGTGGGTGCCACTGGGTTCGAAGTATGTCACGGGCGAAGCCATTGCACTGCCATTTAATCCCGTTGTTTATTAATTTCACATTCACAATAATGTATAAACATTTTCCAAATTCATTGATTACTTCTCCGCTCTCCAGTACCTAACTACCTACCTACGGCACGGCCCGCCCGGTCGAATTATGGTTACACGAAATTATTTTTTTTGCGTTTTATTTTCAATTTGCGATAACTCGTCAGATATTCATTTAATTTGCAAGGTGTAAAGGGACAAAATAATCTTCATGAAATGCTGAAGCCAACTAACATAGAAAAAAAGATAAGGACTAATAGCATATTTGTGTAAATAGCCTATAAATAACCACTTTATAATTGAAGGTTCATTAGCTCGATAGATGGCTCTGGTCATACTCTTAAAATGACGATATAAATATGGTGGAGAATTTCAACTTGGTTCGATACGGTTCGGGTAGTTCAGGTGGCTTGAACATTGCCCTGGTTAGGCAAAGGTCACAGGTTCAATACCTGTCTCGAATCAAATTGTCTTTTTCCACTATATGAAAAAAAAAAAGAGAAATTTAGCAAATAATTGCTTTAAAAAATTTATCAATATACTGAGTGGAGTCCATTGCATCAATGTTTAAAAATAGTTGTAACACTGTTCATCGGTATCGAGTTGTTCATTAGCTCGATAGATGGCTCTGGTCATACTCTTAAAATGACGATATAAATATGGTGGAGAATTTCAACTTGGTTCGATACGGTTCGGGTAGTTCAGGTGGCTAGAACATTGCCCTGGTTAGGCAAAGGTCACAGGTTCAATCCCTATCTCAAATCAAATTGTCATTTTCCACTTTATAAATAAAAATATGGATATAGTATGTTATTCTTATAAGATAGACATATATCGTCGCGGACTTATTTGTAGACCTACATTAGATACTCAATTGCACAGTACATTATTTTGTTATATCTCAAAGGGCTTAGGCAGCGTTCTTGTTGGAAGCTCCCAGACGGCTTATTTTTTCCGACATCCCCAACAAATATCGTTATAATTTGGTCAATGTATACAAAAACTTAACAAATTATACATAAAAACCTTCTATGAGAATCACTCTAACTATTAATAAAAACCGCATCGTAATTCGTTTCGTAGTGTTAAAATTCTAAGCATAGGGGAGACTGGTATATAATGATCCCTCGGAGTAAAGCGATCCCTCTCAATTTTGACGAACCTGCTAACGCCATCTAGTAAACACCACTTGCAATTCGTGCAATATATGTGAAGTTAGCACTGACAGTAATGGCGGAACGAGCGAACGAGCCGGCAGTATTTTATCAAAGAAAAATTTATTTTCGTTGTTTTTTTCTAAGGTAAGGGTTTAATGACAACGTCATAGGTTCTTTTTATACATTTATTATGTAATGGTTGTATCATACGTGTGTTATGTTAACATTCAAGTGTTCGATTACATTTTGTTTACTTTTGTATCTTGTCATGGGAGATTTTGTTGAGACTCAAACGGGGAAAATGTCGTTTTAGGGTAAAACAATCCCATACAGTGTGTACAAAATGATCCCGGGATAATTTAACCTCATATTTTAATTTTTTCATCTAAATGTTATTTTGTGTTTTATTGTAGATGCCACGCATTTACAAGCGCAAGACTGACCGTCAAAATTGGTCTGTGGAAGCAATGGAAGCAGCTCTCAAGGAAGTCGAAGAAGGTATATAAAACCGCTGCTAGAAAATATGAAGTGCCTATTATGGCTTTGAAGAGAAGAGCAAAGGGGAGCAATAAATGTGCTACAAGAGCTGTAAAAATATCAGGTAGTAGACGCCCCGTTTTCACCATAGAACAAGAAAAGGAGTTAGTTGCTTATCTTCATGACATGGACACCAGAATGTATGGTCTAACAGTAAAAGATGTCATGAACTTAGCATTTCAACTGGCGGAGAAAAACCAAATAAAGCATCCATTTTCTACAGAAAAACAAAAGGCTGGCTTTGAATGGCTTCGTGGATTTCGCAAACGCAACCCTGATATTACTCTTCGTGCTCCAGAAGCTACCTCCTCAGCTCGAGCTAGGGCCTTCAATAAACCTGTGGTAGACAATTTTTTGCAATACTTCACGAAATTCAGTTAACAAAACAATTTCCAGCTCATAGAATCTATAATGTAGATGAAACTGGTCTCAGTACTGTCCCTACAAGAAACAAAAGACATTTGCAAAAACAGGCCGGAAGCAAGTGGCTCGAGTAACGTCAGCAGAAAGAGGCGAAACCACTACGGCAGTGATGTGCATGCTTCTGAAATATTCGTGCCTCCTATGCTGATTTTCAAGAGAGTCCGCATGAATTTAACTCTCATGGAAGGTGCTCCTGTTGGATCTGTATTCGCATGCAATCCGTCTGGTTGGATGAGGCTGGAGGTATTCGCAGAATGGTTAAACCATTTTTTACGCCATGTTAAACCTACTAAGGAAGACCCCGCTCTTCTTATTTTGGATGGGCATTTATCCCATACAAAAAACCTAGAAGTCATACAAAAAGCACGGGAGAACCATGTTACTATCCTATGTTTACCTCCCCATTGTACTCATAAGCTCCAGCCACTAGATGTTTGTGTGATGTTTTCCCTAAGCACATACCACAATCAAGCCTTAGAGAAATGGATGAACAATGATCCAGGACGAGTTATAACTGTCCACCAAATAAGCAAAATTTTCAACGAAGCTTACTTAAAAGCAGCAGTGCCTCTCAATGCGATTAACGGATTCAAAAAATGTGGGATATTTTATTGCTGCTCAAACCACTGATCAAGATCCAGAAACAGAACAAAATGAGGAACCTAATATAAATGCTACATTCTCCGATAATCTGGCTATGTCCAGATTATCGGAGAATGTAGTACGCAAGTCGAATCTGAAGGTCCTGTAGAACAAGTCTCCGAAGATCAGATACCTAAACCAATTACTATTCTAAATGCAGCATCTAAAAATCAAACGCCCTTACCAGAACTGGATAGTGCTACAGAATTAGACTCCATAGATCAGACGCCTGAACCCACTGAAAACGAAGCCGCTGTACATTCGCCGCCTAATCAAAGTTGTTTACTAGAATCCGATGGTACTCAATGTGTACCCAAAACTCCTGTGTGTACAATAAAGATAAATGAAGGGGCGTCAACTTCGTTTTCGGTTTCTCCACGAGATCTTCTTCCACTACCAAAAATAGTCGGAAAGAGGTGTCTAAAACCAAGACAAACAGGTACAAAAATTCTCACTAGCAGTCCTTATAAAAATCAGCTCGAAGAGGAGAAGCAGCGTAAAGATGCCATAGACTTTAAACGTAAACAGAGAGAAAAAAACCAAGTAAGTAAGAAAATGAAACCAAATTATAAGTTGAAACAAAAGAAACCTAAAACAAACATTAAAAAAAAGATAGAAAGCAAGATCTTATGAACTCGGATGATGAAAGTGATGACGACACTGAATGCATCTATTGTAACTCAAAATATTGTAATGATAAAGGAGGAGAGGGATGGATCCAGTGCTCGTTGTGCAAGAAATGGGGTCACGATGAGTGTGCATGGGCGTAGATGACAGTGATGTTGAACCATTCGTCTGCGAATTGTGCAATTGACGCTGTATATGATAGCCATTAATCGTTTTTGTAATAAATAAATTCATAATGTGTAATATATCTGCTTATATTTTTATATACTGTAGGGATCGTTATGCCCCCATCCCATGAGCGGGATCCTATAATATAGTTTCGCAAAAAAAATTGTAGATAATGAAATGTAAATAGGACACGGATCTTCATTTCTAGATATTGTTGTAAATATAGCAAATCATCTATTCATGCTATTCGAATATATTTAGCCATATGTATTTGTAGCAGATATTGAAATAACCCTTAAAGGGATCATTATATACCAGTCTCCCCTACATAGGGACAAACAGCGAAAAGCGACTTTGTTTTATAATATGTAGTGATTACAAATTTAGACCTTTTTGAATCTTAAATGGTTTATGATTACAAAACAAATCATTTGTAATAAAATAGGAAAACATTTTTTTTCTGAACGATTTTGACAGTTTGACTTGCACTAATGACAGATGACCAACTCACGTATTATTCGACCATTTTACGATAGTCGATGTCTGACATTACTTCCAATACATGGAGGTTTTATTATCGTAAAATTTTACGGATTTTTCATTTGGCTACATTATAATTTGTTTGCGATGTGAATGCGAATGTAATATTACTAAAATAATTAGAATAATTCGGAATTTTGGGATATTATGTTCATATAACCAATATGAAACGTACCTGGGTTGTGTGTTTGTATTTACTAAAATTGACTAGCTGTATAGACCACGATTTCAAAGGTTTCGATGATAGTATTTTATTTGGTATCAACTGGCCCGGCATTAAAGATTTTGAGAACCTAGACGATGGCGAAATTAATCCTCCCGCCACTCCCGACGTAAGTATTTAATATTAACAATTAACTTCAAACTATCCTATTATTGTAGGTTTTTTTTTGTTCTTGTGGCGATACTATTGCTCCTCTTTTTCACTTTCATAACAATTCTAGTTTAGAAGTAAGTATTATAAAATGTGAACTAATATACTAGGAAATTTTTAATTTCTAGAAGATAAATTGATGATTGGGGCCTCACCGAGCCCTGATGCCCTAGATGGTTAGACGACCAGATGATAGTTGTTCCCAAACGATGCCGAAAAGAACAAAGAATAAAAAAAAATAGTGACTAGCAGCCTACAAAAAGGGACCTTTGGTTTCAAATCCTAGCTTGGCACTGGGAGGAATTGGCTTCCTCCCAGGCGCTTCTAAACTTGACAATGAATGAATTATTTGGCTGCTAGGTGCAGTCCCATAAGGGCTGATGCCGCGAAGTTATTGTTGGTTGTGCAGGTTGGGAATGTAGATGCATTTTACATATGTTGCCTCAGAGATCATAATGAAAAGTTAAACTTTCGAATTGCCAGTGTTGCCTATATAGTGGTTTCATTCTATGACCTTTTATACTATATTATTGTTTTTTTGGACAATAATAAACATATTTTGGACTTATTACAGAATAGAGAAACCCTCCGAGTAACAACATCAAACAAAGAAAAATATGAATGTAAAATACCAGAGTTACAAGCAAAAGAGAGCACAAGCATCGGAGAGTATGATGGTCCTTCACCGATTAGCCTACTAAAGCCACTCTTCACTCAAAAGATATGTTCCTACCGATTGGAGAGCTATTGGAGCTATGAAGTATGTCATGGGAGGTATATTCGACAATATCATGAAGAACGAGAAGGTCAGTATGCTTAGGTTCAGAGCTTAAAATATGGTGGAGAATTTCCACTTGATTCAATACGGTTCGGGTAGTTCAGGTGGCTAGAACATTGCCCTCATTAGGCTAAGGTCAATCCCCGTCCCGATTCATTCTTCTTGCACCAAGTGCCACACATTCGCCCAGCAGGTAGTGCTTGGTTTTGCCAGCGTCCTAACATGCCCTGCACGTCGGGTCTTCTGTGAGCCTCATCCTGTGAAGGTGCTGCCTCGTTGTGTAATGCCCTGTGAGCGCTCCGGTGATTCTTCGCAACTGGTCCCTGGTATGTGTCCACAGTTTCTTGGACCATCCCTCTCTGATGCTTCCCAGACACATCTTTGCGTGTCTTAGACCTGTTGTCGACTGCCACTGGTTGTCATGTGTCATAGCGGCTGCCTCCTCTAGTATTCGTCTTATTACTCCATAATCGAGTCCGACGAACCCTTCCTCCCCTTCCTCCGAACCCTTCCTTGCGAGGGCGGACGCCCTCTCATTACCCTCGATGCCCTTATGTCCTGGCACCCAGACCAATTGGATTCTATTGCATCTTCCCAGCCTATTTAGGCTTTTAATGCACTGCAATATCAATCCGGATTTCACTTCACATGATGTGAGCGCCTTGAGTGTAGCTTGGCTGTCACTCCTAATATAGACTGTCTCATCAGTGACCTGTCTATCTAACATTTCTTGCACACATGTCAGTATAGCATAGGTTGCTGCCTGGAAGACCGTTGCATACTTGCCCATGCTTTGACTAATGTTGCAGTTGTCAGTGTGAACACCTGCACCTGAGCCGGTTTCCATCTAGGATCCGTCCATGAACCATATCTGGGCATTTCTGTCCTGTGTCCGCATTCCACACTTCCACTCCTCTCACGTGGGAATGTGCACACTATAGTTCTTTTTAAAGTTATGTTTGTATTCTGTCTAGACTCATATTCATAACTCCGTGCTCATGTGTTGCTTCAAGCGCCATATGCTCGTAGTTTCGGCTTCGGCCTTCAGCTCCGAGCCTGTGAACGGCTTTTCTTGCCTCCAACTCCACTCTGATGTGCAGTGGAGTGAGGTATCTCCATCGCCGCCGTAGGAGTGCTTTTGAAGGCTCCTGTCATAGCCATGCATGCCGCCCGCTGTAGCTTGTACAGGGTTCGCCTGCAGCTCTCCTGTTTAGTCTTGGGCCACCATACTATACTTCTGTATGTTATAAGTGGCCGCACCATCATTGTGTAAATCCATTGAACTACTTTTGGTTGTAGTCCCCATGTCTTACCGTAAGTGGAACGGTGCATTCCAAAGAATCTCATTGCTTTGGTGGTTGCTGTTTCCACATGTCGATTCCATGTTAGCTTATTATCTAGGATGACTCCTAGATACTTCACTTCCGTGGACAAGCAGACAACAGAGGACCTCTACATGCAGCCCTAGTGAATTTGCATGTCATTTCCTTTGGTAGCACCTTTTCTTTATATGAGGAGAGATCCGCTAACAGACTACGCACTACTGGCTAGCAATAAGCTTGTGTTGGGGTCGCTCAGCACTTGACCATGGTGGTACTGGTAATACCCACTAAAGCTCCTTGGCTACCTTTCTGCCCTAATAGAGGTGTTTTGGGAAAGTTGGTAGCACCTACTGATAGACAAGGTGTATGTAGAAGGTATGAGTGGCTAAATGCCACTTTTGTTGAGGCCTACTTTTAACGGCCTATTTACAATTTAATATTATTTCACTTTGCCAGCAGATCATTTCCAGCCGTCTCTGTGCTGCAAATAGTCTTTAACAGAGTAATAACCTTTTTACAAAGCTATTTTTTTATATTTTTATTTTAATAATTAATTAATTAATTTAAATAAATAATTAATTTCATTAATTTAAATTAATTTCATTAATTTAAATTAATTTTTTTTTATTATTTATTAATTACTTTTTTTTTTATCCACTTATGGCACCATGGGGATGTCTAATTTTACAGTACTGAATGCCTCATGGTTTTGACTGATATACTTCGAACCCCATGTGGCGCCCATTTAATCGCATATTTCTAACAATAATGAATGAAATTGTCAGATTTGTTGAAATGTGTGATTACTGCACTACTCTCTTGTGATGATATATAGATTTTATAGCCTATAGCTTTCCTCGTTACACAACTATCGAATACAAAAAGAGTTTTTCAATTTGAACCAGTAGTTCCTGAGGCTAGTTCAGTCAACCAAACCAATAAGCCTAATAATATTAGTAAAAATTTATATTACGGCCAATTTTTAACTAAATAGATCTACACGAACGGGCACGAAATGGATGTGAAGCTGCCCTGTGTCTGCTGGATTAATAATAAAATTTAAATCTCATTTATTTTAAGTGTAAGTGTGACTGTAGTTAAAGAGAAAAAGATCTAGCCTCTTGTTGTTTAAATAGTATACTAAAATTATTACTGTATTTTTCCAGGTAAACAAATTAAAACTCAAGAATACTATCTGGGCCATTGGAGTGCAGAGAAGCATACCAAGTTGGAATCTACCGAGTTTAAGGAGCCGTATAAAATAATAAAGGTAGAAGGGAATAAACTGCCTTCTGTAGAAATGGTACTGGATGAAGGTAACTAGTACTTACTATAAGCCTTTGAATATACTTCTAGTATAAGCCTTTTAAGAAGCACTTGGTGCCCCCCTAACTCAGGGTTCTATGAAAGATCATTGTGTTAAACATCTTATTCTGTGCCTGGTCTTAAGTTGGGTGACCACCTTGTGGCATTTCCATTTACGAGTGTTTGCGTGCTTCGTCTTTAATGCTCTGAAGGCATGTTGAACCGTTGGTCTGTTGGTTTAGCTAGTAACATGGCAATTATTAAGCCTTGTGATGTAAAAATTCTTATCAGCAGATCCATTTCAACATGGTAATGGACTCACTGCTGTGGGCGTATATTTTACCTCTACCTACTCCGTCAGGGATAAAGCCGTAACTATATGTATGTTTTATCTAATAATATAAAAAAAAAGTATGGAAAATCCAAAAGTGCACGCCTCACGCTCATTTATTATATTATAAAAATTATGGTTTCGTTTTAATTTAATTTCGACCAATGACTTAAAAATTTTTAAAAACTTTTCGCACAACTCCATCTAACCAAAAAAAAAATTAAAGATTAGTTAGCTTAAATTGTGCTAGATGGCGTTGTGCTAAAATTTTTCATTTAATATTTAATAACAATTAAACCACATCGAATCAGACCGTGAAAATTTAAAGGGTTCTATTTCTAATTATACTGAAGCGTAAAAGAAAAAAAAAGACTCAATTAGTAAAGTATTTCGGTCTTTATCGTGTTGACAAGAAAATATCCGTAACATACAGACAAACGGACGTCCAAGACGGTACTTTTTAAAACAGTTTTTCAAATAGTTTAATTAACAAAAATGTATATATTATGCGTAAATTTTTAATAAAGTGGAAAAAGACAATCCGATTCGAATCGGATTGTCTTTTACCACTTTATTAAAAATTTATGAGGAATTTAGCAAATAATTGCTTTAAAAAATTATCAATATATAATATATATTGATAATTTTTAAAGCCTTTAATGCCTTTAATGCTCTGAAGGCATGTTGAACCGTTGGTCTGTTGGTTTAGCTAGTAACATGGCAATTATTAAGCCTTGTGATGTAAAAATTCTTATCAGCAGATCCATTTCAACATGGTAATGGACTCACTGCTGTGGGCGTATATTTTACCTCTACCTACTCCGTCAGGGATAAAGCCGTAACTATATGTATGTGTCATCTAATAATATAAAAAAAAAAGTATGGAAAATCCAAAAGTGCACGCCTCACGCTCATTTATTATATTATAAAAATTATGGTTTCGTTTTAATTTAATTTCGACCAATGACTTAAAATTTTTTAAAAACTTTTAGCACAACTCCATCTAACCAAAAAAAAAATTAAAGATTAGTTAGCTTAAATTGTGCTAGATGGCGTTGTGCTAAAATTTTTCATTTAATATTTAATAACAATTAAACCACATCGAATCAGACCGTGAAAATTTAAAGGGTTCTATTTCTAATTATACTGAAGCGTAAAAGAAAAAAAAAGACTCAATTAGTAAAGTATTTCGGTCTTTATCGTGTTGACAAGAAAATATCCGTAACATACAGACAAACGGACGTCCAAGACGGAACTTTTTAAAACAATTTTTTAAATAGTTTAATTAACAAAAATGTATATATTACGCGTAAAATTTATGAGAAATTTAGCAAATAATTGCTTTAAAAAATTATCAATATATATTATGCGTGTATATATTATTTTACAAGTGCAATATATGATAAATATATATTAAGTTTGAAAAATCAGATGTCTTGCGCGAAGTGACAGTAGTACCGACATCAATGCTTCACTTATGAGGCGTGCAAAAACTTCTACCTGGATGAATGTCTGCTGCATCAGTCTGGGCAATAGGTTCACCACTTACTATGTGGGATTGAATTAAACTGGTAAAATATGACCATTTTCTAAATAAATTATTTTTCATCCCTTCTATTCGAAAAGTGTCTCTTTGTTCCTCTATAAGTGGGAACAAAATAGCTCTTTTCGGAATTTAGAACATATAATTCATAGAAATCGAACGCAAATTGTATGAATTATTAGCAGCAAACTCGTACCAGCCAATAACTAAAAAAAAAGCGCGCGAATTACATTTCTGTTCTTGTTACCTCAGTACATATGTTATTGAATTTTGCAAAAATAATGAGTTCTACTACCTCGAGTTATGAAAGTGATAATGCATTAACTCCTGAAACAATAACTATAGAAGCTAACAGCGTTTCTTATTTATTTTCTCATAGAAAGGGGATGAAAAGTAGAGTATTTAACTCGAGTGCAAATTATTCTACCCTGAGCGCAGCGAGGTATTCATAGTAGAGCCCTTGCCATAAAAATACTATTTTGCTCCTTTGTTATACAATCTAGTATTATGGCCTGGTTACTCGAAACTTTAAGCCAAATCTAATTATATTATACTAGCTGACCCGCGCGGCTTCGCCCGTTAATAACTTCGAACTGCCGTAATTTTATAAGTCACGCCTTTATTCCCGTCACTCCCATTCAATCCCGTCGTTTATTACTTTTACAATAATGTATGAATATTTGCCCGATTTGTTGATTACTGCTCCGCTCTTCAGGGTAGGAGCGTGATTATATAGTCTTTTATCAGTCTCGCCTTTATTCCCGTCGCTCCCATTTAATCCCGGCGGTTATTACTTTTACAATAATGTATGAATATTTGCCCGATATGTTGATTACTGCTCCGCTCTTCAGGGTAGGAGCGTGATTATATAGTCTTTTATCAGTCTCGCCTTTATTCCCGTCGCTCCCATTTAATCCCGGCGGTTATTACTTTTACAATAATGTATGAATATTTGCCCGATATGTTGATTACTGCTCCGCTCGTCAGGGTAGTAGCGAGATGATATAGCTTTTTATCAGTCACGCCTTTATTCCCGTCGCGCCCATTCAATCCCGTCGTTTATTAATTTTACAATAATGTATGAATATTTGCCCGATTTGTCTGCTCCGCTCCTCAGAGTAGTAGCGTGATGAGATAGCATTTTATCAGTCACGCATTTATGCCCGTCGCTCCCATTTAATCCCGTCGTTTATTATCTACTTTTACAATTGTGTATGAATATTTGCCCGATTTGTTAATTACTGCCCCGCTCTTCAGGGTAGTAGCGTGATGATATGGCCTATAGACTTCTACGATAAATGCGCTATCCAACACATATTAGTATAGTTAACTTTATATTATTATATTTTTTTTTATATTATTGGGACAACTCACACAACGCCATCTGATTCCACACTGAGCAGAGCTTGTACTATGGTAACCAGAATAACTGATAAACATACTTATATATTTCTAAATACATACATATCATAGATAAATAACACCCAGACACAGAATAAATCATCGTGCTCATCACACAAAGTTTTATCCTGGGTGGGAATCGAACCCACGACCTCTTGCGTAGCAGTCGGGCGCACTCCCACCGCGCCACACAGGCAGTCAAATTATTATTAGTTTAAATACCAAGGAGACGCGCGGACTTCGCAGAGCTTACTCGCTATTAGCTAGTCGCGACGTCGCGCATGTGTACTTCGCAAATCATCGGCCATACTTTTCACTTGTCATTTTAAGACCAATTTTTTTCACAATAAAATGATTATAATAGTTTAACCCTAAAAGATAGACATATACTGTCGCGCACTTTATTTTAGAAATTTTAAAGGGGAATAATTATGTAATACATAGTTTTTGCGTAACTTTAATCGTTTACGCAGCGTTCGCAACGGAAGCTATCAAAAGGAATATTTTGTCCCCGATTTTGCCACATTTATTATTGCTGTTCCGCACCTATTGGTCGTAGCGTGATGCTACATAGCCTATAGCCTTCCTCGATAAATGGACTATTCAACACAAAAAGAATAATACAAATCGAACCTGTAGTCCCAGAGATTACCGCGTTCAACCAAACAAACAAACAAACTCTTTTAGCTTTATAATATTAGTATAGATTTATTTTTCTTAGGACCTATTGTGTTATTGTATCTTCGTTTTTCACATCTAGTCAAGTATAGTCTTAAGTCAGTCAGTCTTACCCCAGTAATGTGGTCGAAGGGTTACTGAGCTTTCAGTAAAATTTCACAGGAAGATGTAAAAACGCATTTCACTGCAATAAACTGTATTTCACTATTGCATGTTGACACAACTTTTATGTCTAAGAACCTACCAGTTTTACACATAAATCAAAATTAATGCACTAGTTTTAGAAAATATTATTTACTAGCTGTCCCGCCCGGCTTCGCCCGTGACATACTTCGAACCCCGTGGCACCCATTTAATCCCGTTGTTTAATAATTTCACATTCACAATAATGTTTGAACATTTTCCAAATTCATTGATTACTTCTCCGCTCTCCAGTACCTAGGTACCTACCCGCACGGCCCGGTCGAATTAAAATAATTTCTTTGCGCCTAATTTTGAATTTGCGATAACTCGTAAGATATTCATTTAATTTGTAAGGTGCAAAGGGAAAAAATAATCTTCATGAAATGCTGAAGCCAACTAACGTAGTAAAAATGATAAGGATTAATAGCATATTTGTATAAATAGCCTTCAAATTACCGCTTAATAATTGCTGTTTTTTTAAAGTATTAAAATGGATACATACATACATATTGTCACGCCTTTATCCCCGAAGGGGTAGGCAGAGGCATATTAAACGCCCACATTTCACCTTGTGCATTTTTGTCCCACTTAACAGGTGGTGAGCCCATTGCCGTGTTGAAATGGACAGGCGCAGGCTGCGGCAAACTGCTGTTGAAATTTTTTTAAGCCGCCCGTAATGCCTTCTACTTGGCTTAACGACTGCCATTTTATTGGGAACCGGGACCAACGGCTTAACGTGCCTTCCGAAGCACGGAACTGGGGTGGGTCTAAAAGGCCGAATAAACTTAATAAAATGTGTCTATTTTAGATGTTAAATTTGGAAGAAATTTTGAACACGTTGCCTTTTTAGTGAGGTGGCAACAAAAAGGCTAAAAGGTCTTATGTGCTAGACACTAATTAGCACGACCAATTAAAGTCCTGGTAGTCTCGGATATAGTATGTTATTCTTAAAAATGGATATAGTATGTTATTCTTAAGAGATAGACATATGTCGTCGCGGACTTTTTTGTAGACCTTTATTAGATACACAATTGCACCATACATTATTTTGTTATATCTCAAAGGGTTTAGGCAGCGTTTTTGTTGAAAGCTCCCAGAAGGCTTATTTTTTCCGACATCCTCAACAAATATCGTTATAATTTGGTCAATATATACAAAAACTTTAAAAACCTTCTATGAGAATCACTCTAACTATAAAAAAAAACCGTATCGTAATCCGTTGCGTAGTTTTAAAGATCTAAGCATACATAGGGACAGACAGCGAAAAGCGACTTTGTTTTATAATATGTAGTGATTTGCCAAATTTTCGCCCAATACTTAATATGCCCTTATGTTACCACTGCCTACATATGAATATAATTGCGTGTATAATTTTTCATACAGGTACTGTCTGCGACTTAAGTGGTAAACCCCGCTTAACAAGAGTATATTACGTATGCTATTCACATGGGAAACATGAAGTGTACTCATTCAAAGAAACATCAACTTGTGAATACGAGATAATCATACTATCTCCCTTACTCTGTGAACATCCCCATTTCAAACCAAAGGATGTGAGCGAGAACATCATAGATTGCTTGCCTGTAGATGACGCACCAAAGAAGCCAAGGAGTTTGTTGAAGATGGAGGTTGATAGCTTAAAGTTCCATCATCAGACTATTAGAATGATGAGCAACAGCGTAAGTCCTTTTTTATTTTTCTTTGTGTGCAATTTGTTTTGTAATGAGGTATGCTGCACTACCTTTTTGATTTATAATGTAATTTGGAGAGTAGGTATGTCTTATAAAAAATAGATATTTTTTTTTTGTAATCAATTTCATTAACTAGATATTTTAGTAAAATGTGCAAATTTTGTATTTGGTCAAAATAGCCTTAAAGCATGTCGAAATAAGGTTTAGTCTCCTATTTTTATACTTATTTAGTTTACCTTTGCATATTTTTAGAAAAAGTATAACACTATATCACGCCATTATTATTTAAATCCACAAGAGGTTTGACTTAGCTCCTTTGTGGATTTATATTTCACTTGTCTGGTGTCAATTGTACCATCTATTGAACCTAATCTATACAGATAAATAAAATTGATGTGTCTGTTTGTAATTCCAAATTTAACAGCATTAAATTTATAATGAAAGCATTGATAAATTATTAAAGCAATTATTTGCTAAATTTCTCATAAATTTTTAATAAAGTGGAAAAAGACAATCTGATTCGAGGCATGGATTGAACCTGTGACCTTTGCCTAAATTTAAAAATTAAAAAAATTAAACAAAAATTAAAAATTTATGAGAAATTTAGCAAATAATTTCTTTAAAAATTTATCAATATACTGAGTGGAGTCCATTGCATCAATGTTTAAAAACAGTTGTAACACTGTTCATTGGTATCGAGTTGTTCATTAGCTCGATACATGGCTCTGGTCATACTCTTAAAATGACGATATAAATATGGTGGAGAATTTCAACTTGGTTCGATACGGTTCGGGTAGTTCAGGTGGCTAGAACATTTCCCTGATTAGGCAAAGGTCACAGGTTCAATCCCTGTCTCGAATCAGATTGTCTTTTTCCACTTTATTAAAAATATACGGTACTTGCATATTTTTTTCTGTCTGTCAATTTGTTCCGGCTAATCTCGAAACGGCTGGACTGATTTTAACGGGATTTTCACTGGCAGACAGCTGATGTTATACGGTTAAAGTTAGACTACATTTTATCCCCGTATACCCACGGAAACGGGAACTAAGCTGGTGAAACAGTGTGGAGTCCGCTAGTTATTAATAGAATGCTTACTATTTTTTATTACTATTATATACCATACCTAGTATTATTTTCATGTATTCTTTATACATAGAGAGACAAGTACTCTAGGCGTAGATGTTTTACCCGAGACATATTTTACCCGACTATAATTAATTTTGTTGGTACAATTGGCACCTAGTAGAGTATTTCACCTTCCATAATTAGTTTAGTGGCTTTTTAACATTTTTGTTGGGTTGTTCAGGATAACGATCCTAAGGATGTTCTAGCTGTGTTGAAAGTTGAGAAAATTGATAAGGTAATTATTTTTATCTAATTATGTTTTTGCACGTATTTTATTATTTATTTGTTGTCTAATGTAGTGTGGTAAGTACGTAATACGTTCATACAAGTTGCAGTGTTTCTACTTTTTTTTTTAAATAGTAATGGAATTGCAAAATAGTTCCCTGGCCCTTCTCTTCAATAATTGTTGGAAACTAAACACGTATACTTGAAATAGAAGTTAGTTTATGGAGCAATCATCGCCCAAATAATAAAGTACTTAGTTTTAAAAACTAAATAAATAGTTAGTTATTGGGGCAATCATCGCTTAAAGAATAAAACAGTTTAAAAAAAAACTTACGTTATACAAACGAACTATCTGATCGTGAGTGGTCTATGTATGATGTACGTAACACGAGATGTAGCGCGCTAATGACTTTGCAAAACCTTCTAAAACCCTTTTTAAAGGACCCCATACGATCGACCTCGACCATAGTGGTCGAGAAACCGAGGTAAACGAGGAAGCTCATTCTACATTGTAACCTAATACTGACGGAAATTTCTATCGGACCTTACCGTGTACAAGTATTAATGAACATCCTGTCTATGGAGAATGGTAGATGTGATTTTTTTTTACACATCTATGTCTAACCAAAAGTTATCTAATATAAGCTTGCGGTATGCGATCTATAGGTACAACTCATAAACATACTTATATATCTCTAAATACATACATACATACTATATATTGGAAACATCCAACCTCCGAAACAAATATTTGCTGATCACACAAATTATTGTACCGACCCGAGATCTCAGCGCGAAAGTTGCATATACTATCACTGCGCAACCGAGGCAATCAAAACTTTATCCAATCAGTATTGAACATTTATACTTTCACGCCTTTATCCCCGAAGGGGTAGGCAGAGGCGTACTATACGCCCACGTTTCACCGTATGCTTTTGCTTTTTGTCCCACGTGGTGGTGAGCCCATTGCCTTGTTGAAATGGACAGGCGCAGGTTGTGGCGACCTACTGTTGAAATTTTTCAAGCCGCCCATAAGGCATTCAACTGGCTTAACGACAGCCCTGTTACTGGCAACTGGGACGGGCTTAACGTGCCTTCCGAAGCACGGAAACGCTCGCAAATATAAATGCCACAAAGTGGTCACCGATCCGAGGACCAGCCATAGTGAAAGTTGCTTAACGCAGTGATCGTTTACAGAACACTACGTCCGCGGGCCACGAGCGCTTTCTTCAGTATTGAAAAGGGGTGAAATAATACATAAATACATACATATTATCACGCCTGTTTCCCATCGGGGTAGGCAGAGGCTATGGCTTTCCACTTGCTACGATCCTGACTTACAACTTTCGCTTCTTCTACTTTCATGAGAGTTTTCATACACGTCGCCGGTTAAGGGTACTCTTGAACTGGCCTTTTTTTTCAAAAGATCGTCGATTTGATTGATATACGTACGCCGAGGTGTATAAATAAATAAATATCGTTGGGACAACTCACACAACGCCATCTGATTTCAAACTAAGCAGAGCTTGTATTATGGTAATCAGATAACTGATAAACATACTTAAATAGTTCTAAATACATACATATTATAGATAAATAACACCCAGACACAGAATAAACCATCGTGCTCATCACACAAAGTTTAATCCTGGGTGGGAATCGAACCCACGACCTCTTGTGTAGCAGTCGGATTCACTCCCACCGCGCCACATAGGCAGTTAATACTATACTATAAGTGTTTGACCTTTAAATACTTTACAGGATGGTGAAACGCATCTTAAATTTGAGCTGCACCCGTTAAATGAAGACGAGGATCTTATTGGGGATGCTAAACCACATCAACCGCTTATAGAAAAGCCACCGCCAGTGATCACTGACGACTCGCCTGTCAGAGCGTTCCTGAACGGGGAAAATTGTCTTAATGGGGTAAGTGTTACTGCTATGAGTGCCATTTTCAGTGATATTTAAAGATTAGATTGACATAAAAATCTATAAGTATCTACTATTCTATTTTCCCTATCTGTCTCATCGGCTATCAGTTCTACAAGCAATGCATAGTATCAGTTCTACAAGCAATATGTGAAGTTAAAGCACAATTACATCCTAAATACATAAAATATGTACTAACCTTTGAAAATGCCGTAAGGCGAAACCGGTCAGGTTTAAATAGTAAATAAGTGGAACAGTACAAGTGTTTTTGTTCAAGATGTGTCAATCAACAGTGTAATCACAATGTATGGTCCACTGCCACTTGAGGTGGGGTTCTTTTTCCTTTGGATTTCTACGTTACCGGTTTGATCACTCCATTGTTGAAATGTGGGCGTTTATTTACCTCTGCCTATTCCTTCGGGCAATGAGACGTGTACATATTTATACTAATATTTAAAGCTAAAGAGTTTGTTTGGTTAAACGCGCTTATCTCAAACACCTGGTTTGAATGTAAAAATATTGTTGTGTCGATAACCCATACATCGAGGAAGGCTAAGTTATTATATTATATCGTTATCGTATCATATTATATCATTATGCTACTGCTCAGGAGAGCAGAGCGGGAATCATAAATGTTCACAAATCGAGTAAATTTGTATATACATTATTGTAAAATTTGATTGCATTAAATAAATATTGTGGGAGACTTTTTCGCACACAACGCCATCTATCAAACTAAGCTAATAAAACTTTGAGCTACGGCATCTAGATAACTGATAAACATGAATAGAAGGGGATAGGGGTTAAGCTTTCCCGTTTCCGTTTCCCACAGGAACTTGTTCCCGGGATAAAAAGTAGCCTATGTGTTATTCTGATGTGTAAGCTTTATTATTGTAAAGTTTCATCAAAATCCATTCAGTAGATTTTGCGTGAAAGAATAACAAATATCCATACTTACAAACTTTCGCGTTTATAATATCATAAAACTCGAAATATACATTTGTAGATTACACAAAATCTTTTTCCGTACCAGTATTCGAACCCAAAACCTTAGCGCGGGAGTTGTTATCCTTACGCCACCGAGGCAGTCAAATGGGATCCACGGTGGTTTGAAGCATATCGCGGGCCAATCCCCGCTGCTCGGCTAGTGTATGTATATATTCTGTATAGTGTAACGTTTCCAGGGTACGGGATGGTGGAAGTATGAGTTCTGTTACGGCAAACACGTGATGCAGTATCATGTCGACCGCTCCGGAGTGAAGACCACGCTAATGTTGGGCAAGTTTGACGAGCAAGCGCACTTGGACTGGATTAGGGAGAACAAGGCAAAGGCGCCTAAACCTGTAGGTAAGGTATCTTTTTGAAGTGATAGTTCTTTATCGACGTATGAGAGAACCTGTATAGCTTTTATTGAGACTACTCCCACCCGCATTCCCATTACTGTGGCTCCTGTATACCAGGATTTACAGCAATGACCAAGACCACAGAAGTTACACCGAGCCCGATCTCGGTGAAGTCCACTGACCTCCATACATATGGACTTAGGATAGGCCTGGTCATAGTGAGGCGATTTGATTTTCGCCATTTGGCGCTGATAGCGGCAGTGGGTGGGAACGAAACTAATAATAGAGATAGGACAGCGAGATAAAATACAACGATAAAAATGTACCCACGCAATAAGGACCCATTCGCACCAACGTCAAAACATCGAGCGTAGAGGCGACGGTGGCGCGTGAGTGGCAGAATATTATGCGTAAAATCAAATAAAGACCGGCCCTCGAAAACTGCAATGCCCGCATTCGAAGCAGAGGCGTAAAGCATAGTGTCGCTGGCTGGATCCTATAATAAATAGGGAACGTTTTTAACCTACGGTATACAAGGTGAGAAAAAAATCCTTTCCCGTACCACGTGGGGTTAAATAGGTATCTATTAATGGTAGTAAATATCTATCTATCAATGGTATTTTTTAAATACAGCGGCTTAGATAGGGTTTTTGGCTTATTACGTTATGAAATAATAATTAAAACCCAATTTAATTAAGAAAATGATAACTATAATAATAAAAAAATCACAAACAGCTCTTTATTGTGCCTATTCGAATTTAGAATTATCTATCGATATATCGATACATCTTAAAAAAACACTTATCAACACGCAGACAATCAAAACGATGCAGCGGCCATTTGCAGGTTACGTCAGATTTAGTTCTTTTCCCACGCATTGGGGGCGCTTCGAGTAGGCACAATAAAAAGCTGTCATTCTAGAGGGTATCGTCAGTCCAGCGTACTTGTATGTATGGAGGTCAGTGGTGAAGTCCCAGAAGAAGTTAAAATGTCTTGGATCTCGCATCGAATTTATTCAGAAGTAATTTGAAGCAGTTGGAAAAATAAATTAACGCCTCTTCCCTCCTTTGCAAAGCGGGAGACCTGAGAGGCAACTAGGTGTACATCCTATAGAAAAAGGGAAACACAACGGTAGTACATTACGGGTCCTATGTGAGCTATGTTTGATTCCATTAATATGTATGGCAGAAACGTCTAAAGGCACGAAAATTCAAAGTATTCCCGTTCCCGTTATGCTCAGGAACTTGTTCCCTGAAAAAATAAATAAATAAATGGTATTATAAAAAAGTATTTGTTACTCTGAATGTAAGCTATATTATTGTAAAATTTCATAAAAATCCATTCAGTACTTTTCACATGATGATATGCGTCTGGTAATGGCTATCGATTATTATATCTAACAACTTTTTCAAAGGTTTGAAAGTAATATGAAATGTATTTTTTTGAGTGTGGAACTTAACACAGAAACACGTTTCATAGTAAACTTAGTTGATTGAATCATTGTTCGTAGATATCTCGGTTCATATAAAGCACAGTTGACAGAAATCTCTGTTCATAGAGAGCACGTTTCACCGAAAACTTTATTAATAGAATGATCGTTTATAGAATCTCGGTACATAGAAAGTACAGTTGGCAGAAATCTCTGTTCATAGAGAGCACGTTTCACCGAAAACTTTGTTAATAGAATGATCGTTCATAGAATCTCGGTACATAGAAAGTACAGTTGGCAGAAATCTCTGTTCATAGAGAGCACGTTTCACCGAAAACTTTGTTAATAGAATGATCGTTCATAGAATCTCGGTACATAGAAAGTACAGTTGGCAGAAATCTCTGTTCATAGAGAGCACGTTTCACAGAAAATTTTCTTCATAGAATTTTAGAGTTATTATTCATAGGATCTCGGTTCGTGACAGTTTTTCTCGCTGTAAACTTTTTTGATTTAAACCGCTGTTTCTAAATACCTGGGTTTATAGAAAAAGTTCCTTTGGAGGAAGACTCTGTTGCTTAATATCATTATATGTTATGTTAGATGTCCATAACGCCTTTTAGTGAAATCTAAATCAATACTTTTAATCAAAGTAGGATCTCTCTAAAAACAGCATTCTTATCAGTGGAATTACGCCAAAAAAGCACCTATACTTCAAAAGCGGTGTGACATAGCCATGGTATGCCATTATTGCAATAGATGCACTCACCGTCCTGTTCAGCATAAAAAGAGCATAATAATACTGAATTGATGTGCTGTTGCCAGCTTAGTTTGTTATCTATTATCACACCTAAGAATTTTGTTGTGTCAACCTCTTCTATTACTGAATTTATATAATGAATGTCCATATTACTCAATTTATTTATGGTACTCCGGAATGTCATAAAATTTGTTTTTTTAAGATTAATAATTAAATTATTTGATTTAGTAATATTAATTAATGCAGAACTGAGAAAAAATGTAGGATAGATATAAAATATTACGCATTCTGACAAATTAGTAAACGCGTTGCACCCATTTAGTTTTGCTTTTGTTATTTTCGCAACCTTAACTATTGAAAGATATTTTAATAATGAGTGCCTGCAAGTTACTAAAATCAAAACGCGGAGGAAGTGTACTTATAGTGGATGGTTATTATATAAACAAAAAAGTGTATTAAGTGTAGTAAGAGATGTACGCGGAGTAGTGCTAAAGGTTATGGTGCTACTATAAAATCTTTATTTATCGGTAATGAACACACTATCATCAATAAAAATGATGTACATGGACATCTACCAGAGCCAGAAAAGAGAATACTACTGGAATATAATTCAAAAATAAGAAATATAGCTAGCAATTCCATGGATTCTCCGTCACAAATTGTTAACCTCTGCCTCCAGGACGTTCCTAGCACGAGTGCTGCCCTATTGCCTAATAAAGCAGCAACACGAATGATTGTCCATCGTGTCAGCAATACAGGGCAACCAAAAATCCCAAATACATTTAAACAATTACATCTTGATCAATAATTATAATAAGTACAATGTCAACTCAATAAAAATATTTACATGTCAAATTCAAATAACCCGCCCCTGACCGCTCCCGGCCCAAAGGTGCCCATAATACTAGCCGCGTTTCCACGTTGAATAGCTATAGCCAACCTTTGCACCAGGAACGATCTTGAGCGGGAGTCACCTGTTTTCTCCCTTATTCTGCGTCCTAATTCCCCAATTAAAATTTTTGCCTCGGATCCCCAGCATCCCATGGTTTCCACGGCAATGGGCACAAACAAATACCAAATTAATACCTTGATCAATTATCATCATATTAAAAAAAATACATAAAACTATGTCAAATTATAAACGTAAACTTTCTTTACGAATTATAAACTCAGATTACAATGTCCAAAAAAATAAAATCTTTAAAATATCTTCACTGTACAGAATTTGACCGATGATACAGTACAAGATACAGTTTAATTATAAGTAAAGATAGTATCTTCCTACAAAGGAGTTTTCTGTGAACCTACCTTGTGTATACTTCCTGTTCGTTCGTTCCGGAATCCCAAAGACGGCACAGTAGTTTAACTCAAAAGAGTTTTCTGTGAGAAGAGCTATTATATTAAAGAGATTTTTACCATAGTTGGCAAAAATCTCTTTCTGAACTATTTTCTATGAACCGAGATCCTACTTTGATTTTGATTAAAAGTATTGATTTAGATTTCATTAAAAGGCGTCATGGACATCTAACATAACATATAATGATATTAAGCAACAGTATCTTCCTCCAAAGGAACTTTTTCTATAAACCCAGGTTTTTAGAAACAGCGGTTTACATCAAAAAAGTTTACAGCGAGAAGAACTATCTCCGAACCGAGATCCTATGAATAATGATTCTATGAAGAAAATTTTCTGTGAAACGTGCTCTCTATGAACAGAGATTTCTGCCAACTGTACTTTCTATGTACCGAGATTCTATGAACGATCATTCTATTAACAAAGTTTTCGGTGAAACGTGCTCTCTATGAACAGAGATTTCTGTCAACTGTGCTTTATACGAACCGAGATATCTACGAACAATGATTCTATCAACTAAGTTTTCTATGAAACGTGTTTCTGTGTTCCGTTCCACAGTCGTAACTTTATTAAGTGCCGGTATATGGCACCTTAGTCGGCCTAAGACGAAAAGAGGTGGTTTAATGCGTCAGTTTCGATTAGGTATCGATGGTGTAATTGGTAACGCGTCTGGTGTGTTAAACCAGAAAACGCTATTTCGAGTCCAGCTAGACTGAAAAATGTTTCTACTTTCAATTCACCTGGCATGTGAGAAGTCACAGGTTTGACTCTAGATCGAACTTAAAAATTTAGAATTAGTAAGCATACTAATTGCTTTCAAAAGTATTTCTACATACTTACATACATACTGTCACGCTTTTATCCCCGAAGGAGGTAGGCAGAGGGATACTATACGCCCACATTTCACCGTTTGCAGTATTGTCCCACGGAATAGGTGGTGAGCCCATTGCCGTGTTGAAATAGACAAGCGCCAGGATGTGGCGATCTGCTGTTGAAAATTTCAAGCCGCCTACATGGCTTTTAATTTAGCTAAACTGTCATGTTACTGGCAACGGGACCAATAAAAATGCCTTTCGAAGCACGGAAACGCTCGCAAATGTAAATGCCACAAATTGGTCTCTCATCCGAAGAATTCCATAGCGAAAGTTGCTTAAAGCAATGATCGTTAACAGAACACTGAGTTAGTGGAGCCAGGAGCGCTTCAAAAAAAAATTAAAATCTAAGTATTTCTATACTAGCGGCACACTGTGATGGCCGTTTTGACGTTTGCCTTTTCATGAAGTTTCGTATTAATTTTAATTACATTTTATTTGTAGAAATAAAAATATGTGATTAGTTAAAAAAACATTAGAGGGTATTTACACTACGGTAGAAAACAGAGTAGTTCTGTAAAACATTTCATTCACTATTGTAATATGTCAAAACGGCCATTATAGCGTGCCGCTAGTATAATATGTAAAAATGTATTAAAATGTTTACTATAATTGTTTCTAGAACAACGTACATCAGTATTTCACTACTACACCGGTGGCGACATCTGCGACAAAACAGGGGAACCTCGACAAACAGAAGTAAAACTAAAGTGCTTAAAGAACTCATCTAGTCCAGCTCAAGTGTCCCTCTACTTGATAGAACCGAGGACTTGTTACTACATACTGGGTGTTGAGTCGCCACTTTTATGTGATATTTTACCTTTAGCTGATGAAAACGGACTTCTTAAGTCGGTAAAGTCGGTTCTTGAGAGAGACACCACGCCACAAGAGACTGCAGAAGAAGCAGAGAAGTCCTTCAAAGAAAAGTTTATAGAGAAATATGGAAATGATTAGTTAATATAAATTAGTTAGATACTGTATATTGGTGTTTTATTTGTTAAAAGTGGTAAGCTGCGATTTCCTCACAAAGAGCTTGGTTATTTCCTTTTATTACGCCCTCCTTTTGACCCCATTGTTATCAGCTCAGCCATTCTTTTGATATGAAAACTTCTCCATTTAATAAATAAACATAAATATACATATTATGGAACACTTTTTTACATACAGCGTCACCTAGTCCAAACTAAGCCAATATAAGGTTGTGCTATGCGATCTAGACAACTGATAAACATGATTTGTAAGTAGGTACAATTAGGAAGGTACATACATAATTATATATAGAATAAAGAAACAAAGATACTTCCCAACAAACTTCTGTAAATAACTATTTGGTCCAACCCGAAAATCGAACCCGAGACCTCAGCGCAAGTCAAGTCATTAAAAAAACATCAGTATTTTCAGACATGTTTTAAACATTGTCATACGTCGGCGAAACTGCACGGCAGTAAATTGGCAATTAATTTTCCGAATGGTGAGAGAACATTCAAATGGATTAAATATATATGTTTTATAACCATAAGCATTACAACACTACAGCCCAATTTAAAAAGAATAAAGCTTGTTTAATAATTACAGACAACTCACTCAATGCACATTCGGTTTTGCTTACCCATGATATACAGAATATACATTGTTATACAATATAATACCTCAGAAATACGCTAGGATTTCGGACGCAGTCAGTACCAACTGTCAGACGATGCTGAACATTCGAACCGCGAGCAGAGTGACACATTGCTTATTTTATTACATACACTACCCCTTACGCTATAGTGGGAATCAAACAATTATTAGGTGCCTGCATATCAAATTGGCATTTTATCAAACTGGCCTTTTTTGACTGGACACAGCACCGTCCCCCTGCAGTACTTTTCTCTTCGCTCCCATCTCATCGCTAGAGAGCAAGACAACCCACGGCCGACAGCAACAGATCCGACTCCAGATCCTTCTACCCAGGAGTGCTGATCAAGTTTATCGAGAGTCACCACAGAAAACGTATATATATATATATAACATGAAGAAAGAACAGAAACGTATAAAAATAATCTACATGATACCACCGTGCTATATACCGATGGCAATCTTAACAATATATTTACAGGCATTCCTAACTCCCGACAATCTTACATACCTACCTAGGTACCTGCAATTCTCCTGGGGTACAGTAGTTATGGGATACAGTAGTATACATTTTAATAAAGAGAATAAAAGACAACTCTGTTCTGAGCGTGACCTTTGCCTAGTCAGTGCTCTAAGCCACTGAGCTATCAGAACCGTACCGAAACGAATTGAAATTGTTCACTATTTTTGTAATAACTAGCACTAAACAGTAGCGAAATACAATAGTACCTACAAATGTCACCAATCACCAACCCAATTCATCCAGTGGGTCTCGTAAACTTGCTACTAAGGGAAACTCGAAATAAATATACCAACCAACCCGTCTGGCCAGTACCTATAATGTGGTAGGGCCAACCCCCCAAATAGATATTCCTCTAGAATTTAGTGCAGTAGTGAACAATACAGTAGCGTAAATCTTGTGCCAGCAGCTTTTTGGACCGCTACCTTTTCAGCTTTAATATTTTTTTTTGTATCTAATGCTGTCTATGACAAAGTGTTTTTTTTTGATCGCGGGGATTGCATTTACGCACCGACATCCTTGTTGCCGGGTCATCAGGACGGTGTGTTTGGGACTCTCGCCCCCGTGAGAGAGGGACTGACCTACACAATAAACCATCGCGGTGTTCTGCGAGCCGGTAAGTGTCACCCCAAATGTCAGGGCTCGTCTCGGAGGCGCCGAATGAGCCGTATGTCCTAAGGAGCTGAAGAATCTAGCCCGCACCTCCAACGCTCTCTAGCGTCCCTTTTGAAAGCAGAGGAGACGCTCCTGTGTACCTGCGTACCTATGGCCAGTAGGTACGCTCCTGCACCCGCAGAACACTGCACTGTTGGCTGCCGACCATCAGCACCACAGCCGGCAGCAACAAATCTAAAATCGAGGATGCCTGTGAGGGTGACGCTCGGCCCGCGCCACGTCGGAGACACGGCGTGTGTTTGACACAATAGTAGATATATCTGCTATAGGGTTTGTGTATTGCACCGTGTCCAACACACCACTTACGAGTAGGGTCACCACAGACTAGCTACGTTTAGTTTCTGTAACTGGAGATTTTGAGACTGTATTTAGTTTCTAAAAAGCGACAAAATCGCCGGTTACGATTATTAAAAGTAGATAGATTGCAGTGGCCCTTAGGTAGTGACGACACATGGGATTCGACTCAAGATCTCAATATTTTATTACTCTGTGTACCCAGTATTTCTCTGCTCCAGCAAAATTGAGAATATGCTGAATTCATTTTCTTTTTGGTAAATTTATCAAGAATTAACTTAATATTGCTAGAACAACAAAGAATGCAGCATCATCATCATCCTCTTGCCCTTGTCCCAATTTACTTACGGCTGGCGCAGTATGACTACTACTTCCATTCATACCATTCAGTCATCCGATCAATCACTCCTTTCATATCACTCCTTACACAGTCCATCCATTTTTCTTGGCGTTCTTCTGGCTCTCCATCCATCAACCTTCATATTCGTAGTTATTTTATATAGGAAGTGCACCAAAAAATAAAAAAAAAAGCACTTGCTTACATAGGTACTTATCAGTGACGCTCCAAAAGTGTAGGTCCACATTACACCATATGTTTGCATTTTTGCCCCACGTAACATGATGGTGAGCTCAATGCCGTGTTGAATTGGACAGGTGCAGGATATACGACCTGATATTGAAATCGCTTCGGCCCGTAATGGTGAATCCCAAAATGTTGAATTTGCAAAATGAACTTATAATACCAAGAAGTTAAATTTAAAAAATGTTGAATTCTCAAAATGTTTATTTGCCAAAATGTTTAACTTTATCATACCTACATTTATTCAGTACATAAATACAAATTATTAAATAACCTTAAAAAATATGAAATAAACTAAAACATATTATTAAAAGGAGTCCCTTTAAGCAAGGTTCCGAAGATACTGGCAGCGTTCCCCGGTTCCAGCGTTGTCCGAGGTAGCTGCCAGCGCTTCAATTAAGTACGTGGTCCAATTGGATGTCTCATTGATGGGACTACGGAAAATTTCATTTAACCGTGGTCCCATTGGCCAAAGGTACCAACGAATGTAAAATTTTCTGAAATATCGCTATTCCATAGAACCATTAATAGTGACGTAACAAATCTTATAAGTTTATGGGTAATTTTAATTACCCTTGTTTTCATGTTACTAGAAATTGTTCGCTGGAATTCTCACTTATATTGATGAAAAATGAAAACCATTAGCTACTTACGCTAGTTAACTTGTTTATTGTGGTACAATTATTAAAAAAAATGAATAAAAAGAAAATCTGATCTAGATAGATTAGACAACTACTCCACAGCACAATTTTCTACACACATACATACATATTGTCACGCCTTTATCCCCGAAGGGGTAGGCAGAGGCATATAAAACGCCCACATTTCACCACAATTTTCTATTAGCTTTATTTGGGTAATACGGCAGTTGCGTCTCGCGGCGCTCGGGGTTTGCTTTCTTGTTTCTTGTCCACTCCACTTCGCACGGTCATTACTATACCTTGTAGTGAGACCATTGGCATACATTATCATTCTTCTTAGGTCTTATCCCCTCTTATTAGGACTCGGCGGGGATGGCATTGCCCGACATGACGGTATAGTTTCAAATTGTCTGTATAGAGATTGAAGTAGGAAGAGATAACTCGTTCAGCAGAGTTCATAAAAATGGAAAAAGTAAAGGAGAAAGTTCGGTAAGTTGAGGCACGCCAGCAATGAGATTACGCCATTCAGATAACGACTCATTATGGCGAACACACTGCGTGCGCCCCTGGTCTAAAGCCAGATTGCGGGGGGTTGAGAAGATTATTTTGAAGTTTTTTTTTGTTTTTGACACATTTCGTTTTAAGGGGAATCTAGTCAGTCATTCTTCCATACAAATTTCGTTGAACGATAACTCAAAAAGTTAAGGTCGTATGACTGAAACTAAGACATATGTGAGTTATTCACGTTAATGACTATGTTTGTATAGTTCCAAAATTACAATAATTAAAATAGCTTAAAAGTTAGGTAGGAGTCACAAAACCTTCCTATTTTACTGCAATTTTAGTGAAGCTTCACGCGTAAAAAATGTAAATACTAAATACTGCCCACACAGACATAGTTTATTTATTAATAACATCACAACTTTATTTTGGCTATCTAAATATATTATTTACTTATCATAATATTATATCAGACCTTATCTCCGAAAAAGGGGGCAAAGGCATTTTATACGCCCACTTTTTACTCACATACATCACGCCTGTTCCCCATTTGGGTAGGCAGAAACTATTCCACTTACTACGATCCTGGCATACAACTTTTTCTTCTCCTACTTTCGTAAGTGTTTCATACACGCCCTGGGTACTCTTGACCTGGCCTTTTTCCAAAAGGTCATCGATTTGATTGACGTACGTACGGTCAGGTTACCTACCAGTTTGCCCATTCATTTTCGCTACGTAAATCTGCTGAGTCAGTCTCTTTTCATCCATTCTCTATACGTGTCCGAACCATCTGAGCATTCCTTTTTATCTAAGTCACTACATCTTCTGTCATACCGCAATGTTCCCTTATCACGCTGTTTCTTTTTTTATCCATCAACCTCACTCCAACTATACCTCGTAGACTTCTCATTTCCACTGCATTTATTTTATTTCTATGCTTCTTCTGCGATACCCAGCTTTCACTGCCATACATAAGCGTAGGGACAAGCACTCCTTTATGTACAGCCAGAACTCCGCTATGTACATGGCCCCACTTACTTGTTTTCCTGCCAAAACTGACATTGAGAGAAGCTCAATGTCATAGTCACATTTTCCATCTCTCGCAAATTTTGAACCCAAATGTACAAATTCTTTCACCTGATCCACTCTTTTTCCTTCCACAAAAATCAGAAATCCGTCATGCTTTTCTCTTTTTCAAAAACCGTTACATTCGTTCTTGTTTACTTTCATTCCTTTCCTTTTTAGCGCATCATACATAATGTTAACCATCAACTGCAACTCCTCCGCCGATGATGCCAATATTACCTGATCATCAGCGTATAAGAAGCATTAGACGGTTAATTCATTCATTTTCAAACCATACGCACTATCTTGCAGTTATTTTATGCAACTGTTAATGTATAGGTTAAACAGGCTTTTCACCATGTGAAAGTCTCGCCTGTTTTGAGGCCTAAAATGGCATCAACGCCATATTGTAATGAGGTTTCATTATCTCCACTTTAAAATGGTTTTATTGAAGTTGACAAAATTATAAGTTTCTAATCTGTAAGTTCTATTCAATTGAACTACTGAGAAAAAAAGGCGTTCATTGTTGCATTCTCTTACAAGTCGACACAACTCTATAGGTAAATGGTTTTATGGAATAATGAAACTACAAAAAAAATTAAATTCGGTGTACTCGTATTCTTCGGTCAAAGGGACCACGGTTAAATGATTTTTTCCGTAGTCCCATCAATAGGACATCCAATTGGACCACAGAATGGAAGCGGCTTCCAGCTCTTCGGTTTTGCTTTTTCTATTCTACATTGCTATATCTACCTTTTTGCTATTTCCTTAAAAAGCCTTATAGCGCTAGGAGTCTTTTTCCACTTTTTTAAAAATTTATGAGAAATTTTGCAAATAATTGCTTTAAAAATTTATCAATATACTGAGTGGAGTCCATTGCATCAATGTTTAAAAATAGTTGTAACACTGTTCATTGATATCGAGTTGTTCATTAGCTCGATAGATGGCTCTGGTTATACTCTTAAAATGACGATATAAATATGGTGGAGAATTTCAACTTGATTCGATACGGTTCGGGTAGTTCAGGTGGCTAGAACATTGCCCTGGTTAGGCAAAGGTCACAGGTTCAATCCCTGTCTCGAATCAAATAGTCTTTTTCCACTTTATTAAAAAAATATGAGAAATTTAGCAAATAATTGCTTTAAAAATTTATCAATATACTGAGTGGAGTCCATAGCATCAATGTTTAAAAATAGTTGTAACACTGTTCATTGGTATCGAGTTGTTCATTAGCTCGATAGATGGCTCTGGTCATACTCTTAAAATGATATAAATATGGTGGAGAATTTCAACTTGATTCGATACGGTTCGGGTAGTTCAGGTGGCTAGAACATTGGCCTGGTTAGGCAAAGGTCACAGGTTCAATCCCTGTCTCGAATCAAATAGTCTTTTACCACTTTATTAAAAATCATATTCGGAGCCTAGACCCCTGTATTTGCATGCTTTAGCTTTTTCAGCCGCTTCACAAGCCGCACCAGCTCTGTTGTTGGTTCCATGTAGATGGGAAAACATTACATGGATTTTTTTTTTCCTAAATAGACTGCTTCTGTGGTGCCCGGTCGGAACCAATATTTGTATTGCCTGCGAATGTTTGTTTCGGATTGTAGGTGTTTTCTGTATATAATATGTGCTCATCATCATCCCAGCGTCTGCCCCACTTGCGTCTCACCACGCTCGGAGTCCTCTTTCCTACTTCGTTTTCTTCACTTCGCACGGTCATCAGCTTCCCTTGTACCCACTGGCTCACATATTATCATCTCTTACGATGTCAAAGTGTCTTCTTGGGTCTTTTTTCCTTACCTAGACCCAACGGGACTGTGAAAGTGTAGCTCCGACGGGAGATTAGATATAAGACGTCGTTCTGAAGAGTTAAATATAAAAAAAAAACAACAATTTTTTAACTTGACATTTATTTACATTCATATCAACAAAACGGGTGTTTGTATAAAACTGTTGTTTAATAATTTTTCATACCAATCTAGTGATGGTGCCTAATTTAAAATAAATATTTTCTTGCGCCTGTTTCATACAGTGGGTTTTCATACCGTGACTCGATATAATCTGGAAAGCATTTTTAAACTTGTATTGAACAAGTGTTTAATAATTTAAAGTCATAAATTGAACATGACACCCAGATACTGCGATTTCATTAAATGCATGCTTGACACATCCATATTTTAAGCACAACTGATATTACGTTGAAACAATGAAATGTTTTATTTAATAACGTCTGCTTTCGTTATGTGAATTCATATTACTAGAATACCAAGAGGAATGATTTTTGGTACTCCTGTAGTTTTTTTTCTAATCAGTAGATAACTCAAATGTACCTAAATAAAATCAAAGTAGGTATATGATTTGGATCTAAATAGATTTGTGACAGTAAAATTTGGATAGATATTGAAATGAAATAAATTATGATTGTCTTATTTGGACAGTTTTTTTGTCGGAAATCCATTATATGATATGTTCATATCTGTATTTTAAAGAAAAAGAGAAAAGGCGACATAGATATAGCACGGAATTAAAAATAATATAGGTAATATTGCAGGCTAAAAGTACAACTATCAACTGTCGAACAAATAATGCTTGTTAGATCAGATCCATTGTCGAACTAATAGATAGTAAATGGGATCCACAAAAGATCCGCAAATATAAACAAGGATCCGTGTCCAAATTGTTCGAATGTGTCGATAGAAGTTAACAAAAAGTTATTAGAATCAACTTCCCATCGTTCCATTCAACATTTGTTGGTAATGAAAAAATAAAGTAGGTAACAGTGTCAATATTGGGTTATCCGTCAAACACTTAGAAAATTTGGGTAAAAAATTCTATTCACAATATTTTGACATCTATCTAGGGCCCCGCGTAGGTATTTGTATATAATTTTAGAAATTCATGGGATAACAATGAATTCGTTACATAACTAGATATAGTTTACAGATATGTGATATCTCCACACGATTTTGCAATCGACCCAAATATAATATTCAAATATCTGTTAGGGGCTAAACAAATGGTATCTAGTACACAAGATCGCAGTTCAACTCGACTATTAATTCCTAATTCCCCAATGTCCACTTCATAACAATACGTACATGCCTTTATAATAATTTATTTACCTTAACAACAAGTAAATAATGATTGTAAGACGAAGAAAACAGATGTTCCATATTGTCGACTATTGAACTTACCAAAGGAATCACAAGACATAATATTGATGTAACATCTAAAAAGGAAACTTATTCAGTCTAAATATTGTCTTTCATTAGACATCAAAAAACTTTGACTAAAATTAAACTAAATATATACCCATCTAGATAAACTTTCTTTTAATATAATATTAATACTCAACTAAATTTAATTAAGTTAATAGAATATTGAAGCATACTCTTACATCAGGTTCTATAGATGAAATAATAACTAGCGATGCTCAAAGAAAGAATAATTTAGGTCGAACTCGTATATAAAACAAAGTCTTCATCATCCATTTGAATGAAATTACACAATGCAAAGTTACTAGCTGTTTTCATGTCCTGTTTTGCTAATTACGTCTTCTTGAAAGACTAATTTTGTACATCGCTAATTAAATAAGAGTAAACATTTATTTCAGACATAAGATTGGTCGTAGCTTCGCGAAATAAACGCATTGGCACAAGTAAATAACAAAAAAAAAAAAAAAATCATAATATAATCTTAATGTTTTTTTTATGAAAAGAAAAATGTTAATAAATCTATGTAGTTTTCCCCAAGTGGTAAGTTTTCTTATTTCACCCTATTGAGCGTCTTTATGACCAGATGTGGTCATATTTAAGAAATAAAGGTAATTAATACTTAATTTATTTTTTTATATTTAATTAGAAGTATAAGAGTTTATGGGTTGATGCGGACTAATACCGGCAAGTTGCTGAACACTTGAGTTTATGTCTTTGGTTTTGGACTATCCTAGACCTTGGCTTAAAAGTTTGGCAAACAAAATATTACACAATTTAACTTCAAACATGATATCCTTAAATAAACTTTGTAGAAAGACGGTATTTTTCCGCATCCAGATTATCCATAAATAAGAATTAAAAATATGAAACGATAAAACGTGCCAGTGACTATTAGATAAATAGTGCTGAACAATATTTTTTTAAAATATAACATATAAGAAGATGAATGAAATACCAAACTTACTTACGAAAATATTTACTACAGGTAATAATTAAATACTTATACTAACGAAAATTTTTGACTAAAGGGCCAGTGTTCAATGTGATAAAATTGTAAAAAATGTTGACTGTGGTACAGAAAGTTTACATTTAAATACACAAACAATCACAATAAGTAGTTATATTATTTGATAAGAGGGTATTTCAAATATTTTATAGTATCTCACGTAAAAAAGAAAATAAATAGAATTGCGTAATGAAATGAAATAAGTAAACAATGTTGTACATAATTTTCATGGTCAAATTTGTGTGGTCAAGTTATAATGTATCAATAAAAAGTTAAAAAACATATCCAACGTTTCTCATATTTATTACCAAATTTCAATATCAGATAAGTAAAGCATTTTCGAGCATTAATTTTAAATCACATCTTGAAAATTTTTGGACAAGAATTTCAAATTATTCAATAATACGAAATAAGTCATACATTACACCTTACAATGATTTAAAATAAGACTTACTCTTAAATTATTCGTCAACAATTTTAGTATTTGTGAGTAAAATATTTGAAATATCACCTTAGGTTAGAATTTTACAGACATTACACTATTAGTATTTCGCGTAAGTCCATAATGTTAAGTACATTATTTGACAACAAGACGGTTAAACAATAAATACACTGATCACTTTGAGATCGTTTCGTTAATCTAAACACAGCTTAATTTTAAACGAAAAGGACTGACTGTTAACTGACAATGGCCACATTAATTATTATACAATTAACTATCAAGTTGGTAACATACAAATAAAAGAAAATAAACGTGTAACAAATAATAATTAGAAATGTTCCAACGAACATAAAATATGTGTATACCTTATTGGTTATCGGTACTTTGGTACCAAGAAAAACCTTTGGATGATGTAAAATACATCTTTGTGTATGAATAAACAATTTCTTAGCCAGAAATATTATAATTAAAGACATTTCTTCAAATACCGGCTCTTTGGCGTCTACGAATTATATCGATTCCTGAACTTATACTTAATGTGACTAAAACTTATATGTTAAGACAAAAAATTATATTAATAATATAAAAAAAACAATTTGGGGAATACTTTGGAAACGATAAATCCTTTGACACAAACCTTAACCTTATTCTTATTTAGTTAACAACTGTGCACGTGGACTCCCGTTTTTGAACAGTACCTTATAAAACTATTCAGTTCAAGTGCACCGGATACATCACAACAAACGTTCGGAATTTTACAACCTCTGCATAGCTTTTTTTTACTTTTTTTTGTAAATTCACTAGGAACGAGTTCTGGAATATTTCTAGTATGGTCTTGATAGTTCTTTAGAACGTTTCAATTGAACTTTGAGTCTCTTTGTACCTATCTGAAAGCCGTTCATAGCCTGTATTGCAGCCTGCGCGGAGGCAGCGTTATCATACGAGACGAAGCCGAAGCACTTAGATAGGTTCGTCTGTTTGTCAATGAACACTTTAGCCGAAATCACATGACCGAACGGCAGGAACGTAGACGCGAGGTCCGTGTCCGTAAACTCTTGTGGCAAATGATATATAAATAGGTTACCGCCTTCGGGACCTGGAAAAAAACATAGTTATATATAATGCTTACTCAGAAGGAAGAAGACATGTTGGAAAAATATATATAGTGTTTTAAATATAACGTCCGCTTTAATTTTTTTTCAAGTAGCTAGGTACTATTTGTTTGTTGCTTGATTTGATACATGTGATTATTGAAAGCGATTAGTGTCTGCCTAATTTTACATGAGCATCAATCAGAGCCGAAGTATCGTCCCGAGTTTTGGGAATCTTGACAACCAGACTCAGTTACAAAGATCTGCTGGGAGAGTCTTGAAGACAACTCATCATAAGAATTTTGAACTTTTCGTTTACTGTAAAATCAATATTCAAAGTAAAACAATCTTCTAGCAACCACTCCAGCATAGTCAATTACTTAAACGAGAGAAAAACAATGCACTACACAGATTGCAACCGTGTAGTTGGAACGTAAATCTGGCCATTAGCAAAAGTTTGGCCCCGGCCCAAGAAATATAGCAGGTACTTCGTTATGGTATGGTCAAAAAACTATTCCAGAACAAAATAGGTACAGAAAAAATATCGGATAGCTAATAAGATTTTCTTTAAAATTTTAGCTTCTTTAGCCGTATTTTCTTTATCATTACATTGATTCCTACGAAATGAATGGATTAATGGAATGAATGAATAGGTTTGGTTTTGCTTGCAAGTTCGTTTTTAATTATTATAGAGTATTATCTTCAGGTACAAAATGGAATGTCTATCGATAAGGTTTGGTGATATCGTTTGACTTTTATCGTTTGAGTTTGGTGTTCCAAATATGCATTAACAAACATTTGTTTAATAGGTGCTTCAATCTCGAGCGCTTCTTTCTAAAGATAAAGTTCAATCCATCAACTGAATCAAACTATCCTTTGAATTCAGTTAAAAAAATACAAACGTGGACATCAGTAGTCAATTTCAATTAGCTTATTATGTTTGGGTCGATTTCTCGGTCAATCTAAGTGAAGGACCAATTTGATCTAAGTACGACAAAAGATTTATTGATACAATCTTGCAAGGGATGGAGACAGAGGTAATTACGTACGAAGTATTGTAAATATTTAAGCTGGTTGCTGAGAAATCAAAAGTGGGTACCTACGTATATATTAAATTTAGTTTAACTTACCTTCGACTTGCTTGCCGGCAGCGGCGGCGGCGGCAGAGCCCAAAACAGAGCCGAGCGGCGCCGCCGCGAACGCTGCACCGAACTGCGCCGCATATGAGCCCAGGGGCTCCGCTGTCGACCCTGCGATACATACACGTACACGTTAAACGTAATGTATGATAGTATATGTTTATTATTGTTGGCATTCATAGTTGGTAATATGAGGGTAGTTTTGTACTATTCGTCAGAGGACAAAAATATAGACGATTGCTCAAGAGTAATTATAAAAGTATAAATTTTAACTTAATTACTAAGTTATAACAGTTATAATATTTTCAATAAGTAAAAAGAAAAATGAGAACCACTAGACAAAAAAATAATTAAATCAATTCATTAGTCTATTTGATGTTCCTGATGTTTTCTATAAGTGTGGTATTAATATAATATTATATTATTAATATAATTTAACATTAGTTAAATTATTTAAAATATGTTGGAGTTTGAAGTATGCACAGGATCTCTACGTACTTTAAAATATCAGATACGAGATTCAGATAAAATTGAACAATTTCTTACTATCATAGCATATGGAATTTTATAGTTCCATCAAAAATAATTTAGTTTATGTTATATCTATATCTACAGACATTACAAACAACGTAACAAATATCAAAAGTTTTCCTCTTACATCCCAAATTGTCGATTGAGAATTTGAAAGCTCTCAGTCAAACTACAACAGCACTGCATGCCTTACGTATACACAGTGTCATACAATATTAGTATTTAAAAACAATTATTTAATACACAGAACAAAGTAAAAACACACACGTTACACATAGTTATCATAATAAAACAGTAAAATCAAGTTGTTTAGCACATACATGCGGAAACAATCAACAGTGTTAAGTATAAACGAAAACCTCTTGAGATCACAATTGTTTAATTCAAGTTATAGGAGGTAGGAAATATCGCAAAATGAGTAACGTGTATGGGAGGTCAGAGGGAAGTTCTTCCCAACAATGCCAAAAATTAAAAATTTCAAAATAAAACTGTCCCTAGCAGTCAACTAAAGAGGCTCTCAAGCCAAGTAGGATTTGTAGTAGTATTTAATTATAAAATAAATTGTTATAATGTTACAACTGTTAACTAAACGAAATACTTCATGATGAACCACATTGATGAAAATACTACTTTAATAAACATTCAAATTCGATTGCTCTATTTAAATGAAAAGAAATGTATTTAGCACAAATTAATATTCTAAGTAATTTTCTTTATAAAAAAACAACATGAATTTTCATAACAAATCTCGCGTTAGCAAAGTCGTTGTCAGAGGTATGTCATGACACCCATTAAAATAATCTGAATTGCCATGAAAAACAAGCATATGTATTTTTAAAAACAGCATCATGAACAGACAGAAAATATCTCCATGCCAGCTCTATTTTAGAAGAAATAAAAATCGTATATTCAATAATGTTATGTTGCCTAGTAAAGCAAGCAAAAATGGCGAGCCAGTCTACCTGTACAATGCCAATATAGAAAATCATACCAGGCTAATAGATTCATGTGATAAGCGATGCATCGTAACCATTTTGTTAGTGACTAGCCTTGAAACTTGAACAAACAGTTTGCTTTTTAACATATGTATTTTTATCTACATGAAGGTACGGAATGTATTCAAATGAAAAACAATGTTCATCTTTCAAAGTGTAATTTATGCTAATGTTAGACACGACTGTCGTTCGATGAAAAATATGCCTGAAACGTAATGCTTTAAATATTTAGTTATTGTGAACAACTGTAAACTTTGTTTTAAAATAAATGCATTTTTGCAGGTGGGCTTCGAGTTACGATTGTATTTATGGATGTATAAATTAGATTTTGGCTGTCGAACCTATAATTTGGAATACAGAATGTTAAGATTTTCGTATGTCTCTGTACATACGAAAATCTTAACATTCTGTATTGCCAATTGGCAAAACCCAATGATGGCAATAGGCTCAAGGAATATCCTACTAGCACATAATAACGTGGGGCCAACTACTGGCCAAGTTTGGTGAGTAATTCACCTCTCTCTACACCCTTGGGGATATAGGTGTGATTCTATGTTAAGATTTTATGCAAACTTAAGTACTCATCTTCTGTACATCCAGTCTTTGTGAAATAAAAATTGTTGACTTTTTGACAAGAGTATGAACACATGATAATTAGTAGTATCTGTGAGTAATTTAGTCAGTGGCTATAACGATGGCACAAAAAATATTAAATACGTAAAATTAATACCACGACTTTTGATACGATAAGCATGAAGAAATACAGCAAGAAGAAAGTGTGGAGGACGGAGAAGATTGTTTATAGAACAAGGGTAGGGTTAAACTACTGGCTAATGGATATAGAATGTTGCATATTGCTATATAGATATGAAACCGACATGTAAAGAAGATCTTCCATATCAAACTAAAATAGGCATAAGTTGGATCTGAAAAGGAAAGTCTGAGCCTTATCTAAGTACTATATCAAAGGTTAAAAAAAACATTTGTAAGTGTAAAAATGTAAGTCAGTAATTAGATATCCTTGCAGCACTATGACTATGTCAACACTGTGTACAATTTTCTCTAAAATTACATGAGGCAGTCACAAATGAACTTTTTAATTAAAATCCTTGGCAGGCAGGCATTCACATTTATCACATGAACCTTATAAGCTTATTTTGTCAATCCATTTCAAAAAAACACATTTTTGAATTCCCTTGTAATTTTACCTGTGATGTTCGTCTTCCCGAGAAGACCTGAAGTGTGAAAAATGTTCATCGTTAATTTACTTTTTTTTTTATTTTATCCCAAAACCTGAAATAGGAAAGTTGCGGACAAAAAAGATCGTTACATGAATATTTTGCTTTTATTTTTATCTTAGTGTAGGTCCAATTAAGGATTCGGACAGGTGTAGCAATTAGTAAGGATTTACTTGACGCAAAATTCCTATTGTACTGAATAAAGTTTTGGATTACGATAGTGTAGAAATATAAAGGATTGCTGTTAGTATGAGCTTTATTTGATCGGTTGAAATTACTCTATTTTTACAGATTAATTAAACACGTTACCTAAAACTCATACGCCAATAAATAGTTATGTATACGTTACAATGTGCTCTATTAAGCTCACTAATTTTATTGAGAATATTACTTTTAGTTTTTACGTAAATGCTTATAATACTTTGAATACAAATAAATTTATCTAATCCAGTTTTTCATATTAATAGTATTTCATAAAATCAACTTACATAGTTGCGGTGCAGCTTGCTGCGGCGCGGCCGCTGGTTGTATCTGCGCCGCTTGCGTCACTACCGGTTGCTGTGTCATGGCGGCTAGTGCGGCCAAGTTCTGCACCGACACGGGCGCTAGTAGACCTCCGAGTTGATCCGCAGCGCCACCCCCCATGGTATTTACACCCCCGACCCCGCTCACGGCACTCCCGCTCAGGCCTGCACCATTGAAACCGATATCCTGATAGTTAACACCTATGCGGAAAAAGAAAGGAAAGCGTAAACAAAAATAAACGGAACCAACTCAAATGTTGGTAGGATATAGGGATCGTTGTTGTGTGATTAGGCTGAATAGATTAGAATGAAGGTTGAATTAAGTATAGTTAAGTGAAGATTGAAAGCGATACATCGTAGACCATTCGAGAAACAAACCAAGTAAGTGATACTAATGTACTAAAAGAGTAAGAATATAGCTAGATAGACGAAGATACTGCTAGATAAATCATTGAACACTGTAGGCAAATGACGTAGGTACGGGCAGATGTGACAAATGACACCATTGTCTTTAATGTGGGTGAATTAGTAATATTTATGTCTCTCAGTAATGTATCGTTAGAACAATATCTGTGGTACTATAGCAATAGGTGAAGTCATTATCTTTTATGGGCAATTCATAAAGTTGATCATATTATTACCAAAACTGGAGCGAGAAAAACTGGGTTATAGGAAGGAATATAATAAAGAAGCAAAGTATAAAAACAACTATTCCGCTAATTAAAACAACTTTAACGTATTTCACTAAATTAATGATTTAAAGTACTGAAACAATAATGAGGCTAAATTGATGGTTTCATAATCATAATAGGTGTAGACCACTTTATTATTAACATCACAATATTTAGTGCTATAATAAGTAGTTAAACATTTTAGACTAAGTGCATTGTAAAGAATGTAACTTAATTAAAACTACAAAAAGAAGAAACAAACCTTGCAGCAACGTTGAACCCTGTCCCTGCAACAATTGCTGCTGCAAACCTACAGCTTGTAGCTGTTGTAACAGTTGCAGCTGCGTTGCCGGTGATAAAGCCGCTTCTGATGCCAGATACGTTGCTGGTGCGATTGGCGCGGCGAGTCCCCACAGACTAGCCTGCATCGCCTGTAATTTTTTCTGTTCCTTTTCCTTCTGCGTGTCAGCAAATTTCACTACTAGCGGTGCTGAACATCCTTCCATTGTTTGACTATGGTGTAAAGCCTGAAAAATTAGAGAAAGGACTTACAACTAACTTTAATAATACAATACATATAAAAATTTATCAATATTCATAGTCTCTACTATGAATATTGATAAATTTTTAAAGCAATCGATACGGTTCGGGTAGTTCAGGTGGCTACACCATTGCCCTGGTTAGGCAAAGGTCACAGGTTCAATCCCTGTCTCGAATCAAATTGTCTTTTTCCACTTTATTAAAAAAATTATGAGAAATTAAGCAAATAATTGCTTTAAAAATTGATCAATATACTGAGTGGAGTCCATTTCATCAATGTTTAGTTGTAACACTGTTCATTGGTATCGAGTTGTTCATTAGCTCGATAGATGGCTCTGGTCATACTCTTAAAATGACGATATAAATATGGTGAAGAATTTCAACTTGATTCGATACGGTTCGGGTAGTTCAGGTGGCTAGAACATTGCCCTGGTTAGGCAAAGGTCACAGGTTCAATCCCTGTCTCGAATCAAATTGTCTTTTTCCACTTTATTAAAAAACTATGAATATTGTAAAGAAACTGAAAATATGGGTGTGATGTTCTTCGCCCAATCATGCTCTTCGGTCCTAAGGTTAGTTAATCTTATAAAGTACAGCGTGAGACAAAAAGTCATACCGTGATATAATTGTAATACAGTTCAACTAATTTTTGCTAGATGGCGCTGGTCGTCACACTGTTTATCAGGTGACTCGGTGTATAAACTTTGTTTTGTTAGCCTAATATGCATTCTATGGAATCTGTCATTTATATTTATTACTTGATTAATGCCGCCAAAGCCAAACACACCGCGGCGATTTGGCTGCCCCGATGGCACAGTGTAGTTCGATTCCCGGGTGGGATCAATTTTTAGATTCTACAAATGTTTGTTTAGAAGGCTGGCTGTTGCCTATGTTTGATATGTATGTATTTAGATATAAAATGGCATAACATGAACATATTCTCACGCCTTTATTCCCGAAGAAGTAGGCAGAGGCATACTATACGCCCACATTTCACAGTATACATATTTGTCCCACGTAACAGGTGGTGAGCCCATTGCCGTGTTGAAATGGACAGGTGCAGCTTGTGGCGACCTGCTGTTGAAAATTTTCAAGCGCTCATAAGGCCATCAACTAGGCTTAACGACTGCCATGTTAGTGGTAACCGGGACCAACGGCCTAACGTGGCTTCCGAAGCACGGAAACGCTCGCAAATATAAATGCCACAAAGTAGTCACCCATCCGAGGACCAGCCATAGTGAAAGTTGCTTAACGCAGTGATCGTCTACAGAACACTACGTCCGCGGGGCCACTTCTATAAAATGTCATGAAGATTGATTTAGTAGTTCAGCTGTGAAATTGGTGAAAATAAACTGACTTGTGCCCGGCTTCGTCCATGACATACTTCCAACCCCGTGGCACCCATTTTATCCCATCGCTTATTACTTTTCCAAAGATGTATGAGTTTACCCCAATTTGTTGACATTTATGATTACTGCTCCGCTCTCCTGTGTAGTGGCGTGATGATATATAGCTTAGAACCTTCCTCAATAAATGCGCTATCTAATACAAAAAGAATTTTTCAAATCGGACCAACCGTTCACCCGTGATGGCGTGACCAAGGGAAATAGGGATTCATATTTATATAGATTGTAAATAAATTCTTCTATTATAAGTGTGCACTATTTGCTGTTATGAATTTCTACATGTCTATTTGTGTCACCGTGCTTGGGCTCATTGTGTAGCAATACGAAAGTATTTGCAATGTGTAAGCTAAAGTAGGCCTCTTCCAATTAGGGGTAGACAGAAACTATGTCTCATTTATAATTATCATACTGACATACATAACTGAATTTCAAGAGAATAGCGAAAGCGATGTCCAGGATTGGAGAACTTAAAGACATAGTTTCTTTCTCACCACTTTCCATGTGAGTTGGTGTGGTATGTACCCAGTTTTTTTCCAACCTAAGAAAAGAAATTCTGGAAATAGTATAAGGTACCCCTTATAGTTTTTTATACTTTATCAACAAATTTAGAATGCATTCGCATCTTTTACCTTTGTAGCTAGCCCTCTTCCTTGATGTCATTTTTTTATTATTGTACCTAGGCTTTAACATTATATAATCCGGCATTAAATCCGCCTATGTACATGACAGTGCAGAAAGTTTTTAAATAAAAAAAATAAAAATAATCTGTGACTTTAGCCGCTTAAGTAATATTAAGTGGTTTTTTTTTAAATAATAACTTGCTTCTTTCCGAATCTGGGCGTAAGTAATAGTAAAAATACCCCGTATACAGTCACCAAAATTAAAGGTTAAACTTTAAAGTATACTATATACCTAGTAATTGTCCAATTCTTTATTATGTTTAAGAGCTACAGTTAGCTTTTTTAAATTGTAAAATATAAAATAGCAAAGCACTAAAACTTGATGCCGGACATAAAAAAGTGCGAAACGGCAAATAAAACTGAAACGTAAATTGAAAAAGTTAACGAGCCAATTGACGCACATAGCGTAGAACGAAAACTCTACTCTAGGACGACTGCCCACTTTAAATTTATTACTATCATTATTTGTAGTACTTAAATATTAGAATAAGATATCGATCTATCCTCTTTGACAACCCCTTCAGGGATACAATGTGAAGATAGTTAATACAACATAGGGGAGTATGTTTGACAACGACGTAGGATTCGTACATCCCGACTAAGTTTACATGCCGGCTAATCTGTTCTTAGAAATGACATAACGTTGAAGTTACGAGTGCAACATGAATCTTTCCGATGTTACCCGATCCACAAACTATATCTGGTAGTACTGTTGTATAACAATCCCAGTTTTCAGCTTCGTCGATAGTGATACCATCGGCAAGCATGTTATCCTCAACGACTGTAGACCATTATTTAATTGTTCTATAACTATGATTAAAAAGAAAAATAGAATGTGACATGTGTGATTACCAGGTTTACCTTGATGGCGGCAATGGCGGCCTGTTTCGACACGAACGTAACAAATGCACAGCCCTTGCTCTGACCCTGCGCATCGCGCAACACCGTGCACTCCTCGATTGCACCGTGCCCAGCGAAAAGTGCACGCACGTCGTTCTCCGATAGCTTCTTATTTAACATGCCCACGAATAACTTGCGTTCTGTTGACAATAGAAAATATTTATATTAGTTTTCAGATCGACCTAGAAAATGTTCTTTTGTTTTCAATTGTCAATACGTCAGTACAATAGAATTCGGGAAAAGTGTCGTTCTTTTCTTTCAATATACAAAGTGTTAAGAAAACCCTGACCGATCCGTGAAGGTATTGGTAGGTATCGAGATGTGATTTTATTCGTGTAAACCTTTTTAGAAATTACCCCTAAAATTACCCCAAATATTTTACCCCAAGAATTTACCCCGAGTAAAATAACTTAAAAATTAATATAATGTGGTAGCTTACATGGCAACACAGGGAAAGAGCTATTCGGAAATGCAAGGTCAAAAGGTCAGCTTACACCTGCCGGCGGTTTCTTTTGATATCACATACAATCGTCGCCGCATGCCAACAAAGGTGTTGTCAGTTTTTGAAAATTTGCCATATTTTAAGGAAATTGGACTAATTCTGATTCTAAAAACACGCATTTTTAGAAACGCGAACTAATTCATACTTATAAATATTTTTTTTTGTTGTATATGTTATTGAAGTGCCTGTGTGCCCCTTTCGGGTCGGACAGGGTTTTCTTAACACATTGTATATCGTCAGTATTTAGCTTACGAGTATTGTATCAGTCGATTAATATCATTAACATTGTTATATTATATCTTATTATTATTATATCTGAAATCAGCTATTTAAAGCCTGCGTTAAGCATATTTCGTGATGGTTGGTCCTCAGATGGATGGCTTTGTGGTATTCCCATTTACGAGTATTTTCATATGTCCGAAAGCAAGTTAAGTCATTGATGCAGATTACTAGTACGTGGCAATTGAAAAATTTGAAGAGTAGGTCACCACAATTTGGGGCTATACATTTTAAACACGGCAACGGGTTCAGCACCTGTTTCATGGGACAAACATGCACACGGTGAAATGTGGGTATGTCTTTGCATTCGGACATAGGCGTGATAAAGTAAATCAGCCTATCGCAGTCCATCGTACTCAAATTTCTGGGATACAACTGATTCACGACAAACCTCCATTTTAAATCATACAAGAATGGCAGTTTATTGAACACTGTTTGCACTCATAAGTACCACAATTATATCATTTTAAACGGTTCTTTAGGTACACAAAGAAAATGTGTTTCTTCAAGGTAAGCAAACGCATCATTTCGTAATGGTCATAGTGATAATAGTACCACATTACGTTGTATTTAATGTGTGTCATAATAGGATAGGCAATTTTTTATAGATTAAGGTTAAGAGGTTTCAGTTTCACATCATTTTTGTATTCGGGTTTTATTGATTTCATTTGTTAAGTACTAAATAAAGCGTCAAACGTACTTTTGGTAAATCACTTTAGTCAAAGAGATAATAATTAAAACTATAGTTTGATAGCTGTCAAAGTTACAACTGTAGTTACTGTAGTTAGTTGTATTGCAATGTTCGTTGATATCTCGGTTCATAGGAAGTACTGTTGACAAAAATATCTGTTCATAGCACTTCTCGACGTAAGTTTTTTTTAGATAGATTTTACCAGTGTTTACATTTTTTTATACCATAACAGACAAGCATGGCCTTGCCAACCCAAAAAAGAGAAAAGTACTTAGTTCACTAATGCTTTGACAACTACCTACGCCTGGACACTACTCTCTAATTCAAGGTATGATCAAAGAAAGTATCCGTAGTCAATAGAAAATTATATTCATTGGTTCATCATTAATGTAAAATATAACCACAAAGAAGCGAATTCTAAATTACGTTCGAATTTTCGTTGCATCAGGACAAGTCATTGTCACACACATAACATGAGGAACATTGGCAAAACCCGCCCGTGATCCTGAAATATGCACTCGTCAATCTCCGTAACCCGGTAGCCGCGGGCTTAACTGGGAAATTTACGACTTCACCCCAAACAACGGAGGTCATAAAGCATTTTCCGTTTCGTTGCATACGAATTTTTGATGTTGTTAAATCTTTGAAGCCCGGACAAGCGTGTGGCTGGAACGGTTTGGGTTTACCTTTGGAGTGGTTTCGGGTTGTATTTTATTAAAGAAGTTTGTAGTGTTGTAACAGTTGGTGCAGGTGCGACAGTTGGTGCAGGAAGGATTTAGAGATTAGAAATTTTGTTCGATTTTGTCGCTCAAAAACCTAAGTATCAGCAAAATAATATACTGAAGTTGGTTTCATTTTAGACAGATCATAAGTGTTGTTGATGTTACAGATATGATTGAGCAACAAAGCCTTCTTAAATAAATGCGTAGACTATACTAGCGGCGCGCTTTGATGGCCGTTTTGACGTTTGTCCTTTTATGAAGTTTCTTAGTAATTATAATTGTAGAAATATGTTAATAGTCGACCACTTAGAGGGTATTTATACTACGGTACAAAACAGAGTACTCGTATAAAACAAGTAAAATATCATCACTATTATAATATGTCAAAACGGCCACCATAGTGTGCCGCTAGTATAGTATCTTAATAACATCAAATTTATTTTATCTTGTATATTCCAATTTGCTTCCAAAATCTACCTGGATTTGGAGCCTTGTGTGCACTTTTATTTAGCCACTAGTAGTAGCTACTATTTAACTTTTTTGTTTGAAACACCAAGTACAAACAAATATTGTCTATTCATATTGCCTAGTAAAAAAATTTAAAAGCATTTCATGCTAATGAGGTCACATGAGGAATTCTAATTAAAAACTGCAAGGTCTGCAAGCATACGCGGTGTTAGCATAGCTAGGCGCGAAATTTCCGTCAAAGGAGCGCGGCGTGGCATAGATTGTGCGGTGTGGAATATTGACATCTTCAACTTAATTCCACAGTCAGCGGGACAGCTAACAAGGAAATCGAAAAGATTTTTAGAGATTTTATTACATTTGAGTTTTTGCAGAGTGAACACTTTGGACTTCACGCTAAGATTAAATGTAGATGATATCCGAAACTATACTCCTATAACTACTCCTATAACTCCTATAACTATAATCCGAAAATATACTCATTGTGTAAACTACTAACTACTCAACTTTTAGATATGTTAGCAGAAAATAACTTGCTTTTTCTAAAATAAAATCAAAATGACAGTATATTTTACAACTCTCTGTTGCGATGAACTGTGAGTGGATTCATTGAATATTCATCGCTTCATATTCCAACACGAAATGATTACATATTTCAGTTTTCAATGAAGCCCCTTCCTAAAGCAGGTAACAAATATTTCATGGCGGCAAAATCAGCGCTCCCGCGGGAAGATTACCATGAAAATTGTGCGAGGAAACGAAACGCAGATCGTGTATTCGTTTCGGTGCTAATGCAATGACGCGTAAGTGTAAATTATTAAGCGCAAAAATTTGAACATTAAGGTGAATTTTATATACCGTTTGAAGTACTAAGTAGACAGAGAGATTTCACTGGGATGCATCACTGAGTACTCGGTAAGTTTACTTTCAGATCGCAAGTCTTAGTCAATAATATATAAAACTGTTTAATACTGTGGATTAGTGGCACTTGGTGGAACTTGCCACACATCTTGAAAGAAAACACTTGTACTATTTATTCCATTTATTATTTTATATTCCACTTTTTAACCTGACCCGTTTCGCCTTAAGGCATTTTCGAAGGTTAACACATATTTTATGTATCTCAAATGTTATTCCAGTCAATTTAAGGCGTATCATAAGGCGAAACCGGTAAGATTAAAAAGTAAATAGTGCGGAATAGTACATTCGTTGACTTTTGGCGGGATGAATGACAAGTGCGGACGCTTGCTGAAAATTAATAATAAATAAAAAAATAAATATCCATCACGCCTTATCCCCGAAGGGGCGGCAGAGGCATATTATATGCCCACTTTTCACCGTGTGGATTCCTGTCCCACGTAATAGGTGGTGAGCCCATTGCCGTGCTGAAATAGACAGACGCAGGCTGTGGCTACCTGCTGTTGAAATTTTTTAAGCCGCCTATACGGCCTTCAACCAGGCTTAACGACTGCCATTTTACTGACCGGGACCAACGGCTTAACGTGCCTTCCGAAGCACGGAAACGCTCGCAAATGTAAATGCCACAAAGTGGTCACCCATCCGACGACCAGCCATAGTGAAAGTTGCGTACCTCAGTGATCGTTTACCGAACACTGAGACCGCGGGGCCACGAGCGCTTCTAATTATTTTCGCTGAAAATTATTTTCTAGAACTAGTGCATTTATCATGTTTTATGTGCGGGAGTGGTGGTTTCTTGGACATAAAAGTTGTGTTAACGTGCTATAGTGAAAGACAATGATATATGTATGCAGTGAAATGCTATTTTTTCTCTTGCCGCGAAAAGTCACTGAAAACCTCAGTATAAGAATCACCATTACTCTGAGGGCAAGGACTGAGGACACGACATCGACAAAGACTGGACAGGACTAATTAGAAGATAAGATTGAAGAAATATGATATTAAAAATAAGATTTGGCTAAAAGGTCTACGTAACCATGCCATAAAATAATTATAAAAAAAAGTACATTCGTTATTTAAATTAGGAACAAAACATAAAAGTTTATATCGTTTAAAAGACAACAGTTATGTTGTATTTTATACGATATACACTATTTTATACCAATACTTTGAACATAAGCTATTAAGCTTACGTTTAACATATTATTATACAATTTGAGAGCATTTTCTCTTATAAAAAAATTGCCTGTGGGAGATTAAATACTATTTACTAAATTAAGCCTCGTCCGTCTGTATCTTAGGAGGCAGCATTCTGCCGCCCGTAAGCTAAAACAAAGTAAAAAGAAATTTAAGGATTGGTCAGTGTCAGTGCGATAATGTATGTGTTTTGTATGTATTTGTCATTTTGTCTACCCATCAATACACTAAGAAATGGCAGTTAAGCCACTAAGAAATAGATCCCTTATTTCCATTTTATCTAAGGTGTCTAATTTTTCATTCTTACGTCATGTAATTTCACATCGTTTTAAAGACCAAAAATAATATTAAGTAATTTGGCTTGTATTGTTTCTCCATTTTGCGCTGCAGTAAAGACCACGTTATTTTCGGTCCTACAGTAAAAAACTCTTTGAACTGAATGACATATATGTGTTTGAATATTTTATTAAATCACTACACCAGTACATGTACGATTCTCTGTGTGGTACATAAAATGAATGTAGCCTATGGACGTTTGCGACACCAGAGGAACAGCACTCGCGCTGCCGACCCTTTAAAAACCTTCTAAGACCCCTTTTGAATAATATACCTGATTGCCATGTAAGTAAGAGATATTTTACCTCCTTAGCCATTAGTATGTCCAAAATATTTAGGCCACCTGAAAAACGCTCCAAAATAAACTACAACATTTATAAGGCATGAAAAGTATTCTTACTTTAAACAAAAAATATATTAACTAAACTAAAAGTCCGTGAGCCGAGAAATATATTCTAGACCAGAATTTATATTGGCTTACATACGGAGCTTTGTATAAATTTTTTTAATCAAACCTCTCAGGGCGAAAGAAGAAAATTTAATGAAGACAACCCTCACACTTGAGCAGGACTGTGAAACGGTATGTTAATTCTTATTTCAAAATTAAAATTATTGAAGTGAAATATTTGATAAATAAATAGATTTTTTAAAAGACTCGGATTTAACAGAATTTAATTTAGCTTTGATTGAGGTAAAAGATTTAAAGAAAAGTGAGCATACTAATTTGCTTCAGACAAAGCTTATTTGAGTTGTGTATGTGAGCCCATTCAAAGAGGGTAAAACAAATGATTATCTTCTTATACTAGGGTATTTGATGTTTATTTATTTTTCTGGGATTCATGAAAGCTACTTCTCTGTGTTGCGGATAAAACAGTAGTTGCGTTCCTATACGTTACTTTACTACCAGTTTGTACAAGAGATTGGTTTGGACCCAAAGTAAGACCTTTCAAAAACCTAATGCAATACGAATGCACAACATAAAGCTGTAGATAATCGCAGCATTTGGAACAAAACTATTACAAACTCCGAAGTAAAACTAATTAGAATAAAGTGAATCTTTAAATGGACCGTCATTAGAATAATTTACACTGAATATTTAAACAGCGTAATCAGTTTAAATGCAGGAGTAATTGTGTACTTAGTAGAAATAAGTCTTTATGTTAATGCTTTAAGTACGCCGTTGGGACTGCAGAGCCTTCGTTGAACAATTTGCATAACAGGTTGACGGGATCGGTCTGCAGGACACGACTGTATTTACTATGATTGTAATTTCTAATGCTTTTTGTGCAATTTGCTGTGTGACTTGGAATCAATACGAGCAGCAAACAAGAAAGTCACTAAATAGTATAATAGTCAAGTAACAGTCTTTTCGGTTACTTAGTGCTATGTAAAAAGAACCAGGTGAATGAGAATATCAACAAGAACAGGACCGTCGGAATGATTCCAATACAATTAACTGCTATGGAAACCAACCAAACAGTTATAGATTAATTATAAAATAATAAATGAATGAATTGAATGAATGAATGAATGAAATGAACGATAGGTAGTCACAGTCGAATTATACTTAAGTAATTGAAAAAGAATTTTAATTTATTTTGATTAAAATGGCTTTTTAACTAAAGTAATCCTCACTGCCTGATGTTTTGTCCTGTTAACCCTTCATTTTTCTTTTTCTATTTTGCATGGTCTATAAATTACAGGTTTCACAAGTGGCAGAAGTTTACAAACATCGTAGGCTTTCCAAGTTCTATCAGCCTAACATCGGTTGATTTTGTTTGCTAAATTACTTAGCACTACTTACATTAGTTACTAATAATAATTTACTTTCTAGAAATAGAGTAAAAATCATTAGCCAACCAATTTTTTCATGTTTTTTTTTAATCTGTTCATTTGTGTTTATTTATTTTTTGAGGGACATTTGGCGGGAAGAGTGACAAGTGCGGACGCTTGCTTTATATTATTTTCTAAAACTAGTGCATTTATCTTGTTTTATGTGCGGGAGTGGTGGTTTCTTGGACATAAAAATTGTGTTAACGTGCTATAGTGAAAGACAATGATATATATGCAGTGAAATGCTATTTTCTCTCTTGCCGCGAAACGTCCACTGACAACCTTAGTATAAGAATCACCATTATACTGAGGGCAAGGACCAGGACGGACAATGAGGACACGACATCGACTGGACAGGACTAATTAGTAGATAAGATTGAAGAAATATGATATAAAAAATAAGATTTGGCTAAAAGGTCTTAGGAACCAGGCCATTAAATAATTATTAAAAAAAATATTTTTTTTGAGGTCAGGTATGTACCAAAAGGTACGGAAACGTGGCAGCAAAATATGAGTACCTGTATCTGTTTTCTTAAAATTGAGTTCTATTTGTAATTCGATTTTTCTCCAAAAAAGTTTGATAGTTCAGACAATTTTTTTGCATGACTAGATATAGATACGAAATCAATAAGTTTTATTTGACAGTGAAAATGTAAATGTAGGTCACAAAGTAACACTTATGAACGTCAAGATTATTGCTTCTACATTTACATTTACTGCCAGATTTGCAAAGCAATAGGTAGAGCCTGAGGAAGAATCTCGCAATAAAACTCATGGCCACTCATTTTTAATACATTGTTTTTTTGTGCCTTGTGTAAAATGTCTTTGTAAAATGTTTGTTAATATTTGTAAAATGTATCTTGTGTTAAATGTTTTTGTCTACAGTATTTTTTTTTACGTCCAGATACGTCCGATAAAACCCGGGAACCTCATTCGTCTAGCCTTCCTATGGCTACTTTAGTGGCGTATTATCGTTCCACGAGCTCATAATTCAAGCCCTTCAAAGTGCGTATGCCTGTTCTCACGAACTGTGTCATTAAGTTCAGAGTTATGACTCCTTGGCGGAAATTCTCAACCATAAGACTTGAAAGCGTTGACGGGAATTTAATGGTGAAATGTCATTTGACTCTTATTTAGAAATGATAAAACAAGAGACAAAGACATTACACCAATAAATTTTCGCATACACTTTTGAATCATACGCTCATAGCTGAGAATTGGCGGCCTGATTGACATGTAGCATTGTCTTGTCCTTATGGAATATCAGCTAGTTAAATTGTTTTTTAAATCATTCAACTACAAAAATAGTAAAATATTATATATTATAGCTTTCATTCGTAAAAAAATCTAACAATGTTACAAAAAATTTGTGAATCAATCTTGGACTAATATTTTTTTATAAAGAATTTATTTATTGAAAAAGAGAGACAATAACAAATATCGTCGGGTTTTTACATCTACACCAAATTAAGTCAATATACCTAAGTTTGTGTTATGGGATCTAGCAAACTGATCAATATACTTATATAATTATACAATATACACAAGTACTTGGTTATACATAGAAAAAATGACACAAACTTACGTATCCTATACGCAACTATTTTCTTCTGATAGTAGCGTATAGTATATATTCATAATGTATAAAATATGTGAATATATACGTATGTCTCCAAATTAAGAAATTACATTAAAAAGTTCATACCATCATAATTGCATCTTAAAATATGCTAAGTTGTACCAAAGTCCGTCTGTCGGAAATAATTTACTCTAAATTATCCTAATTATTTACATCAGCGCTTCGTAAATATGCATTTTGCAGAGGAACACGCCACGAGTTCCTTGAGCTGAGTCAGCAAAACTTACCTTGTAATAGGATTTATTAAGTTAGTGGCCACCGTTTCAGTTTCAAAACGTATACAAATTACTAGTGCTGTGACTTTGGTTCCGGTTTGTTTTTCAGTTTAATTTATGTAAGGTCTTATCGAAAACAATTGCACAGTGCGCGGGAAAATTGGGGTGAATTAAAAATAGCGTAATTTATGGTATTAATGAGAGTTGTGATATGTTTTGTTTTGCAAATGCTATTGTGTTTATAATTGTGTATTAGTCGTGTTTATTTTGAAGAGATAGCATACTGTGTTAAAAGAGATAACATATGGATTTTAATGAAAAAACATAGACACAAAGTCGTAAGATGAAATGTGAAAAACTTTTGCAAAATTGGCATAAATATTCAAAAATGTCCTGTATTCATAAAGGTGGTCCCTAATCGATTTAGCTATGTCCCTTTTCATTTTGAAAATAAATAAAATGTTGTCCTTGTCGAACAAAGATCGGAAAAAATATATTTGAACATAGAATTATTATAGCATTTTTAAAATAGATACGGCAAAATTATGCGGCGATTATTAGTGAGCACGTATTAAAAGACAACTAAAGGCATAATTATGCTTACCCCAACATCCAGAATAACATAGGAGACACAAAAAAACTGCATTTCGAATACAATGGAGGTAGTATTTTTTGTCGACAAACTCAGAAATTCTTGCATAAACGCGGGACAACACGACATTTTCCATACAATCTCGAAATATTTCGTCTAAAAGTGTAGCAACCGCAGCTTTTGAAATTACCTTGCAAACAGTGCGATTTCATCATATTGTTTAGCTTAAAGCTACGTTGCCGCATTTATCTTACTCACTGTACTTATTTGAGAAAATTTTATTATGTTCGCTGGCGTTTCACCAACAGCGACAACCCTACAAACTAGGGTGCCCAAAATGTCGTGTGATTAGTTTTAAATTGTATTGCTCTAATTTTACGCAAATCATGAGGGCGAAAATTTGGCGTCTATGATGTTCATATGAATTTTGCTTAATGTGGTGTCAAGTGTTTCAAATAATACTCTGCTGTTACTGAAGTAGGCGAATATATTAACTTAACTATTCCATTTTTAAACTTAAAAGTCTAGTATAACAATATTACTATTGTTATATATGTATTATTATAAATAATAAAATATTATTATTTTATCTGTTACGTGGGACTAAAATGCATACAGTGAAATGTGAGCGTATAGTATGCCTCTTTAGTTTTTTTTTTCAGCGCCGTCTAGCCCAAAGTAAGCTATTTTTTTTGGGACTAATCCCACCCACATTCCCATTACTGTGACTCCTGTAAACCAGGATCTACAGCAATGACCAAAACATCAAAAAAGTTACACCGAGCTCGATCTCGGTGATGTCCCAGGAGAAATGAATGAATGAATGAATGAAATGAAAATGAATATAATATATAGAAATAGGGAAGCACCACGGTAATAGTATATTACGGGTCCTATGTAAGATATGTTTGATTCTAGTAATATGTATGGCAGAAACGTTTAAAAGCACGAAAATTCACCCTCGACGCCACAAGATCCGCATAGTAAACTACTCCCGACGTTACTTGTAAACAATTAAGCATATTATATCGCTCATTTTGCCAAATGCTACACTCCCAAAGTATATGATGGGCGGTCTGATCATATTTGGCGGCAGCAGTTGAACACTGACAGAGCGGTGGCTCAACCAGCTTAAACGAATGTAATTTGCTCCTAAAGTTACCATGTCCCGTAAGAAATTGAGCAACCAAAGTAAGCTAATATAAGCTTGTGTTATGGGATCTAGACAACTGATATACATACTTATATATTTCTAAATACATACATATTATACATAGGAAACACCCAAACTCCGAAACAAACATTTGAGGGTCACACAAAAATTTGATTCGACCCTGGAATCGAACACGGGACCTTAGTCGCGGCAGTCGCATGCACTACCACTGCGCCACCGAGGCAGTCAAATCAGGCAAAAAAGCAGGCCTCTGCCTACCCCTTCGGGGATAAAGCCGTGACAATATGTATGTATGTATGTTTTATAAATATAACATAAAAATAGTCTAGAATAAAATTAAATTACTTAAACATCAATAACTAACACGATGGACTGAAAGTCTTTATTGAAAGTGACACTTAATTAAAACTGAAACTACATTATCTCAAATTTTTCGATTTGTCCGATGACTAACAAAAAGATGACGAAGATGGGGAGTACCATACAAAGCCGCTCATCTGTCCCCGCATTAGGGTGCCTCAATTCTATTCTCATATTAAAAAAATGTTTCAATTAAAAAAAATGCCAAGTATAGAATTCTTCCCGATATTATCAAACTAAGTTAATAATGTTGTGCTGTTTCTATCTCTAGAACAAAGTATTGAATATAATCAATATGAAATTCAGTCTAAACTAATTAAAGCTAGAAATAAAATTAACATTATAAATCGTGGTAAGCACAGCAAATATTAACATGCGAATTGATGATATACAAGACACGAACGAATGAAAGAATAAATTCAAATACTGACTGAACTGAGATTAAGACCGAACTGATTGAGCGAAAGAACAGTTACGTCTGTCATTATTTCGTCAATGCTTGTTCGTGTGTGTAAAGATACGACAATTTCCAAACGAATTGTGCCCAAAACATCAGTGGAACGATGCTGAATCGTTTTGGTGTTCACTTGTTGATGTTTCGACTGAGATTTCAGTTGTTATCAGTTGAATAAATACGATTCCACGCTTTTTATTTATTGCTCAAGCTTTGAAGTATTATTACTGACAAAGGTAAGTAATTGAAACGATTGGTTTGTGCTTGTGATGATAATATTTTAGTTAAAATGAAATTCGAACTGCATTTTAAAACAGAAATGTATTTTATATTATACCTACGTAATGACTCTGCTTTTCTTAGGTACCCAGTACAACACTTTTTACATAACCTACAGGTACCTCTATTCGGTATTTCTGATCTTATTTGAGATATTTATCAAATAATAAACATTATGCTACTACGCTTCTATGAGAGTTTGCCTACTGATATTGTTAGGGGTTTGGATAAGAAAATACTACTAAAAACATTATATTACATCTTTTTCAAATTAGAATTCACTACAATTATTTATTAATTGTTCAAAAACGAATGATATGAAAATGAAACAGATACTATTATTGAAGTATTTTTCTAGTAGTGCATTACAAATTATGTAATACAACTGATATTTTTCAATTCAAACAATCTTCTTTTCAAACCCTCCGCAATAAGGGAACTTAAAAAAAAAAAATCCCTGCGCAACCAACTATAACAATGACGTGTCAGCAGCGAATGTTAATAGAAAGGGAAGTATACCAACGTTTCCGAACGTACCAATTCTAGACGTTTCATTTCCACACCAATCGCTCCGCGAAATTGAATAAATTTGAATTTGGAACTGCGAACAAGGCACGATGCGGGTAAAAAGTGGCAAGATCGTATTTAACTGGTTAATAAGATTGCATTTAAAACGATGCATTATCCTTTTCAATCGCGGCATTTATTTCTCATATATTAAGAAACTATAGGAAAGTAATGATTCAAATTACTCATGGCACTATAGTGGCTGGTTTTGTATCGAGTTTGCCTTCTCTTTGCAATGACCAATGTGAATAGGAGAGGTATACATCCAGCAATGAACTTTGCTGTACTACTTTTACCACTTTTTTATAACTATAGTAAATATAAAACTGTAACAAAGCATTTTAGGAAATACAACATAAAAAAGGTTATCCAAGCAAAGTTTTTGCTTACTTATAAAGTATTCTTGTATACTTCTATTTGTACTACTTCTATTGTTTATTTGCATTTGAGATTACAATTTTGGATGTTAATAAATTAAGTTAAAATAAAACACTCTGTTATAAAAAGCTGATTATATTTTAAACAAATTGAAATCGTAGAGTCGCAACAATTATCAGTTAGCAACATTTATCTCGAATTAAGTCAAGCAATAAAATTTTCGAGGTAAATAAATATAATATAATAAATATATATAATATGTATGTATTTGGAAATATATAAGTATGTTTATCAGTTATCTAGATCCCATAACACAAGCTAATATTTGCTTACTTTGGGCTAGATGGCGCTGTGTGAAAAGTGTCCCTCAATATTTATTTATTTTAAATAAAGCATAACATTTTTCGGCAACGCGAGTGCTGCACATCGGGTGTTGCAAACGTCCTTAGGCTACGGTGACCGCTCTCCATCAGGTGGGCCGTAAGCTTGTGCCGTATGTTCAGTGGCATAAAAGAAATATATATCTTATAAATTTAATAAAAAAGTCAATGATATAAAAATGATAAGTACGTACTTATGACATTTCACTTTCCAATTTGTGTTACAATATTGCCAGCGTAAGAGAGAGCTTTGCCAATACATGCTCAGTCGATGTAGCAATTTCAACGTAAATTGAAACTCTGGTGTACCTGTTCAACACATTATATTGTTTCTTTTGTTGTTCTTTGATACGAAGATATACGAATAATATAATAAATAGCGACAATACTCGCGACAATTGCCCGGGGGGATGAGAGGGGATCATTTTGAAGAAAGTAATATGCGTCTATCTCCTGTCAACGACGATAGGTAGAATAGCAATACGCAGTTTTAGAGAACGTGTCATGGTTTATGGCTTTGCAAAAATTCTGACATGGAATTGTGGTTCTATTTGATGGGATTACCTTGGAGTTTATAGTCAGTTCCACAAAAGAATTAATTTTAATTTTAATTTGAAGAAGACATTTCTTTTATTTAACTCGTGTATTTGTTCTTATTTAACTCTTATCTTATTAACTCATGTAAATGAAATTTTGTCTATAGTATCTAGTGGATTGGTAAATGATTAAATGAATTCTGAATTTTGTAATAATTTGTATTTCAAAGTATTTCTAAGGTGTGCTGTTACGGTTTGACCAAGACCGCCGCTGTACCGCTGACTGCGTACAAAATTGTACGCAGTGAGCGGTACAGCGGGTCGTGGTCATATAGTGAATAAAATTTTATCTTTAACGGATGGAATATAATCAACGGGGTCTGCAAATTTAGAAGTGATATGCGTACTTACAGATATTTTTATCGTCCATATCAATATCTAGTGTACGAGTATTTCTTATATTCCCTAGCTTTTAGCATTCTATACTCGTAACACTCAATCTACAATTCTGTTTCAGAAAAGTAATATCTAAACTTATAATTGAAAATTTATATAACTCTTACGGCCGTGTTAAAAAGGTCATACGCTTAGGTACCAGTAGGTAGCATTGTCACTGTCTGTTCTGTCAACTGACCATATCTCAAAATACTATAAATAGTATAGTATCTAGTGGATTGGTAAATGATTAAATGAATTCTGAATTTTGTAATAATTTGTATTTCAAAGTATTTCTAAGGTGTGCTGTTACGGTTTGACCAAGACCGCCGCTGTACCGCTGACTGCGTACAAAATTGTACGCAGTGAGCGGTACAGCGGGTCGTGGTCATATAGTGAATAAAATTTTATCTTTAACGGATGGAATATAATCAACGGGGTCTGCAAATTTAGAAGTGATATGCGTACTTACAGATATTTTTATCGTCCATATCAATATCTAGTGTACGAGTATTTCTTATATTCCCTAGCTTTTAGCATTCTATACTCGTAACACTCAATCTACAATTCTGTTTCAGAAAAGTAATATCTAAACTTATAATTGAAAATTTATATAACTCTTACGGCCGTGTTAAAAGGGTCATACGCTTAGGTACCAGTAGGTAACATTGTCACTGTCTGTTCTGTCAACTGACCATATCTCAAAATACTTAAAACATTTATTAAATAATTATTTCTAAAACAATTTTGAAAATGTCTATCCTACAAAAAAAATATACTTGTATATACTGTAGATATTCATAAATATCGATACGAACGACTTCGTCGGTGACAAAATTCAACAGCGCTTAGAAAGCTCATTTCAATTTATTTCGTACTACGTATTAAAATCAGTGAATGGCGTGAGATATGAATGTTGACACAATGGTTGGTTCGTTGTGTGTATTCGGGTGGAATTTCACAGAGATCGCAGATAATGTCGCACCATTGCGCCGTTTCTTCGACTGATTGTTTTTCACATAAGAACTCGATGAATAGAAGACTTATTTCAGATGTTGAACAAAGAAATCGTTTTTACACAGCGTCATCCAGCCTAAATTAAACTAATATAAGCTTGTGCTATGAAATCTAAACAACTGACAACTTAACGCCAGATATAATCAAGTTGCCTGGTCAGAAGATACTCCCTGTGGGTTGGAGAAACATCTCCACCTACGCATACTTTAAAATATATATAATAGAGAGAATAATGAAACAATTTTTTAAAATGAAATAATTCGCATTGGAATGAATTTAGCAAAAAAAAATTGAAAAATCGTCGAGTAAAGCAGGCTTTGATGAATTTCACGATTGAATGTTTAGGCAAGTATTACCTATGTAATTTCTTAACATAAATGCCACGAATCTTTGTCATTGTCTTATTATTATAAATATGCAAGAAATAATAAAAATCTTACACTATGTACTTTAAGGCTATATACTTATATAGGTCTTTTTTTCAAATCTGTTTATAGTTTCACGCATCCATGCGTCGCATAACAAAGCCCGTGAGAAAATCAAACACGTAGATTGTGATGTCCATTAGCTTTTCATTTCACTTGACGGTATGACGCAGAAATAGTGAACTGACATAATTGGTGCGTAAGATGTTGCGTTGCATAAATAGGTTGATGTAAGTTCCCGCCAACTGAATGTGACGCCATGACACTCCAATGTTCATTGTCGTGGTTCAAATCTAGTTATAAGGGATGTGGTTCAAATTGACGTGTTTATTGCTCTATCACCGATTAGTACCATTGGATAAAAATAATAATAATTAAATTAAAAAAACATTTAATCTAATTTTGGGATATAGATATTCAAATTGATTAAAATGTGTTATATCTAAGCACTGGTGAAATATGTACAATAGAAAAAGAAATTCTCAAATGTAAAGACTTCTATTGTCTAAGATGTAAACTTATCACTCTTCTATTTGCAGAGTATTAGATCTGTCTATGATATTTTCGATAGAATAAGAATCATTCATTTCCGTAATAATATATTATAAATCAAATCAATCGATCGTGACTGACATTTTATTCCATCAAATCGAAAACTTTACAAAGTCCAGAAGCCCAACATGTCTACATTTAATCCTTACATCTGATAATCCAACTCACATGATAATTATGATAACACACATATCGGCACAATTACTTCAACTGGTTGGCTTAATATCCTGCTGCTGACTGGTATAAAGTCAATTTAAATCAATCAATCGATTGTTATTAGAATTGGATAATTCCAATTCAAATCAATCGATTGATTCTAAATGAAATTACATTTATTTTCTATTTAATATCAGTATTTGCCAAACCATAAGATTTTATTAACAGAAATATTCATTTTCCTGGTACTCGTTATATTTATTGGTAGGTATATTATATAAATACGAAGCGGCATCGATAGACATTGTCCGGTCGCCTGTACAGCTCGTCAACTAGATATGAAGTGTCAATATTTGGTAACGCCAGCGGTGCGCAACGAAACTGGCGAATCGATTTGAATCCGATAATACCCAGGTATTGGGTAAGGCTTAATTGGGGATCGAGTTGTTGTCGAGTAAGGATACGAGCAGGTATGGATAGAGAGAGACTCAGCGTAGGCTTGTGATCAGAACTTTGAGGTATGATGATATGAGGTAGATTTTACCAGGGTAGGCCGGAAAGGGTTTATTCTCGTGGTTGTAAAACTAAATATCTCGATTTGGGAGGCGGAATTACTTTTTATAATTCCTGGGTCTAAAAAAAAATATTTGTGTGAACCACAAAGTTTGCGTATTTATTTAAAAATTTAAATAATTACGTAAGTATTTAAAAATCTATGTCTTATAATAGAATATGTAAGTATTTAAAAATATATAAATATGTTTATCAGACGTCTAGATCCCATAACACAAGTTTATATGCTAGACGGCAAAGTGAAAAAAGATTGTCCCTCAATATTTATTTATTTATTGAAGTATATCGGCAGAATTTATGAGTTATCTTAGTTGCACGTAAACCCAACTTGGACTTGGAGCCTGGGTTCCAATTTTGTTTGGTTGCTGGAGCACTATCGCCCGGCTATTAATTTTCGGCATTGTAGGCAGCTCTACTGGTGCCTGACGTCTCAACTGGTGCACCGCTACCAGGCCAGGCGCCGGAGATTTTGGTGTGGCCTATTACACACAATAAAACATGAAAAAGAAACATTCTATTATAAGACAGATTTATGGGAGTTAAATATACTTAAAATTAATTGAAACCTTTAGAGATTCGCTAAAATGGTAGGCTTTTATACCTACTGTTTGTTCAGTTCTCGACTTTATTGGTCCAATGTCAGTCAGGAGTGAATTCAGAAAGCTCAAACGAACTGAGTGTTGAGCGTTTCAGGAAAACAAATTCACGAAATTATATTTGTTGTTGACACAACTTGAGCGTTAATTAGTTGATTTATGAACCTCTCCGAGACGATTCGAAATGCTTGACGATTTTAGAGAGAATTTCGAACAGATATTATTCCGATTGCTGCGCTGGTCCGTGTCAGAGTCTGTTTTCAGGCATTCGTGTATATTTTAGTAGGTACGATCTTAAGGTGTTTATTTGCCATTTAAGTATTATTTAATACGCCCAATGCTAAAAGTCCTTTTTATAAATCTAGGCGACCCCTACGGCTTTATCTGTGACATACTTCAAACCCCCAACGCACCGATTTAATCCAATCTATTATAACATTATAAAGGTGTATGAATTTTATTTTTACCACTGATTTGGCAGAATAGCATACGGCCTACCGGATGGAAAGTGGTCACCGTCGCCCATGGACGTTTGTAACACCAGAGGTGCAGCACTCGCGCTGCCGACCCTTTAAAAACCTTAAGAAGTGTAACAACCATACTGTAGACGTTCGGGAAAACCCAGGCAGGGAGCTCATTCCACAACCTAAGCGTACGCAAAATAAAGCCTCTATCGGACCTAACCGTATGTAAGCGCTCCGGACGCAAAGTGTGAGGGTGAACACCCTGTCTATGGCGAGCGGTGTGGTGCTCTTCAGGGTGGTACCGTAATGTTTTTAGCCCATAGCCTTCTTCGATAAGTTTTTTCGACAACAAAATGATTTTTTCAGTTCGAAACAATAAAACCAAAAAACAAACCCTTCAGCTTTATATACCTAGTCAGGTCATAAGTATTGTCACACAGTAAAAACTTTTCTTTTAGAATGCTGGTCACAAAAAAGTTTATTGAATTCGAATTTCGAATTGTTCATGAAAATAAAAATGTATACTTTTTAGAATTTTACTCATTTTTAAATATGGAGTGGACGCTTAAAGAAGACCGTGTTGCAGTTATTGCGTTGCATCGTTGCGGATACGCGCCAATTCAATTTTTTGACATACATACATACATACATATTATCACGCCTGTTTCCCATCGGGGTAGGCAGAGACTATGGTTTTCCACTTGCTACGATCCTGACATACCACTTTCGCTTCTTCTACTTTCATAAGTGTTTTCGTACACGCTCGCCGGTTAAGGGTACTCTTGACCTGGCCTTTTTCCAAAAGGTCTTCGATTTGATTGAAATACGTACGCCGAGGTCTACCCCTACCAGTTTGCCCATTCACTCTCGCCACATAAATCTCCTTCGTCAGTCTACTTTCATCCATTCTCTCCACGTGTCCGAACCATCTAAGCATCCCTTTTTCTATCTTAGTCACTACATCTTCTGTCATACCGCAATGTTCCCTTATCGTGCTGTTCCTTTCTTTGTCCATCAACTTCACTCCAGCTATACTTCGCAGACTTCTCATTTCCACTGCATTTATTTTACTTTTATGCGTTTTCTGCCATACCCAACTTTCACTGCCATACATAAGTGTGGGGATTAGCACACCTCTATGTACAGCCAATCGTGCCTTCTTCGAAATGTTCTGACTGCTCATAAAGGCGTACATGGCTCCATTCACTTTATTTCCTGCCAATACTCTTCGCTCAATGTCATAGTCACACTTTCCATCTCTCGCAAATTTTGTACCTAGATATACAAACTCTTTTACTTGTTCTACTCTTTCTCCTTCCACAACAATTGAGCAATCCGTCATACTTGCCTCTCTTTCAAAAACCATTACTTTCGACTTATTTACATTCACTTTCATTCAAATTTTTGACATACTGAAAAATTTGAATATAACCAAAAGATTCGTTTATCGTATCATCAAACGATACAATGAAGACTCTAGTGTAGATGACAGGTCAAGAAGTGGTCGCCCTCGGTCTGTTAGGACTCCAGCAGTGATAAAAGCTGTGAAGGCGCGAATTCAAAGCAATCCCAAACGTAAGCAGAAACTGTTGGCCCTTCAGATGGGGTTAAGCAGAACCACGGTGAAAAGGGTGTTAAATGATGACTTAGGGCTTCGGTCATATCGAAGAAAAACAGGACATCGTTTAAATGCTCGACTAATGGACCTGAGACTGAAGAGATGCCGCGCTTTGTTGAAGCGGTACGCGGGAAAAAATATCGGGAAATTCTTTTTTCGGATGAAAAAATTTTTACCGTAGAAGAGAGCTACAACAAACGAAATGATAAGGTGTACGCAAACAGTAGTGAAGAAGCGAGCAACCGTATTTCGCGTGTCCAACGAGGTCATTTTCCACCCTCGCTCATGGTATGGTTGGGAGTTTCTTATTGGGGCTTAACAGAGGTACATTTTTGTGAGAAAGGTGTAAAAACGAATGCAGTTGTGTATCAAAATACAGTACTGACGAACCTTGTGGAACCTGTTTCTCATACCATGTTCAATAACAGGCACTGGGTATTCCAACAAGATTCGGCGCCAGCTCATAGAGCGAAGAGCACACAAGACTGGCTGGCGGCGCGTGAAATCGACTTCATCCGGCACGAAGACTGGCCCTCCTCCAGTCCAGATTTGAGTCCGTTAGATTACAAGATATGGCAACACTTGGAGAAAAAGGCGTGCTCAAAGCCTCATCCTAATTTGGAGTCACTCAAGACATCCTTGATTAAGGCAGCCGCTGATATTGACATGGACCTCGTTCGTGCTGCGATAGACGACTGGCCGCGCAGATTTAAGGCCTGTATTCAAAATCACGGAGGTCATTTTGAATAAACTTTATTGTCATAAGAATCTATGTTTTGTTAAGTTCATTTTGGTATATAAATGGTTACATAATGAATACACTTGTTTCAATTATTTTATATTAAACATGTGACATAATTTATGACCTGTCTAGGTATTTATATAGATACTTTTTGGTCACAAAAAAGTAGTTGTGAAAGCAAAATTTTATTAAAACATAACATTTTATTAAAGAATATCTCCACGGGCTCACTATCACACGTTTTTTAATTGCTATTTTTCCGCCATTCTCGTAAAAGTCACCACGGGGCACATCCTTTTAATTAAAACGGTGCACAGGATATTCATTCTAGTGTTCACAATTAATTCATTTTGTGCTAGTTTTACGTGAAATTAAGTGTGACGGCGCGTGCTCGGCGCCGGAACAAAACATTCACACTAAAACAATGCCCGATAAAATGGGTTTCATTTTCACGACGAAAGTGAATTCTCCCGCAGTTTCAAGTGCAACGTATGGAGTAGGTATGATGTCAAAAATATAAGGATATACGGAGATGTCACTGTCATAAGCCAATATTACCTTAAGAAAAAAAATTAATGAAAGTGTCAGCGTTAAGTTGAAAATGCATGCTCCGTTGGTTTGGACACGTCCAACGAATGAGTGAGGAACGATTGATAAAGAATATATATTGTGCGAAAGTAGAGGGTAGAAGGAGTCAGGGTAGGCCGAGACTTACATATGAAGACCAGGTGAGCAGATTGCTCAAAAACGAAAAAGTAGTACTCGGATACCCAGAACATGCATGCATGTATAAAGCGATTCATGAATCTGTAAGAAACGAAAGAAGTATGTATGGATCGTGAAGCCTGGCGATCTGTCCTCTCTGACTACCCCGTCAGGGCTACAGCGTGAAGATAGTTTTACAAAAACAATACAGTCTGTCAGTCAAGAACAGTACCCGCCGTAGCCTGACTGTCTATCCAGCTAGATAATTGCATGAAACTACAGCTCCTGGAACCTGACAACTTTGTCAACATCATCATCATCCGAGTTCAGTCCCAGTGGCGTCTCGCGACGCCTGTGGTCCGATTTCCTACATTTGCTAAAGAAAAAACTAACTCAAGTTATAAAAACTAACAAAGTCATGAATTTTAAAAATAAATCAGTTATTGCTATCACGAAATCCTACTACTTATAAAGCGAAAGTTTGTAAGAATGTATGGATGTAGGTTTGTTACTCTTTCACGCAAAATCTACTAAATAGATTTTGATGAAACTTTACAATAATATAGCTTACATACCAAAATAACACAGACTTATATCCTGGGAATAGTTCTTGTGGGAAACGAGAACGGAAAGACTTCACCACGCGGGCGAAGCCGCGGGCGCCAACTAGTAATATATACAATACGTTCGGTAGCAGTGGAACTAACGCGCCATCTAATGCGTAAAAAGAATTTAATATGCGTGACATGTTTTATAAACATGTATCTACTACTAAAAATGTATATTCGTATTTTAAACAGTTTTAGAATTTATCTATCACGCCTTTTCCCCGAAGGGGTGGCAGAGGCATATTATATGAAGACTTTTCACCGTGTGTATTCCTGTCCCACGTAATAGTTGTTGAGTAGGTTTAGTAATTTTGTTGGAATTGAAAGTCTTATATAAGAATCCTAATTACTGATCTTTGGAATGTCTATTGTTTACACTGGTTCATACTCAATCAATCACTCTCTTCCTAACATGTTAGGAAGTTATTCTTGAGGGACCAAACATAGCATGCAAATTCAAAATTAGCGGATCACTTCAAATTCTGCTTTCGTTGTATTATTTGCTCTTTGCTCATGGAAGAGCAACACAATGGTTTCTGAAAACATTTGGTTATCACAATTCTTCTCACAGTTGGAGAATGTCCTTGTTTGAAATAATACGGTCTTTGCAATGCCTTCATCCTTTGGTCCTCGTTTGTTTTTCGACGTTGAGTTTGCCCACATATATTGCCTGTTTGATATATCAAGCAATCATGATTTGTTCTTAAGTATGTAATATCCTTTTTTCGACGAGTACTTTATTTTCTACCAAGATTTTCGACACCAAGTGTTAAGGGCAAATCTTTAACAGACTGTAGTAATTTAGGTAATGTAAAAGAGTTTTATATCCATATGCTGTATGGGTAGTCAGAGAGGACAGATCGCCAGGCTTCGCGATCCATGCATCTTCTTTCGCCTACTGCAGATTCATTAATCGCTTCATACATGTACGTCTGGGTATCCGAGTACTTTTGACATTCCCGTTTTTCTATAAGGATTTACACCTAGTTGCTTTCCAGGTCTCCCGCAAAAGAGGCGTTACGTTCTTTGTCCAACTTACTCAAATTATCTTGTGATTAATTTCTTTGCGGGTTCTAAGACATGCTACATTCTCCTGGGACTTCACCGAAATCGAGCTCTGTGTAACTTTTGTGGTCTTGGTCATTGCTGTAGATCCTGGTTAACAGGAGTCACAGTAATGGGAATGTGGGTGGTATTTACAAAATTTTTTTTTTTCTAAATAAATAAATATCCATCACGCCTTATCCCCGAAGGGGTGGCAGAGGCATATTATATGCCCACTTTTCACCGTGTGGATTCCTGTCCCACGTAATAGGTGGTGAGCCCATTGCCGTGTTGAAATAGACAGACGCAAGTTGTGGCTACCTGCTGTTGAAGTTTTCAAGCCGCCCATAAGGCCTTCAACCAGGCTTAACGACTGCCATTTTACTGGCAACCGGGACCAACGGCTTAACGTGCCTTCCGAAGCACGGAAACGCTCGCAAATGTAAATGCCACAAAGTGGTCACCCATCCGAGGACCAGCCATAGTGAAAGTTGCGTAACTCAGTGATCGTTTACAGAACACTGAGACCGCTAGGCCACGAGCGCTTCTCTTTTTATTTCTCTTTTGAGCAATCTGCTCACGTGGTCTTCAAATGTAAGTAAAGATAGATAGATAGGTATTCTTATGCGGTATTGTCTAAACATATCATTTCTTAAGGAATCCTATAAGATATCCACTCCGACTAACTACTCTCGTACTAAATATTCTCGTGAAAATACCCAGATAGAGACCGCTACAAGTCCAGCTATATTAAACACTTCACCAATCAAAAATATACCCAGGAATTGTCAAGGGACCCGATAACTAATTACGAAGGTTTTTCTCTCTAACACACGCAACACGTACGGGTGAATTAATATCTACTTGCCCAACAATATTGTACGCTTATAGCGTAAGTATTAAGAAGGCTCAACGTAACACATAGTCTCGTGAGATTGCCAGTATGTGCTCTTGGGATCATTCACTCACTTGTAGAAACTATACTGCCCATGCCTTACTCAGATATTATTCATCATGACCACTATAATAAGTAAATTTTAACGCTATTGAGTATTAAGACATTTAATAGAGCTGATTGTACATGTTAATCCTACTAATATAATAAACGCGAAAGTTTGAAATAATGGATTTTGAAGAAACTTTACAGTAATATAGCCTACACATCAGAATAACACAGGCTACTTTTTATCCCGCGAACAAGTTCCTGTGGGAAACGGGAACTGGAAAACTTCACGAAACGGGTGGGGCCGCGAACACAACTAGTAAGTTTATATAAATAGGGCTAACAACTAAATAACAGTTATTCAGCCTTTATAAGTGCTAAATGCACCCGTTCCGCTACTCGAACGTGACACACGATTCTGTGACGTATATCGGACCATTGAATTTTATGTTTGTCATTAGACGTGCGCCTTTCTGTAACGAGGTTTCCTTTAGCCGTTGCTATAAACATAGTTTATGTTTAATTATTTGTATTCAAATAAGTCATAGAAGACCGTTTTGTGTGCTGTCTTCTAAGGAGTTTCTTACATAACGGTACTTATGTTTGATCCTATTTCTAGAATAATATCGTTTTGTTACTCCCATAAACATCTTACTTTGCTAATAACGTTTGAATCCTTAAGGTTGAATTTAAATAGATTTTTGTTTTTTATTTGTATTTTTTTTATTCGAGGAGAGATCCGCTTACAGACTACCCACTCCTGGCTAGCAATGGGCTTGTGTGGGGGTCGCTCAGCACCTGATCGTGGTGGTGCTGGGAATACCCACTAAAACTCCTCGGCTACCTTTCTGCCCTAATAGAGGTGTTTTGGGACCTGTTAAACTCACCAAAACACCTCTGGGCTGCCCGGCCTTGCCAAAGACCACTGAGTACTACTCGTCGAGACCGTTTATTTAGAATATAATGCTTTACTTTTCTGAGGAGTTGGGCATCCCGCAAACTAATTGCATACATACATACATACATATTGTCACGCCGTTATCCCCGAAGGGGAAGGCATAGGCATATTAAACGCCCACATATCACCGTATGCATTTTTGTCCCATGTAATAGGTGGTGAGCCATTGCCGTGTTGAAATGGACAGGCGCAGGCTGTTGTGACCTGCTGTTAAAATTTTTCAAGCCGCCCATTAGGCCTTCAACCGGGCTTAACGACTGCCATTTTACTGGCAACCGGTAACAACGGCCTAACGTGCCTTCCCAATCACGAAAACGCTCGCAAATGTAAATTCCATGATCACCCCTCGAAGGACCACCTATGGCGAATGTTGCTTAACGCAGTGATCGTTTACAGAACACTGAATCAGCGGGGCCACGAGCGCTATCAACAATATAATAGTGTCCTTATACAGTCTCTTTATGAATAACACCTTTAAGTGTGTCGCAGAAATTGTAACTCGATATCGAACCATTCCTGGGCGAGGTAGGTGCCTCACACAATCGGACGACAGACAATGGCTGTCGTGCCGGGCACACAAATGAACGCGTCTTGCGGGACTTACCGATATTAAGGCCTACTTAGACGATTATCTGAAAACCGCACAGGGACGGTATTCATTACTTAAATACGTTACTGTAATACAGCACTAATTAAAGTAGAGGTGTAGCTTGTGGAATGGACTAATACCGCAATGTCTCCAAAGGTCATTATAATATGAAGGTTTTTTACAACAGTGATCCTGGTGTGACCTCCAGAAATAACTATATAGCTTTCATTATTATTTTTTATTCACAAGATAAACATGATATAATAATAAGATAAGCGCTCGTGGCCCCGCGGACGTAGTGTTCTGGAAACGATCACTGTGTTAAGCAACTTTCACTATGGCTGGTCCTCGGATGGGTGACCACTTTGTGGCATTTATATTTGCGAGCGTTTCCGTGCTTCGGAAGGCACGTTAAGCCGTTGGTCCCAGTTGCCAGTAACATGGCAGTCGGTAAGCCAGTTGAATGCCTTATGGGCGGCTTGAAAAATTTCAACAGCAGGTTGCCACAACCTGCACCTGTCCATTTCAACACGGAAATGGGCTCACCACCTGTTTCGTGGGACAAAAAGCAAAGCATACGGTAAAACGTGGGCGTATAGTACGCCTCTGCCTAACCCTTCGGGGATAAAGGCGTGAAAGTGTGTTATGTTATGTTACAAGATAAACATCCGTACAATCTATTCTATCTACTCAAACGTTCAAGCTGCTAAAGCAGCTGACTTTTTTTGCCTTTCCTTTTTTAGAACTGACCTTATTTCAAAAATTTTTAAAAAAATGTTGTCTGTGGTTTTAATGAATGAATTTTATACCATTAGAATCGTGGACAAAAAGCCCGTGTATTAGAGGTTTAATATCTATATGTCACAATATCAAAATTCAAAGTAAATGCGGTATAAACATTGCCGGCGGCCATTTTCCCGCCATTTTTTTAGTTTTGCGTTATTATTTAATGGGTTAACAAATTTTTAGTTTTTTTTAGAATAATTATAAGTTATTAGTGTTATATATCGTTTTAATCGTTATAATTCCAAGAATTTAATTATGTAAAAAAAATTATAGTGTTTTTATATTAGTTTTTCGTGTGAGTGGCAAATTTTTGAAAAATAACGTTTATTTATTTTTTTACCGACTTTTTCGTGTTTACCAATATATCAGTTAATTATGATTAAAATTCCAAATTATTATAGCTATAAGTTTTATCTTTATATATTTAACGATTTTTCAGTAGTTAAAATTTTTTGTCTAGATATTATAGTTTCCAAGATATCACGATTTTAGTTAATTAGGTCATAGGTTAATTACAAAAAATGCGCTGCTCTGGCAGCGCGAACGGATAGTGAACGTTTGAGTGGATGATGACTGTTAGAATTAACTGCCTCGGTGGCGCAGTGGTAGCGTATGCGCCTGCCGCGCTGAGGACCCGGGTTCGATTGCCGGGTCGGAACAAATATTTGTGTAACCCACAAATGTTTGTTTCGGAGTTTGGGTGTTCCTATGTATAATATGTATGTATTTAAAAATTATATTTGTATGTTTATATGTTATCTAGAGCCCTAAGTGCAAATCTTAGATTGGGCCTAGATGTCGCCGTGTAAAAAGCGGCCTACAATATTTATTTATTTAATTACCATTTTTGAGACAACTCCTAATATAAGTGGCTCAAGGCCCGCTTTACCTACCCGTATTTCTTTATTTAAATAAGGAATAGCTAACACTTTTGTGTGCAATATTGATCAAGATCCTATGGTCCTCAGAAACCATAAATGGGGCAAAATGTACTCTGTTTATTTTGGAGATTGCGCCTTTACAAAATAAAAAGTCTCTCAACAGATAGACTCAATCCCCTAGGAAAGATCGCATGGAGAAACTGCAGAAAATAGCAGGATAGAGCGCTACCAGTTATTATACCCGTTTTGTCCAACAGTGGATCATTATTCAAATATTTTACGTAAAAGACTAACAAAAAATCTGTCCCACCGTTAAAGTAGCGCAGAAGCTATTTATAAATAAATAAAAAATAAATAAATATCCATCACGCCTTATCCCCGAAGGGGTGGCAGAGGCATATTATATGCCCACTTTTCACCGTGTGGATTCCTGTCCCACGTAATAGGTGGTGAGCCCATTGCCGTGTTGAAATAGACAGACGCAAGTTGTGGCTACCTGCTGCTGAAGTTTTCAAGCCGCCCATAAGGCCTTCAACCAGGCTTAACGACTGCCATTTTACTGGCAACCGGGACCAACGGCTTAACGTGCCTTCCGAAGCACGGAAACGCTCGCAAATGTAAATGCCACAAAGTGGTCACCCATCCGAGGACCAGCCATAGTGAAAGTTGCGTAACTCAGTGATCGTTTACAGAACACTGAGACTGTTAGGCCCCGAGCGCTTCGCTTCGTAAATATTCGTTCGCTTTATAAATACTTAGCATTGAAAATAAAATAAGTCAGAAAATGCTTTACATTTCCATTTAATACATTTGTCCAATATCACAACCGAGTTGGTGCGTGTATATGGGCCCTAATACGGCGTCGCAGCGGATGTATCGCTGTCATTTATATGTGAAAGCTATCTAGGGACTGCAAAGCACTTCTGGGTGACAGTTTGATTTTAATGTCTGATAGAATGTTTTGAATATGGACAATGTATCCCTTCTATAACTATTTCATTATATTTGTGTGCAAGTAAGTAGGTTACTTGCACACAAATATAAAACACTCACATATAGAGATTACAGTTTCATAAATGTACAAAGGGCGGCCTATTCGCTAAAGAGCAATCTCTTACAGGCAACCTTTACATGTCGATGTTCAGAGGTCATTCGGAATAGTTCCTTACGGTACGGCCAGTTTCTATAAACTGTTTTACCGTAGACATCATAATCGATTGAGTCGGTAACAGTAGCTAAATATTTAACTCCCCTTTAAACTTCAATACTAAAAATATAGGCGATTTGACATTATAAATAGATATAGGTAGGTTTTAGCAATAAATTGTATCCCTTTAGTGTAATATACCCTATACTAGCTATGTTTCGCCCTGATCTTCGCCCGTGACATACCTACGTAGAACTCTCGTTCCGTTGCACTCCACATCTCTAAAGCACATATTTTACATATTTGATCTGGGAGATCAATGTGGTAAAATATTATTACTATTAAATGTTCTAAAAATTTTAGAGGGCGAATCTTCCAGCCCTTATGTCTTCAAAAGCACACATTATTATGTTAAAGGCTTTGTTTGACTTGTTCAACTTTTCAAAGTACTCTGACCGTAGCCGACAGCTATTTAGTCTCAGTTATATGAATACCTTATCTCCTGCGGCCGCACCAGCAGCAATCACGAGCTATCCACGTCTTTTACGAGAATTTCCAAAAATTCTTGCCTACAGACAGGCTGAAAAGTGTTCTGATTTGTAACACGTTTTAGGTATTATGTGATATTCGGGAACTTCACAAAAAATAAAATTAATGAAGTAAACTTTTTACGGTATGTTATTTGTTTTTAAACTAACTAACTATCTTCACGCTGCATTCCTGACGGGGTCGATATCGTCATATAAACGTCATTCAAATATTTACCTACTCTGTTCTGTTACCGACTCAATCAATTTTGATATCTACGGTAAAACAGTTATAGAAACTGGCCGTACCGTAAGAAACTATACCGAATGACCTCTGCGTACTGACATTTTTTTAAATATGTTATTTTTTTTTAAATTTATAATATATTTACGCCATGCCACCCAATGCTTTTCTCGAAATCCGTATGAATAAATATCACTATATCAAACATCAAATGAACGAAGCCGAATAACAGTTTTATTATTTTTCGTTCTTGATGCAACCGGCTAAGGTCAAAGATTATACTGCATTATTATAGTCAGTAGTGTTTTATTTTCTACTAGTCGACGCCCGCGGCTTCGCCCGCAGTTTCCCGTTCTCGTTAAAAACAGGAACTTGTTTCCGGGATAAAAAGTAGCCTATGTGTTATTATTATGTATCAGCTATATTATTGTAAAGTTTCATTAAAATCTATTCATTGGTTTTTACATGAAAGAGTAACAAATATCCACACAAACTTTCGCATTTATAATATAAATATAATTATTAAGATTAAGAGAGCAACGATAGTGTTCCGTCACGAACAATAGCAAAACGGTGAAAACTAAACATGAATTATCTATTAAAGATTAAGGGGATAAGGCGTGATAGATAAATAATAATAATAATAATATACCCCTCGAGGACAGTCGCTATATCTATAATCTATAGGATTAACGCAAACCCTATGCGGGCATAGTAGATTCGCTTTTTGAATTATCCACTTTCTGATACCCACAAAAAAATGTATCAGTAAGTTATTGAAAAGCTCACATCCGCAGGGCAGCTTAAGCGAGCTGAATGTGCGTGGCTACACATCGGTCCCGATTCCTCAGAGTTTTGTTGCCCTTCTGCACCGGTTAGGATTTAATGGCCTAACGGGAGAGCAGTGAGAGTGCTTCTCCCGGAAGTGCAGCAAATCTCAACTCTGGCTTGCCTTAATTGGCCGGTCAGAGGGAGGGAGCCAGAGCTATATGCTCGTGCGTGGAAGTGTCATTTTCAAGGGCATAACTACGGGGAAGCCCGCTCCGGGCCTGTCCCGCGAAGATGAAACCGGTGCCGCACCGCTCGACACCCCTAATGGTCGCTCACACCGGTGTTGCCCTCTGTCGCCTTACAGGCTTATCATGCCTATGGCGATTGTATAGGGGGCCCATCTAGTGAGTTGGCAAGTCACCGTCTGCCAACATTTTGATGATATAATATTAAAATGGCAGACGCAGTTTTCATCCGTAGTTCAAGTCACCCAGTACATTTAACCTCCGTTCTTCTACATATAAGGCGGACGTGGATTGTTTGCAGTGGAGGTCCCATTCCCTGTTACATTAAGGGCCGTATTCCAGAACGTTTATCAACACTCAAGAAACACTTGAGAGTAGATTTTATATGGCAAAATCTACTCTCAAGGGTTGATCGAGTATTGAGTAACGTTCTGGAATACGGACCTAAAACTCTCAAAGGGCCTCTGCGTGTTGGATCACTATGTCCCCATGTAAGCCTACCAAAAGACCGGGTATCTTCTTAAGAAAAAAGAAGAAGATACCCGAGAAGAAGAGACAAGTAATAATATTATATATTTAAAAAGAAATTATATTTTAGAGTGATAATAAAAGTAAGGTAAATATTTTTGTGGCGAGACATCTTACATCCATTGTTGAAGTTTAGGTGGCAACTTTAATCCTGCCGAGACTTGCCGTATATAATACTAGCTGTCCCGCCCGGCTTCGCCCGTGACATACTTCAAACCCTGTGGCACCCATTTAATCTCGTTTGTTTATTAATTTCACATTCACAATAATGTATGAACATTTTCCAAATCCATTGATTACTTCACCGCTCTCCAGTACCTACCTACGCCCGCACGGGCCGGCCGAATTATGGTTACACGAAATTAATTTCTTTGCGCTTTATTTTGAATCTGCGATAACTCGTAAGATATTCATTTAATTTGCAAGGTGAACAAAATAATCTTCATGAAATGCTAAAGCCAACTAACGTAGTAAAAATGATAAGGATTAATAGCATATTTGTGTAAATAGACTTCAAAAAACCGCTTCATAATTGATGGTTTTTTAAACTATTAAAATGGATATAGTATGTTATTCTTATAAGATAGACGTATATCGTCGCGGACTTTTTTGTAGACCTATATTAGATACACAATTGTACCATACATTATTTTGTTATATCTCAAAGGGTAAATTTAGGCAGCGTTTTTGTTGAAAGCTCCCAGACGGCCTATTTTTTCCGACATCCCCAACAATCGTAATGGTTTGGTCAATGTTTACATAAACTTAAGAAAATCACACTAACTTTTAAAAAAAACCGCATCATAACTCGTTTCGTAGTTTTAAAGATCTAAGCATACATAGGGACAGACAGCGAAAAGCGACTTTGTTTTATAATATGTAGTGATGATAAAATATCCATCACGCCTTATCCCCGAAGGGGTGGCAGAGGCATATTATATGCCCACTTTTCACCGTGTGGATTCCTGTCCCACGTAATAGGTGGTGAGCCCATTGCCGTGTTGAAATAGACAGACGCAGGTTGTGGCTACCTGCTGTTGAAATTTTTAAGCCGCCCATAAGGCCTTCAACCAGGCTTAACGGCTGCCATTTTACTGGCAACCGGGACCAACGGCTTAACGTGCCTTCCGAAGCACGGAAACGCTCGCAAATGTAAATGCCACAAAGTGGTCACCCATCCGAGTACCAGCCATAGTGAAAGTTGCGTAACTCAGTGATCGTTTACAGAATACTGAGACCGCGGAGCCACGAGCGCTTCTCCGAGTGACGATACTCATATTTTTTTTACAAATAAAGATATTGTTTAAAAATACTGGAATGGTGAATTCTTAGACAGAAAGGGTTCGACAATGTCGGATAGTGAAAGAATGTGATATGTATGGTAAAGTTTTTTTTTCTTTCGTGGATGGTTCAGTAACTTCACCCCTTTACTTGATTAAGATAGGCAAAACGAGAAAAAACGTAATAGAATTAGAATATTAAAGACTTTAGGGCCGTATTACAGTACGTTTCTCAATACTCAATCGACGCTTGAGGCTAGTTTTTGCCTTATAAATACTACTCTCAAGTGTTTCTTGAATAAACGTTCTGGAATACTTAGATGCAATAATTATACTAAATTAAGATTTTGCATAAAAGTCTTATGAACCAAGTCAATAAACATAAAAAAATCCATCCACAGTTCCTTGCATCCCAGTTGGTATTTAATATTCATGTTATCGTGTGTGTTAACTGTGAAGTTCCTACAATGTCATTGCAACATTAAATTAAAATAATAAGTTTAAACATAAATATTCATATACTAGCTGACGTGGCCGACTTCGTACCGCCTTAAAATTATTACGTTTTTTTTTAGTTATTAGTTTAGTTTTAAAGCAGGAACAGCAGCTGTCTGTAGCTCTGAGGATTTGTTTGATATGATGCCTATGGCTATCTCTTATCATCGCACCGCTCGTAATAGATAGGGTGTTCACCCTTAGACTTTGCGCCCGCAGCTCTCGCATAGGGTTAGGTCCGATGGGGGTTTCTTCCGCGTAGATCGTGTGAAATGAGCTCACGGTTTTCCCGAACATCTACAATACAGGTTCTTCAAAAGGGGTCTTAGAAGGTTTCTACAGGGTTGGCTTGGCAGCTCTAGTGCCGCACCTCTGGCTACTTTCCCCTCCTCAGTCGTATAAAAAAACAACAAAAACCTTATAACGAATCTATAGCTTTTGTGTGGTTGTCACCTACAGTACACACGTACAGTAGCATTACAACTTAAGATTTAATTTTTTTGGCGACCAACTACAACATACTATATTTTTTATTTCTTTAAACGTTTTATTTCTGAAACAGAACAATTTTGTATTCTTACTAAACAGACCAAAGAGATGGGGACCTCATTCTATATAGTAGCGGAGGTAGCTTTAATTTTCACAAGGAATTTGATACCGGCTGATATTCATAACACTAATAGTTCTTTACCAATACATAACAGATTTGACCGTCAGTCAGTCTGGTAGTGGTGGAACCAAAAGTTATAAACTGCCAATTAAGCTAGACCTCCAAATTATATAAGCGCTCATACAACTCAAAGGTGTCCAATACATACGTAGTTAATACCATAGACATAAATTTTGAACTGAAATTTTACAAATCTTTCAATATAGAAATTAAACAACTCGGTCCAGCCATTCTCGGGTTTTAGTGAAACTAACATACATAAATTGTCACGTCAGTCAGTCAGTCTTATTTAAGCCACTTCGGGTCACCTACTTTTGTATGTTATTGTTACTGGCAACTAGAAAAAAACGCTTAAGGTAGTTTTTTTTTTAAAGAAATGGTATTGTTTGCAAACTAAGTCTGCCAACATTTGTTTACCTTTTATGTTTATATTGCACATTTAATATGCGGCTATAATAGTACCGTACTGATTCTCGTGAAAGAACAATTTGCACGTTTTTGTAACTGGTGGAACATCACTCAAGTTTGAGGTGAGAATTTAGATATACGGACGAACTGTTGTCATTATTGTGTGAAGCTCAGGGTTGGCACGCAACGTGCAGTAGTTGTATATTTTTATTTTTACCAAGTTCTCAACTTAGATCTATGATTATTTACATATATCACGTCTATATCGCCGAAGGGGTAGGCAGAGGCATACTATACGCCCATATTTCACGGTACTCATGTAATACATAACAGGTGGAGAGCCCAGGTGCAGTTGTGGCTAACGGCTATTGACATTATTTAAGCCGCCCATTAGGCTTTTAACGACTGCCACGTTATACTCGTAAGCAACCTAAACCAATAGAAAACGCCTTATAAAAATGCCATAAAGATGTCACCCTTCTACGAACCAGCCTTAGTGAAAAGTGCTTAACGCAGTGATCGTTTACTGAGTCGCCAGGGTTACGATATTGGCATAGGAATTACGATACGATGATTGCCGAATTATACTAATCTAGCTAAGTACGACACTGTTTACTTAGCCACACGATTGTACCACCCCCTTTACAATTAAGTAATGTGCTTAATTGGCAATTTATGTAAGTAATTGACATCACATTGATAAAATTTAATATTTTGCCAGTTTTTATTTAAATGAAAAGCGCAAAATATTATTGAATTGGTTTTATCTATTTCTACACTTTCCACATAAGCATATTATTACCTGCCATTGTTACGGTTAAACCAGCAAATATCGCTAACACGCTTATCACCCATAACTGGCACACTGACATACATTTCTAATATTTACAGCACACAAAGTCATTTTACCTGTCAACACGAGCGCACTTCCTGTTGCCATTTATATTAGTGTGTATTTAACACACACATACATAATCGAGTATGTAAAAACCATGTAAATACGTACTTAATACACACACATATAAAATGAAACCAGTAATGTGTACAGGATTGATATAAAATGTCGCTGCTGTTTCATGAAATTGGTAAATTATGCAAACGGCTGAAGATGTTTTTTACATTGCTTTTATTGGCTCCGGACATGAAACTGGGGATTAATTTGAATATTTTGGTAATTAATTTCACTGTCTATAAGTATAAAATGATATCATTTGGCATGTCACAGGCCAGCATGCTATGTGGGAAATAGTTAATGTATGGCTTTTTGTTTTTATTTGATAATAAGCGTATAGTATGAATGAACGTGTGATAGTTTACAGCGAGCTAGTTTAGTTCAGTTTTATATGAGTTATTCATTAACTAGATTGCTGTATCTCAGAAGATTTCAGGTTTCATCTCTGGCGTGGACAAAAATATGAACATATTTGCAGCAGAAAGATTTAGATATATTACATATATTTTTCTTTCAATTTTAATTAAAATAACATCTGTCTGCCTCAGCCATAGTGCACTATTTAGATCATAATTACGATTATCGAAAATTAATAATTAGACAGAATATAAAATGGCTAATGTTTTAACCTGCCTGTAACATATACTATAAGTAGAACAATAGCTACCATATTAGATTAGCGCGACATCGCCGTAATCGCGTAGGTGCTAACATTCGCATTCTTGAAACGAAACACCGCACCATATGGAGTTTGATATATTTGTATTTTAATTAGCACAGTGTCATTTAGTACATATGACATCTTTCTATTAGCATTCAATCTATACTGTGTATATCCTACTAATATTATAAACGCGAAAGTTTGTAATCCTAATAATATTATCAACGCGAAAATTTGTAAGAATGGATGTTTGTTACTCTTTCACGCAAAATCTACTGAAAGGATTTTAATGAACTTTAAGATAATATAGCTTACACATCAGAATAACACATAGGCTACTTATTATCCCGGGAACAAGTTCCTGTGGTAAACAGAAACGGGAAAACTTTACCACGCGTGCGGAGTCGGGGGCGTTAACTAGTCTGTTTATAAAGCTGAAGAGTTTGTTTGATGAACGCTGTAATTTTAAAACTACTGGTTCATATTGAATATTTCTTAATTAAAAAAAAAGGGATAGCCCATTTATCGAAGAAGGCTATAGGCTATATACCATTACAATACTGGCCACTCAGCTGGTTTGTTAATATAGCGCGTAACTATTAGCTGTAACAGGTTCTCCATGCGAACTTTTTATGAAAAGAATAGATTATTAGTAAATAAACGGTTTTACTCACGTGAAAATTTCGGGAAAATTCACGTGTAAAATTGTTTATTTAGTAATAATGAACATCGCTCACGAAAGTTTATTCTAGTCAAGAATAGATTAATTCCAAATTAGCCTATGGTAGTCTAATGCTAGACCTAAGCCTGTCACAATTCAACTGTTCCGTATCTAGAAAGATACAGAACAGTTGTATCACTTTACTTTTTTATCAGTCGTGCCTATATCCTCGAAAGGGTAAGCAGAAACATACTATAGGCCCTTTATTTCACAGTATGTATTTTTATCGCACGTAACAGATGGTGAGTCTAATGCCGTGTTGCAATGGACAGGCGCAAGTTGTGGTGAAACTTCTATTGAAATCTTTCAAGTCACCAATTAGGTCTTTGACTTGGCTTTAAGACTGCTGTTACTCGTAACCGGGACCAGCGTAAGGTGCCTTCCCAAGCCCTTTTGTAAAAGGAAATGTCACAAAGCGATCACCCATCTGAAGATCAGCCATAGCCAAAGATGCTTAACGCAGTCGCTGTTTACAAAACACTGTCAGTTACCAAGTTATATCAAGTCAGTCTTTGCGTCTCTTTCACCTTTAACAATATTTTTAGACAAGATATAAAAAAAAACCTACTTAAGTATAATTCAGGATTGTATTGATCAAAGTCCTACTTAAATACCGAGCTTCACTCGTGAATAAATATAAACAAATTTCTTCCCTCATTTAAATATTAATAAGGACTAATACAACATGCTAACAAACTTTGATTGAGCCTCAGTACATAAACAGTCTTTGACAGACTTCCTCTACCAATTGGCAATTAATTCAGGTACCGACGACGGTGGGTATGTTCATAGGGGTGCCACGTTAAACTTAATTTCATTATATCACATTTATTTTGTATGTGCACAATTTTTTTTCTAAGTTTAGTGATTCCAGTCCGAGACTACGGACTATTAATACGGTGAAATGTGGGCGTATAGAATGCCTCTACCTACCCCTTCGGGGATAAAGGCGTGACAACATGTATGTATGTAAGTTTTGTGATTGGATTTTTTGTTTCTTTTATGTAATTGTTGATGTTTTTAGGCACTATAAGTATAATGAACTTTTTTTCGTTATAAGACTTGTAAAAAAAAAACCGAATTAATTATTAAAATAATAAAACAAGACTTAACAACTATACATATTAATAATATAATAAGAAAATATGTACAGAATAGAAAGGGGGAACAATGTACAAGATTGTCGAAAGTAGTCGAAAACATGTCTAGGCGTCGAAGAATTCTCCCCCACCCAAATATTCCGTTTTTCTGTGGATTGGTATCACATATCACAAGCATATCTATATAAATAATAATGAATCGCAAAATAAGTTGCTAAGCGCAAAACTCGAAGATGGCTGGACTAATACGAGTAATATTTTATATTTTTTGAAGTCTAAGGAAGGTTTTCATGGGCAGAAATATTAAAAAAATTGCAACGGGAACGGGAAAGCTTCATCACGCAGATGGAGCCGCGGGTATTACCTAGTAGTTACATAATTTGAGCTGATAGTGCTGTGTAAAAAAATGTGTATTGATATTTATTTTGGACATAATCTTACTGTAGTCTAAATTTCACAATAAAACATTGTATTAAAAAAAATACACATTTAATCGAGACTTATTAGCATAAACTTTCACTAAAACAAAATAAGTATAATGTTTTAATAAATCTCAGTCAACCATATTTTTTAAAGGAACACTAGTCGAAAGAACCCCGTCAGTTTCAAACTTCGCATCAAGCAAGAAATGTCAAACGCAAGATTAATCTATCATTCGATTCTTTAACAATAAATTATAATGCGTCACGTCACACTACACTAGCATTATTCATAAAATCGCTGGTAAAGTTAGGTATAGACGCAAAGGAACTTGTGCAGAGTGATGTGATTAATTTCAGTATGTAACAGCGATAGCTAAGCTAGCTAAGCTTCAGGGCTGTCACCAATCACATGTTCTTAAGTTTACGACTAATACACTATACATACACCTGGTCGTATAATAAAACCAGAATAGCTGTTTTTAGCTGTCAAAATGTTAGTGGACTATCAAAAATGCCACTGACTAGCGGCCACTGGCGCGGTACGTGTTAGTAGAATTCTATCGGCCGACAGATAAAGTCTATTGGAGTACGATTGCAATAGTAGACTACGAAAAGCTGTCAAAATTATACCGGTGGCTTTCTATTGAGTGGAGATTTCGGATCTTTTTCGACACGATTGAAATAGCAGACTCGGCCCCCTGATTGATTAACATATTCCTACAATTTAAGTATCAGAAGAGACTTTGCGAACTAATAAAATGATTGTAAAATAGTCTTAGTACTAAAATTTCACAGTAATAAGCTTAATAGATTCTTTCACTGTTAGAAAGATGTATTATTCTTGAGTTCTATAGGCATTCTACAAAGTTTTACCCCGGTAGCGTGTTCCTGTGGGAAACGGGAGCCGGAAATCCCAAACACGTGAAAGAAATCGCGGTCGTAGAGTCGTCTAGAAAATATATAAAGGCGTTGAAAACAGAATAAAGCTGTTTCTAATATTAAGAATTAATGCTAAAGTATCAATTGGTATATGACTGTATGTTCCCAATGTAGATTTCACACGATACACGTTAAGTTATTTTCTTTAAAAGTGCCTATTTAATACCAATGATTTAATGAGGAAATTGAAAGTTATAATGACATAACCCTGAAATCAGAGTTATGCGAATGACAAGTCATGAGCATACAGTATAGTCATAGCAGTCATACAGTGGTGAAATTGTGGTATACCCCAGCCGTCAGGGCATGGCGAGATCCCCATCATTCATAACTATCGTTAATAGAAGGAAAGTTCTAAGTTTATTTTCTTTAACGGTGACTTTTTATTAACTATGATTTATTGAGGAAATTTCAAATTAAAATGACATAACCCTGAAATCAGAGTTATGCTAACGACAACTCACGAGCGTGATACAGTGGCGAATTTGTGGTATACCCCAGCCGTTACGACATGGCGAGTTCTCCACCATTCATAACTATCGTTAATAGAAGGAAAGTTTTAACGTATCGTATCGTGCGTCTTGGCAACACAATTATTAATAGAGTTATTCGTTTTGATAATTTAGATATTAATGACTTGTGATTTTTGTTGGCACTTGTTACAAAAGATGGGTATTTAGACGAGATTTATAGTTTGTTATACCTATGTTTGAATTTTATTAGTGACAGGGTTAAACCGCGGGGCGTTCGCTACGCCCCGCGGTTTAACCCGTGTAGTTTCCGTTCCCGTAGAAATACTTAGATAAAATGTAGCCCATGTTACTCATTATGAAATTGGCTATCTGTCAGTGAAAGTCCCGTTAAAATCGATCCAGCCGTTTCAGAGCATAGAAGAAACAAACAGATAGGTACAAAAAAAATATAAATTGTTTTTTCTTTACCGCATAGACAATATAATGCAATCTTTCATATGCATTATGAAAAGTTGTTATGTTTGGTATTAAAAATAGATACTTCAATTACAACTATAACGCCACATAATTCCCGGTTGTGGCGTGTTACTATTAAGGCTCAGTTACTGATATTGATCACTATTCAATGTTTCACTACTACATAATTCTTTACTAGCTATTCTTTGCTTTAGGGTTCAGACAGTAGTCGTTATAAAGGGACCTCTTCAAGATCTCTGGTCTCTGGGGCTTAAGCGACCACAAACTGTTAGCAGTGCACCTACTGACCAATGTACGAGGCCAAGGTGACGCAAGCGCCCTTGTAAGGTTAGGAGTAAATACCGAAAACTACTCTACTATGCCAATGATAGCTGCTCCTAGCAGAAAAAGAAGTTAAGTGGTTCCAAATCCAGGTAGCGATTGGTAGCAATTGGAAATCTACTAAGTTCACAAAGAAGAAGAGGCAGGTAGTCGTGACGAGCAAAACTAAAAAGTAATCAAATCAAAAAGCGGACGCGGACCACAGGCTCTAAAGATTGAAATGCTTATTGCCGAATTATTGCCATTTTAATATTTGTACTATTATTATTTATTCCCGATGGGATGGTAGACGCCCAAATTTCACTGTCTGCATTTTTGTCCCATGTAACAGGCGATGTGTCCAATGACATGTTAAAATGTTGAAAAAAAGTCAAAATTGTACCGGTGGCTCTCTATTGAGCGACGATTATGATTCTTTTCTGACGCGATTGAAATAGTAGACTTGCCCCCATGACACTGAATTACCGGGGACTACAACCGCTTCATGTATAATACTTGCGAAGATCGTGAACGCGTACCGATCTATTTGATTTATGTCGTTTATAAATTGGCTGCAACACTACTGTACAGGTGCCAATCAGCCGTTATTTACTGCGTATCATTACGCTATATATATTTTTTTTAGGATAGACAGGGCGTCGAATGCCAACAATTGAATGCAGCGATACGGCCCACGCGTAATTAAATATAGAATAATTGCTCTATCATTCGATTGACATTATCACTACTGTGGAGCATTTATCATCATCTATTTGGGTATCTAATACATAATAATCATGATCAAGCTACAAATAAAAATATTTCCACGGAAAACGGAACGAATCTATTGATTCATTTGAAGTATTTTAGATTTTATTTCCTACTAGAGGACGCCCGTGTGAAATAGTTTTCCCGTATCCATTTCCCACAAGAACCTGTACCTGGAATAAAATGAATCCTATGATTCCTTCCAGTATATCAGCTACATGCATACTAATGCATATCGGTTCAGTGCCTATAGTACAAACTAATTGTACTGTTTAATTTGCGGATTTAACGTGACTAAAAGTCAAACAAACAAATATACTTTGCGATTTATAATATTAACATATCTGTTCATATTTTACATATAATTTTACTCTTATTTATTTAAAACAAAAATTCATTCTTACAATTCAAGATGGCGGATAATGCAACGATTTGAATATCATGCATAACGAAATTTAGGGCCGTATTCCAGAACGCTTATACAATACTCAAAGGAACACTTGAGAGTAGTATTTATAAGGCAAAAACTAGCCTCAAGCGTTACGCTTAAGGCGAGTTTTCGCCTTAAAATGAAGACGACGATGACGGCTGGACCTATTCTAGTTTTTTTTTATTTATTTCTTGAACTCGTAAGAAAGGTTTTTATGGAGAAAAAAATTGGAAAATATGCAACGGGAACGAGACAGCTTTTACGCGGGCTGAGCCGCGGGTTTTAAATAGTACGTAATAAAGGTGTGATTGAACAATAATATTAGTATGAAATACGAGAAAGTGTATTTGTAAAGACTTCTTTGACGTCATAGGAGCCAATGGATTGATGTAATTTGGAGAAAATGGAGATAATTGTTTACGGAAAGTGTCATAGAATAGAAACTGCAGGTGACTTTAATTAAAAAAATGCTGTTTGAAATAAATCAACTGTTAAATAATGAAAAAAAATGAGATAATTTTGTAGTACAACACTTTACAATCGCAGCAAGAACAATAAAAAGTAAAAAAAAAACTTAAAGAATGAATGACGTGACCTTAAGACTTGTGTATAGAAAAACTTTCTATTGTGACCGTCGTTTTAAATATTTTTCAACTTAATGACCCGCATTTTAAAGAGGCACTTTAAAATTGAACTTTTTTTCTATTGTCAAAGATTACACAGGAATACAGAATGAGGTAACAAGTTCTATTAAGGGCAATGAACTCGCTCACAGCTTTTTTTAATTTCAAGACAGAATTATTTTTAGGACATCCAGAAAGGTATTTTTGAGGATTTCTAGAGCACAAGATTAAAAAAGAAAATGCGATTATAGAAACTAAACCATAGTTTCTATTTAAATCGATTAGCGCCATCTATATATAAATAAATAATAAATTATTTATTTATCAATAAGAAGTCGTTTAAGTATAAAAAAAGTATTAAAGCTAGAGGTTACCACCACTCTACATGTTCGGCAATGGATAAAATAATTATGTATTAACATAACTAAAAACAGATCCAACCTTTTTAAAAGAACAGACCTTTATACTACTACTATGATCAATATAAGTTACTAATTTATACACCTTTGATGCCCGATAAGTGCCAAGGTAACCATGATCCTAGCTTCATATTCGCCGATTGATTTCATTTATGTTGGAGAACAAATAAAAATATAGCTATATCACAAATAGCACAAAATTAGTATATACTCGTCAATAGTGAAAAAAGAACAGAAAAATATGTTACACATTTCCTATGGCGGGCATATAGTAATGTAATAAAACCCAATAATTAGAAGGTAAGTAAATGTACAACTTTAATATTTTACGGATGCTATTCTCAAAATCGCTCTCACTCGATGTACCTACCTAGGCTACGACTGCGCCGGCGACGGACGCACGTATTGTCGTCGCACGCGCTTAGAATAATAAATATTTGACCATGCAGGATCAATAACCTGGACCTATTTGTTCGCATTAGCTACGAACATTTCACTGGCGTTCAACAAATCCATTGCTATTTAAAAACAAAAAAAAAGTGATATTTGAAATGTGTTTTTTTCGAACGTAGGTGTAGGGTTTTCGAATGTGAGGTGCTCTTATGTCCATATTTACGGGCAACAATATTCTTACATAACTTTTTTCATTCATTATATATATCACAGTGTAATTTAAATAATAGTTATGTTAGATAATGATATTGTTAATTCGGTATTGTTTTATCAACCTCGCACGTCACACATACCTCAGGGTTTATCCGAATACAAATATTAGTCACAGTTCAGTTTTACCTTGTGTTGATAGGCTACGAAGGTTTGTAACACTTACCTGAAAAAGAAAGATTAAATGTATTAAATAGTGAATCATGTACTAGAAAACAGTTTTAATTGTATTTGTGTTTACGCAAACTGCCTGTCCCAGCTAACTACGGAAGCGGGTAAACAAAATGAGTCAAAATCTTTCAGTCATTCGCTTTTGTAGAGAGATCTTCAAAGGCAACAATATTGATTTACAAATGTTAAATTTACTTAAATGGAATTAAATGGTTCTTTTACAGTTGGGAAAACTAAGAAACTACGTGCCGAGCTTCACAACTCACAGGCAGGACGGGTTGTCTAGCGGAAAATCTAGTTAATTCACTTGTTGTTCTCGATAATTATATAGGTAGGTACACACCTAATACGAATGGTACGCAGCGATCAATATAGACGTTCCCTGAAGGGAAGTTTCGCACAGGATGATTTTGAAATTGGAACATGTAATTTGGGACAAAATGATTAACGACCAAGGTCAGATTGTCGCGCCATTCTACTTTTTGACCATGGTAAAATAAATAAAATAAATATCCATCACGCCTTATCCCCGAAGGGGTGGCAGAGGCATATTATTGCCCACTTTTCACCGTGTGGATTCCTGTCCCACGTAATAGGTGGTGAGCCCATTGCCTTTTTGACCATGGTCAAAAAGGGAAATCGCGCGGCCGTTTAAAAAAGTAAATTGCAAGTCAGCTGTCGCGGGAATATTATATTTAATTTACTGTGTAATAAAAATGAGTACTCTAAATGGTATTAGTTTCAATCCCGCAAACTCTGAATACAGACTCAAATTAAAATCTTCTGGTAAATATACAAATGGAGTAAATCCTACTAATATTATAAACGCGAAAGTTTGTAAGTAAGGATGTTTGTTACTCTTTCACGCAAAATCTACGAAATGGATTTTGATGAAACTTTACAATAATATAGCTTACACATCAGAATAACACATAGGCTTTTTATCACTTTTTATCCTCGGAACGAATTCCTGTGGGAGACGGAAACGGGAAAACAAAACCACGCGTGCGGAGCCGCGGGCGTCAACTAGAAAGTTATAAATAATTGTGTAACTGAAACAAATTCTATTGCAGTACTAGACAGTTGCATTATGAATGACAGATGTACACGATGGTCGGCACACCATCCATCATAGGGTAAACTGGGCTTGTCTAAAATAGTCACGTCTAAAATATAAACTTATGATTGTTTATCCGTTATGCTAAGAGTCCAATGATATCACAACAAAAATTTATTTATTTTAGATAAATGCATTGACAGGATCCCTTTCCACGACACCAAGGTAGTATAAAAATATTTTCATGTGCAGACGGAGGTGTAGGAGAATTTTATTTTTCTTTATTCTTCTTTTGTTTCAGAAAGTACGGAGTTTTTAATGGAAATGATAGCAACTAAGTATTTTTTTGAACACAGCGATTTATGTTCGGGGACGCGTTTTTAATATAATAGAACAATATCTACTTATATTATACATCGTAACAAGTGGAAAGCCATAGTCTCTGCCTACCCCGATGGGAGACCGGCGTGATAATATGTATTATGAACAATACCGTAACACAGAAACATTATTGCTTCGCAATGCAACCACAATCCAATTATAGCGCAAACTGTAACTATACCTATCACTATATAAAAGTGGGTTTCTCCACGCACGTGTCTGTATGTAGGGTCAGTACAGTAAACAATTATAAATTCATACATCGAACCTCTGACCTTATTGAATTAACTAGATTCGATGTGCTAATCAATTCAGATAGTGTATAATCTGTCTATGGTACCTAAAGTGGTCACCAATTGAATCAGTATTCGACTATATGACATTTTGTCGAATGTTTATTATGATACTCGTTGTAATCAATGTATTGGCAAATCTCAAACAAATCTCAAAAAATCTGTTCAAATTTCAAACGCAGTCTGTCTTCTGTGGGATTATATCTTTTACTTTTCACTTTATTTACTTTTGAATACGTATACTGTTTTAATAATTTGACATTTAAATTACCCAGTGAAGTTAATTACGGAAATAATATATGTGTAATAGAATAACAAAGGAAGGTTAAATATATGAAAATGCACAATATAAAAAAATATAAAAAGATTATTCAGATACAAGTTTTGTTCAACGGTGATCACAATAAAAAAAATGCAAAAATTCCAGTTTTATATGTCTTATAAAATTATTTTACTTTGCTGATGTTTTAATTGCCAAAGTTTGTGCAGATAGATATGGAAAAGTATATAGAATCAAAGTTACACGGAAAAAAAGGAATTGTCAAATTAAAGCAAATTGCTTTAATTCAACGCAAATCGTGTTTTCCATACGAGGAAGACTATATTTACTTAAACATACAATATGATATTGATAAGAAAATTGTATTCACTCAATAAAACCATATTGCTAGATTAAAAAAAAATGTTTTGTTGTTGTAACAATAATAGTTTGCTTGTGCCATGCATTCTTATTGATTTGAAGTGATACTTTAGTTTATTTAGATAAACAAATCTAAAATTTTATTTCAACACACTATATTCTGTTGTTTTAAAAATATGTATATTGTCTTTAAAATAATATACATTAGATTGTTTGGACAATATAGATTTTTGTACACCAACAAAATATTGTTTCAACTTGATACCAGTGGTTTACTTATTGGAACAATATCGATATTGTTTTTCTAACAACACGAATTACATTAGCTTGAAAATTATGCTTTAGTTAGTTTGAGTGTAATCATATTATTCGTATAACAGTAGATGTTTACTTGCTTCAACAATATACATATTTTGTTGCGGCAGCTAGTTTGAGAATACCTGATTATTGTTTCAAGACTTAAGATTTACTTGGTTCTACAAAACAGATTTTTGTTATCATACGCATGGTTTACTAGTTTCAAGAATATTTATTCTCTTTAGGAGAATACACTTAGCTTGTTTTAAAATTATGATTTATTTGAACCAAAAACAGATATTTCCGTTCAAACCTTTTGTTTTACTTGTTTCAGTAATTTTTATTGTCTGTATAAGAATACACGACATGTTGTTTGAACAATATAGTTCAATTAGACCTACAATAATAATATATTTCGTTTTGAAACTAAAGTTGTGTTAATCTAACAATATATTTACTTCAATTAAAACTCCGGTTGTTGCATTTAAAAATATATATTTATTCCTTTAAAAATTACATTATTACTTCAAAACAGTATTATTGTCCTGTTAATGAAACATAGCTTGAAATAACAAAATTGAATTGCCAGTAATTTAAGAATAATTTATTTGAACCGACAATATATTAGACTTAGCAAAAAAATGCTAATTGCGCCATAAATGCCAACATTGAGCTTGCTGTGGGCATATTTTCGTTTCGTCCCTAAAGGAAAAGCGCACACAAGAGGCAATGATTATAATTCAAAAAAGAAAAAAAGAAAAATATTTAATATTAATTATTAAACTTTAAATATTTTTCTTTTTTCTTTTTCATAATATTAATATTAAATACTAAATCAATTGTCAAACAATTATTATTCATTAAAATAAAATGTCTACTTCATAATGTGAAGAATTAAATAATGATCATACACCCCCACCATTATTGAGATCTTTTGATCATCATTATTGAGAGTTATAGCGTAGCTATAACGACAAAGAACTGTTTGAACTGAAATTTGAATTTCCAGCCATTCGTAAGCGCTTCCCGTAAGATAACTAAGATTGATAAAGCTGTAGGTTTAAATAAATTCTTAATTTCTTACAATTCAATACTTATTTATATGTCTAGCTATATTTCATTTACTGGATTATATATATATATATCTCTTAAAAATAACCATTCTTAAGACGAGTGGACCGACCCTTGGCATTATTGGGAAATAGATTCACCTGATAATGGAATAATGAGACTCAAATAGTCAAAAACAATGCTTGCAAGAATTTGGCGCCATGAGTCAGACCATCGGCTTTAACAAAAACATTACTACAAAACTTACTACTTTAACAACAACATGGGCAACTGCAGCTTTGTTTGAATTTGTATCAGAAAATTCAGTACTAATACCTACTAGGTAATACAAGTAAATGTACTTTTAGGTTTTTGTTCCCCTAAAGGATGCTGTAAGATAATATTTTAAGAAATGAGCAGTATGATAAATTGAACACATGAATAGAGATATTATGAAGAACTTCAATATGGAATACATATTATTTGAATTCAGAAAAAAAATACCACATTCAGTACAATTAAGTTCCATCGTTTCAATTTTATATTTAACTATAGTTATAGATTTAGGTAAGATTCGTCACATCAACAATGTATGGAATCACTTTATCGTGCTGTGTTGTGATTCCATAAACTGAATGTTGAATTAACTAATACAAGTATTCATAAGACACTGGGTACCTACGTGTGATACAATTTGAACAAAGCGTCAAAAGTTTTGCCTGTAGATGTGAAAGAATATCTAAGTTTATCCACAACTATGAAAGTGCTTAATTTATTTATATATTGTCTAATGTTGAACCCTGTACGAGAACATAATGTTAAACTGTTTGTATTTTCTTGAGTGCCTTTTTTTGCTGAGAGGTAATAGCTTCGTAGTAGTCTTCTATTTCGCTCGGCTTCTGTGAACAAATAATAATGGAAATTTGAAAGAAACTTAGAGTTTTATTAAGAGTATGTGTCTTTAATAACTTTATAATGTGTTACCTTAACAGGTATCAGCAAGCCATCAATGGCTTCAGCTGTTGAAAGCTTTCATTTATTTCCAATACATCCTGTCCTTTTGGCGGGATTAAGTGCCCCAAGTGTGTCCTTAGTATGGACCACTTGCAGTCTGAAAAAAAATTAAAGGATAAAAAATATGTTGACTGATACCAAAATCTTACAATATAAATAAGGTTCTGTCTCGGTTACCACTACAATTTTCACCACCATCAACCAGTAACAATAGGAGACTAATCTTTTCAGCACTAGCCACATATAAGTGGATAAAGTGAAGGACAACAATCATAATTTTTTATGATTCTATGGTAGACAGAAATAATCAAGAGAAACTTACCAATGCACTCCTTAAGTCATTTAGTACTGGCCATTTAGCTAGAAACTCTCAGGTTGTCTTGCGCGCAAAATATTCTTTCATCATTAGTGTTCATCCATTTCTGCATTACAACATCCCATGGTTCATGATTATTTTTCAGCCAAACAATATCTTCATTAATACCTGGAATTTACATAATTATTAATATATTTATTTATATATGAATAAATAATAAGCTACATTTAAAAATTCTTACTTAGTTGATTGATTTTTACTTTATAAAGTTATTGTCTGGGCGCGTGAGTCATCAAACGGCATTTGCCAGTTAGAATGCAATTCCAGAATGGCTTTCTGATCAACATATTCTTCTGCATCAAGATGTCGATCGCCGGTGCCGGCGTCCACATTTATATTTTAGATTAGCCCAGCCTACATGAGAATAAAAGAAGAACTTATTGAAAATAAAGTTACCTAGCTAACATATATCTAGATCTAGTTTAATAAAACCTATAACTCACCAATATAATGCTTGCAAACACACAACATAAACTCGTTTTATCCCATCCGCACCGCGCACCGCACCACACGTGCACTTCTAATAGGCTAGTCGTCGTGTGTCAGTGTTGCCGGCTGTCAAACAGTTAAAGTCCAAAATCGAATCACAAGAAATTACCCGTTTAATAAAAGTACTTTTTCTTTATATTTATTAATATGAAGAGGTTAGAATAGTGCTTGAATTGAAGTCATTATCTTTCGTAAGTGCCTGTTTGGGGTTCATGTAAAAAACATTTTTTTAATTAATATACCTATAGGTAAATTAAATATTTCTTTTTAATTTGACTATTTCCGTTTATGGGTGATATTCACCATGACTGTGATTCAAGCCCAAAAAAAAAGCCTTCTAGCTGTATGTTTCCCCAACAGGGGTTTAATTCAAAACTAAACTAAGAAAACTAACTATCTTCACGCTGTATCACTGACGGGTAGTCAGTGAGGACAGATCGCCAGGCTTCTCGATCCATGCATACTTCTTTCGCTTCTTGCAGATTCATCAATCGCTTCATACATGCACGTCTGGGTACCCGAGTACTTTTGACTTTTCAATCTGCTCACGTGGTCTTCATATGTAAGTCTCGGCCTACCTTGACCCCTTCTACCCTCTACTTTTTTTCGCAAAAAATATATTCTTCGTCAATCGTTCCTCACACATTCGTTGGACGTGTCCAAATCAACGGAGCAAGCCCTTTTCTAGCTTCACGCTGACTTATCTTTAATTATAACAAAGATAAATATATAAAAAATATTGTAGGAAAATAAACACATTATACATAGAAAACACCCAATCTCCGTAAACCCAAATACTTTTCAAGTTACAATACCAACTATTTACCTACTTTTTGTCGATTAATACTTTTGTTTTATACAAATAACTATTAGTTTGATTTCATTTTCTACATTAGCCGACTCACCTTGCCATTTCACGAGCTTAATTATTTTACGCTTAGGAAATGATATATTTTCGTATCTAATCGTGTATAAAAATGAAGGTAAAGGGATCACGAAGTTATTTCCATACTTTGGTGCCATACGCACTTGAGCGTTTGGAAAAAGGGATCTAAATGTCATTCAAGGTTATGAGCTAATATCCACCTGTTTTACATTAAAATCTATTTTTTATTGCTTGCTTTGACCTCCCCAACTCATCTTGAGCGCGGAGACATGCAACGACATTTTTGTATCGTTGTTGCTGTTCTTGAGCCGATGTTGTTGAAACAAAGCCTATATTAATAATAGTGTAGTGTTAAATCCGCTAAAGTTTATCGGACTACTTGCAGAAACACCAAAGAAGCATGATAAGTAGTGATGTATTGCCTCAAAATAACGCTAATGCGCTTATATTCGATGTACAGACGCGGCCTCGTTACTGTTTAATTATAGGTATAGGTATAAAAATTTAATTGATACTTAAAAAAGTTCCCAGAATTATGGGAAAATACCCAAAAATGCAAACACTGAAGGGTCTTGTGATATTTCTGTGAATCTATGGACGCGTCGGTGAAATCAACAATATTATTTATTGAATCAACAAAAATCATGTTTTCTTGTGAATCAACTATCTTTTCGTTGAAAATAAAATATTGTTGATTGAATATTCAAAATTTTAACGGAAGAACTTACAGTATTGTCGGGAATAATATTAATAGATACTTAGGTACCTGCGCTAACCGTACTTTACATGTCTCAACTTGTCGACTTCAGGCACAAAATCCTACCAATATTATAAACGCGAAAGTTTGTAAGAATGGATGTCTGTTACTCTTTCACGCAAAAACTACTGAATGGATTTTAATGAAACTTTACAATAATATATATCAGCTTATACATCAGAATAACACATAAGCTACTTTTAATCCCGGGAACAAGTTCCAGTGGGAAACGGGAACGGGAAAAGATTTTCCTTTTTTTTTCGCGCAGGACTTTTTAATATAAAACGGATAGTTTAGATCCTGAATTAGCTACATATATGATACCTACTCCTGGATCCTTTCCTCCTTTACTGTTTACTTTATACATTTTATCCCAGATAATCCTGGAATATTGGATCCACGCGGGTGAAACCGCGGGGGCACAGCTATTTATATAACAATAATATATATAATAGGAATGTGTGAAAAACCTATTACAAAGTATAAACATTTTGGCTGAAATATTGAAATTGTTATACTAAGAAATAATCGATCTTCTATCAAAACCACTTGTTGTTCCTAATAACCATTTGACACATTCTCGCATTGAAAATATTTAATCTTCATCTAATAATTTGTCGCGCTGTTTATATAATATTCTTGTTTTGAAACAAGTATATGTAAAAACCTACTACAAAATATTTAACATTTTGGCTGAACAATTGATGTTGTTGTTTTAAGAAATAATCGATCTTCTATCAAAACCACTTGTTGTTCCTAATATCCATTTGACACATTTTCGCATTAAAAATATTTAATCTTCATCTAATAATTTGTCGCGCTGTTTATATAATATTCTTGTTTTGAAACAAGTATATGTAAAAAACCTACTACAAAATATTTAACATTTAGGCTGAACAATTGATATTGTTGTTCTAAGAAATAATCGATCTTCTATCAAAACCACTTGTTGTTCCTAATAACCATTTGACACATTCTCGCATTAAAAATATTTAATCTTCATCTAATAATTTGTCGCGCTGTTTATATAATATTCTTGTTTTGAAACAAGTATATGTAAAAACCTACTACAAAATATTTAACATTTAGGCTGAACAATTGATATTATTGTTCTAAGAAATAATCGATCTTCTATCAAAACCACTTGTTGTTCCTAATAACCATTTGACACATTCTCGCATTAAAAATATTTAATCTTCATCTAATAATTTGTCGCGCTGTTTATATAATATTCTTGTTTCGAAACAAGTATATGTAATAATCTATTACAAAATAAAAAACATTGTAGCTGAACAATTGATATTGTTGTTCTAAGAAATAATCGATCTTCTATTAAAATCACTTGTTGTTCCTAATAACCATTTAACACATTCTCATATTGAAAATTTTTAATCTTCATCTAATAATTTCTCGCGCTGTTATTTAATATACTTGTTTTAAAACAAGTATATGTAAAAATCTATTACAAAATATAAAACATTTTGACTGAACAATTGATATTGTTGTTCTAAGAAATAATCGATCTTCTATCAAAAGCACTTGTTATTCCTAATAACCATTTTACAGATTCTCGCATTGAAAATGTTGTATTTTCATCAAATAATTTGTCGCAATATTTTATAAAATTCTTGTTTTAAAACAAGTATATGTAAAAACTTATTTGAAAATTAGATAAATTTTGACTGAACAATTGATATTGTTGTTCTAAGAAATAATCGATCTTCAATCAAAACCACTTGTTATTCCTAATAACAATTGAACATATTCTCGCATTGAAAATGTTTAATCTTCGTCTGAGAAGTTGTCAGATATCTTATGAAAAAGTCCATGTTTTAATATGAGCAATTGTGAAATATTGATCCATTCATTTGTAGTGTTTCGGAAGAACAACGACATTGTTACTTTGACAATTAATTTATCTTAATGTTACAAAGTTCACTATATTCTCGATAGGACAATGTAAATCGTCAATTTAACAATATAATAGCGTCCGGATAACAAATCTAGCATTATTAATACTAGATTAATCGTTATCTTATACTAAAATTTTCAAAATGTTTACCTGACAATATTTACTTGATTTGAGACAGCAAATCAACAATATTTTTTTGTATTTTGAAGGAAATGGAAATTGTCAAAGTAACTATATATTGGTAAATTAAGTAAATATTATCTTGGTATTGCTAACAATATTTTTTTTGTTGATGGGACAATTCCTTTTTTACCGTGTATAGAACATTTTATAAGCTTTCATTTCATATATAATTTTATGCCACTACACCATTTTTGAATATTAACAAAATATGTTAAATTGAGACCTTTGTCAGCCCCCCTTCCCTCCTACTCCCCTCCTAGATGTCAGGAATTTTTGTATGTTTTCCTTCAAAGTACTCTAAAGAATAAGTTTCTAAAGAAATCGCTAAGGTTCCCCCGCTCACGCACTACAACTACTTTATTATTTGAACTATTAATTACAACATGCACACGTCCGATTCAACACAGCAATAGTGTCACCGTCTAATGTGGAACAAAATATAACTTGTGAAATGAGAGCCTATGAGAATAGTACGTCTCTACTTATGCCTTAAAGGATAAAAGGTATGATAAATATATAATATATGTAAATCAATTAAGGGCTGCAGCTAGTTCAGATTTAATGATAAAACCACAGGATCTTTCGGAATTTGATCTGTTCGGGTGACATAAATAGGCATAGGCTTAACCCTTTATTAAAAAGGTTCAATGAGGATGATCCAAAGGGCATTGTAAATTGAACGAAATAACATGAAAACTCGAAGCTATACAAAAGAAATGTGTTCAATATGACGTTCGAAATTTCATTTAAAATAATGTCAACAAAAGAAGGATAAGTTGAGGTACTTATTCCAAGAAACGGGGAAATAACCGATAAAATAGGTAAGTACAATATATACGTACGTAGGTACTCCAATCGACTGTTGTAATCGTGTAAAGTAGAAGTTTCGAACTTAGTCAAAACATACTAAATTAGAAAATAAAAAAATAAAAACGGTCTCATTCACTTCAATCTTAGACGGTGCAAAATTTGTTGGGGACACTAGTTTAATAGATTAAGCATAAGATTAATATATATTACAGGTTGGTTCTCTATTGGTGGCGTTACCAAAGCTAAATTAAACTGTGTCAATGACTATTTATCAATGACGTAATACCATAGTTGGATACCATTCTCAAAAATAGTTACGTTGTGCCAAAAGTGCAATCAATTGCTTCACTATCCTGCTGACAGAGTGACAAGATGTTTGCCGTAGTACAAAACTTTACTCAAAACTAGAGAACCGCTTGAGCGTTTTTAGGACGGAAACAAATTTTGAGCATTTCTTAAGTGTTATTTTGTAGATTTCACACTTAAACAGCCATTGCCTATCCTCGAAGCTCATAATAAAGAGACACCTAAAAACACCACAAATCAAAATAGACATCAAAATAGAGACACTTAAAAGCGCTCGTGGCCCCGCAGTGTTCTGTAAACGATCACTGCGTTAAGCAACATTCGCTATAGCTGGTTCTTGGATGGGTGACCACTTTGTGGAATTTACATTTGCAAGCGTTTCCGTGCTTCGGAAGGCCCGTTAAGCCGTTGGTACCGGTTGCCAGTAAAATGGCAGTCGTTAAGCCTGGTTGAAGGCCTTATGGGCGGCGAATCGAAACAGTATGTAATTATTTTTAATATAAACGTGTTTTACTTAAAATATAACAAATTTACGTATCATTATTTAGTTTTGTTTACAAATTAACCGTTATTAGTGTTATTTATGAACCATTTCAAAAATTAGGCTGCTTTAGCGTACGCAGCTACGGCAGAAAATAATGTGCGCGCCATTTTTCTCTAATTTTCTTTACTTTGTATTTTACATATTTTGGAAATCTTAAAATGCCAACTTTAGTTGAAATAATATCTAATATCCTTGCAGTAAACATTTCACAACGGAATTCTATTATGAACCTATCTACCGATCGGCATGAAATTTATTATACTCTAGAGAACCATCGCTATCGATCCACTGGTTACAAAGATAGTAGCGAATACATATACCTAAGTAAAAACCATACTACCAAATTGAGCATACTTAGGTATCTCTTGAGTCGGATCATTTGAAATTAGTTTTTGTTTGTAGAAGCAAGTAAGTTTATAGTAATATTAGTAGTTATACCAACTACTAATATTATAAACGCGAAAGCTTGTAAGTGTGGATGGATGTTTGTTGCTCTTTCACGCAAAATTTACTGAATGGTATTTGATGAAAATATACAATTATATAGCTTACACATCATAATAACACATAGGCTACTTTTTATCCCGGGAACAAGTTCCTATGGGAAACGGGAACGGGAAAACCTCACGGCGCGTGCGGAGCCGCGGGCGTCAACTAGTTATATTATAAATTAGAGCACTCGTAGCCTCGCTAACTTAGGTCCGTATTCCAGAACGTTTATCAACGCTCAAGAAACACTTGAGAGTAGATTTTAAATGGCAAAATCTAGTCTCAAGCGTCGATCGAGTATTGAGAAACGTTCTGGAATACGGGCCTTAGTGTTCTGTAAACGATCACTGCGTTAAGCAAGTTTCACTATGGCTGCTCACGGATGGATGCTTTGTGGAATTTCCTTTTACGAGCGTTTCTGTGCTTCGGAAGGCAAGTTAAGCCGTTAATTCAGCTTACCAAGTCAGTTACAATTTCAATAGCAGATCGCCACAACCTGCGCTCCATTTAAACACGGCAATGGACTCACCGCCTGTGACGTGGAACAAAAATGCAAACGGTGAAATGTTGGTGTATAATTTGCCTCTGCCACCCCTACGGGGGTTATGGCGTGATTGATATACTATACTAGTGTTCATTACTAGCCGTTTTGCCATATGATTTTATTTAGATAAATGTGTAAAACTTACGAATGGACAGTCCATTAGACATTGCGTGTGTAGTACTGTCCTCGTTCATTGTCTCTAAATACTTAAAAAACATAAATGACGCATATGTAATTAGTGCTGAAAATAAAACCCCGCCAGTATATCTAGAACTCTACTGTTTGAAGTGTTAGAACAAGAGCGGTTCTTTTGTAGGTATTTAGAGCAGGTGACAGGGGTCTTTTTACATTGGCACGTGATATAAATAGTGATGTCTTTTAGCAGTAGAGTATTCGGTTCCCGAATACCGGTGCACAACTAATGTGGGACGCTGGCGTGTCAATCTGCACCGCGGCAACGTTTCGGCGCACAAACGTTTAAAACATTTATTTTAAATTTAACACCAGAACATACTTTTCCTGTTTTACAAATTGTAAAGTGTATCGCCAATTTAATGGAATGTTTATATATATTAGAATAAGAAGCAGTACTGCTACAATACTCCCTTTCACGAAAAAGAGGTAAACCGAATGGTTTACCAAAAGAAACAGCAGGATTAACCGCAAAATAAAAAAAGAGGCAGTTAACCTAACTGTGGAATCTGATTCAGCGGGGTACTGGAAGGCTAATCACCCTCTTCATATGAAATTGGAAGAGGTCTATGTCTAGTAGTGAACTGTGATAAGCTAATTTGATTGATTGATCATACCGCACATTGAAGATTCATGACTCGCTATTTGGTTATGCAGTTTTGTATCAATCACAAAATAATATGCTACTAATAATATTATACCCCTTCAATATTATACTATATAATATATATAGTATAATATTGAAGCGCTCGTGGCCCCGCGGACGTAGTGTTCTGTAAACGATCACTGCGATAAGCAACTTTCACTATGGCTGGTCCTAGGATGGGTGACCACTTTGTGGCATTTATATTTGGGAGCGTTTCCGTGCTTCGGAAGGCACGTTAAGCCTTTGGTCCCGGTTGCATGGCAGTCGTTAAGCTAGTTGAATGCCTAATGGGCGGCTTGAAAAATTTCAAAAGCAGGTCGCCACAACCTGCACCTGTCCATTTCAACACGACAATGGGCTCACCACCTGTTACGTGAGACAAAAAGCAAAGCATACGGTAAAACGTGGGCGTATAGTACGCCTCTGCCTACCCCTTCGGGGATAAAGGCGTGAGAGTATGTAATAATATTATAAACTCGAAAGTTTGTAAGTAATGGTTTTTGATTAAACTTTACGATAATATAGCTTACACAATAGAATAACGCATGGCTACTTTATATCCCGGGAACCAGTTACTGTGGGAAACGGGAACGGGAAACTTCACCACGCGTGCGGAACCACGAGCTTCAACTAGTACTTTATAACAAAATGTTTTACATAAACTGCCAATAGTACCAGTCAAATGTAAAATGTGTCAAATGTGTGTGTAATCTAAGATGCATTGTCACGGGCAGAATAGTGCTTTTCCAAGTAAATTGTTTTTTTTTTTTTTTTTTTTTGTTTTCGCGGGGAATGCATTTACGCACCGTCATCCCTGCTGCGGGGGCAGCAGGTGGGTGGCAGGAGGACGGTGTGTGGGGCTCCCGGCCCGTGAGAGAGGGCCGTCCTACCCACTAAACCCCGCGGTGTTCCGCCACACCTTAAAACCAACTCGCAGGGTAGGCCTGAGGTTAAATCACTGCGAGCCGGCAAGGGGCACCCCAGAACGGAGGGGTCCGTCTCGGGGCGGTCGATAAGCGACCACCCCGGAGCTCCCTAAGGAGCTGATGAACTAGCCCGCACCTCCACCGCTCTCGAGCGCTCCTCTGTAAGCAGAGGAGGTGAGAGCGGCCGGTACGGGCGTGCGCAAAAAGTGGGCACCCCCTGGAACACAGAAAGGGTGCCCGTCGCCAAGTGGCCAGTTGGGCGGGGTCCCCCGACCTTCCGCCCATGGCCAGACATTATTCGGGGGCGCGCATGTATTGAGCACGTCGACGCCCCCGAATAGGACGGCGGGGCGGGAGCGTCTGTCCCGTACGCTCCCGCACCCGCAACTCCTCACGTTTCGCCGCCATCACCTCGCTAGCAAACGAGGCGACGGCGGCCCAACACTGTTGGCTGCCGACCATGGCAGCGACAAATCAAATCCGACAAGGCCCGTAAGGGCGATACGCGGCCCGTCCCACGCCGTGCACACGGCGAGTGTGTGCTCCGCCGTGTCCACGACGCCACTCAGGCAGTGACGACACACAGGGTCCGGCCCCACCCCAGCCACCTCCCACAGGTACTTGGCGAATACGCCATGCCCTGTGAGGAGCTGACTGAGGTGGAACGTAGGCGCACCGTGTGCCCTCTCTACCCAAGCACGTAGGACGGGCCGGACAGCCCCCACGAGCCGGGGGCTAACTAAGGGGCCTACCAACCTCTCGGCCCACTTCCGGAAGAGATCGTCGCGAGCCGACTGTCTCCAGCGGTCGATCTCGTCCGGAAGGGGCCGTAAGTAAATTGATTGCGTGAGAAATTGACAAATGTTTTTACAAAATTCTAATACTTTGAATTTGAGCTGCAATATACTCTATTTTGGATATTTTTTTTTATACTTAATTGTAGGTACACAAAAAACTAACAGAATGAGAAATTTGTTACAATCTGGGGTAGTACAATACAATGGGTAGCGTTATCGCTTAAATAAGTTCTTTATTATTATGAAATATTTTTGAATACGGTATTTGTATTATACGGCGGGCTGGTTTCCGCAACTCCACGTCAAGGCGCGGTTTTTGCGTGAGGGTATATAACTCGATCCACTCGATCGATGTTTTTGTTACTCTATTTCATATGCAGTAAAAACAAATGTTAAAAAGCTTACAGAAATATTCCAATATTAATAGCATAAGGAAACCGTGGAAAAAGTCTAAATAGAAATACATATTTAATATACGGTTGAAACATTTAAATTGTATCTTTATTGGTACGAGATAGAGTCTACATGTGCGGTTTAAGATAATTTGGTATAATTTGATCCGTAGACAGCACCAAGTCGAGCTGTGTCATGACGAATTACATCTGTGTAATAAGGTTGGAGACAGATTGGTGCGCTTTTAGCGTTCTTGTTTCGTTCATACTAATATACTACCAGTTGTGGCCAGCACTAAAAAGAAAAATCAAAATATATCTATCCGAATTAGCTAAATGAATGTATGTAAATTAATGAATCTATATAAAAATGATCGCATAGATCTCGCAGAAAACAGTGCTTGCTGTCTTTGCGATTTCTATGGGTAAAACTATGTTTAGATAAAGCATAAGCAAAGCAAGTAATATTTTGGAACTTTCTTATATTTTTCGACGGCAGCGAATTTGCGCCGACACTACTCTGTTGTACAATAGATTCCTGCCTGCCTCTGTGGCGCGGTGGGGGTGTATCCGACTGCTATGCAAGAGGTCGTGGGTTCGATTTCCACCCAGGATAAAACTTTGTGTGATGAGCACGATGGTTTATTCTGTGTCTGGGTGTTATTATCTACAATATATACCTATTTCTAAATACATAGTATTTAGAAATAGGTATATAAGTATGTTTATCAGTTATCTTGTTACCATAGTACAAGCTCTGCCTAGTTTGGAATCAGATGGCGTTGTGAGTTGTGCCAACGATATTATATTATATTATTCTTAATTAAAAAAATAAATAACATGCTGCAAAAAGATTTAGCATGTCGTGTTGTACAAAAGCGCTTTTTTGTTGCTTTCAAGCTTTACTGGGGTAGAATTGTAAACAAATCTATAAGTACATGAATATTCTGCTATCTATAACAATATACCATAATTGAAAGAGATTTATAATTTTGATTTGAAAACAAACATAATAAGAAAGTTTGTACCTACTCTGTCGTGGTTTGCGCCTAAACGGTGGATAGGTACAAGACGGAAGTCGCTAAAAAAAAAAATTCTATGGTTCTATTTTCAAATTTCTCTCATCTTGACTAGACTTCGCCTTTTTCTGTTAGATCGGCGAATAGCCCACCTGTCATAGACTCCGGTTCAATCCTTAAGACCCCGGTCATGGAGGCCGGTAATGTTGGGCGAAGTTCTTCATGAAATCCATTGCCCTCGCAGTAGACTAAGGAAATAGGGAGAGAGAAATCTCTCCCGCTCCGTCTTCACCGCTTCTTTCACGAGCATGATTTGCTCTCAAAAAGACGCAGCGGCGTCCCACTTATGTTTTATATTTATTCTGTTTAGTTATGTTACTGTAGTCAGTTCTGTAAAAACCGTTTAGAATGTCTCTGTAGAATACAAGAAGGTGGAGTTAATTCATAGTCCTTACTTTTTCATATTCCTTATACAAAATATTAAACATAAATAAAATAAATATCCATCACGCCTTATCCCCGAAGGGGTGGCAGAGGCATATTATATGCCCACTTTTCACCGTGTGGATTTTTCTGTCCCACGTAATAGGTGGTGAGCCCATTGCCGTGTTGAAATAAACAGACGCAGGTTGTGGCTACCTGCTGTTGAAATTTTTCAAGCCGCCCATAAGGCATTCAACCAGGCTTAACGACTGCCATTTTACTGGCAACCGGGACCAACGGCTTAACGTGCCTTCCGAAGCACGGAAACGCTCGCAAATGTAAATGCCACAAAGTGGTCACCCATCCGAGGACCAGCCATAGTGAAAGTTGCGTAACTCAGTGATCGTTTACAGAACACTGAGACCGCGGGGCCACGAGCGCTATTATATATATTAAACATTGTTTTTATTAATTATGTTTATGGCATGGCTACTTCGGCCTTTGTGCTATATCTTCTTAATATAAAACAAGAATGTTAAAGTAAACCAAATCCTAGCTTCTACTGAGTGTACAATCGCACACAAAAGTAGATTTGTTTGAAAAACTTTTGTAAGTCGAACAAAGTTTTACGCGAAACTCTACAGAGGTTGTTTATCTAAAGGATCATAGAACCAGTGTAATTCTATTTGCTTTTCATGCTCTATTTCTTGAATCGGTGAATATTCAACTCGATTTTAAATATTTGAAATCAGAACTTATTCCAACTTTGAAATTAAGAACTCAGCACTCAATTAGGTAAGTAATTTCTTTATGATTGTTGGACTTTTAACAAAATTGATCAATATTAAGTCAGCTTTTGCTTTCGGAGCTAAGAGGTAAAGTTCAGACAAGTAAGGAGGTTTTAGGATTATGTTTGACAGGAAACTGTTTCAGTAACCATTAACTCCTTTTTTTTTGTAAAAATAACTTAAGCAAAAGGATTTTTTTTGGTCAAGTATGAGTTGTCTGTAGAAGACATTTTAATATTCTTTGATGCGGTGTCAATTCAGTTACATGGCAGGATTATTTCAATGTATAAGTATATTCAACGACGGCGAAGACAACAAAAAAAATGTCTCTAGCAGACAAGTAAATCTGATCCAAACCTCAATGTAAATTTTGGACATAATCGAGATATTACCGCTAAATGAGACAGAAACTCACTGATGAACTGATAGGTCGGTGAGACGATGACCCATATTTCAATTACGAACGACTTTATTACTATACTTTTTAAAATCGTTGGCACTGGTAACTCTTACAGACCATCCGTATAATTTACCGAATTATGTTTTTTTAATAAACATTCTTTAAATAACATAACAGAGACCGAAGCGATATTATTAATGAAAAAGAAAATGAAATGCGTTCTAATCTACTTACATAAAATCACATTTATCTGTATGTGTAAATAAAAACGAGCATTATACTATTTTAATATGTTTTGTTTATATGTTAAACGTGGGTAATGTCAATGTCTAGCGTAATGTTCCTGTACATGTTCGTATAGCATTCTGGAACTGCCATAGACCCTGTGTTCACACTTTAATGTTCAAATACCACAGCATACAAACGTACCGACGACTTTTAAGTCTCAAACCTCATTCTAATACTTGAATACGAGTACTTCTCTGTTCTTACTTAAACTTGGGTTTTCAAGCGGGCTGCCTTTGGGACCTCCTATTGGCAGCTATGATAGTGGTCGTATGGTGTAAAAAAGTCCTAGGATTTTACCTTACCAGATGATTTTTGTATACTACTGAGGTGTCAAACAAGTATACGGTCCAACACTCATGAAAAGTAGGAATGCTACGAGCCCTTCAATGCTATAGTTTGACCACGAGCGCTGTACCGCTCACTGCGTAAAAAAATGTACGCAGTGAGCGGTACAGCGATCGTGGTGAGGTGGGTATTAAACTTAAACCGATGAAAAGCACAGGCTGCCTCTTTAAGGCCATGTGTGATCAAGAAATCGGGTATACCCATCGGTGAAAAGTAATCCCAAGACTTTTTGGCCCTTGGGCCTCGCCATCAGATTAAATAGCATTTAGATGTGCGATCAAAGACTTTATACTTATAACTAGACAGTGCACTACTGCGAAATAATCGGTCCGCGTGAGATGGCTCTCGGCAGTGGCGTTGTCCCTTTCTAAATAAGTGACCATGACCAATTAGAACACAGGACAAATTCCTTAAACTTATTTTTTATTTTATTCCTTACTGAATTTATTGTAAGTAAAAAATATATCTTAATCTTAGTAATATTATAAATGTGAAAGTTTGTATGGATGTTTGTTACTCTTTCACTTAAATACTAATGAACGAACTTTAATGAAACTACAACAATGTAGCTTATACATCAGTATAACACATAGGCTACTTTGTATCTCGGGAACAAGTTCCTGTGGGAAACGGGAACAAGTTCCTGTGCTAAACGGGAACGGGAAACCTTCTCTTCGCGGGCTAAGCCGCGGGCATCAACTAGTATAATATAAAAATATTATACAGTCGGGAAACCCCGTCAGAAACGAGGTGTACGTTAAAAAAAAATATAATTGCAAAAATAAAAACGTGTATTGAGACAAAGAGAGAGAGAGAAATGCACACCCGGCTGCGCACTTACTTGCTCGTGTGCTCATTTGTAGGTTCACACAGGTTGTTAGGTACACATATGGCTTTTGTTATTTCATTATTACGATGATTTTTACTAAATAGCACCATCGGTAAGCCGCTTTAAACAAGTTCGTTCCAAAAATCTAAATGTTAGATTTTGCCCCTTTTGTACACTCTGAGGGTGACTGGCACATCTCCAATTTAAACAGATGCTGCGTATCTACCTACCTAATACTAAGAGATTGAAAAAATCTTTAATCAACAAAATATTATGTTCTTAAAAAATATGTTTGTTGCTGTTACTTAGTGGAAAGAAAAGCTGCTACCGTTATAAGACTCATTTTTGCACCCTGTTACACAACATGAATTCACTCAGTCTAACAGGTTTAATATGAAAATTTACACAATCACAAATCGAAGCACAAGCATACAATTTCCTTATATCGGTACATCTCCAATTTAAAACAATCGATACGTAAGTATATACCTACCTACTATTATGAGAATGTATATATTAGAATAATAAAATTTATGGTGACTCTACACTTTAAGCAAGAAGCCGGGTCCAGGCGGATCTTGCATTTAGTATTACCAAACCCAAACATTTAAGTACTACTCTTACTAAGTATTAATGAGTATTTTTTTTAAAACTATGAAGTTATTATTAATAATTATAGGAACTGTAGATATATTTAGATAAGTACCAACGTTTATGAATAATTAATTTTACTAAATCATAAACAAATAAATATTTAAAATTTTCTACCATTTCTACCAAATCCAATGGTTATTTGAGCTGGCAGCGCGTTAGACAAGGACACAGCACCTTTCGTAGCTCTCTCGCCCAGGACCGTTTTTAGCTAGCTACCGCTTATAAGGAAATAGCTACCCTACGTGTGAGAAAATAGATGTCATTTTAGATCAACGAAACTTTTTGGTAATCAGTCTATAAGTGTAAGGTCTTTATGTGCGATACATTAAAAAATAAACTGAAACATAGAAATTAATCTTTATTGCTACGAGATAAATTCTACATATGTGTACTTAACTGTGACTTTTGTACATTGTCATAGCCTACCGTCAAAGAGACAATAGGACTTTAATATTTAAGTATATTAAAATGAACCGACTGGTCTGACCTTCGCTTGTTCCATATGGAAAAAGAAAAAAAAAAAAGAAAATGAACCGACTGGACATTTCGGTAATAGGAAGGTAAATAAAGTGTAATCAAATTATAGATAATTAGAAAGGAGTAATACCATCCTACATATATTATCTGTAAAGATCTTCATTGGATCTATAGAAACCTTTGAGTTTGTACATGTACCTCCGTAAGATAAAAATGCCTTACAAGATGTTATTTTTCATTAGAATTTCTTTTAAGATTCTTTTTAAGAACCTAAATGAATAAGGTGGAACATCAAAGCCTAAAAGAATTGAGTTTCAGACGAGGGCAAAATAAGGCCAACGGCAAGAATGTCAACTAGGAGAAAATAAAATTAGATTTGTAGGTTCACACAGGTTGTTAGGTACACATATGGCTTTTGTTATTTCATTATTACGATGATTTTTACTAAATAGCACCATCGGTAAGCCGCTTTAAACAAGTTCGTTCCAAAAATCTAAATGTTAGATTTTGCCCCTTTTGTACACTCTGAGGGTGACTGGCACATCTCCAATTTAAACAGATGCTGCGTATCTACCTACCTAATACTAAGAGATTGAAAAAATCTTTAATCAACAAAATATTATGTTCTTAAAAAATATGTTTGTTGCTGTTACTTAGTGGAAAGAAAAGCTGCTACCGTTATAAGACTCATTTTTGCACCCTGTTACACAACATGAATTCACTCAGTCTAACAGGTTTAATATGAAAATTTACACAATCACAAATCGAAGCACAAGCATACAATTTCCTTATATCGGTACATCTCCAATTTAAAACAATCGATACGTAAGTATATACCTACCTACTATTATGAGAATGTATATATTAGAATAATAAAATTTATGGTGACTCTACACTTTAAGCAAGAAGCCGGGTCCAGGCGGATCTTGCATTTAGTATTACCAAACCCAAACATTTAAGTACTACTCTTACTAAGTATTAATGAGTATTTTTTTTAAAACTATGAAGTTATTATTAATAATTATAGGAACTGTAGATATATTTAGATAAGTACCAACGTTTATGAATAATTAATTTTACTAAATCATAAACAAATAAATATTTAAAATTTTCTACCATTTCTACCAAATCCAATGGTTATTTGAGCTGGCAGCGCGTTAGACAAGGACACAGCACCTTTCGTAGCTCTCTCGCCCAGGACCGTTTTTAGCTAGCTACCGCTTATAAGGAAATAGCTACCCTACGTGTGAGAAAATAGATGTCATTTTAGATCAACGAAACTTTTTGGTAATCAGTCTATAAGTGTAAGGTCTTTATGTGCGATACATTAAAAAATAAACTGAAACATAGAAATTAATCTTTATTGCTACGAGATAAATTCTACATATGTGTACTTAACTGTGACTTTTGTACATTGTCATAGCCTACCGTCAAAGAGACAATAGGACTTTAATATTTAAGTATATTAAAATGAACCGACTGGTCTGACCTTCGCTTGTTCCATATGGAAAAAGAAAAAAAAAAAAGAAAATGAACCGACTGGACATTTCGGTAATAGGAAGGTAAATAAAGTGTAATCAAATTATAGATAATTAGAAAGGAGTAATACCATCCTACATATATTATCTGTAAAGATCTTCATTGGATCTATAGAAACCTTTGAGTTTGTACATGTACCTCCGTAAGATAAAAATGCCTTACAAGATGTTATTTTTCATTAGAATTTCTTTTAAGATTCTTTTTAAGAACCTAAATGAATAAGGTGGAACATCAAAGCCTAAAAGAATTGAGTTTCAGACGAGGGCAAAATAAGGCCAACGGCAAGAATGTCAACTAGGAGAAAATAAAATTAGAATATGTACATAATTATACTCGTATTTTATGCTAATATATTTCTTAACAAGTACAAAATTGTACGCAGTGAGCGGTACAGCGGTCGCGGTCAAACTATAGTTCATAGAGAGTTGCTATGCTCATGAGAGTAGCTAGCTAGCTTTAGGTTCAAGAAAGGGTGGCAGAGGCATATTGTACGCCCAAATTTCACACTATGCATTCCTTTTCCACGTAATAGGTAGTAGGTCCAATATCGTGTTGAAAAAGTCGGACGCAGGTTGTGGCTGCCTGCTGTTGAAAACTTTCAAGGCGTTCAATTTGGCTTATCGACTGCCATATTACTGGCAGCCGGGACCAACGTCTTACCGTGCCTTGCAAAGCACGGAAACGCTCATAAATAGAAATACCAGAAAGCGGTCACCCATTCGTAACCAGCCATAGAGAAAGTAACTCTACGCAGTGATTGTTTACAGAACAGTGAATCAACGGGGCCACGAGCGCTTCTTGTAGTTGGACAAGGACTTCATAATGATTTAGTATATAATTATCCAATTTATTGCTACCCAAAGTAAGGTAAATATATTTTTAAAATGTTATTCGCAGTTAATTTGCATCGATTTTATGACTACTGGTAACTTTTTCATCTTTTTTCTTTTCGGTTTAGCGTTTACATTGTTCAATTTTAACGTTTTACTTACCCTCAAATAATGTTTTAACCAGCATATGTCGTTCATTTTGGGAACCCTTTTTATACAAATATGTGGGAGCATGAGCTACTCAGTCTTATCTTCTTATCCTTAGTGTATTTCCAGTTACAAAACCTACCTGGATTTCGATCCAGGGTTTCACTGTTATTTGGCTAAGACCAAAATGTATGCGGCAAACCGTGTTGACTACAGGTATAAAAGATTCATGTAGGTTATGTTAAGCAGAAATTTCGTCTGAATAATACCTAGCTAGATTCAAGGTAAATAAAGGTTTATTTTACGTAAGGACATTGTTATTTACTGATAAAGCAATTGTGTATACAATGCAGTCGTGAGAAAATTACTTTAAACACAATAGGAAAGGATTCTGCGACAGCGAATAGCTGCTGCGTAACCTATTTTCTGTTACAACATTAGGCTGAGAAGCTGATCACATTTTTACGTAATCATACATGTAATCTTCACTTTTTACGCTTTTACGCCAAAACTACTGAACCGATTTATATTACACTAGCTGTCCCGCCCGGCTTCGCCCGTGACATTCTTCGAATCCCGTGGCATCAATTTATTCCCATCGTTTATTAATTTCACAATAATATATGAACATTTTTCAAATTTGTTGATTACTTCTCCGCTGTCCAGAGGGTCAAGTCTACTATTTCAATCGCGTCAGAAAAGAATCGTAATCGTCGCGCAGTAGCCACTGGCTCAATTTTGACTTTTGTTCGTAGTCTACTATCACTTAGATATTATATATATAGTCTACTATCATATAGACCAATAGACTTATCTCGGTCGGCCGATGAGTTTTACTAATACGTACCGCGCCAGTGGCCGCTAGTCAGGTGCATTTTAACAGCTAAAAACAGCGATTTTGGTTCTATTCTACAGCTTTTCAATAGTAGACTCGGCCCCCAGTACCCACGCCCGCCCGCCTAATTATGGTTACACGAAATTAATTTCTATGCGCAAAATTTTGATTTCGTCGTATCTCCTAAGATATTCATTTAATTTGCAAGGTGTAAAGAGACAAAATAATTTTCATGAAATGTTGAAGCCAACTAACATAATAAAAATGATAAGGATTAATAAGGTATTTGTGTAAATAGCCTTCAAATTACCTCTTTATTATTGCTGGTTTTTTAAAGTATTAAAATGGATATAGTATGTTATCCTTAAGAGATAGACATAAACTGTTGCGGACTTTTTTGTGACCTATATTAGATACACAATTCCACCGCACATTATTTTGTTATATCGCAAAGGGTTAAGGCAGTGTTTACGATGAAAGCTCCCAGAAGGCTCATTTTTTCCGACATCGCCAACAAATATCGTCATAATTTAGTCAATGTATACAAAAACTTAACAAATTATACATAAAAACCTTCTATAGGAATCACTCTATTAAAAAAACCGCATCATAATTCGTTGCGTATTTTTTAAGATGCGAAAAGTGACTTTGTTTTATAATATGTAGTGATGATGATAGTGATTTGGTACAAAGATAGTCTAGAGTGCGAAAAAACGTCATTTTTGTTATGGTTACTTTTTATCCCGGGAATAAGTTACTGTGGGCAACGGGAACGGCATAGCTTCGTTACATGGGCGGAGCCGCGGGCATCAACTAGTCTACATCATATAAAGGACATAAATAGAATAGGTCTTTTTAAGAACAAGTTTTTCTTAACATGAGTTCAAAGTAGAGTGGGTTATGTCATTTCAGAAAGAGGCATATCGCGAATAATTCCATTCCATAATGGAATTTATTCCATTCCAGAATCAAAAAAGTACTTTCACCGGCTATGGTTACAGGGGTAGCGGAGAGGAGAGTTGAACTGCTGGCTGTTATTGCCGATATTAAGCTGTGAAAACAAGAATGTGTGCGTATGTTTCAATGTGTGAGTGAATAGTAAATTATTACACCATGTGTGTAGGGTGACAATATTTTAGATTCAATGAACAAATATACGAAACTAAACCTTTGAACTTGGAATTTTATGACTTCCATTATCAAAAGCTGAAGACAGATTATTGCATAAGTAATCAAATACCAGAGCCTGATGTTGTTTTCTTTTGGATAGAATATGCACTTATTCTCCTGATCTCCCGTTTCGCAATGAAAGGAAGATTTCTTTCCTAACTCCCTCAATAGATCTTCTAATTTCGAAAGACTTCTCCTGGGAATTTGCCGAGTACAAATTCCGTGTAGCTTTTCTGGCTGTGGTGATTGCTGTAACTCCTAGTTTACGGGAATAACAGCGATAGAAGTGTGGGTTGGAACCGCTTGTTGGACATAAATGAAATATAAAACGTCCCAGTTCAATGAAACGCCTGGCTACTAAAACTTCCGCCTCGCTCAGTAGACTAAAAAAATGTAAACATTTCCCGGCGTTCTCATTTTAAAATAAAGCGAGACATACATGTCGATTATAAAATGCAGTGGTAACAACGTGATAATATGAAATCTGATTATATTATTATTTAAATAAAAAAGGAAACAAAGTAAATAATTTTTTATACGACTACGATAATAAACAAGTAAATGGTTCACCCCGATCATAGTGTTCGCCATGTCTACTTTTTTAAATAAATAGTTTTAAATTATTTTAAGTGATTGCAATAACTAAAGCATTATCAATCACATCAGTCTATTGCACTCGTACTATGTAAACATTATGTAATTTTTATAATTCAAGTAAAATCATTACAAGTTACTGAAACTACTAGTATTTACATAACCTAATATAAGTAAATGAAATTGTTTTCGATTGAAGTGAGTTTAAGTTGCAATTGTAAAGACTGGATATGAAATCTTTGAATTCTGAATACTGAGCTCTACTTACTAGTCAGGTTCTATTTTACTTTATTCAACTGACCCGTGAGTAAAAATGCAGTAATTGTATTGTAACATTGTCAAATTATTATGTGAATAAGAATATTTTGTGTCCAAGATATTGTCAGAAACAGAAATCGTGGTCACACTATTAGACTAAGAATATACTATTTTAAGTTTTCATAATCGTTTAGGGCTTAGTTTGTTGAATATAATAAAATACAACCCGTCTGTAGATGCCTTTGCATAAGGATAATTTAGTCACCAACTACCGACACACAATTTTATTATTATAATTATTTTTTATGGTCATATAAAATTTATGATGCTTTAGAGACGCTATTGTCTTAAACATCCTTAACCTTAATATTCAGAAGGCTGGCAACAAGGTCATAATATAAATTTCAGTTACATTGCAGTTTTTATTGAAAAAGATCGATTTATTTTCTATAATAACCGACATTGGTTGTATTACACGTTGCAAACGTCGCAGTTAGAGGTCAATTACAATTTTTCTTCGATTTCACTTTTAGCGGGTAGTGATGACCTTTGATTCGCCCACCTGTTAGTTCATTACTTGTTAATGTAATTTCTAAGTAATTTGAGTTTATTGTGGAGTGTAAATTTATCATTTTATACGGAACAATGTCTAATTAATTATATAATACTTACGTATTGAGTACTACCAAAACATTTGTTGCGTTGAGACACTTTTGTTCATGTGGGCCCTATGCTATCTTTGAAGTAAAAAAGGACATTTGGCGGGAAGAGAGACAAGTGCGGACGCTTACTTTATATTATTTTCTAAAACTAGTGCATTTATCTTGTTTTATGTGCGGGAGTGGTGGTTTCTTGGACATAAAAGTTGTGTTAACGTGCTATAGTGAAAGACAATGATATATATGCAGTGAAATGCTATTTTCTCTCTTGCCGCGAAACGTCCACTGACAACCTTAGTATAAGAATCACCATTATACCGAGGGCAAGGACCAGGACGTAGCCTGAGGACTAATTAGAAGATAAGATTGAAGAAATATGATATAAAAAATAAGATTTGGCTAAAAGGTCTTAGAAACCAGGCCATTAAATAATTATTAAAAAAAAAGAAGTAAAAAAAATAATTCCTATTCTTTTAATAATTTGAATACGGTCTAGTTTCTTATCGATCTATTTTACTGATACAGCTTATAATGCAGTCAATGCTACCACTATTTTGTTTTCATCAACTACAAACTTTATACCTATCTCTGTTAGGGTTGATAAAATACATTCGAGCGATTGATCATAAACCGACCTGCAATTTACTTTCAACCGACTACTGATATTTCGTTTTTTTAAGACCTCTACTACCGATTTCCGCTATCTACTCGTACTTAAACTAAATTATTACAAAAATTCAGCCTCTAATAAGTATCATTCGGAAAATTCAAATAAAAAAACTTTTTTTCTGCAATAATTATAAAATGTTTTTATCTTATTCAACATTGTGTAATATATAAATAAACCTGTCCTGGTAGCTTATTCCCAATACCACGGAAATCACGAGCATGAAGGCTACTGCGGATATGAGAGTCTCTATAATTCCATGAACCATTACCTAATACTGTCTCATTGTATTGTACCACCATTTTTGAGAAATCAATTGTTTTATTTTTTTCTGCATGAAATGAAATTACTGTTTTAATCTGAGTGCGTAGTGTGAAACGCGGTTCTATCGCTCTTTCATTTTCATTAATAAATAAGAACTCAACTTCATAAATATTGTGTAGGCAACTTGTGTATATATCATAATATTCAACGAGCAATTAATTCCATAACTAAGCACTTCACACCGATACGATGCGCGCACGTCCGCAGGCCTTCCGTCACCATTAGCACAGCCTTGCAAACAAGCCGTGCACGGATTGAGCGCCACTCGACCATGTCGTGCGTTTGTAATATACAGTGATCATGAACGTCTAGCGGATATTTTTCAACTAATCAGTTGGATATCAGCTATGGCAGGTATAATCCTACTAATATTATAAACGCGAAAGTTTGTAAGTATGGATGTTTGTTATCCTTTCACGCAAAATCTGCTGAATTGATTAAATTTAATTTCGATGAAAATTTAAACTAGTATTTGATAGATTGAAAATCGGTTGAGCTGTTATTTTTCTTTAGTCAATTGACGCCCAGTGTTAAGGATAGGTCTCTCTCAACAATAGTCATAAAGACTTTTGTGTGTCTTCTATCGTAAGAAAATACTCTTATCATTTTTCCCTAACGCGCCAAAAGAATTATAACTTCAATAAATAAAACAAAAATTTTGCACAATACCCTAAAGTTTAGAAAAGTCTTATAAAACGGCTCAGTCTGTCCCTCCGTCCGTTGGTACGCATCTATTTCTCAGGAACCAAAACAGATTTAGATAAACGACATCGAACGACAAAATCGCCTATGCACATTTTAGGCGATTTTGAAGTTTCTACCACTTCTGGTTTTGAAACTGGTTTCGGTTTAGAAGTCATCTGTTGCTTTCGCTACACTATCGTCATGAAAGAATCAGACGCGCGAATTAAAGGGCACGTTACTTGTTGTACTTAATTTACGTAAAATTAATGTATGTTTTATAGTTATATGACCTAGGATGTTAACAATATGTCAATGAAGATAGAAGTACAATAACATAAGGTAACCATCCTCTAATAAAAATGATAAAAGTCAATAATCAAACCGTATCTCATTGAGATATTGAAAAAGATGATCAGATAATATGTTCATCTCTAAAGCTAGATGTCGCTGTCTGCTTGTCTGGTTCAGAAAGTAATATAAAGAAGGTTTTTACTTCGATTGCTAGCACACTTAGTATTCATTTCACTTTCCAAACCCAACTTACTTGAATTATTATTATTTATTCTAAAAATGTATGTTTTTTTAACCAAAACAGTCACTCACATCGAGCCTGGTATTTCAAGTGTAATCTAACAAACAGGTATGACGTAACTGCAGGCAAGCGAGATATAACCTCACCTCATCTACCTTCAAATCGATAACAATCGAGTACGGTACGATCGCGTGCATCGTTGCAACTAGTAATCGATTGTCTGCAACCAACTCGTATGTGGGTCAGCTTATATTGAAAGACACTGTGACTTGTAAGTGATGTGCTCCTATTAGAACATGCGAATGAATCCCATCATTTACACTAGTGAGTGCAATTTTATTTGAGTACACAAACGTAGCCTAATACCGTTACATTACCAGAGAAAATAATAGAGAATGAATAGAAGCGTGTCGTAAATAGCATAATTACTATACGAAGCATTTGTTGTTTGAGTTTATCTATTCAATTGGGATAAGCCAAGTATATTTCGTAGCAATTGAAATTTAAATGATATTTTTCACTTCGAAACAGGGTTAATTCACTTATATAGTAGATACTACTATCAAAGACAACATTACTGTTCTTTATATTGTTGCTAAGTAGCTCTATAGATGACTCTGGTTAGAAGTCTTAAATGACGTTACAATGACAGTGAAAAAATTCAACGTTTTTTGGTACGGTTTTTGCATTAGAGGTTAGAGCATTGCCTTGGTTAGGCAAAGGTTACAAGTTCAAGTCCCGTCCCAAACCTAGTAGTTTATTTTTCACTTTAATAAAAAAATATGATAAAGAATATTATAATAGCACTACATATATAGGATAGGTAACTCTCCAGCTCCTGCTGATTCAAATTAAGGCTGTCCTATAGCTTAAATGCCAGATCAAGTTCTATCTCGATGGAGATGGTAGCTATTGCGTTTTATGACATGATATGTGTTTGAATTATTAAAATAAACGTAGTGAAATCTGACAAACCATCACCCATCGCTGCTGCAATGACAACAAAAACGACAAAAAATTTGTATTATTTGTTGATAACAAACTATAAAATACCCTTATAAGGTATGTTTGTGTCAATAGGTGCTTACGAGTACATACGTATTCAGTTTAAAAAAGTGATGTTAGTAATTATAAAATGTTCACGCACATATTAAAGCCTTGTTCCGAGATATTAATGTAAATGAAAGATTTGAAACAAATCATCATATAAAGTTTCCGTTCTGTGCTACTATCTTGAATGAAGAATTCATCTATGCGACACAAGTATAGATAGAAATATGGATCTACACTAAGTATTATTGTAAAATAATTCATACTGAAAACATTACTGAAGATATAATCATTATTATTCCATTACATAACACCGCACGTGAAACATAAAAGTATATATCAAAACATGATACTAAACGGTACTAAGGGGAACATATCAAATCCCATAGCAGGTATGAATTACGTGAACAATAAAGAAATTAATGTCGGAAGTCTATCGAGTTTGTATCGTAAAGAAACCGCAAGAGGCTCGTTTATCGTTATAACTTTATTTTTAACTTTGGAGCATATCAGTCGACCGATAATGATGAGATTCCATTTCAATAATAGCATTATTAAGTGTGCGGTGGTTGTAATGACGGAACATGTGTAAAACAGTTAAGTCATTCCTTCAGACTACCACTCGGTAATTTGAGACTAAACAAGTATTTATTGGAAAGTCTGAAATTATAATTTGTTTTCTTCGTGTCGGTTTATTTGTTAGCTACACTAAATTAATTTTAATTGCTGCTGCATGTTTCATCAAAATCGGTTCAGCGGAAACTTTGTTTATACTATTGATTGCTGGCACTTGGTGGAAATTGCTACACATCTTGAATGAAAACACTTGTACTGTTTCACTTATTCTACGGATTCTAAATAAGTGGAACAGTAAGTGTGAATTTAGTAGACGTAGTATATGTCGAAAAGGTCAGAGTAAAGTGGGTTATAGAGGTTTCTATGAGATACCTAAACGTGGGGGAGCGAGAGTAATAAAATTATTGATGAAATACTAGTTGACACCCGCGGCTTCGCCCGCGTAGAGAAGTTTTCCCGTTCCCGTTTCCCACAGGAACTTGTTCCCGGGATAAAAAGTAGCCTATATGTTATTCTGATGTATAAGCTGCATTATTGTAAAGTTTCATTAAAATCTATTCAGTAGTTTTTACGTGAAAGAGTAACAAACATCCATACAAACTTTCGCATTTATAATATTTTTGAGATGAGTTTTTTTTTTGCATGAGTTTGGTTCAGTATATTTGACTTTTCTAATACAATAAAATAAATTAATAGAAATAAATTTAAAAAAGGAAATAGTATACTAACTATATTCTATCATAAATTTACCAACTAAGATACCGATGACACTAAGCTGACGAACTTATCCACTTCTTCCGTCTTAAAAGGCGACTTTGATGCCATCTACCGGCACTTAGCAAAGTTACACGGTACGAATGTATAGAATTGGACCTATAAACATTCGAATTGTGATGATACCGGCCTAAACACTACAAATATATGTGAAAAGCCACTAATATGCTAACTAGGTCGTAAAATTAAAGTGGATTATTTATTTTATAATATACTAGCTGACCCGCGCAACTTCGTTAGCGCCACTTAAGGGATTTGTTACAAAAAATGTGATAAATGAAGAATCACTCGACCGATTTTGTACAAACTTTACATAAACCATCTACTAAATAGTGTTCGGACTATTTAGTAGATGGTTTAGGCCTAAACTTTTGGTTTGGATAGGTAAACCCGTTCATGAGTTATAAAATTTGAACGAAAAGTGGTATTGATTATTATAAAAATAGATAATATAAGATAAGCGTTTCACCGAGCAAGTGCAATTAAACAATTTTCCATTTTAAATTTATCAAAAAAGTCAAGTATAGGTAATGCAATTGCAATTCCACTAAAACCTTCGGTATTCTTAGGGCATCTTCACAAATAGACGTGTTAGTCTGCACTTACTAGCCCGCAGTGCTAATGTCGCGCCGCTGTCACGCGAATGCAATCGTGCTACTAAAATATGTATGGGTACCCAGCCATTCAACTTCAACTCGACGTACAAGTGCTACCTATTATGTGAAAGTGCTTTAACAATTCTACAAAAGACATCTTTCAAATTAGAGGGGTCTACAGTCCTATCTTCTTTCTGAGAGACGATACCAAACAATAACATCACGGCAATGGGCTTAGGACAAAATTGTTAAGGTGAAATGTGAGTGAATAGTATGCATCTGCTACCCCTTCAGGGGATAAAGGCGAGAATTATAAAAATAACATTCTTATGTACCTATTCTTTTCACGGGTAACTTTTTTTTTCTTATGAAGATCGGTTTTTTGGTAGGCTTACACGGGGACATCCATACCGGTCCAAAATGCAGAGGCCCTTTGAGAATTTTAATCTAATAGGAAATGGGTTCCCCACTGCAGACAATCCACGCCCGCCTTATGTAGAAGAACGGTAATGAACCACCGCCAATGGTAGTTAAACTATTGTACAATATGCTAACTACGAAATGAGCTGGGTTGAGTGTTGTTTACATTCCTATATTATGCATAGAAAAATGTGTATATAAAAAAAAGAAAACTATCTTGCATAGACCATTTTAACGGCGCTTACAAAATGTCACACACTATTTAAAATATTTAAAGCGACCACCGGTTCGGAACGCGGCCCACCTGAGAAGAACCGGCAAGAAACTTAGGAAGGCTTTTTTTTTTATGGCCTATTTACAATTTAATATTATTTCACTTTGCCAGCAGATCATTTCCAGGCGTCCCTGTCCTGCAAATAGTCTTTAACGGAGTAATAACCTTTTTCACAAAGCTTGTATTTCATTAACTTTTTAAATTTATTTAATGGTAAATTTCTCAGGTCACAGGGAAGCTTGTTGTAAAAGCGTATACAGTTACCCTGTTGTGCGTTTCGTTTTCTTCATGCCAGAAGGGAGGAATAGGTTTATGTAACTTTACAACGGAGATAGTTGTAGGTCTGAAGTATTCAATACACTACAAGTAACATTTCTTCTTCCAGAAACATGATTGCGCGATAACCAAATTACACGAGGGTGCGGCCAGGGACAGTCTCTAGCAGTAAATGAACTAAATAGTATTACATAGGCTGCACTAAAAGTATCGGGATTGGAACTTTTCCACTGTTCCTGTCATATTAAAATCTTTTAAATTGAAAACTCCTTGGTTTTAAAAATCGAATACCACTTATTTTTAAAACCAAGGAGCATATCTATCATATATCACAAGCTTTTGTCAAACTTGTTAAGTCGTTGTGAAAATTCAAGAGCAATGATTTATTATGACTTTCGATGTGGTTTAACACAAAAACAGTGTGTTGACCGGATGATTTCTGCATTTGGTGATGAAGCCCCATCCAAAACCACAATTTATAGCTGGTTTACTGAATTTCAACGTGGACGTATCAAGCTCAGTGATGATCCCCGTCAAGGTCGTCCAAAAACTGCAGTCACCCAAGAAATCGTTGATGCTGTGCGTAAGCTGATTGAGGAAGATCGACATGTGACATACCGCGAAATTCAGGCAACTTTGAGTCAAATACAAATAGTCTTGCATGAACAATTAGGTGTAAAAAAGTTGTTTTCCCGATGGATACCGCATTCGCTCTGTAAAAGCGGCTCGCGTTACTTGGTGTGTCAGAACTCTCGAAAGATTCCACGCAGGATCCTCAAATGCTGTATACAACATTGTATCAGGTGACGAATCCTGGATATACGCGTACGAACCCGAAACAAAAAACCAGTCACGAGTTTGGGTGTTCGAAAATGAGTTAAAGCCAACAAAAATTGTTCGTTCACGGAGTGTTGCAAAAAAAATGGTGGCCACGTTTGTCTCCAAAACCGGCCATGTTGCGACTATTCCTCTTGAGGGTCAAAGAACGGTTAATGCAGAATGGTATGCTAGCATTTGTTTGCCACAGGTCGTTTCTGAACTCCGTAAAGAGAACTGCAACCGCCGCATCATCCTCCATCACAACAATGCGAGTTCTCTCACTGCGCACAGAACAAAAGAGTTTTTAGAGCAAGAAAACACACAAATATCCATCCGCCGTACAGCCCCGACCTAAGCCCTAATGATTTCTATACTTTCCCTAAAATAAAAAATACATTGCGTGGTCAGAGATTTTCATCACCTGAAGAAGCTGTGGACGCCTACAAAACGGCCATTTTGGATACCCTAACTTCCGAATGGAATGGTTGCTTCAATGATTGGTTGAAAAATTGACACATTTTTCCATACGATGGTATGGAAAAATGTGTCAATTTTCGCGGAGAATACTTCGAAAAGCAATAAATACATTTTTAAATAGTAATGTTGTGTCACTTCCTTGATTCCCGAAATTTTCAGTGCCGCCCTCGTACAGTTAAATGATAAATTATATTATCTTTCAATTAAACAGTGAAATTTTGTCTCTGAAGAAAATATCAAAGCATTCAGACTTGCTCCTGCTAGAAATAAGACCAGAAGTAGGTAGGTATGAAGTTTCAGACATACTCAGATAAACGTAGGATTGGTACGAAAATTTAATGAGTAGTGGACGTGGAAGAATGTTTTACGACCTCGTCTCACAGCACAAGTACATTTGCTGTGGTAAATAAGTAATACGAATGTGTTAGTAACACACATACCTACTTAAGCAGATACGTGTCGTGTTTATTAGCAATGATGCGCTACATCGGCCTTCGTTTACTAAACACAGTCTTGTTAGCACCTAGCACAGGCCAGTATTGGCTGTAACCATTGTGAACATATAAGATGAAGGTTTTAGTACGAGTATAACCAAGATATTAATAAGAAAGAATATGAAAATTTTGACATCGCGAAATTCTTTCAGTTTAATGACGGAATTACTTTGCTCGCTATCTTTGATTCTGTCACGGGTTATTATAGTTAATACAAGTCATACAGCCAGAACTAAAATATTACATTTCATTTTGACAACTAGAGATAGATTTCAGTCGTCCATTTTTGATTTCGAAAATGGTTAAGGTGAATTCTAACAGACAAACGCTACATAACGATAACACAACAAATAAATATAACTATAGAGACAATAAATAAATATAAATATATCAATATGATGAGACATTCTCACAAAATACCGTCTAGCCCAAATTAAGCTAGTGCTATGAGATCTAAACAACTGATAAACTCACTTATATTTTTCTAAATACATTATTATTATAGTAAATACCCAAAGTTCGAAACAAACTTCTGTGGATCATACAAATATTTGTTCCGACCCAGGATTCAAACCTGGACCTCAACGCGGCAGTCGCATACACTACCACTTACGCTACTAAGGCAGTCAAATATAATACTGCTTAATTTATGTACACGTCTCTCCTAAAAGCGGTGAAACTATTGTAATAGCTGCAGTGTAAGAAACGCTTGACGCCTTGCATGATGCAAGGCTTATAACTACTTTACTATAAGCTATCCAATAATTCAAGTTAAAAACTAAATGAACCTTTCGGGTACAGTGAATGTTTAAAAATAACAATAAAAACTCACACAGTACAATCAGCAACAAAACTCATGCACAACAAAAATGTTTTATTAAAGGCAATTTGGAAGCGCCACCATTTGGCGCCACTGACAGCACGATGAAAACGGCATCAACTTTTCACGCTTTTCGCTGTGTACGCGATTGTACATGGCTACCGGCTAGCCCCTATTGTATCGCACTCGTAAATATTTGAAAAACGCCCGTGGCTCTGCTAGTTGTAACTGTATAACTGGAATGTGAAGTTATATCTGATGGAACTTCGAAAGCATATGGTTTGGCCACGCAACCAGCGATTGGGTCTCTGTAGACGAAATAATCGTGAAATGTCAATCTTGTATAATATCACATAAATTATTATCATATACCTCGATAGTGATGGTAAAAACGTCTTGGATGCACATGATTTATTTATCCAGCAAATACCAATTTTTTTTTGTAATTGCTTAACTCTGGAAATATCTAATCGATTTTCTCGAATCGAATATGGAGTGTCTATTATAAGGGACATATGACTTATATTTTGGAACCTCAAATTGTGATATTTGATTAAATCTCGAGTAAAATATACAAAAGAAGTACGGCAAGTGAGAAACCATGCCTATATTTGGATACGAACCTTTTATAGTTCAAGTGGATCGGTTCCACTTGAACCATTCAAAAGAGTCGTATACAAATAAATCAATCAACACAAACAAGGTACTTTGCATTTAAATGATGTGGTCATAAAATTAGCGATTACTATTCACGGAAGTTGTAAAGAACTAATAGCAAAATAAAACTTACCGTTTTTGAATTGTGTCAGCGCTGATGTAAGAAATATGGTTCAATCGTAACATTATATTCTAGGGAAATAGCATAATAGGCTATTAAAATGGAATAATAGGCTATGAAATTAGCCATAACTGTGTTTTAGAGTATCATGCTGTGTATCATTTCGAAGAAGTTCTAAATTTGATATCCTATCAACGAATTATTACAGCAATTAACTTATCGTCTATCCCGGTCTTAACCCAGCTCAGTAAACAACTAATATTATTCTAATAACACAAAAATATGAGAAATATTAGTTTAAGATTAAACAATCAATGATAACGCAGATATGGCTATTATAAAAGAAATAAATAGTATAGAAATATTACACGACTCCTAGCTGTTGAGGTAGGTCGCGGGATTTAGTAAGTAGACCAGAAGACCGGGATTCTAACACACATCCTCCCTTTCCTAAAAGATGTTATGGTGCCTAATAGTATTCGCTGCGCAAATAAAGGTACACAAAATATGTTCGTCAAGTGACCATCAAGTTGTAAATTCCAAATTACTTTTGACAGCAAATAGTGGTTTATCCAACGTTCATAATTAAACTGGAGTGTTTTACAGTGGTTTGTTTACGTTTCAAATTAATCAAACGAATTGTTACGTTTCAAATTAATCAAAGGTACACACAAAAGTTTGCACAAAACTAAAATATTCCAAGCATTACCTTTACTTGGTACAAATGACATCATTACTACTCAATAATACGGAGTGTTCGTGTTACGTGGCATTCCGTAATTGGAAACTCAAAGGAATACAGCTTGTGATGTCAGCGGTAACGTGGTAATTGTGACGCTAAAATTTGATACTCGTTTTAAAGTGAATAAATATAACAGTTTAAAAACTATTAAGCGACATATTTTCCTATGTGCGAATATTGATACAAGACAAACGCAAATAAACTGGTAATCTGGAGGCGGTCATGTGGGACAGCTGGAAAGCGAAAGATTGCGGAAAATGGCGAAATGAATGAGGCCTGCATTGAACTTCAATAAGCTGATTTAGGGAATTGATTACAAAACAGAAAATATCTTTGCTTCTAGTGGGTATTATAAAAGTCTTAACTTACATTAGAGCGAAGGAGGAAATTATACATGCTATAAGACTGAGATGTCTAAAAAGGTGTCCTATCCTATATTTTAAGTGTTAATTTCAATCTATATTTATTAAAACTCTTTTTTTGATATTTTATTTAGTTTATTTTTATAAAATAACAAAATTAAATCTAAACACAATCCATGTTATAGTTAGGATGGAGCTTTTTGTGATAGTTTTTAGTGGCCATACAAAAGTCTTATCAAAGTCGAACGTTCCTGTTAGTACATGCCATGAATTGTGAATTCTGCCTTAAATTTTAAGTATGCAGTCGAGACGACAAATAGTTCGGAATTCTTTTCATTGTCTTCAGTTGAACCAACACGAAACGAAATAAAATCTGAACTAAAAGTCGTGAATGTGGTAAATAAAAGAAAATTATGTAATTAAAAGTTTTAGAACTACAGCTGAAGTAAAGAGCAGCACAATATAGGAATATTAAAGTATGAATACGGTGTACTGTCCAAAATGGAATATCAATGATGCAAGATATTATAATTCGAATGTTTGTGTGCGATAGAGCCCTACACATATCTTCAAGACTTTAGTCAATCACCATCATCGGAAGAGATCATGGTCTAAGAGAGCAAAACTTTAAACAAAAATATGTACCAACCCGTCTGACCAACGTGGCATAAGAAGGTTAATATCACCCACAATAAATTAAATAGAGCTCTACGTCCAGAGTGGATAGTGATGGACTGACTAGATTGATTGAGTAAGTATAATCGACAAAATGATAAGTGTAGAATTAGGTGTGGATCAGGATTATCTACTAAATAAATTTAAAAAGTTAATTATTTAAAAGCGTTGTGAAAAAGGTTATTACTCTGTTAAATACTATTTGCAGGACAGGGACACCTGGAAATGATCGGCTGGCAAAGTGAAATAATATTAAATTGTAAATAGGCCATCAAAAAAAAAGCCTTCCTAAGTTTCTTGCTGGTTATTCTCAGGTGGGCCGCGTTCCGTACCGGTGGTCACTTTAAATATTATTTTAAATAGTGTATGACACTTTGTAAGTACCTACCGTTAAAATGATCTATGCATTTTTTTTTTTAATTATTTGTATTTGTAAGCAGCGTGCATAGTATAAGAACGATCATGCAATTTGAAGACAAGAAGTGAAAAGACAGTCTCACCTATCTAAAGTAAAAAGCTTTGTCTGTATGAATACGTCACGTGGTAAAGACTTTATGACAAAATTACAAAGAACACAAATCTAACAAATGACGTTCAAAAGACAATGTTTTAAAAATATAAAGCCCTGAATTCCTGGAAATGAATGACTAATAGACGGCGATGAATAACAGAATACAGGTTAGTAGAGTTGTGTTGCATAATTTGAAATCTATCATTCAATGAATTATTTGTAGTACGAGTAAATATTATTTATTTCACTTGAAAGGTCAGTTGAACGTCTCGGCTGAATTGCGAATAATATTTTTTTTGCGAATTAGTTGCATTTCTGTACACCCTTTCACTATTGGGGACGAACACGTGCTTTTGATTAAAATAGGATTTACATTATTTTATTATGTCTGATTTAAATCATAATTCTTCATTGTTTGGCAATAAAGGAACCTTATTGTGGAGTGAACACGACTGGCGATTCATAACGCAGTGCTGGTGCCAACTTTGCTTTACGGTAGCGAAACCTGGGTATGTCAGCAGATGCATGAAAGTAAATTGAATGCTGTGGAGATGCGATCACTTCGAAAATTGTGCGGCGTTACCTTGACCGACCGAATACGTAACGAAGTGATACGCAATATGGCAGGTTTGAATGAAAGTGTCAGCGTTAAGCTGGAAAAGGGCGTGCTCCGTTGGTTTGGACACGTCCAACGAATGAGTGAGGAACGATTGACGAAGAATATATATTGTGCGAAAGCAGAGGGTAGAAGAGGTCAGGGTAGGCCGAGACTTACATATGAAGACTACGTGAGCAGATTGCTCAAAAACGGAAAGGTCAAAAGTACTCGGATACCCAGACGTGCGTGTATGAAACGATTGATGAATCTCGAAGAAGCGAAAGAAGTATGCATGGATCGCGAAGCCTGGCGATCTGTCCTCTCTGAGTACCCCGTCAGCGATACAGCGTGAAGATAGTTAAGTTAAGTTATTGTGGAGGAACCTTATCCTGCAACGAATATATTTAGGTGTTACTCAGAGGACGTGAATATGTCGCAGATGGCCATCGAGTAAAAGGTAAGAAGAGAGAGACAGATATCAAGATAGGGGGAAAGAAATAGTGTGTGTTAAAGTTTGTTCAATCATAGCCAGTAAGTCGAGTTAGCGTCTTTTAAATCAAGTCAACTCAATAAAATATATACGAGAATATCGAGTTGATAATATTTCTTTGTACTCATATTTCACTCCTGCGCCTGCGTTTATAAAACTGTGAAGTAATACGTTATCGGGTTGATATTAAATTACTTGGCAGCGGTAGCCATGTTGGTTTTGTCAACAGTATCTAGCAGGTGGGCCGATAAAGCACATCGGATCTTAAGTTGAGGTCCCACCGCAGCACTTTACGGTATAACCTACGCCAGCCATTTAATCTATGACGATTAAGTTGGGCTTTTCTCTGTCGTAATAAATTGTCAGTTATAACGTAGTAAGCTGGTGTTATATAAAATGATAGGTTCTTGGTCGCTACTACAATATGAAACAATTAAATTAAGAGAAGTTTATGACACCTGTATTTTTGGATTACATTATTACAAAAACCAGAAGCTCTTTGGCACACTACTCCCTAAACTTTATCTTCTATTCTACTTTATCCATGTCCTTTTCCGTATGGTCAGTCTTTACTTCTTCCAGCAATGGACTTAGAGAGAATTCCAGTAATAAACTGATAATTTTACTGTTATATCTATAATTGGAATTCAAATTCGAATAATATTGCTTTGCTCAACAGCTCATCTTCCACCGGCACCTAGTCCAATTCAACGTTCATCATCATTTTCGATAATTTATATAAAATGAACATTTTATGTCGAATGCCTGCGGAAATTTTCGAATTAGAAATAAAAATGAGAAAGTTTTCTGCGGATTATTAGTAGGTAGGTTTTTTTTATCGCGTGGAATGCGGTTACGCGCCGTTATTCCTGCAGGGGCACCAGGGATGGCGTGTGGGACTTCTGGCCCTTTAAGGGGCCGTCCTACCCACTAAGCCCTGTGGTGTTCCGCCTTCTTCCCAACCGGGTCGCAAGATAGGCCTGAGGGCTATTCACTACGACCCGGCTAAGGGAAAGGTAGTGCAGGTTATAAAACACTAAAATCTATATGCATCCAAGTCAACTGATCAACTTATGAGTGGACCCCTACGTTCAAAACGTGCTGCGTCATCCACTTATACTAGCTTCTCTTTTGTAGTTATATTTGTTTCATTCGCTCAATAGGTAAATTTGAACGTTATGCTTAGAAAAAATAAAGATTGTAGGTAACCAGAATGATAAAATTTTATGTCTAAACAATGGTTATGGATGCTGGAAGTTTTACATTATAAAATCACAATGCGTAATTCTAATTTCAAATCACTATAAAATTACAATAAACGTGACTTCTTCATCCGTTTGTCTCTGTCACACTACATGATCGAATTATTTGTTAATCTATTCCTATCTCAGTCACACATCCTGCACCAAAATTACTCACCACACACACTTTCCTCTCTTTTTGTCTCATACATCACTAGCATAGTAAGCACTAAACAGCGTAAATCTCAGGCTTCAAGTAGAGGTATCTGGATTTACTAGAGAGGAGTAGCGGGACAGGAACCACTGCTAGGGTTATCACTAATGAAAATTAGACATTCTGATTGCTTGAGTGATAGTCTATAACATGGATAGATTTTATACCTGGGTCTAGATTACGACACGTTGTGACACGTGTTTTGCAAATTAGATAAAATAATAAATTGTAAGCTATTTAGAGTCAGTTGTTTTTGAAGTTGATCTAATCTACACTAATATTATAAAGAGGAAAACATTGTTTGTTTGTATGTAATGAATAGGCTCAAAAACCACTGGACTGATTTTAAAAATTCTTTCACCATTGGAAAGCTACATTATCCACGAGTAACATAGTCTATGTTTTATTTTGGAAAAAAATAGGGTTCTGTAATATAATTAAGTAAAGATAATTGGGGTTTTCGGACACAAGGTGTAAAAAATCAACCAGAAAAGTTACTTATTTTGCGTACGCTGCTTAAACTATAAAAGACAGATCCATAAAATGTTCTAATTAATTGTAGATTTAATAAATGTCTACAAAAAAATCCGCGACACACTATACCTATCTATGTCGAGTGAGGCACAACAATTTTATATAATAAACTTGAATTTCTTTTGGACTATTTAGTTTATTACACGCCTCATAAGCGAAGCGTTGAGGTGGGTACTACTGTCACTTCGCGCATAACATCTGATTTTTCAAACTTAAAATGTCTCTATTTATCATATATTGCACTAGAACGATAATAAAGGAGGGGAGGAGGTTATCGTTCTACAATGGATTTCCGCCATGTAACGCCCGATTCAATTAGTTATATATTGCACTTGTTAAATAATATATACACACACATATCAAGAAAAAACACTATTTTTAGCACTCATGATATTTTTGATGCATTTTTTAAAAATAAATAAATATCCATCACGCCTTATCCCCGAAGGGGTGGCAGAGGCATATTATATGCCCACTTTTCACCGTGTGGATTCCTGTACCACGTAATAGGTGGTGAGCCCATTGCCGTGTTGAAATGTACAGGCGCAGGTTGTGGATACCTGCTGTTGAATTTTTTCAAGCCGCCCATAAGGCTTTCAACCAGGCTTAACGACTGCCATTTTACTGGCAACCGGGACCAACGGCTTAACGTGCCTTCCGAAGCACGGAAACGCTCGCAAATGTAAATGCCACAAAGTGGTCACCCATCCGAGGACCAGCCATAGTGAAAGTTGCGTAACTCAGTGATCGTTTACAGAACACTGAGACCGCGGGGCCACGAGCGCTTCTTTAAACTAACTAATTAATAGCATGCAAAAAAACTAATTTTTGTTATTTAAACTAGTTAAAAAACTGTTTAAAAAAGTTCCATCTTGGACGTCCGTGTGTCTGTATGTTACGGATATTTTCTTGTTAACACGATAACGACCGAAATACTTTACTAATCGAGTCTTATTTTTATCTTACGCTTCAGTATAATTAGGAATAGAACCCTTTCAATTTTTACGGTCTGAATCGATGTGGTTTAATTGTTAATATATTTACTTTATTTATTTCTTAACCCCTACGCGATAATTCATAGCAAAGTTTGTAAGCTTGTAATTGTATTTTTTTTTATAATATTATAACAGCGTGTAAGGCGTGCACTTTTGGGTTTTCCAAATTTTTTACTCATGCTATTAATCCTTATCAAAATAAATTATAACAAACAACAAGTTCCTGTGGGAAACGGGAATACTTCTCTACGCGGGCAAAGCCGCGGGCGTCAACTAGTAATTAATAAGTAACTTAATGCAGATATTAAGTTTTAAATAAATGTAAATGTAGCTTGTGACATACTGACTCTGAGAACTCTTTTGGATATGATATGTCATGATTGTCATTGATGAGAATGAGATGAGAAATCTCAATAGAGGAAAGAAATCCATCACTGGACTTTTCGCTAATTATAATGATAAAATTATTATAGTTATTTTTGATATTATTTAATTATCTTTTCTGTACTGGCTATTAGCTTAGTTTGGGCTAGATGGCGTTGTGTGAGAATGTAAAAAAATAATTATTTACATAATTTGTTCGTTCGAACAGTTTATCTAAACCACAGCCTGGAACGTTCATAATCCTTAACAGTTACCAATTACCACCATTTTAATTGAAATCTGTCAAATGTTGGTACATGGCAACCCTAGCAGGACAGTAGCATCCGTCCCATCTTTTGTTTTGCAACTCAATTAAAACTTAGCGGTTTCAGCAGACCACGCTTAGAGAGGTCGTAACTCGTTAGTAAGTTAGGTCTATACACATGTCACGAGTAGATCAGTCAGTTCTAGTGGATTTCGAGGGTCTATGTGCGAAACTTTTGATTCAGTTTCGTCGGTAAAGCGGTTCGCTGAATGCCTTGGAATCGGTTAAGTTTCCCAAATTGGTATTCTGTTTGAATATCTTTTTTATTGTGTCATTTTGTTAAATGCTAATCTGTTTTTATATATTAGATAATGCCCGCGTGGCGAAGATTCTTCAACACTTTTTCACTCTGCATTTTATGTTTTGCGGGTCTTTTTTGCGTAATATATTAACTTTTTCTCACCTCTTGACGTTTCGTCTATATTGCAATAGCCGTGGTCACGAGTAAAGTTTTTTTTAATATAAAATGCATAATTAAATTTAAAATATTACGTCAAAAAGACAAAATGCATAGTATAAGACGTGTGAGTTTATAAACCTTTTCCAGACCTTTAGGGTTTGATATGTCAAAAACCCTTTCTTGAACACCTAGATCACTTAAGGAATAGTTTTACAAAATTTTCTAGATAGACCCAGAAGTTTCAATCAATTTTGAAATATTTTAGTTCATATGGAGTAGAAGTCAATTAAGCTATTTTTTTAAATAAAATGCATACTTAAAAATAAAATGTATAATGGACCAGCGGGCGAACACTAGTTTTAAATAAATAGGCTATAAACAGTTTTGTTGGATGAGTAATTTTATGATTAAGCGTAGGGAATTGTAGGCATATTCGGTACGTTAGTTTAGTGGTTTATGAGTCACTTAATTACATTTACTATATTATCTATCTTAAGACATTTCTCTTTTACGAAGTAGATTAAATACTGTCTCATACTTCACAACAGTAATTAACAGTTCTCATATACATTTGATCCAGATTAAATAGTTATTTTACATTTGTATCCAGGCTACACATTTTAAAATTTTGTGTTTTCTTTAAGTCATATTTATACTGATATTATAAACTTAGCTTATGCCCGCGGTTTTGTAAAATCCCATAAAAATCAATCCAGTCATTCAGGAACCTGGAACGAGTCAGACAAAAAAAAACATTTTTTTGATGTTAATTCCTTGTACATGTATTATACAAAACATTTGATAAATTTAAAAGTAATTATTTTGCTAAATTTCTCATAAATTTTTAATAAAGTGGAAAACGACAATTCGATTCGAGACGGGGATTGAACCCGTGACCTTTACCTAACCAGGGCAATGTTCTAGCCACTGAACTCCCCGAACCTTTGCTCCGTATCAATTTTGGAAAAGGAAGTGTTAAAATTTGTGTCTACTACAGATACAATTTTTTGATTTATTTCTATTGGATTTTTGTTTAGCCATAGTTGGACGTTACAAACAGACACTTTAATGGTAAATATTTGTATAGACATGTGCTCGTTAGTATTTATTTTACGCGTGGAAGGGGACTGGGAGATGATACAGGCTACTTTTATCCCGGTAGAAGATCTTTTTTTCCATGGGTAAACATGGCTTTTAGTTCACTAAATCGGAAAATAAAGCAACGGCGGTATTGAAAAGGCGAACCATTTTAGACTACGCGTCGAACTGTGGGCTTCAGCTAACATTTTACCAGAAAATACATGGTACTGTGACAATTTTAAGACGTTAAGAAATTTCAGTCAATCCGTTCAATCCGATCAAGTAAAAGTCAACTGGGTGACGAACTTTTTGAAGCGCCTATAGCCCGCTAGCTCCGTAAACGATCGCTGTGTTAAGTAACTTGCGCTAAGGTTGATACTCAAATGGGTGACCACTTTATGGCATTTTCATTTACTAGCCATTGGTCCTGGTTGCCTTACCCTTAACCTTATGTGCGGCTTGAAACAATTCAAAAGCAAATTGCCACAACAACTGTCCATTTCCACACGGCAATGGAATCACCACCTGTTACGTAGGAACAAAAATGTTTACGTTGAAATGTAGGCGTGTAATGTATAGTATGTCGTTTTATGTTTTTCGGGGTTTTTCGCGTAATGAATTGACTTTTCTCACCTCTCGACGTTTCATAAGTCAATTCATTACGCGAAAAAACCCGAAAAACATAAAATGCTGAGTAGAAGTCGTGTGAGTTAGTCCTGTGTATATATCTATAATACCTATCATTTTCTATATCAACTTGTAAGAGCTACAATATTAAAAATAGCCATTCATGTGCCTACTATTGCTTTCTCAATGTAATGCGTTACAAAGAATCATTAAAACCACGTTCATAACTATAATCTCCGCGAGGTGTAACGCTTGTTTCTCGGTAATCTAGCGATCTTTATCAGAAGGCTGCGCCAGCGCATGTTTATACAAGTGTTGCGTATCGTTACGTAAACCTTCGCGGCTCACATTACAATGGCCGCTTTGTAATATTCTATGAAATTTTTTTTTAATTTTTTACTCGTCGTGTCGTTATCAGTGAAGATGGTATTTTTTGTTGTGTTTGACGTAGTAACAGTATAGGTGTCCGTTATATTCTGTATGATATAAATATATTTAATGGTTTAGTAATGGGTTATAAATAGATTTAGTAATAAATTTTTAAATTGCTATCATGAAGTAAGATTTAAAATCGTTAGGTCAAAATTTTTATTGGTACGTGGGGGTGTTAGTGATGGGAAAATGATCTCCCGTTGCTAAACGTGGACCCGTAATACTATTCTATAAGAATATAAGTCTCACCACAAAATTTTAAATGAAATGTCAATGTAGTCAAATTTTGTAAATGGATTGGAAACCTTCCACCATCAACCAGAATTTTAAGATCTCATACTGGATTTTTCAAACCTTATTGTTTTCCTACTAGTGACTATCGTACCTGGTCTACTATATACATTAGGCAAAGAAAGTCACTACGGTTGACTTGTATAATTAAGGTTAGTCATTATTAACAAGACAATAGATATGAGTGAAATATTTAGGAAAAAATAATGATAAAAACGACAATCATGTTATTTCTTTGAAAAAATAACTTTAACCGTAGTAGGGTGGTAGAACACTTCTAAGGCTGGCCGTACAATATAATAAGTTTTTAAACTAATGAAGTTAAATTTCCCGCATAATGACAATATTACAAATAAGTTGACACAGATGAACGCCAGTAAAAATGCCAAAACTAACAAATTAGCCCGCAAGTAGGTAACGTTCATACATGCAGGTACTGATAACACACACACACATATATAACATATACGTATACATGTAATGATACACACACACTACCTCTGTGTCGTCATAGCCCACGTTCTTTAAACAAATATGGCGATGGCGACAGTCATTGTTCAAACACCAGCTAATGACTTACGTAGACTTTTTGAAGCAATTATCTACATAGACTCTTGAAAATGAAGCTGACCTGCATAGTATTATATTGCAAAGCGGTTTAAAGTCACGTTCCCATGTTTTGTATCACCTACTTACAACCTACTAGCAATTGTTGGACTATATCGAATTTAATATCAAACAATATCATAGATTTATTTATATGGAGTAAATCTGCTTTATTCCTTCAAGTATCATTAAATCAACCATGATTTTAATTTTTATGTCGGTAGAAGTATAAGAACATAGTATAAGAATCATTTTAATTTTTGCCAAAAACTTTTACCATTAACTTAATATACATTTACGAGTATGTTAATTCTTCTATGCATACACAGCACAAAGAGTGTAATACATTACATTTTACATTACAATTCTCAGCAGCTTAGTTCGAAAATTATTCCCCACTGTAGGCCGTAGTGGACGAGTGATGATGACTGCGTGACTCGGCTTTGGTTTTAGACTGTTTAACTGATAGAGTTTGTCAATACTACGTGTATAAACTCTTCTATTACTTAATAAGAAAAAGAATGTTGAATTTTCGTAGCATTTAATATTATTTTATTTGGCTTAGAAGCTATCTTTACGCTGTATCCCTGACGGGATAGTCATAGAGGATAGATCCCCAAGCATCGCGATCCATTCATACTTTCGCTTTCTGCAGATTTTTAATCGCTTCATACATGCACGTCTGCGTATCAGAGTACTTTTAACTTTTTCGTTGTTGAGCAATCTGCTAACGTGGTCTTTAAATGTAAGTATCGGCCTACACTGACTCCTTCTGCCATCTACGTTCATACATACTTACTTATATATTGTCACACCTTTATTCCCGAAGGGGGAAGCCGAGGCATACTATACGCTCAGATTTAACCGTTTGCATTTTTGTCCCACGTAACAGGTGGGTGAGCCCATATGGTGAGCTCTACTTTCGCACAATTTTCGCAAAATTATATTCTTCGTCAATCGTTCCTCACTCATTCAGTATTGACTTAATACGACAAATTACGTTAATCTGAAATAAAATTCAATTAAATTATATATATATATATAGGTACATTCTTTTAAACAAATTTATTAGAAGAAAAAAAATTAAATCATGTTCCTAATCGAATTAGTAAAAAAAAAGTACAGCGACATATTTATTATTGCCCTAGTAAAATAATAAAACAATCGTTTAGCATTTAATAGATATTGCATTTTCTGTCTCTAATCCTCAAAGCATTCTGTTAAATCCGTGCCAATTAGTTCCGAATGCCAACCGTATGCCTAAATGAATTCACGTTTACGAACGTAAACTTTTAATGTATGAGCATACATTGCTAGCTGCAAAGCTGTGTAGAACACAATAGTATGTTCTAAGTGAGCCATGTAAACATTGCAGTTAACTGTGACAAAAGTGTCGAAATTGTGTATGTGCGCGTCACGTGTCATTTTACAGGTCGTAGGTTACAGGGTTGACTATTACTACATATAATCGTATTACGAGTAGGTATTATAAAACAAAGTCGCTTTACGCTGTCTGTCCATATGTATGCTTAGATCTTTAAAATTACACAATGGATTTAAAAGTGTTTCTAATAGATAGCTTAGTGATTCAAGAGGAGGGTTTAAGTATACAAATTACTACATTTTTGTATACATTAGCTAAAATATAAAGAAATTTATTGGGGGTTTCAAAAAAATAAAGCCGTCTGGGAGATTTCAACGAAAACGCTGCCTAACCCCTTTGAGATATAACAAAATAATATAAGGTAGAATTGTGTATCTGAAATAGGTCTAAAAATAGTCCGCAACGATATATGTCTATCTCTTAGGATAACAGACCTTTTATCCATTTAAATACTGTGAAAACCAGCAATTACAAAGCGGTAATTTGAAGGCTATTTACACAAATGCGTTATTAATCCTTATCATTTTAATAAGTTAGTTGGCTTCAGCATTTCATGAAGATTATTTTGTCCCTTTACACCTTGCAAATTAAATGAATAACTTAGGAGATATAGCAAAATCTTTTGATTTGCTAAATCTTCTAAATGCATAAAGAAATGAATTTCGTGTAACCATAATTATTTCGACCAGGCAGTGCCTGGAGAGAGGAAAAGTAATCAACTAATTTGAAAATGGATATACATTATATACATTATACATTATTGTGAAATTAATAAACGACGGGATTAAGTGGGTGACACAGGGTTCGAAGTATGTCACGGGCGAAGCCGGGCGGGACAGCTAGTAAATAAATATTGTCGGACTTTTTTACACAAATCGCCATTTAATGATCATTATAACAAACTTTATTAAGAATATAATGTGGAAAAAATACACGAAGTAAATTTTATATTGATGTCGGTTATTCTTTTAATTGCGGAATATAGACTTAAATATTTAAAATACAGTTTTAGAGAAAATATCCCGAGCTTTTAACTGCAATAATAACATCTAATTACTTTGTTCAAATATAAAATATAAACTTTAAAACTTTATTTACTTAATATTAAAGATAAAAGGTGGTAGATCTATCTCTGTTTCGTGGAAGGATTTGTTTATTATGTCAATCATATACAGTCAATATATCTATAAAATTATTATATATGTCAATTACAAGTTGGTAAGACATACAGCTTCTTCATATTTAATGATCGCAATAAATTATCTTTACATTTATAATATAGTCGACGCTTATCAAAGTTGTCAAAAAATATCATACATAAATGATGGCTTCATAAAATCACAGTGGCTCACAGTTTGTTAACGTAGACACGAAATCAAAGAATTTAAAATAAAAATAAAAACAAAGAGGTGCTACAAGATAACACTAACGTCTGGTAGTGTCAGTGTCGATAATATAGGCAACCATCCGTTTAATAAAATCCTAGTAAATATAAAAAACATACTGTATTTCATTAAGACAAAGGTCATATCCAGAATGACAGCTGTTTATTCGTTCTAAAATATTCATTGCGCCATTGAGTTAGCATTGAATTTTTATATTTGCTAGAAAAATGATTATCTATCTGGGCGCCGACTGATTATTATATTTAGTAATGAAAATTTGATTTAAAAACGTCATAGAATTGTTGTAATAAATAAATACGTTTTAAATGCTCCAAATTTTCCTTCGTTTGCAAACCCTGACCATATTCGTATTTTGTTGACTCAACGCAACGCTTTGTGATGCATATGCATCTGATCTATCCTCTTTAATCTGTGCCATGACAAACTAGAAATGGCGACTAATAGTAACTTTACTGTTTCTATTCTAATGTAAAACAATGGAACTTACATTTTCTGGTTTAGTTGCATTGATGAAATTAAATGCGATCAACCATTGGATGAAAATAAAAAAAAAAATGGTCACAAGGTACTGAAATAGACCTTTCGTTTTTGTTATTTTTTGTTTTGTGTATATTTCACAGTGGAAACTACAGAGCCGATTGATGATTTAAAAATAGTTTTACACAAGCCTTTGAGCATTGCGAGTTGTATTGTGTAGCAATCAGTTACTGAATTCTTTTTGTTTTCATTAATTCATCACCGTGCTATCACTGCTTCAAACGGCTGGTTACAGTAAACCTCAAGGACGTCGAGATGTCTTTGTGAAACTTATACGTTAATATTTTTTTCAATTATGTAAGATATTGTTAATGAAAATTTACTATTGTAATTTTATATAAAACTAATGACCTTGGCGAACTTTGCCCCTACTTAGTATTGGTTTCCAGATATTGGATAAATAAGACAAATATGATGATTTGCATATGGCATCTACACTCTGGTGTCCCGTTTTAAATTTTAAGGACTTGGAACAACAGCCGACTGAATTCCCCACTTGGCACCAGATTAATCTTGATGGCTTGCTCAGAGTTGCACTTGGTTATCAATTCTGCACCCAAAAATTTCAAGTAACTATTGTTTGAAAAACAAAATTCGATTCTACACTCAAAAACTTCAAGTAACTGCGGTTTAAAAAAAGAACTAGCACTTTTGCGCACTGGTCACATTGTCCATCATTTTGCTATTGAATAATGAAGTAAAGAAAATACAATTCCGTACTTTCTGAAGGGCTGCCGTACAAACAGCTACAACACCCCTTGTATTTTCTAGTATATTTTGCCAAACTATTCATCTAGTCAAAAATAAAGACTAAGTAATATCATCATGATTTGCATGATAAGATGGGTTTTTAAATAGCCGACCTTGAGACCCAGTGACAAATGGATAAAATGACCAACATTTCATAACAATGACTGGGTTAAACACCGTCGTCGCGGTGTGTACAATTAAAAACATTCACATTTTGTGTTAACATCTACGTATTAATTATGCCGGCTAGTATATAATTAGCTTCGCTTTAAGCATTCATAACGTTTTATAATATGCAGTGCAAAGAGTTTGCTTTTAAAGTGGATTATTTACTAATAATAAAAATAATTATATTGAATCTCCACTCCAAAAGGGATGCTCCCACTTGGCTGCATACGGACGTAAGTGGCTGGTGTCTCATGTACTTTTTTTTTATACTACTGAGGTGGCAGACAAGCATACGGCCCACCTGATGGAAAGTAGTCACCGTAGCCTATGGACGTTTGCAATACCAGAGGTGCAGCACACGCGCTGCCGACCCTTTATACACATTTTAAGACCCCTTTTGAAGAACCCCATACTGTAAACGCTCGGAAAAACCCAGGCAGGGAGTTCATTCCACAATCTAAGCGTTCGCAGAATTAAGCCTCTATCGGATCTAAACGTATGTAGCATTAGTGGTACTAAAAATGCTGAATACCTTGCGAATTGAAGGAAAAATGGAAAAGCTCTGTATTCCGAAGAGAGAATCGGAAGCAAACTAAGACAAACTCTGGAAGATGAGTATAGTGACGTCATTAATAAATTATCTTTTTAAACGGTTTGACTTATTATGTTATACTTTCCCGAGCAGAAATCAACTACCAATCTTGGGCAGCAGGTATCTTAAAAACATTGTGTATGTTTGTAAACGACTCAACCAGCAAATGCCTGGTCCATTACACATCCTGATGTTTACAATGAAAATGATACTTTATTGTTTATTTATTTAGATCGACAATGCAAACTGACTGCGGTGGAATGTGATTGTCTCCAGCATACATTAGGTATATATTATACTTATGTACTGTTACCGAATTGAATAATTGTAGTAGATGATGTCATTGAATTCTTGATTAGGCGCAACTTTACAAGTTAAAAGATATCTAGGAGCCTACTATAGAAGTACTTAAAGGTTAAGTAATGAGTTTTATAAGAGCAAGTAAACAATTCTACACGGAGTAGTCAGAGTTATCCCCGTAGAGGTACGCTATATTAGCTTTTACACTTTCGTGTATGTACGAGTATTTTTATTTTACAGGGCTATAGTATATTGTGTGCTTATAGCTGCATTATAGCTGCTCAACTTTTCTACAAAGTTACACCAGCCGTGTTCCCAAGATGACCTAACAAAAATAAATAGAAATAAATTAATATTTTGGTACATTCTCACACATCGCCATCTAGATTAAATTAAGTTAATATAAGCTTGTGCTATTGAAACTAGACAATAGAAAAATAACTGGAAAGCTACCTAGCCTGTTTGTGAAGAGGAAATCATGGTGACGGAAGACTCCATCTATGGTTCAATGGTCAAAATAGATGGTAGTCGTTAAGTCAAGTTGACGGTTTTATGGGTGTCACCGATTTAAGAATGCAATAGAGTCCTTAGCGTGACTGTAAGGCCTTTGAACTATATTGGTCTATATTATGACTATCAATGACCTATAATTGTCTATATATAGTATCTTTGCCGTATACTTTCCTGCAACCCTAGCAGTATAAAAAAATAATTCACGTTGCGTATAAGTTTTTCAATATTCTCTCAAGTCTGCACTGCGTTCGGAGGAAACTTTAGTTATTAAGCTATAATATACGACAGGGCGCAGCTGTACCAAAGTAAAATAATTACACGATTGAGAGTCGTTTTAGCCATTATGTCACAAGTTTGCTTCTAAATTGAAGTTATTGTTATTTCTTACTTAGTTGGCTTCTTCAGCACTATATTTAGTAACGTTATCTTTAATTTGCGCGCTATTACGCATGAGATTCTAAAATTCCGTCCACACCTTAAAGTCTTCGATGAGATCAATGTGCAGTCTCATCTCATCGTGCATTGGTTCTATAATTCTGGAGGGTAAGGTTTCCTTATTCCTATCCTACATCCCTTTCTTTGTGGAGTTTGGTTCGTCATTCCTCCGTTACAATTAGTAGAGGTTATCTTCGACCGTTGTGCGTTGATTGACGAGTCGAGGGTGTGTGGTGGGATCCTCCTCCCCTTCTTTATTATCGTTAACGATGGATTTCCGCCATGGAACGCCCGATTCAATTAGTTATCTATAATTCTGTACACTAGATTAAAATTAACTAACTACTACTAAGAACAAATTGGAATAAAGTCATTACAACTATTAATAGTATTTAAAACTAAATAATAGTAATAACATTACAATGTATTCAACGGTTCCAGTTATGCTGACGACTAATGAGTAATAGTGAGCTTGCGGTGACGTCATTAATATAACTTCAATAATCGTTTCAATCTAACTCGCCATGAATTAATAGTTGATCTTTGTAAACTGTGAATTCATTTTTAGCAAGATGAAATACGAGACATAGCGCTCGTAGTAGGTATAGAGATAAAAGAAGAGTGGCTATGAGTTTTATTGCAAGGTTTTTAATCAGGCTTTACCTATTGCCTTGCAAATCTGGCAGTAACTGTAAATGTAGAGGCAATAATCTTAACGTTAAGTGTTACTTTGTGACCTACATGAATGAAGATAAATGAAATGAAATTTGATTTCATATCATCAACAATATAGATTTTCATTCTTCTTTATTTTCATGGTATTTACGCCATTACAAATGGCGATAGACATTTCTTAATATTAGTCGATTGTGATGGATTCGCTAAGTGTTGATAAATATGAAAAATCAGGATGATAGTGAAATGCTGTCGTACTATGACAAGTTCTGGCTTACAGAAAGGTTTTAAACGACAAGTAGTGATCTTTTGAGTAAAGTTCCGTAGCGTTCTAGCCATTATGACCGAAGACAGCGTTTGAAACAATTAGAATGAATGAAAAATCTGGAAATGTTGTAGCACATTTTGTGTACATCTCCATCTAGTCCAAATGAAGCTTGTGCTATTTTCCTTTATGTGTTTTACCGAATTAAAACGGGTGCCGTGAAGTGGTAATTTATTGGTTTGGAAACAAGAGGTTGCTGTAGTCGAGTGAATAAGGTAGTTGCTTGATGAAATTTGTTTACGTTTATGTCAAAAATTCATTCACAATGATGAACTTGTGCGAAAATGCACTATCGTAGTGCAAAATTCAAGAACTTTTTTTACCGCTGGATTTTTTTATTTATTGAATTTGCTATATTGTTTTTTAATATTTTCAAGCTTTCCTGTGATTTTAATTGATTTATACACGCCGAATTTGTATTCGTATATAGATGCCAATTTATCTTACTACCTGAGCAAAATAAAATCTATACGTGTGTTAAAGAATTTTTTTAACTCCTAATAATGTTTCATCACTTATTTATTAGTTATTTAATTAAGGAATTATTAATAATAAAGTGATAAAACATTTTGTACACTAATTGTTTGGTTACCCTACATTTACTCAAAATTCTACTACTACTACTCTTCAATCATTACTAACTAGTCATCCAGGGATGGCAAAAATACTAACTAACTAAAAACTAACACCGTCACGGTGTATTTCTGAAGGGGTAGTCAGAGAGGACAGAAATACCTTTCTTATATTAAAAAAATAATATGCCTATTAATTTGTAATAAAGAAAAAGGATTTTTAATATCATTATTAATTTGACGAACTGTAAATTAAATGTAATTGCTATCGATTGTTGTGTAGCAAAGAATGGTTTATGTGTACCAATATTCAAAGTCACCGTGTATGTGTGTGATTTTCTGTAGACCTATTCTCATACATACGAATTTAAAAAAAATCATTGAACTCGGTCGAGCTGTTTCAGAGGAGTACGACACACACACGAAACTTTTAAATGTTAGATAAAAATCCAATTATGTATATATTCTGAACGCTTGGTATCTATAATCTGTAAGTATGTGAGAAGGTTTTAATTAATCATAATAATTGTGTTTATAGTTAACAATAACTTGATTTAAGTCAAGTACACAATTCCATAAAACTTAAAATATTGTGGAGCTTCTAATTAACCAATTAAACTTTATGCTCTAAGTGAATTTACTACACAATAAAGTTATAATTTTACGACTGGATAATGTAGTACCTATGAATATATTGCAATTAAATTTTAACTGATATATACATTATATTTTTATGTGTATAAATCTTATTGCAGGGAATCAATAAATGGATGTTTGTGGGGATTGATAACTTTTTCATTTGTTATTTAATTAGTTTTTTTTTTCATTTTATTTACTTAGTTACTTAATTTATTTTTTGTTTATTTATTTAATAAATATTTAATATTATATGTGAATGCATACCTACTATACGCACACATTTTATCGTAAGTTACATATCTCATAAATTATTGATTTCCTTAGTGACACGTTTCTATGTTTATATTAAGATAAAATATAAACAATGCGATTTTAATGGTCCAATTCGAAAATTTTATATAGGGTATTAAATTTGTGATGTTGTTAAGAGTTTATGAGGTTGTAGGAGATAATTTCTGAATATACTGAATCAATTTTAAAATAAAAAATCATAATAATCATAATAATAAATGAATAAAGGAAATAATAATAATAAATTTTAAAGTGTTTATAGGTTTCTAATAATCCCGGGAGCATGTTGTTGTGGGAATGGGGATCGGGAAATCCTCGCCACGCGAGAACAAAAATTTAACGTCTTTGTAATACAAAACAATCTTGGTTGGGAAACAAGCCCTTCACCTCCGTAATCAGGTTCTCCAATTGCCAAACCTAGGCTAGCCAAAATTCTTTTATAAGTATTCAGATAATATCAGAATGCAAACATGTTTCTTCGATGTAGAAAGAGCTAATTTTCAATTTTGGAGTTTGCATTTAGTGAAAACTTGTTTGCACTATGTAATTTTTAGTGAATCATAAAATCCTGCTAACACAAAGTACACCAATTATTCTACGAGTATAAACTCCCTCGTGGCAGCCGTTTAATCGAGTCGATTAATAGATAATAGATAATTTTATACAATACTATTTAAAAATAGCCGGATTTGTTGATATATATGGTTACTGCTTCGTACTCCTCGGTAGTAGCGTAATGATAGCCTATAACTTTCCGGGAAAAATAGGATATCCAATACAAGAGTTTTTTTTTTATTCAAACCAACGAACTCTTCAGCTTTATATATTATTTGTTTATATGAGGTCAATAGTTCGATTCCCGGGTCGGAAGAAATAAACCCAATTATTCTACGAGTATAAACTCCCTCGTGGCAGCCGTTTAATCGAGTCGATTAATAGATAATAGATAATTTTATACAATACTATTTAAAAATAGCCGGATTTGTTGATATATATGGTTACTGCTTCGTACTCCTCGGTAGTAGCGTAATGATAGCCTATAACTTTCCGGGAAAAATAGGATATCCAATACAAGAGTTTCTTTTTATTCAAACCAACGAACTCTTCAGCTTTATATATTATTTGTTTATATGAGGTCAATAGTTCGATTCCCGGGTCGGAAGAAATATTTGTGTGATCCACACATGTTTGTTTCGGAGTTTGTGTATTTATTTATTTATTTATGAACATGTCACAAATTTTAGACGATTCTTTACGAAGTTCAAACACAAAATACTTGACCACTTACAACGCTGCACATATAATGCAGTTCTAGCAAGGAGCAGCTGAAGTTTCCAAATTACGAAAACGGAATATTACGAAAGTTTAGCTTTTTAATTAGCTGAAGTGCTTTTATTCTGTCTTATTAAATTCCTTGCATGCATTCGGGCATTCGAAGCACGCGAAAAGAATTTCTATTGCAAGTACGAAAGGAAGCTTTTTGTCTATATCAGTCTTAAAAGCTATAGCATTTTTGTGTGCATTAAACTCTTTATCTTTGCATTCTGAAGTTGTGAAATTTTTAAATTAACAGGTTAAGTATTCCTCTGTGCGGCTACAATTTGCAAAATTTTTAATATACCTATACAACTATTTGACTGCATCTGTGGCGCGGTGGGAGTGCATCCGACTGCTACGCAAGAGGTCGTGGGTTCGATTCCCACCCAGGATAAAACTTTGTGTGACGAGCGCGATGGTTGATTCTGTGTCTGGGTGTTATTTATCTATAATATGTATGTATTTAGAAATATATAAGTATGTTTATCAGTTATTATTTACCATAGTACAAGCTCTGCTTAGTTTGGTATCAGATGGCGTTGTGTGAGTTGTCCCAACGATATTTATTTTATTTATTTATTTTATATCGGGATCAAATTTGATCTTTTGGTTTAACGTCTTTTATATTTGCTGGCAAACAGTCTTGAGGATGCCTCGTGTGTAGACGAAACACGTGTCGACTAAATGTGACGTTGAAAAGCGGAGTATTGCACATATTTAACAACCTGGAGGGTAAGGTTACCTATTAGCTATCCTCCATCCCATTACTTGAGTAGGTCGGTTCGTCATTCCTCCGTTACAATTAGTAAAGGTTATCCTTGACCGTTGTACGTTAGGGCGTATCGAGTGTGAGTGGTTGGATCCTTTATTATCGTCTTTTAATCTGATAGGTCGATGGGATAGATAAGAAATATGCTATGATAAAATAGAGGAACCTTTACTCATGCATGACTCTAATCTGATGAATAGGTACTGTGTATACTTTATACATTGGATTTGTTTACTTTATCTACTATACTACTTGGTGTTGCAAACGTCCATAGGCTACAGTGACCACTTTTCATCAGATGGGCCGTATGCTTGCCTACCACCTCAGTAGTATAAAAGAAAAAGTATCTACCTAAGAGAAGTGCCCAGGGGCCCAATTCTCGACCATATGACTTGAAAGCGTCGTCAACGGAAATTGCTCGTGAAATGTCACGTGTTTCATATTTAGAAACAGCGAAACAAGAGAAGAAGTCATTTCTCCAGCAAATATCCATCTACACTTTCAAGTCGTATGGTCGAGAAACTTACCCCTGGTACCTTTTAATAGTAGTGAGTGTAATTCACAAAAAAAACGGCGTTTAACTTTGAGGAATGATTTTTCTTAAATCCAGGGAACTCTACTTTTTATACCTCCTCCACGAATTCCAGAGCAAAACTACCTTGATGGACAGACAATTAGATGCTTGACAGTAGATGCTTGCAAATTTTTTAGGAACCTGATTTAAAAGGTCGTTAAGTTTCCTTAAAGTATCGAATTCTAGTGAAATCATACAATCATTAAGTCTAGTTTTTACGTTACACTTGGTAAAACATATATATTCTCTACTAATATAACCAAACGCCAAAAGAGAGGTGTTGATACTTCCAATCCATCATCTATGTTTCCATTGTCACTGGGAACTGTCGCCGAACGACAGTGCAGAGTTAAAATTAACCGTTTGAGCGACTAATTAATGGCTGCATGTCAAACTGACACGTAGCACTACACAGAGGATAATTTGAAACGAGGAAAAAGCTCTATTATTGAACTGTTTACGGTATTTAAATGTACGAGTATATATAGTATTATGTAATAGGTATGTTTTATAAATCCGAGTAGCTTATGATCATTGCTTTGTCTACAACATAATTCGGACCTGTCATTATACCTCTTTCATTCAATGTTTAAAAATGTACTGTCTTTATGCTAAATTGATCAAAATACGAGTATGTTCGGCGCGGATTAGGTTGTACGCTGATCTAGATCAGTAGGTATAGCTTTTCCTATTCCTACATTCCTAAAGTGTATCTATATGGGTTTCGGAAAATTCATTATTTAAACAATGCGGTTACTTGGCATCGGAAATCAATTTCGAAACCACCAAAATATGGAGGTTTTATTTTATTAAATATTTAGACAACGTGCGGCTTTGGCATCCTATCCTGTGTTTGGGGAGTCGCGTGATCTCCTCTCCAGAACTCGTCTGCTTCACAGGTTATCGGTTCTTCGTTAGCCATGGCCAGCCCATCACCACAACCTACTGACCACTTGCTATAGTCAATTATTAAATGGTTTGTGTTATCAGTTGTTGCATCGAAATTTCCTAATACAAATTTAATGATTTGAGTCGTTAAATAAATAAAATAAATAAATAGGACATTTATCCGATCCCACTCGCCCCCGCTAGAGATATCACCCCAAAAACCTTAAATTTCTAAGTGTTTCGGCTACACATTGATAGGTGAGTGATCCACTTGGTAATTTTAGTAGTAGGTATAAGTCAAAGGCTACCAGTAACTGATCTATTAAGGCACAACTCATATCCCTAAACGGATGCGCTTTAAATTTGGTACATACGAGTATATGCATAATGCATGCCCAATTTTATGCATAACTTAAATAATATTCTACGGGTAACTTAGTTCGTGATTAACTTCGAACCCCGTGTTCGAAATTTGTTATGGAGTAAATCACCGTAAGTAACTAAGTAAAATATGTATATGATGTTTCGGGGCCACATCATCATCAATGAAGTGTAAATCAACCTCACTTGTTTAAGAAACTACTGACTGAAGGACGAATCTTGGACGTAGACATCCGTAGAGGAGTGCTCGCTCAACCTTCTATATAGCGTACAACAAATAAATGATTGAATGTTATTGATTGGATGCAAGCGATACATAAAAACGAAGTTCTAAAGTTTAAGATTCTATTTTGTAAATTACGTATTTTATTTATAAATTATCTCAGAAACATTACCAGCTGTTAAGTGTTAAAGGAAAGTTTAAATCACAGGTTAAAAACAGACCCTAAGCGCCACATGTGAGGAATATGTGCCAAATGTAAGAAAATGGGATTAATATATTTTAAACCACACCGTTTTCATTCAAATTGTTTATAAATAAATAAATAAATCAATATTGTTCGGACAACTCACACAACGCCATCTGATTCCACACTAAGCAGAGCTTGTACTATGTTAAACAGATAACTGATAAACATACTTATATATTTCTAAATACATACATATCATAGATAAATAACACCGAGACACAGAATAAACCATCGTGCTTATCACACAAAGTTTTATCCTGGGTGGGAATAGAACCCACGACCTCTTGCGTAGCAGTCGAATGCACCCCCACCGCGCCACAAAGGCAGTCAAATATAAATAATAATAATATCGCTATAATACAAAGATGTGAGGTTAAAGTCTAAAGCTACTTGAGAAAATCACTTTGTGGTTATCATGCACTTAACTCTTGACTTTGTTCAAAGTTGTTAGGTCCTAAAACCTTATCACTTTGCCGCAAGAAGGTTGTGGATTAAAACTCGTACAATGTGTACGCATACCTATTCATACTGGGAATTACGTAGGTAAAGTACATTTGAAATAACGGAATTCCCCATAGAATATTACAAAACGCGTGCGTAACTACGCATTTAAATAAAAAAATGAGTAAATAAAAAAATCAATAGTGTATAAAAAAGAGTCACTAATTTCCACAGAATATTAACAACGTCAGAAGAAGCAGAGACGTATTGTTTTTCAGTTCGCATATCGGTCAATGTCAGACACGCTTTCCGTTTCGGATCGAAAGAAAAAACTGCAGACGCTTGTGAAAAAAAAAACCAACAGTGCAATGCATCATCACTCGTAAATTCGTCAAGGCTACGCAAGTATTACATCTAGATGTAATTGAACTGACAAATTGGACACTGATTTGTGCCCTATATAGCGCTCATGCTGCTGTGTGTTTAACTGAATGAATCAGGGAACTTCGAACCTGGCACATGGTAGGGGGTTGGGTTTGACGGTGGCAGCCAGTAGGCGGCGCTGATGGGCGGATAGTTGCTACCACTCCTGACCCCGCCCGCCTTGCCGCGTGCGCCGCCGGCCTCACCACGCATCCTTAACACCACACAACACATTCACAATCACATGACGCGAATAACGTCTGCATTGAACCGCGGCCGAGACACTACTGACAACACGTAACAGCGACCGATAGTGAACCGTGAGGTGCGCGAGCGCCGGCTCTGACGGTCGATCAGTCATTCGTTTCCTCGTGGTGTTGTGTCACCTAACTTCCCACCGTCCCTCTTTTCTTCCTCCACCCCCTTTGGTCGTCTGTCAGCAGCTAATGAGGGCCGTCCTGCTGACTTTACGTCACACGTTTTTCAATTGCATCGCTCTATCGCTATTGTGTTCTAAGTTTCAAATAAAATATTTTAAACACACTACACCTACACTACTACAGCAATTTTGTTGCTAATAAAGTTTATTATCATAAAATAACGATTATTTATTCATATGGAGCGTTATTTGCACTTAGTACGTGAAGGTCGTCTCTGTAAAATGCAGTTTTTATTAACAAGCGCTGTCTTTTTTTTACCTGTGTGTGGAAATCCTCGTTGATGGGACTCTTACCGACTAAAACCACACGGTGCCCTTCCATTTGTCTATGGCCAGGGTTAGCCCTCGGGAACAAGCGCTGTCTAAGTTAAAAGAAGCTATGCAATGCGACAAGGGTAGAGCTAGAGGTAAGAGGAATACAACAAAATTATTGACAGTGACCGTTAGATAAAATATTGAGGAAAATGCTGCATTGTCCTGTCCATACTTTACAGTTTTGTTCTTATTGTAAGTTTAAATACCAGTTTATTTAGTAATAATGAAAAACAAGTGAGTGTTGGTCATTATTACTATATAAACTGGTAATTTAAACTGCTTCGGTGGCGCAGTGGTAGTGTATGCGACTGCCGCACAGAGGTCGCGGGTTTGATTCCTCGGAATAAATATTTGTGTGATCCACAAATGTTGGTTTCAGAGTTTGTGTGTATTTAGAAATATATAAGTATATATATATCAGTTATCTATATCCTATATTACAAGCTTATAGCTTAGTTTGGGCTAGATGGCGCTGTGTCGAAAGTGTCCTACAATATTTATTTAAATACATCTAGAGGAATTATTATCACTGGGTATTAACTGCAATAAATTTAACTCCAGATAGAGTGCTAACTTAATATTGTTGTAGACTAACTCAACTTGGAAAGGCAAGTAGCTATGTATCTAATATTTAGTCATTTGAGCTCATGCGACCATAAGAAGACAGTTTTTTCTTTCTTCAGGAATCATGAGAGTTACTACTGCATCAATTGTAAGGGTCTCAGCAACGTGATGACTCTGTATATAGCGCGTATACTAACTAGACTGGGGTTACAGCGACATCACATGCAAATGTTATTCTTGAAATCATGAAGAAGTCGCTACTTTAGCGGTACTTCACTTAGTACATTGGCAAGAGTTTTGATAAGATTTTAACACTTGATCCTATTCTCTACTTTACAAAAAACTGTTTACATTGTTGACTGATGGCACTTGGTGGAACTTGCTACAGATCTTAAACTAAAACACTTGTACTGTTCCACTAATTTGAACTCATTAGAACTAAAACACTTGTACTCACAACTCAACTCAACAGTACAAGTGTTTTAGTTCAAGATGTTTCCAAAAAACAACGAGTATGTGAAGTATTTCTTTTCAGTTTCAAGTCATAATATGCATTAGGTTATTATGACTTTCGAAAGGCACGCTAAGCCGTTAGTCCTAGTTGCCAATAACATGGAAGTCGTTAAGCCTAGTTGAAGGCCTTATAGGGGCTTGAAAAGTTTCGACTGCAGGTAGCCATAACGAACGTCTGTCTACTTCAACACGGCAATGGGCTCACCACCTATTACGTGGGATAGGAATGCACACGGTGTGGGCGTATTATATGCCTCTGAAACCCCTTCGGGGATAAGGTGTGACTGATAGGATTTTGGCATTAGATGACAAAAACCAATATGCGATTAAATGTTCCATACCAGCAAACTGAGTATAGCTACAGTTTATCAACCGCAGAGATACGACAATACTATTTACTGAAAACTGCATTGGTAAACAAAATTATATGCCGGGGCCATTGGCGGTGAATTTATTGTGACAGGTGGTACCGAAGTAGCATAGGAATGTGCAATGCAAGAGTATTTCACAACAAAAACAGATTCAAGTTAAGGTCGTGTACAGACGGCTATTTTAAATAAATGTTTGTTATCCATGCTAACAATAAAAAATACAAAATTTGCTAATTTAAGCTTGTACTATGATCGAAACCTTTTTAAATATATACATACTATATAGAGGAACCCATAGAGTAAGGAATGTTGCTCGCTTCCTATCGCTCGGGCCCTAATAAATAAATAATGTAGGACACTTTTTACACAGCGCCATCTAGCCCAAACTAAGCTATAAACTTGTACTATGTGATCTAGACAACTGATATACATACTTATATGTCTAAGTACATACATATTATACATAGAAATATATAAGTATGTTTATCAGTTATCTGGTTATCATAGTACAAGCTCGGCTTAGTTTGGAATCAGATAGCGTTGTGTGAGTTGTCCCAACGATATTTATTCATAGGAAACACCTAAACTCCGATCCAAACCTACTATTTGTCGATCCACAAATATTTGTTCCGACCCAGGAATCCAGCCCGGGACCTCAAGCGCGGCAGTCGCATACACTACCATCGCGCCACCGAGGCAGCCAAGGCTATAGAAAGTAATAATAATACCGCGTGCCAAGTTTGCATTCTGGCTGTTGGCGAAAATCGCATAAGCGGCTTGTCCGTTACCATTAATTTGTCTGTTGTAATTAGTGTAATTGTATGACTAAAAGGTGACGCCCCCTGACACGCTAAGTTGTATGAAATATATACAGTATGGCATCTATAGTAGATTGCAAGTGACATTGATCCCTTGCCTTTGTGTAGGAAACATTGAAATCGCAAAACAAACATTTGCAGATCACACAAACATTTGCGGATCACACAAATGTTTGTTCGAATCCAGGTATCGAACCCGAGATCTCAGCACAGCAGTCCATTACATTACCCCTGCGCCAGGATGAATCTGCAGGAAGCGAACGAATAATTAATGGATCGCGAAGCGTGGTGATCAGTCCTCTCTGACTCCCCGTCCCGTCAGGGATGCAGCAAATATTTTAAGCAAGTAAATGCATATAAATGTAGAAGAGCTAGTAGAGCTGTAGAAGCGCTCGTGGCCCCGCGGTCTCAGTGTTCTGTAAATGATCACTGAGTTACGCAACTTTCACTATGGCTGGTCCTCGGATGGGTGACCACTTTGTGGCATTTAAATTTGCGAGCGTTTCCGTGCTTCGGAAGGCACGTTAAGCCGTTGGTCCCGGTTGCCAGTAAAATGGCAGTCGTTAAGCCTGGTTGAAGGCCTTATGGGCGGCTTGAAAAATTTCAACAGCAGGTAGCCACAACCTGCGTCTGTCTATTTCAACACGGCAATGGGCTCACCACCTATTACGTGGGACAGGAATCCATACGGTGAAAAGTGGGCATACCTCTGCCACCCCTTCGGGGTTAAGGCGTGATGGATATTTATTTATTTGATTTTATTTAAATGTATATTCACAGCAAAATTGCCAAAGTTCTTTGTTTCATAAAACTTGGAAATAGGTACGTACCGTAACCGTGTTACTTAATGAAGATGTATTATTAAGATGCGGTTAGGAGATTTCGTCCGGTAATAGCTTAGTTGTAGTTTCGATAGAGTTGCAAAAAGATTACTACAGTTAAGACTTCACTCTCAAAAATATTCCTAAACGAGAAATCTGATAATAGTTTCGACGGGACTTAATGGTGGTAAAATGCTCACATTAAAATATTGGGAGATGTTTCCCCTTATAAAGGGGTATGGCTTTACCATATTCTCTTGTTTCTTGGTTTCCATTCAAAGGTTGCCTGTAAGAGATTGCCTTGTGCGATAAGGCCGCCAATTGTATTACCAATAAGTTTTTAATTGTAATCCAATACTGTTATATTTCCAGTTGCTACCGGTTTGGTAGCAACTGTAACATTGGATTTGGAGCATGGAGTCCACTGTTATTTGGCTGCTGTAAGCAAAATCTATACTAATATATAAAGTTGAAGAGTTTGTTTGTTTGGTTAAACGCGCTTATCTCAGGAACTACTAGTCGGATTTGAAATAATATATTTTTGTGTTAGATAGTCCATTTATCGAGGAAGGCTATAGGATATATATATCATCACGCTAATACCCTGGAGAGCGGAGCAGTGATTATAAATGTCGACAAATCGGGCTAATTAAAATTTAATAATTATCATTTTTCCCTAACGCACCAAAAGAAGTGTGACTTCAAAAAAGTGAGTTTATTAAACTTACATCCAACGTGCTCTTCATAATACAATAAAATTTACTTTACAATACAAGTATGAATTGAACCCACGACCTCCAGATCCGTAGTCAGAAACTCTAATCTCTAGATCAACAGGTAAATCCATAGATGACTTAACTAAAGAGGGCGCTGTCTCCCTTTGTAGAACAAGCATTCTTAATTTCGATTACAATGTGACTTATTCACTCAGTCGCATAACATTATAAATAATATCGCTTACTTTTTTTGTATACTTTCAAGATATCAATTGCCAATCAAACACGCAATGGAATGCAAATCTTGCGATAAACAGTCTTTTTATGGCAATCTCTAGTGCGTCCACACGTCACGGAAGGCTGATAAACTTGGCGACACAGGTTTGTATAGTAAACGCTACATTTACCATATCTCTTTAGTCATGATATCATGACTGGGTAAATCAAATTCATCTCTCAACAGTAAGCAACTAAAGTTATGGCTGACAATGAATTCCCATAATCAAACTCCCACCTACGCCTAAGCCTATAATACAATTCAATTATCAAGGCAAGGCTATCACGACTAAGTGTATATATAGTATTTCCACTGACATCTAAAATATTAATAGTAATGCTTGACCTCTTAGGCAGGTTATATCATTTAAGAAATCTGTCGGATAAAACACCCACTTTACATGAACTTAGTAATATTTGTACTTTATGAACGTCAATGGCAGGCCCATCCCAGTTTTTTCAGTAGTATCTGATTTATAAGCGTCTTTTTATAGATCTACTGATTCCAGTTAGATAATAATTTTTGCAGCTCGTTTCGTTATTTATAAGAAAGTAACCCTAATTCTTTAAATATTTTATCTTAGATATCACACAATAAAAATTGGTGTTCATTATAAAAATTTAATCTGTAAGTTGAGGGTTGTCTGGGTATAATTTATTTAGCATTGTATGTAAATATATTAAATATTGCTAATTAAATAGGTTTACTGCCGTGCAGGTAAGTTTTGGGATCGCCCGACTAGTGTTGGACCTAATGGAGGTCCATTTTCAATAGGAGCGTCAAACTAATCGGGCGATCCCGAAATTTACAAATGAGTAAAACCGTTTAGATAGTATTAATGAATAACGCTCACGAAAGTTATTAGTCTAATCTAATATATTAAATGTACATTTCGGTCTGGTCTGTTAGACGGCGTTGTGTGAGAACTGTCCTTATTTCTTATATTAACAACACCAGTGATGTTACAGTTGGCACTGCCAACCCTGTGAAATCTTTCTAAGAACCCTTTCGAAGAAACCCATCTGTATACTCGTACACTCCATAAGATTTTGACATAAAAAAAGAGATTGAGTTAAAGGTATTAGATTATGGCAACCGGCCCTACGTATTCGACAATTAAGTCATGTCAGTATCGTAGTGTATCGGATATGACAAATTATTTTGATTAACGAAAGGCAAGAAACGCACCGTTTGAACACGACAGCAGAACACGGTGGTCTTGATGGAATACCGAACGAGGTTGCGCCTGTAAAAATCGTCACGCACCCACTTTGAGCGGTGCTTTGTACGTGCTCTGTTTATCAATGTGTTTGTTAGTTTACGTGTCTGGAGGACAGGTGGGCGAAAGCTATCATTCGTTTCTATGTAGATGAGTTTAATATCATATTTGTAATGCTTTTTAATAATGATGTATTACTGTCATGGAATGCACACTCGGTGGTGCAGTGTTCAAGGATGCATCTACAAATGTTCCGGTCTCGGCTTGAACAAGTATTATTTATTTATTAGTTAATTCGGGCCTTGGGTTAGTAGATACCATTGAATAAAATGTTGAGTGTCCCCCAGTGGCTTGGTACACTCGTGATGCTCACTCCGAAATACCTACTTAATGCTTTAGGATTAATATAATTATATAAGAGTGCTAAAATAATTCTGAGAAGCAAATGATGTGCTAACTATATTATAATTTAATGTGGAAAATAAAATAATGAAGTATTTCACTTTATATATCTTATTAGTAGAATGGACAAGAAAGCCGGTTCTAATTTCGGTCGACTCCGTGAATTCTTTATCACATTAAATTACAAAACAATACGTCTATCAAAAATTCAACTACTTTCCATTAGTAGTAATCAATAATTTATAATAAAGATTTAGTTATTTTAAGAGTCAACCTATTAGCATACTAATTTAGAACCTACTGCAGGCAGCAAGTATTGCTTACATAATACTAACGTGGATTAAGTACGGTGGCTATCACATCCTGCATTAAAATTCTGCCCCTAACCTGTACGTGTTATTTCCTCTCTATATAAAACGCACAAAGGATCGTATTCTTAATGACAAAACATAAGTTACATAGAAAAAAGGTTTTTCAACGAGGAATTTACCTAATGACATTGTATTAAATAGACCATGTTACTAAGCGTTGTGCAGACTCAAATGCTTCAAGCAATGACTTATGTTTTGAAAACATTCACAGACCATAGTTTAAAATCGAACTATTTCTACTAATTATAGTATTATTAATCAGTGTTCTGCCACCCCTTCGGGGATAAGGCGTGATGGATATTTATTTTTATTTATTTCAATTCAGCTCTTCGGAATCTTGAAATCTGGGCTCTGATTCAGTTCTCAACGCAAAACAGTAAAATGTCAAAATATCCTTTGTTTGGCCAAGTTTTATTTCGTAAAAAAATATTTGTACTAACTTTCATAAAAAAAGAATACAAAAATTTTGGTGAAAACTGTAAAAACAAGCAAATAAACTCACTTACATATTAATAATATTAAAGAGGATTAAGTTTGATTTTTATTTACCATTTATCTGTTTATAAATAATATTAGTCTGCTGCGGTTGCATTCAATACGAACATAACAGTCTATGTGCAAAATAAGCACATCTGCACGACATGATAAACATTGCTCTGATACATTGCGCACGCGTCGCAATGAAGCACTGGCTTGCCCGATTAATGTTAGTTAGAATAGACAACCAATCCGTCTGATGATGCTATTTATAGAACGGTATGTTGCTATTGTTTTGCATATTATCCTACGAGAATAGTTATACCTGCGTCGTTTTGTGTGAGTGACATTTAAGTTTGTTATGCTTTCATGTCGCACATGACTTTCTAATACATATGGATAGGTATAAAGTTCATTATTAAGACATTCAGGGAGGAACACGGAAAAGAACATCACGAAAAACGCCTTTTAGCAGTGAGACGAAACATTATATTATTTATGATTTTAGCGGTGGTATTCACGCCTTGAACATTAATATTAATTGGTTTCAGAACATTCGCGCCTATCATATGTAATTTTTTTGACTTATATCTGTTAGTAGTCCCCTTGAACAAAGTGTTCCAATTGCAATAGTGTTAGTAAAGAGGTAATCGAGTAATATCATAAAAATAAACAAACTGAATTAGTAAACCGTATCTTTCCTTATAGTAGCATTGGCGGTTAGTTACACACAAAAAGGGACCCCGTGCCTCCTTTCAACCTTTACCGGCCGAGGTCTCATACTCGAAATGTCAGTATAAGTAAGTAAATATTATGTAGTCATCAATCAATAAATCATTAATCAATAACTATTTGCATGACAGTTGTTATGAAAATGGTTTTTGATAAAAATAAATGTATAATGTTTTGGCGTATAAGGAATTCGTTTTGGCAGATACTAAAAGATCAGACAGCATTCGTACCTATAAATAATTGGTTTTAATTTAATTTGGTAGAAATAGTCAACAAATCCATAGACAAAAATAATATTTTTTAAATTTGTGCAAAACTACTGTAGGTACTTTAAGTAAACGTAAAGTTTGTGTGTGCCTTGAAGTCAACAATGAATGTCACGGTATATCATAATTGAATAATGTTAAGCAATAATTAATGTAGGTAGTTAAGTATCTACTGTGTTGTGCATGATGGAAACGTGTAGGCCAGATATTGAGGAATCGACCCCCACGCGTCCAACTGTTTTATAAAGACAGTTCTATATCGATAATAATTGAAGTGAAATTTCTTTATCGACGTTGAGAGAAATTTTATAGCTGTAATAAAATCATCACCTTTTTTCGGTTACGCGCCATGTTGTTTTGAAGTGAAACTTCTTTTTCATAAGTGAAACTTCTTTAAATAAGAAAAATATTATACTGTAAAAAATATCGTAAAGAAATTTCACTTCTTAGGTACTGTGTACTCTGGTGCACACACATGTTTTTATTATAATAGATCAACCGATATAAAAATTTGTTTTAAGTTTAAATTTCTAAGTCGCAATGGACAAAAAATATGTAAGTTATCTTCACGAACAGTGGTATAAATGTATGAAAAAATAAATGTTGATTCAATAGACAGAACTACAAAATCCACAATAGAGTTGACTAATGGAAAGTCACTGACATAGCAAAAGTTATGGATAAAGATAACTCCGCTACTGTATTTCTTACTGAATTTAATTAGTATATTTGTTTATTATTAAAAAAAAAAAAATAATTTTTTTTAAATTTTTTATTATTAATTGTTTGTATAATGTTTATCGGTTGTCTATAACCCATTCACACAAGTATAAAGTAACTTAAATTTGATCGGCGCTGTGTGAAAATGTCCCTATATTTTATTTTATTTTTTTATACCAGAGAATTTTCCACAAACATTGAAAACGAAATTAAAAAAAATTAAATTAATAAAATGGAATTGGATATTAGAAAGAAAAATCGTTTGAAATATTTGTACAATATTCAAATGTCCACACAAAACCACTGCTGAATGGCCTCTCCTAATACAAAAATAAAATTCTTTAGGTTGACCAAATATTTGACTAAAACCATCTAAACACGTTCATATTGCTTAATGGGTGAAGACTGCGTAAGTTAAATAAACTTGAAATATCAATTACAAAAACAAACATAAAAGTTTTAAAACACATCTTTACAAGAAAATTTAATGCTTAACTGTCCACTATGGCGATACCAAACAATCGCATTGATGTCTTTACGGAAATGTTGCTTTAGTTTGTAAGAGATATGTTGGTGTCTGGTAAATTGTCAATCAATCAAAACGGTAGATATAAGTAAAACGCTTACAAGTCTGGGAATCACTCTAAAAAATCAGACTATGAAAAAACGTATCAAAACATTGCACGAATGGGTAAATATGATAAGGAAATGGCACTGGTATGTTCAGTTGTATGTTCAATAAGTGAACGTGATTCGTTCACTCGTTTAAGAAATTATCATAAGTCAAAATAAGAAACGCACAATTTCTTTAAGAAAAAAGCAGGCTCGTATTTATGATTATATATATCTTTATACAGTCTTGGCACACTTAAAGACTTTACCCGCTGTATTGTAAATTACCGCTCTGACTAAGCATTTAGGGGAATAAAAGCTGTTACGCAATTACGGTGCTTTGTTGCTCCACAGCCCTTTAGCAACAAGTCGTTTAACGTAATCGCACAATGTGTACCGACCTTAACGTGATAAGTGGGCAACTGTTGAATCAATTTGTCATGTGTACCGTATGCAGTCCTTGAGTTACTGCTTGTCGATATTTTAGCTAAACATCGACGACGTACACATTAGTAGACATGTTTGTTTTATACTATTTTTGTTTTTTGGTTGGTGCTGGCAGCCGGATACAAGTCGTTAAGTCAAGATGGAGGCCTTATGGATGGTTTTAACAGGAAGCAGCCACAATGTATAGATTAAAGTCAGTACAAGATTCATTCGTATCTTAGGTAAAATTTGTGTAATTTAAACCACTTACCATTTCTATTTTCGCTGTCAGCTGGCTTCATTTGAATAGGATGGTGCATCTGTGAACAAAGAGTTAATATTGAAAAAAAAAATTATTAAAGAGTAGACAATCTATGCCAATATTGTAATTATATGTTTTTTTTGGACAAAATATGGACGTCGCTAAAAAGGCATGATTATTGGATAAAATATCCAGTTTAATTTAATACAAGTATGTCTTAATTTTATTACAAGTATGTTTTTATCTTATTAATTAAACTTTGATATTTCCCTGTCTCGAATCGAATTGACCTTTTCCACTTTATTAAAAATTTTGATATTTAACATTTCTTTGAGAACGTTATTAGTATATAGTTAGTAGTATTGAGTTTCACAAAAGAAGTTTAAAGTTTTTTAGGGTTTTTGTGTTTTGAGTTCGTGTTAGAATTTCTAGTTAGTTTAATCATCTTTTTGTCAAGTAGATACACAGCAAAATTCAAGTGTCTCTATCCAACGTCTGAATATTCAACAAACCTTCAATAGTAATGTCAAGCAAGTGGGCAAGCATTATTGTTCACTTATCTATACAAATCGTGTTATAAATACAAATTATCAGAAACACATAAGTTCTTTCTTGACAATTATATGTATTCACGGATACAATAAAGGCAGTACTAAGCCGAAAACAGGTCAAAGTATCAGTTATTGCCTTACCAAAAATATGATATATTGTTTATTTTTTTCTTTTTAACTTTTTTACAATATTGAAACTTTTTTTTAACCATTTTTCTGATTTCGATCGCACTTTAATAGTTTGTACTTAACTGAAAATATCCTATACAAAAAAGGCAGATGAAAGTCATTCTATAGCAGTCTTATCATTGTTAAACTGACATTAATGATACGCCTAGTAACTGTGAAATTGTCAAGATCGTAATTAACCACATGCCGTCTTAGTACCATACATAATAATTGGTACACGAATATCAATCATTATAAAATGTAGTCTCTTGTTCGTCCGATTTCATATCTCTTTATGATGACTAATACGAGATTATGTGAAAATAGTTGACGTCCGGGGCTCCGCACGCTTGGTGAACTTTTCCCGTTCCCGTTTCCCACAGGAACTTGTTCCCGGGATAAAAAGTAGCCTATGTGTAAGCTAATATATATTGTAAGGTTCATCAAAACCCATTGAATAGATTTTCGTGAAAGAGTAACAAATATGTATTATTAAAATTTTTCGCGTTTATAATATTAGTAGGATTTCAAATCATGAGTTTAAAAACGCCGTGATAAAGAAGTTCCGAAAATGTGCCGAAACTTTGCTATCGTTGAACTATAGTAGCCCTGTAGGCCCCTTTTCAAATAACCACAGACATACTTGAATACCAACACAATGTAAGATTATAGAAACACAATCATGAGTATTTATTTGTAAACACAATGGCATTGTAGTTGCGATGAAAATGTTCTTGCATTGTTGTTCAATTGGAAAATCAATGACAGACTATAATATTATACAACTGAAAAGTAAAAATTTATAATCAAATGGTTTTTCTTACAAAGATTGTTTAATACTCGTAGTTTGTGAATTGTGTGTTGTTACTAGGCAATTACATTACACATTAAATACTAAAATTCGTACTAAAGCTGAAACTAATCAGTTCTAAGTTATTCAAATATCAAAATGTTTAAAATAATAATAAATATAATAAAAATAAAATATAATATAATTAGTATAATATAATAAAAATAATAAAATAATACTACCGTTAGAGATACAGCGTGAAAATGGTTAAACGATAATAAAAGAGGAGAGGAGGAGGCTTCTACCACACGTCCTCGATACGTCAATCCTAACGCACAACGGTCAAGGATAACCTCTACTAATTGTAACGGAGGAATGACGAACCGAACTCCTCAAAGAAAGGATGTAGGATAGGTAAAAGGAAACCTTAACCTCCAAATTGTCAAAATTTTTGAAATACTCCGCTTTACAATATGAAAATGTTATGTTAGTTAATTAGTTTTTAGTTTAAAATGATACTAAGTTTAGATTTAAATGCAACTAACTGATTGTGTATTTGAGCGTAATCACACCTGCTAGGCTGCACATTTTGACGATCTACTGAGAGGCTATAGTGCAGACGCTCATAGAAGGTGTCAGAAGACAAACGGTAGTCACTGCCCTATCTAATCATAATACCTACAGCAATTAATATGGATAAATTTTTTTAAGCAAATAATTGCATAAAATTTTTTTTTAAAGCAATTATTTGCTTTAAAAAATTTTGTCCATAGACTGAGTGGAGTCCATTGCATCAATGTTTGAAAAATGTTTGTAACACTGTTCATTGGTATCGAGTTGTTCATTAGCTGGCTCTGGTCATACTCTTAAAATATGGTGGAGAATTTTAACTTGATTCGATATGGTTCGGATAGTTCAGGTGGCTAGAACATTGCCCTGGTTAGGCAAAGGTCACGGGTTTAATCCCCGTTTCGAGTCAAATTGTCTTTTTCCACTTTTTAAAAAACATTATAATCAAATAATATTTAGGAGACAATAAGCTTCACAGTAAAAATATAGATGTGAAAATACGAAGAAGCAAGTTTTTTGGCGTTCCATTTCATTGTGATTTGTTGTTGCGGTCTAACCTGCTGGGAAGATTCAATTCGATACTTTATAATAGGGTTAAGAAAAATGATCGAATAAGATTGTCAGGTCTTGACGTCTTGGATCTTGGCGGTTGACATTTAGGGAAGCTAATTTCAATCGAAAAATTGTGAATCGTGACGCTGGAAGGTTCTTTCCTTTTATCAAAAATAATTATTCTAAAGTAGTTCTATATACGAGGGTGGATCCAAAAGTTCGTGGCCTAACATAGATAAAGCAATGCATTTTTTTTAATCTACCCTCTATCTGTACTATTGTTATTCAGTAGCAAGTGAGCAAAGTTTGGTTCAGTTAGTGCGCGCGAAATTTTTTTTTGTGGAAATTTGTTTAAAAGTTTCGGAAAAGATTTTGAAGAATGAACAAAATCGAACATCGCGTAGTGATTAAGTACCTGCATAAAAAAGGTCTATCACCAAAACATATTCATGAAGATATGGTGAGCACATTAGGAGAATCTGCTCCATCCTATTCCGGTGTAAAAAAATGGGTAGCTGAGTTTAAGCGAGGTCGGGAGAGCGTTGAAGACGATTCTAGGTGTGGAAGGCCTTCAACGTCTACCACCAATGAAAACATCGGTAAAATATGTAATCTTATACTAAATGACCGAAGATTGACCATCAATAAGATAGCTGAGATCACCGGCATCGGTAATGGTCGGGTTCAAAACATCATAACTCAAGAACTGGGGTTCCATAAGGTTTCTGCTCGTTGGGTGCCTAGGGTGCTTTCAGTCGAACAAAAACGCGTTCGCTTCACAATTTCGCGTGACTGTTTGGAGCTTTTTGAGGCAGATCCCGAGGATTTTTTATCCCGGTTTATTACTATGGATGAAAGCTGGGTTCACCACCATACTCTCGAATCCTAGCAACAATCGAAACAATGGAAAAGATCCGGCTCACCCACTCCGAAGAAAGCTAAGGTCGTTTTGTCGAGTAGCAAAGTCATGGCTTCGGTATTCTGGGATGCGAAGGGAATCATTTTTGTGGATTATTTACCAAAAGGCCAAACTATTAATTCAAGTTATTATTCTAACCTTCTACGACGGCTTCGCGAAGAAATCAAAGAAAAACGGCCGGGTATGTTGCGTAAGAAAGTTTTGTTCCATCAAGACAACACGCGGGTTTACACTTCTGCCGAATCAATGGCTGCTGAGATCCATAATTCTGGTTACGAATTAACGCTCCACCCACCTTATTCGCCGGATTTAGCCCCCTCGGATTATCATTTATTTCCGATTTAAAGAAACATTTAGGTGGTTCGAAGAGTAGTATAAATAAGTTGCAGTTCAGATGGAAGAAGTGCATTGAACTAGGTGGTGACTATGTAGAAAAATAAAAAATAATTTACACCCACGTTTCTTCGATTTTCATGGTCAGGCTACGAACTTTTGGATTTACTTATTAAGATATTTTACTCGAATACCTAGCTCGTTCGCGAATTGTTCTAAAATAAATAAAATATAAAATGTATTTACTTTGCATAGACCATTTTAACAGCTTACAAAATGTCATACACCAGAACTAAAGAGTAATTTTATATTTTTAAAGTGGCCACTGGTTCGGAATGCGGCACATCTGACAAGAAACGACAAGAAAATTAGGAAGGCTTTTATTGATGGCCTATATACAATTTAATATTATTTTACGTTGCTAAATAAATATCCATCACGCCTTATCCCCGAAGGGGTGGCAGAGGCATATTATATGCCCACTTTTCACCGTGTGGATTCCTGTCCCACGTAATAGGTTGTGAGCCCATTGCCGTGTTGAAATAGACAGACGCAGGTTGTGGCTACCTGCTGTTGAAATTTTTTAAGCCGCCTATAAGGCCTTCAACCAGGCTTAACGACTGCCATTTGACTGGCAACCCGGACCAACGGCTTAACGTGCCTTCCGAAGCACGGAAACGCTCGCAAATGTAAATGCCACTAAGTGGTCACCCATCCGACGACCAGCCATAGTGAAAGTTGCGTACCTCAGTGATCGTTTACCGAACACTGAGACCGCGGGGCCACGAGCGCTTCAATTTTACGTTGCTAGCAGATCATTTCCAGGCATCCCTGTCCTCTGACTACCCCGTCAGGGATACTGTGTGCAGATAGCTAGTTACTATATATTAAAATAAAATTGTTACACTTTATTAACCGATTTTTAAAAAGGCGGAACTTATAATGCTCTTTTTTGTGTTAGATTGTATTGACAAAAAGTAAGCATCAACTACTTTATATTAGAGCTAAACGAATTCCAACCTGTCGAGCCCGCGTCGAAGAGATTGGCATATATAACTATTCTAAATAGTTTATTTACGCTAAGTGATTTATTGGCAGTAGATAACCGTCGGCGTTCGTTTGATATGTAACATTCATTTATCAGCCTATCGTTCTGGCTGGGACTGTAATAGTACCATCTTATAACTAGCTTATGCCCCGCAGCTTTGCCTGTGATATATTTCATACTTTTGGATACCTACTCTGTCAGGGATACAGCGTGAAGATAGTTAGTTTGTATACGTTTCAAGCTGAAGTTTTGTATAATTCTTTTTTAGTGGATGCTTATCCCTAATAATCTCAGTTTGTCGAATTTAAGACAAATCCGTTTAAGACAAAGTGCCTTGTGCACTGAACTGCCTGTACATAGATTTATCTAGAGTTCTGGGGACATGTTCTTCAACAAACCCGTCTATTCGAGCACAGAGTTGAGTCGGTACAAGTCCGTCTCTGAAAAACTTATTTCTCTGGCCAATCATTCTTGCAAAATGATGGCAATAGCCCGAAAATATAGGTTACGCCAAAAATCGTTCATCTTAGCCATCAGCAATCACATCAACGTTTTATAGTAGGACGTGTATACGTGTATACGTGTATACGTGTATACGTGTATACGTGTGTTGCTTTTCGTTTGCTGTAGAATAACACTTGATTCACTTTTGAAAAAAAAAATGTTTCTCAACTTAAATTGGTTTGGTTATACCAGTTTAACTGTTGAGGAGCAAATATGTCGCTACATTTAAAGAACGATTTTGTCTTTAGTATAATTTGAATGTCCTTTAAATAGATTAATCTTTAAATTATAAATAGATTAGTCTTTAAATTATTAGATTGCGCTCGTGGCCCCGCGGTCTCAGTGTTCTGTAAACGATCACTGAGTTACGCAACTTTCACTATGGCTTACATTTGCGAGCGTTTCCGTGCTTCGGAAGGCACGTTAAGCCGTTGGTCCCGGTTGCCAGTAAAATGGCAGTCGTTAAGCCTGGTTGAAGGCCTTCTGGGCGGCTTGAAAATTTCAACAGCAGGTAGCTACAACCTGCGTCTGTCTATTTCAACGCGGCAATGGGCTCACCACCTATTACGTGGGACAGGAATCCACACGGTGAAAAGTGGGCATATAGTATGCCTCTGCCACCCCTTCGGGGATAAGGCGTGATGGATATTTATTTATTTGAATGTCCTATATGTTTGAGAATAAATAGCAATAGGTTTAATACCAGTGTAATCCGAAATGCATTTTTAAGGCATTATAATCATTATAATGTGCTAACAATACCTATACGGATACTAATTATTATGCTTTTCACTTGTTATACTCCAATATTAGTGTTATCTGAAACACGATTTAAGGAAATAATGAATGGTATTATCGTCTGTCATACATTTCTGTGACAATAAATTTGTTTTGAGATTATGATTGACGAGTTTCACATTAAAATTTCATGTGACCCGGATGCTGGACTGCTGTCAATCACATTCATTTACTGATGACGCATGTAAGAAGGGTATCCACTTACCCACTTCTGTAATACATATATACTAATATATAGGGCTGAAGAGTTTGTTTTAAACGCGCTAACCTTACGAGTAAAATTAGAAAAAATATTTTTGGCTTGAATAGCCCATTTATCGAGAAAGACTATATCATCACGCTACTACCCTGGAAAGCGGAGGAGTAATCATAAATGTCGACATATCTGGCGTATTTAATACTGTACTATTATGTAAAATTTATAATCGACGGGATGAAATAGGTGCGACGGAAGTTCAAAGTATGTCACGGGCGAAGCCGTGGGCGTCACCCAGTGTAAACATAATAACAACGTTCTGCATTTTTTAAAGAGTACTAGTAACACCAACCGCTCCGACTAAGCTAAATTGCTTGTGTTAGGGGTGGGTTCCTGTCATGAATGCAAATGATCGGGGATCGAACTCAGGCCTTCTGAACGCTACTCCACTTGCGCTGCTTAGTAGAAAAGCTTATTTATACTCTTATATTGGCAGACAAGCAATGGTCCATCTAATCGAATGTAGGTACTAGCTTATGTAGACGATTTCAATATCAAAGTTGTCATATTTGCGCTGCCATCCTTCGCCGTGTTGAAACAGGCAAGAACAGGCTGTGGCTACTTCTGTTAAAAAAAAACTAAGTCTCTCATTCGGCCTTTAACTCGGAACTTTGCGAGTGGCCCTCAATTTGCTAGATGTCGCCATGGCCTTCCATAAGGCGTGCGGCGTCACTTTGTTGAGTTAAATAAATAAAAGTATGGCGCCAATTCTTGAACATGCTGCCAACCGTGCATCATGTTCAAAAATTATTATTACGTATTTTATTTTCCAAAACTAGTGTAAAATTCGTGATTTTGTGTTTAATAATAATGGTATGATACACATTGTGTTCGAAAATGTGCATAAGTTATGTAAAGTGAAATGTTGCAGTGAACAGCGGTGTTCTTTGTGTTAATGCCAAATCAACATAGAAAGCCCTAGGAAAAGCTCCACTGCTTTACTAGGGCTAGGACCAGGACTTAGGACTGAGGAATTGACATCGATAAAGGACTAGACATGACTAAAACTGAATATTAAGAAAATATTAATACTTAAGTCAAGGCTGTATGGGCTCAGTTTCCTTTGCCTGTCCAAGACGGGTAAAGACAAATAACAATAAATAAATAAAAAAACTTGGGTCACGACTACCATGTTACTGTCAACAGAGACCAACAGCTTAGTATACCTTATTAAACACAAAACACTTGTTAGTTAGCGTCTTTAACATAGATTGCACGTGTCATGTAATATTTGAAATGAACGACTGTTAAGAATAAACATGAATAAATTTGCAATTAGAAGATACATAAAACGTAATACAAATCCCAGGGATAATGTATCTACACGTACTAACGTATTATTGTAATGGTTACCCTGAATATGTCTGCCCTTATCTAATTAGGTTTAGGTGATCATCAATCAAGTTACACAAGTATATTTAATATCCATTTTGGTGTGTGTGAAGTAATTATGTACAGACATACTAATCTCATTGTATATTAATGATACTTAAACTTCTTTGATATATTTCCGCTTACAATTTTTTTTTACTTTAGTTCACAGTCAAGCCTTCATCCTCGAAGGGGTACTCGTACTCGGGTACTCTACCTCGATACGTATACAGGGTCGTTAGTCCATGAGAGCATACATTAGGTGGGCATGTTGGATTCTAAGCGACTAAAACGTTTTGCTTCTGTGGGTCACGGTAACTGGAATACTCTCGAAAGTAAACCTTGATTGTTTTGACAGTTGTATGCAAGTATTGTCCTGACAGTACAAAAACCTGTTCGCGATTCTTTAGTAGATAGTGTGAAACTTATTTTTTTAGGGTACGTACCTTAAAAGGTAAAAGAAACGGAAAAGTTATTGTATCACTCTGTTGTCCGTCCGTCCATCTTGCTGTCAACATATTTTACCTCGGGAACGCGTGAATGTATCAAGTTTGAATAATAAATGTATATATACAGATCTACAGTAGAGTATAAAAAAGATACGGTCGATTATGCCGTAAAATCCGTACAAGTTTGCTTTACTCTCAAGGGAATAATACAAAAATACAAGGTATTTTCCGTTGACCTATGAATTTTGATAAGTAATAACCACCTTTTACTATAAATATAGGAAGAAACCTGAAATCATTAATTCTAATGTAAATATTAAAATCATAAAAAATATATAAAATATTTATTTAAAGTATATAATCAAGGTTATATACGTTCTCAAAAATTGGACTCATCAATAAAAAAATATTGTTTAGTTTATTAAAATACATTTTTTTTAATAATAATTTGGTCTTTGATACGAGTATATTGTACAAAAAGACAAACTAAGTACGGTAACTAACAAAAATATGGTTTGAACTGACATATGTGAATCCAAGTCATACATGTGCAATTTTGGTAACTTAGGTATCAAAAAATTGGACACGTGAATAATTTTTTTTTATATATTTAAATATAAAATTTCCAAAAAAACAAGTAAGTACGGTAACTAAGATTGAGTATGTTTCAAACTGATTTACTACAACCGTTCAATAACGTTACTGAACTTCGTAACCATTTATTACAACAAGCAATAAATTACGAAGTCCAAAGAAAGAACATATCCAAATGCGACAGTTCAAATCGCCCTAGATTTAAGGTAGGTCACATTTCGCGACAGGAATCGCCCATTGCAGGTTTATTGCCTCCACTCAATATAAATTCCCGATAGACGCGGAAGGCATTTACCTATTCAAGGTTGTCACGAAGATGCATAAGAAAAACTATTGACAATAAAAATATTTTTCAATATTTCATGATCTAGACTGATTCGATTTAATGTAGAATGATATGAAACGAGATTTATATCATTTTATCTATTTTCACCGCTAAGTAACAAAACTGTGTACAACATTTAAGATATAATACCGGCTATTTCTTAAATGTTATATACAGTGTATACTATCGTGTGTGTCATCTCTAATACTGAGATCATCGGTAAACTTATCATCCTCTACCTCAGGCGACGTAAAATCAGGTGTTTTTACGACCCTTATTTATTTATTTATTTATTCATTTATTGTACATACAATCTAACACAGTGAAAAAGTAAAAGAAAAGAAGTACAAAGGGTCTGCTTATTTCTAAATAGAAATCTCTTCCAACAGACCCAAGAGAAGAGAAAGTTGTAAGTAGAAATAGAATAACAAAAGGTAGGTAACAAAACAAAACTTGCGTAAGAAGGCCAATAGAGACATCAGACATATAACATACGTACGTACATATTATTGCAAGATTATAGAATACATAAACAAAAACATATACATAAACATATACATAAACATACATATATACATATAAATATATATATAAACACATAATCAAATAAACATTAAAATAAATAAACATATGAATATAAAAAGAAATATAAACAAGTAAATAGCCAAAAGCAAGAATAGATAAATGAGTCAACTGCAAGGTAAGGAAAGATAATAGAGTCTGAGTTTGTGTTTAAAACTGTTGATGGATTTGCAGTCTCTAATCACAGCTGGAAGTGAGTTCCAGAGCCTTACTGCATGGACGGAAAAGGAGTAGGAATAGAAGTCAGTTTAATGATTTTGAAATTTGAGTAAGGTACGTAGATGAGACCTGCAGGGCTCATCCGGACAACGAGCGAAAGAAAATCGCTCCCGCAGGTAAGATGGAGAGGAAGGATTGTATAGAATGTTGAATAAAAGGCACAGTACCCGAGTGTTCCTGCGAAGGCGGATTGGGAGCCACTTGAGTTCATTGCGAAAGTGAGATACATGATCATATTTTTTAAGATTAAAAATAAAACGAATGCTTAGGTTTTGCAATCTCTCAAGTTTGTCAAGGAGCTCCTCGATGGCATCCAGATAGCAAGCGTCAGCATAATCAATGATGGGCTGTATAAGCGATTGAGCCAAATAAATTTTAGTTTTCAGGGGCAAGAAACATTGAAGAGTTCTCAGTGTATGAAATGCAAAGTTCACCTTCTTACTGACCTCAGCAATTTGTTTACGCCAAGAGAGATTGGAATCCATATAGATTCCTAAATTTTTTGCTGAATCAGCAATAGGTATTTGTATACCATCAAGAAGCACTGGAGTAACCGACGAATTAATGATACCTCCACGAAAGTGTCTACTCCCTATTATTAAAGCCTGTGACTTAGTTGGGTTAACTAATAATCCAAAAGCCTTAGCCCAATTATTCAATCGCTCCAAATCGCGGTTCATATCATCGATAGCTATCCTAATATCTGTTGCCGCAAAATGACGGTACAGCTGCAGGTCGTCTGCATAGAGATGGAAGTGAGAAGAAATAAATTTAGTGAGAGTATTGATAAAAATAGAAAAAAGCAAAGGAGAAAGAACGCCACCCTGAGGTACGCCCGCTGTAAGACTACACCACTCGGATGAAGTATCATCAATCTTAACACATTGCGAGCGTCCCCGAAGATATGAGTCAAACCAAGATATAGTTGGTGCAGAGAAGTTGATGGATTTCAAAATACCCAGAAGAATATCAAAATCTACGCAATTAAATGCATTGCTGAAGTCTAATAGAATCAAAAGAGTAAGCTCTTTATTCTCCATAGCCCAGCGAATATCATCAGTAACTTTAAGGAGTGCTGTACTTGTACTATGTCCTGGGCGAAATCCAGATTGAAAATTACTAAGTAAATTATGACGTGTTAGAAAGCAGGTCAGCTGTCTGTGAACAATATGCTCTAGAACTTTTGAGAGAAATGGTAAGATAGATATAGGCCGGAAATGGGATAACATAGTAGGGTTTTGAATTTTAGGAAGAGGAATAATATGTGCCAACTTCCAAGAATTTGGGAAATTAGCTGAGTAAAAGGAGTAATTAAAAATGTATGTAAGAACATGTAAGATAGCAGGAAGAACAGGAAGAATCATCCTAGAGCTTATACCGTCATTGCCCACAGCTGTAGAGGAGATGGAAAGTAAAGCATTCTTAACGTCAACTTCCGACACAGGACTAAGATTAAATGAAGGGATATGTGGTATCGATAAATTCAAAAGCGACTGCAATGTATTCTGTTTAACACTTGATGTTAGTGATGTAGGAGGTGGGAGTGAGAAGCTTTTATTTAAAGCACACAAGTCTGTGAAATGTGTCACACAGTCAGTGGATCTACCAATTCCCACAGATCTAAGAAAACGCCAGATGTCGGAAGCAGTACGATTTTCAAGATTTTCGTGGTAATGGCGTCTTTTGGCATCTCTACACATTCTACTGCAGCGATTCCGAAGGGTTTTATAGCGATTCAGGTTATATTCCGATGGGTTGCGCTTGTATCTGCTTTTCGCCTTATCCCTACAAGCCATTACATTTTGAATATTGATAGTGAGCCAAGGCGCTGGATTATGTCGAATTTTGACTTTGCGGATGGGAGCATGACAGTCGTAAAGGCCGATGAGCTTGCTGCTGAATATACTGACCATAGTATTGACATCATCGGTATTATATATTGAAGACCAGTCTATGAGCCCTACATCACGATGCAAGTCCTCCAAATGTATGCCCCTGAAATTTCTCAGAAATCGAAACTGTGGCCTACGCTTAGGAGGGCGAATGCGATAAGACAGAAAAATTAGATCATGATAAGAGAACGGTGCAGTCATTTGACCATGTGTAGCGACATGAAAAGAAGAAGAAACAATGACCAGATCTAATAGTGTGGGAATACAATTGGGAAAATGGTGAGTTGCAGAAAGTGGTAAAGTCTGAAGATTGAAAGAGGAGAGTAGGGATAACAGTTTATGTGAGCGATAGTCATCTCTTAAAAGACATGTGTTGAAGTCGCCCATAATTATTACATGACTATATGAGGAGCAGAAAGTATCGTTAAGGATAGTTTCAAAAGAACTGAAGTAGTTAATATTTTCGTCTGGACTATAAAGAACACCAAGAAGTACCTTAGAGTGAAGAACAGAAATTTCTAGGAAAAGATGTTCAGCTGAGGAAGAATAAAGAGAAGGGGATGCGCTTATTATCTTGAACGGTATATTCGCTCGTAAGTAAACAGCGACACCTCCACACCTTTTTCCAGTTCTATCATTGCGTATCAGTACGAATCCGGGAAGAGAGTATTGAGTAGAAGGTAGACTTGGTTTGAGAAAAGATTCTGAGATTAGTATAGCATCGAGATGCTGATCACTAAAAGATGCCAGAAGGTCTGAATAATGGCTAGGAACACTCTGAGCATTAATATGAACAATATTGAGGTTTTTAGGATAGTCAGAAAAAGTACAGGAAAGTTTGTCATGCAGTGTTAAAGCTGGGGTATCACTATCCAAACTAATGAAACTGTCAGACTCAGATGAACAAGAGTAAAAGCTAGAGTTATAATCGTGTAAATCTTGCATATGTGAAAAATAAATATATACCTAAATATAATACGTATACAAAAATATTTTATTATTTTTATAAGGTTTTTGCGATCTTAAACAACTCATCAGCTCGCAGGTATAGTGGAAGAGATCTTACATTAACAGTATAACAAAAAAAAAAAAAAAGACTGATCTGTAGTTCAAGACAAATGCAAAAAGAGAAAAAAGAAAAATGTTACACTGCAAGTAAATTATTAAGCTATAAATATAGTATTATTGAGAATACTATTCAAGATGCCAACGCCAAATCACAATAGAAAACTTCAGTACGGGTTCCATTGCTTTACTGGATACAGGACTTAGATCCGGAATTGACAATAACAAACGATTTGACATAACCATACTCAGAAAAATCTTATAGGTACTAATGATAAGGCTGTATTAACTGAGTTTCATTAGCCTGTCCAAGATGGATATAAATAAAAACTAGTCCTGTCTAGCTGTCACTTAAGTCAGTGACAAAAACAAAATGATGATACCGGCAACAAGTTTGATCCTAGTTTGTTTAAACATATTCTAAAGAACAGGGTACATCTATTAGATATTATGAAGTACTTGGTCTCGTAACATCAGTATAAACAAACGCCAAAAATCAAACCCGACGGCGAGCCTTAACAATTTTGGGTGCGATTCTCGGAGCTGCGTCCTTCACAGCTGTCTCACCTTTGGATGGCATGGAATCAGGAGTTGCCGAAGTCTGTGATGGATATTTAATAATTAAATCATCTAGCTCTGATTTACTTATCACTTGACGGCGATTTTTGTCCGGAGTCAGGACTATTATCTTGCCATCCATGGACCAACAATTTTTGACGCAGAAATGATTACGTGCAGCAGTGAACACCCGATGCCGAGTCTTTGTCAAGAACTCCGATATAACAAAGCCCGATCCTTTCAAAGAAGTTTTGTTGTCCCAAACAATCTGTCTTTGTTCTACATTACTGAATCTGACAAGAACTGGACGTACCTTTCCCTTTGACCCTCCAAGCCGGTGGCAGATATTAATGTGTTGGGGCTGGACATCCTGTAACCTCATATCCACTGTGATAATTTTTAACACCAACTCGTTCAGCTTCTCTCTTGGGCTCTCAGGAACACCATGAAGTAGTAAGGGTACTGTGCGCCTCATCAGAGTCTCGTGCTTATCCAAACCAAGAGCAAGAAGTTCTATCTGAGTCTTCATACTGGACAAAGCCTGGCACACAAAACCTCTAAACTCATTGAAGTCGCGGGCCAGCTCAGCAAGATCCATGGTTGGTGATGCCCCAGTAGTTGTAGCTTTTTGCAGCTTTTCATCGAAGACACTCATCCGAGAACAAACAAGCTTCTCTAATTCCTCCAAGCTATTGGCTAGTTTGGGATCCATGGTGCATAAATCCAAAAGTGATTGAATCGAAGTGAGTAGTGATAATGAGAATTGGATAACACTGTACCACAAACGTGAGCTGTTTTTATATAAAATTAGTACATTTATAGATATATGTAACCAATATAAATAATTTAAATTAATTATTTTAAATTTTACCTAAAGCAGACGAAAAGGCCATGCCCCGTTCTTTGTTTAACTAAGTTTTACTAATTAGTACATTATAAATTTACCGTAAAATAATATAAACATTCATATAACGATAATTTCTAAATAATGTAATATTAAAATATATATAAGTTTATTATGAATAAAAATTTAATTTCCATGTTTTTATAAAGTTTATTATGAATAAAAATCTAGTTTCCATGTCTTTATAACGATAAAATAACTTCTGCATTTTCACATTTACATGTATTGTCATCCACTTGTGAGCTATGGTCCAAATTACTAGTACCTCATCGGAAAGATAGATTCAAATTAATTACGAAATTCCACCGCCACAGACTAAAAGAAAGCGAATTAATAAAACCATATGAATAATATATATTATACTAGTTGCTTCGCCCGTGGCATATTTCGAACTCCCGTCGCACCTATTTAATCCCGTCGCTTATAAAATCTACAATAATGCATAAAAAATTGCCCGATTTGTCGACATTTAAGACTACTGCTCCGCTCTCCAGGATAGGAGCATGATGATGAATAGCCTATCTTTCAAGTTGGATAAAACTGCACACAGTGTGCAAATTTGATTGAAAACGGTTATGTAGTTTAAGAGTCCATCGCGAACAAACAACTCTATGCCTCTACGACCCTTTCAGGGAAAAGGTGTGATTGATAAACATTAACATAATAATAATACAGGCACTTGAGATGTTGAATATTATACGTGAGAAATTTGTTGTTATAAACTCGTTGCCTGTAAAAGTGATAACAAATTAAAATGAAATCATCGCTTTGAAATATCCAAGTTTGCAAAGTGTTGATTTTATTTCATCTGATAACACTGTTTCCTTCCATTTATTGCTCCAATATTACGTTATTGTGAACGGGAAGTGTCTTGTGATAAATTATGACTTCTTGTAAATGAATTTACAATGTTTTTTATCACTTTGTTCAGAAATATCACTATCGTATTTTTACAAATCTAAAATAATTGGTTAAATTAAACTAAAAGATATTGTCAGTTTTCTCCTAACAATAGACGATAATAAAAAATTTTGACTAATCAAAATAAATCTAGAGTAATTAGTTTAATATTATTATCATATGTAAAAAGCTGTTGTCTAATAAAGGTTAAGATCTGGAAGGGTTCTTCGCCCAAGAAAAGATACCAAACATTTAAAATAAAAAAAAGACATTTTAAAAAAACATTAAAATAGATACATAAGGTTCACTTTTTTCTTTCAAATTATGTACCAAATTCTATAAACGGTATCAAAATTTAAAAAAAACATTCATATAGGTTTCAATTTTCCAATACGCACAGCCCTAAGTGTGACATCAAATATGTAACTTCAATGTCGAACGTTCAGTGTTCGCTACATCTAACATTGGACAAGAGAGTTTAAAAATAAATGAACCATTCTGACAATGGATGAATAGATGGATTATTGGTATTTTATTAATTTTATAGTAGACTCCCGCCTATAACTAAAAAAAACTAAACTAAACTATCTTAACGCTGTATCCCTGATGGGGTAGTCAGAAAGGACAGATCATCAGGCTTCGCGATCCATACATACTTCTTTCGCTTCTTCAAGATTCATCAATCGCTTCATACACGCACGTCTGAGTATTTTTGACTTTTCTGTTTTTGAGCAATCTGCTCACGTGGTATTCATATGTAAGTCTCGGCCTACCCTGACTCCTTCTACCCTCTACTTTCGCACAATATATACTCCCGGACACCTAAATCGAGCCACCTTGATTTTTTTGGTTTGGAGTACTGTAACTTATAAAATATGTATGTAGAAGGAAAATGTTTTGATGCAGTGTTGGAGCTGGTATACTCATCATTCATTTAGAGTGCCACTGTTCTAAATTTGAACTACAGTTTATTAAAAAGGTCGAGTTACGTTGAAACAAGTCCACATTTGCTTTTTTCAAGGAAAAAAATCTAATCGATTTTTAAATAAAGACATGTTTTACATGAAAAGAAATGTTTATTTAGTAACTTGTATTGCCTCCCAGTGCATTTATGACAGCTCTCATACGGTGTGGCACAGAATTAATCAATGTCGTTATGACATGTTGAGGAATGTCCTCCCATTCTTACAAAATTACATTTTTGAGCTCCTGCATGGTTTGCGGGGCAGGATGATGAGGTCGAACACGCCTCTTCAGCTCATCCCATAGATGCTCTATAGGATTTTTACTTCTATAGGATTCATATCAGGACTTTGCGCTGGCCATCTCATAACAGTGATACCAATGTCATTTAAGTACTCCCTGACGATTCCCGCAGTATGAGCCCTTGCATTATATAATATTTTTATAATATAATATTTTATAATATTTTTGGGACAACCCACGCAACGCCATCTGATTCCAAACTAAGCAGAGCTTGTACTATGGTAACCAGATAACTGATAAACATACTTATATATTTCTAAATACATACATATTATAGATAAATAACACCCAGACACAGAATAAACCATCGTGCTCATCACACAAAGTTTTATCCTGGGTGGGAATCGAACCCACGACCTCTTGCGTAGCAGTCGGATGCACTCCCACCGCGCCACAGAGGCAGTCAATTCATTATCATGCATTAAAACGAAATCTTGGCCAATAAATCCAGCATATGGCATCACGTGGTTCTCTAAACATTGGCGAATGTATCTATTGCCATCTAGGGGCGGCAGTCGTGGTCCCGTCACTACCTCTAGCTCAGTTTTGCATTCCATAGAGATTCCTCCCCAGACTGTCCATGATCCTCCACCATAACTCACTTTCTCGTCAATACAGCATTGCGCGAAACGCTCGTTCTGTATTCGGTACACCTTACTCCTTCCGTCATTACCGTATAGCATTATCTTGGACTCATCTGTGAAGAGAACCCGGCTCCATTGATGTCGAGTCCAATTTAGATGTTTCGCGCGCAAACTCTAGACGGGCTATTCGGTGTGCTCGTGTCAATTTGGGTCCATTAGCTGGCTTATGGGGCTTTAAACCACGTTCATTGAGTCGCCTTCTAACGGTCCGAGCACTTACAGCCACTCCGTGAAAGTCCCTGAGCTGTCCTTGTATCTGAACAGAGTTAAGGCGTCGATTTCGTAAGCTAGTAGTGACAATGTATTGATCTTGTCTCGCCGTTGTCACTCGGTAACGAGGTCCTCCTGTTCGCCGAACGAAGCCGCCAGTCTCCAGGTATCGGTGGTACACTCTTTGAACAGCGGAACGACTTATGTGAAGTTGTGAACTTCACATCTCGCTGACTTAGCCCAGATTGAAGAAGTGCTACAGCTTGCGCGGCTAGTTCAGGTGAAGTAGCCATAATTTTATAGCCAAAAAAGGTTCAAATTATAGAAAAATAACTAAACTAAACTTTGGTTAACAACAATTGCGAAAATTCAAACCAAATCGACATTAAATTGCTTCAAAAGCAACTTTCAACAGTCATTATTTTTTTCAAATCAGTGACCAAGCTCGGCTTTTGCTCTTTATTTTAAATTCTAAAATTCAAATTTGGAATAATACATACGGGAAAGACGATGAAATATGCCAGCATTAAAAGTGAATAAAAACTTTTTTGTTATATTGTATATTTATTGTGTATTGGGCTTTTAGGCCCGGGAATGTAAGGTGGCTCGATTCAAGAGTCCGGGAGTGTATATTCAGGGCCCGGGCGTCGTGAGACTCAACGGGGGCAATGTGATGACGATGATCATATCTATAAATAACTGCAGCATTTTTTTTTCTGATCATTTTATATAGCTTTTTATACCACTGTGGTGGAGACAAGCATACGGCCCACCTGAAGGAAAGTCACCATAGCCTATGGACGTTTGCAACACCAGAGGTGCAGCACTCGCGCTGCAGACCCTGAGTTTGAAGTCCATTAAGAAAAATGGACATGTTTTGAAAGGAAAAGTTACCTTTAAGAGTTTAAGAAGAAATGCAATGAGAAGACATTGCCATCAATAATTATCGAGCGTCAGTAAACTACTTTTAGTCAGTCAGTAAACGATTATACCGCTTGTTTAGTATTGCTAAATTTCCTTTGACACAAAGTTGTGAATGAATATATTTGAAGGTAATGAAAAAGCTCATAAAGAAACATATTCACTATGATAGTTTTGTACGAGTCTCGTATAAAACTATAGCATGTCGTTTAGGATGTGTTAAAAAGTCACTAAACTGTGTAATTTATAGGCGTGTCTGATTTAAATTAATTGTCAGCGATCAATTCTGGAATAACATAGTACGGGTATTAGCAGATTGAAGTTTGCTATTCGTGTTTCTATTTGTAAATATTTAACTACAATTTTATGTTACTATGTGATTCTGACAACAACATTTGTTTCAGTAACTGAATTCAGGTCACATTCAATAAATTGTGAAGATCATTTATGTATCAATCTTTTTCTGTTTTCAATTTTAATTCTGTCTGCTCAATACTGTTTGCTCAACCAATATCTGATTGACGAACAATAGATTTATAATATTATAATATATAGTTATTTGGTCGAAAAATACATAAAAAAATTCGAAAAATTAAAATCCTGCGAGTCACGCCTTAAGCAACTAGGAAGTATATAAACAGGTAAAAAACAGATGACTCAATTCACCACAATGAAAACAACACGTAACTAAAATAAAATTCAAACAATCACATAGAAAATAATACAAAAGGGAACCTTTCACAAAATGGTGGATAATCCAACACTGCCTCTGGTCATTTTCATTACATCAAAGGACTTAAGATCGACAGGTCCATCAAGGGGAGAAGTACCCAAGCAAAAAAGGTAAGTCGGAAAACAAAAGGGGCCACTTAATACCATTGTCGCAAATGTCAGGTCAAAGTACCTTAAAGAATAAGGTACCACAAAGGTACCCCGCAGTATAAAGCTACTGGTTGAATCAAAGACTCCCTTTTGGCTTATTACACGGTTCGTGAGATTTTGGAAAGTAAAATTGAATGGCCAAATTGAAAAAAGCGAAGGCTTTTCTTGTTCCGCGTTGAAGATTGAATGATTGTTCTATTTGATTGATGATTCGCGTGTAATTTGCACAATTGTTGATTGGTTACATTAAGGTGTCATTCAGATACTTAAAGGCTAAAAGTTGTCTGTGTGTTAATCTCCACAACTTAATTTGTTTAATGGAGTGTAGTGATATTAAGTTTATTGGAACGAAGTTCCTTATCGCGCGTTGTGAAAGGGGGCTAGACGGAAAAAATTCTTACGAAAAGTTGTCACGACACTAAAATTCTTACGAAAAGTTGTCACGACACTTCTTGCTATTTGCTTTTTTATTTTATATTATTATTAATTATTTATTAATACATTAACATCATCTTTTTAAATTCTTACGAAAAGTTGTCACGACACTTTTTTTGTTATGGTTTGGATAATCATGGATGCTATGACGGACTTCTACCGACTAAAACTATACGGTACCTTTCTATCCGACTATGGTTGTGAGACCCGGGTGAGCTTTTGGAAGGATAACCCCAGGTCTCTCGACAAGTTGAATTTAGGATAGTAAAACCTTCGAATACGACAGTTGACATTCATACGGGTGAATCCGTAGGAGAAAAGTAGTGAATCCATATAATTATTTCTATTGTGTTGAGTCAGTGTCCATAGAACTTCATTTACTTCTATCCTTGAGATAGGTCCATGGTCAGTGAAATCGCCGTTCAACTTTGCAAGAAAAGGATCTATTATTCGTCAGACTGGGAGCGCTGGCAGATCTTGGAGCTTTGAAGAAATACAAAGCCCACATTAAAATCTACTCACATCGTTACTCTACTTATGAATCTAACACGAAGGCTCTGACAGGACATTGCAAGCTGAAGAAGCACACGGCCAAGAAAAATAAATATCACGAATTTACCGTCAATAATTAACCTGGTGTAGACAGAAATAATCTAGGTTGTTATCAATGGTGTGATCGCAAAGAGTATCTGAGTATTACATCGGGTGACGCGGGATTACTGGTCTTGCTCAACCATTCCCGAATACTTCATCAGTTCCTTTTCCAGTAGAATCTAACCTCGCAGAGTTGTTCCTACCATTTCTGCCTAAATCTAAACGCGATGTAGCCTTATTCAAATAATAATAGAACAGAACCCCAAAGTCCGTTTGTAGGTACTCATGTTACAATGGCAATTAAAATGAGTGCAGCGTATTGTCCCGAGCACTATACCCATATTGCGAACGTTTGAGCTTTCTTTTTGTTTAGGCGTCTCGTTTCCAAGCCCTTACGGCCTTATCACAATGGACTGTGGTAATTTTCTACCAAAATAATGAGTGGTTGAAACATGAAATTAGGAAAGTCCTCGTCAAGTAAACAATTTACCAGTAAATTTTTCAGAGATTTCGTAAAACATTTTGTGGTTTATTTTCGATAATGTATTTCATGATAGTACTTACAGCGACTTATAATACATTTAAATAAACACATAATATGTATGTATATTGTAAAAGAGTAAGTGTTTTAATAATTTTCGAGAAGATCAGTGGAACACATGTTTATAGGTTAAATAGCTACATGGTACTTTGTGTAACTACTAACTCTACATACTTTGTTACAGTCACATAGTTAAAACTCTGTTCAATGCCCAGTTGCTTACAAAATGTCCGCAGTAGGATGCAGGAAACACATTTATTTTCTGTTAGGCATTGTTGAACACGGCAATAGATTCACCACCTGTTACGTGGGACAAAAGTGCATACGATGAAAAGTGGGCGTATAGTATGCCTCTGCCTCCGGGGATAAAGTCGTGACAATATGTCATTGTTGGAAGCTACTGTAATCAGATTTCTCAACTCCTTGTAGGGTGCTTGTGCCAAGTTCATCTTTTTGGTAGGTAAAAAAATGCAGTAGCTTGTAGGACAAGTTAAAATAGTTTTTCAAGGCGTCTGTAGCAGAGAAGATCTACACAATTTCTAAACACTATTGTGTTTTATTTAATTTCCCTACTATATAGAAGCTGATGCCTTAAAACTATACATAAAGGTTCACCGGGAACTTTCAAACAGTGACTGAAACTAACTGTTATTACAAATTCCCATTCCAATAAGCGTTCCGCTGGATTCGCTTACAGTTTACGGTTATAGTTCAAGTTACAGGCCAGTTACGCCCCGTAGTCCTGCGGGAAGGTAGAATACGGGTATGTACTAAATATATTACTATTACAGGAGAGTTTAATCGATTTGAGTACTGTTGAAAAAGGTACTGTTTTTAATAAAGGAGTCAAGATAAGAGGAGTTTGTATTAACTTACAACAAATGAATTATCTGATCATGCGTGAGATTTTGTATTAGTGGACTTGGCATAGATATTTCTAGAGAGTATAAAACGTACGGCGATGTTTGATCTTTAACGAAGGAATAAAAAACCAGCGAAATCAAAAGGTAATTTGAAGGCGTTCCCCGAGTGTCGTTTCAACAACTCTTCATAATATACATTTTTAACCCGCTATAGCACTCTTAGGTATTTTCTTTCAAAAATTACTATACACATAAAGTATATATTTTGTATGTACGGCTATCGCGATCGGTGTGCTTAAACTGTCTGAAGCATTCACAACACGCCTGACTGGGTGCAACGAGAAAATAAACAAGTAAAAGCCAGACTGAAGATATCAAGATGGCAAGTATGCGAGTGATCTATTTAGAGTCGTCCTTTGATAGATCTAAAAGTCATTGATTAAGAACTGTAGATATCGTTGTTTCAGTAAATGATTTTACTAATAATTTGGTCCTGTCCTTTGTCCTCTCTGTCTACCCCGTCAGGGATACAGCGTGAAGATAGTTAGTGATTTTATTTATTATATCTATCACGCCTTATCCCCGAAGGTGTGGCAGAGGCATATTACATGACTACTTTTAACCATGTGTATTCCTGTCTCACTTAATAGGTGGTGAGCCTATTGCCGTGTTAAAATAGACAGACGCAGGTTGTGGCTACCTGCTGTTGAAATTATACATACATACAAATTGTCATGTCTTTATCCCCGAAGGGGTAGGCAGAGGTATATTAAACGCGCATATTTCACCGTATGCATTTTTGTCCCACGTAACAGGTGGTGAGCCCATTGCCGTGTTGAAATGGACAGGCGCAGGCTGTAGCGAGAGGCTGTTAAAATTTTTTAAGCCGCCCATGAAGCCTTCAACCTGGCATAAAGACTGCCATTTTATTGGCAACCGCGACCAACGGCTTAACGTGTCTTCCGAAGCACGGAACTGGGGTGGGTCTTAAGGGCCGAATAAATTTAATAAAATGTGTCTATTTTAGATGTTAAATTTGGAAGAAATTTTGAACCCATTGCCTTTTTAGTGAGGTGGTAGCAAAAAGGCTAAAAGGTCTTATGTGCTAGATACTAAATTATTCAAGCCTATAATAAGGCCTTCAATTTGACTTAACGACTACCATGATAGGATAGATGACTGGCAACCAGGACCAACGGCTTAACGTGCCTTCTGAAGCACGGAAACACTCGCAATTGTTCTTTTGTATCATCACATCTTGACAGCCTTAGTCCTTGTCAACTAAGACGCGGTACGTGGCGTAACGTCTCGTGGCTCAATTTTATATTAACAGAGAGAAGACGCAAGCAGCAGTTATTCTAATTGCATACGCATCACAAAATTATCAGTTGCAGCGTGGGGTGCAGCGATAGGAAATACTCAATCTAAAGAATTTTCTACTACTTGTAGAAAATTCTTATTTTATATTTTATTAAAAAATAAATAAAAATATTAAATAAGAATTTTCTACCAAAAATGTGATTTATGGCTGGTGGTGTATTATGCGGTTTCGAAACAAAAATGGTAGAAAATTCCGCTGCGGACATTTCAAAAACGCTGCGTTTAAGTAAACGGGAGTAAAATTGCTTCTCGGTAAATGTACTCTAACAGCACCATAGATTCGAATCAGTGCGGGCTGTGCCATTTACCATAATATGCGACTCCCCGCGTCTCAGTAAATCAGTCCTTAGGAACACTATGACAGAGTCACGTAATAGAAGTGTGCCAACTGCCATCACTCAGGCTGCGCTATGAAGCACGATGGTTGGTCGCATATTACAACAAGTTTATAATGCAGATTGCAATGTTAAATTGGTGCAGAATTTGTGAAACCATTTTCAGTGATAATTGGAAAATTTCTTTATTTTTACCAAAAAAATAAAACAGAAAAGTAAATTTTTTTTTTTTTACTTACGTATATTTATCTGCTCCGGTGACCCTGATAGAAAAAAAAATGTGTGTGTATCAGAGTACACAGGTAAGAAGTGAAACTTCTTTACGTATTTTTTTACAGCTATTAAATTTCTCTCATAAGTCGATAAAGAAGTTTTACTAAAAACAACTTGGCGCGCTATGAAATACAGCTATGAAATTTCTCTCAACGTCGATAAATAAGTTTCAATTCAATAACCAAGGACAATATTAATAATCTTTGTAAAATTAAAAAAAAATAGGTTTGTATCACGTTAACAATAAAGTGAATCTATGACAATGACTGACGAAATTCATTTTTATCATGTCTGTCCCCAAATTTGTTTTGTCAAGGAAATTGTATTGCGACCCATCTACAAGTACGACGAAAGTTGGTGTTATGGAGTTTAGTAATTTCCCTCGGCGAAAAGTTTTCAATTTCTTGGCAGGTCTGCGTTTGTTATGTTGACAATGTGTTAATGTAATCATTTGAATTTTATTTCCTTGTTTATTTAAGTTTGTACGTCTTTACACCCTAAAATTGGTTATCACATCGCCAAGTTTATGCCGCACTTGCTTTGAACTGCTGACGGAGAAACTTTTGAAAATTTGATATTTAAAGTAACTATTGCTAACTAACTCTAGAATTCGTGTGATAAGACCAGCTGCAGTGGCAGATCCGAAAGAATCATCTAAGCAAAATGACCTTTTTGAAGATATACTTCTTTTAACGCGTAAGGAAAAATGATGAGAGTAAATTTTTTACGATGCGCGCGAATAAAGTCTCGAAAAATCGACCCCATGAAATTAGCTGATGAGTGCTTCCATGACAACTTATAAACTCTCTGAAGTTAGCTGATAAGTGTTTCCATGACAACTTATAACTACATTTAAGTAGTTTTTATTCCTTTGATGTTTTTTTTACTACTCGTATTTTACCAATCCTGTTATAAACAAAGAGTTGTGGTATATGTGATGAAATCGTATTAGACTAAAGTAGTATAACTTCTAACGCGTGTACATAAGTATACACTCACATTTTTTTTAAAAACATGTCAATCTACTGCTTTTCTTTCATGCTAAAGAAAAACAAAGAAATAAACACACCTATAGCAACAACAAAAAACAGCATTATTTTAACAACTCTAAATGAACCAACTTTCCTCTCAGTTGCTCGATAGCACGCCATTCTATCATCTTCGACGAAAAACACTATCATTTTATATCCCACTTTCGTATGTGAAACAAAAAGTGCCATTAACTCGGCGACAGATGATAGGATTATACGAATAGGCGACTATCACCATTAATCTATTACAATGACATATTAATGCAATAGCTGATACACCTGCAGGGGTCAGATAATAATTATTGCGCTTCATAAAGCGGGATTATAGTATTATCTACATTGTCTTTGGGTCATAAAGCTCCCTGTGGCTATCATATTACTACTCCGTTTAATATGAAGTCAATTAAACCGATTACGGGCTAAGAAAGGCATCAATTGAAGTGGTTAATCACCGAGATTACCGAATCTCAATAAGTGTACTCATGTGCGGCATCTAAAGCTAGAAAACATAATAAAATCTATTCTTAATTTGTAAACTTGGACTTTAATTGGATTAAACGCTTAGAGATATATAGATATAGATTATAACAGATTGAATTCTCTGAATCAGATTAATATGTTTCTTCGCGAAGACCGGTGCATCCTTGCACAATTGTCACTACGTATAGCTATTAAATCAATAGGTTTAACGATTTCATTAAATCTAGTATATTGATGGGTTGCTGCGAACAAAATTTTCAGGCAATCCATAAGGATTATTATATTTTAACTAAAAAACTAACGTTATTATTACACATTATAAATAAGTAAACGGGATTACTCACGTTTTTACGACCAGTAATAGACAGACCGGTTTCAGCTGTATTTAGACAGCCTTTTTCAGAGGTGCGAACCGTTCGCCAAGCACTCTTTAAGCACACCGCGCGCATCCGCTCTCGCTGCGCGCGTTTTTTTGTTGGGGTATTCGGTGGACAAAGGGTTGCGCCGAGGCACACGTGAGATCCGCTTCACTATCGCTCCCATCCATACTATTTGGAGCGTCTCTGCATGCATAGCTCACTGTGTCTTCAACAGACTCGCTTTCCACATAACAACGAGCACCACGATGGCACGGCTTCCATGTAGGAGGTAAACTCCAGCCCCCATCTCTATTAAAATTCGGCCGCCTCCCTATCTCTATGGCTTTTGAATTTTCCGGGGTACAAAGTGCTTCTCCCGCGACAAGATCTTCACCTTATCAAACCGGATAAAGTGACGCGTATCAGAGCTCAGTGCATGCTCCACCACCGCGGATCCGTTGATATCTTGGTTCTTCATGGAACGTATGTGATCGCTGAGTCTCGTAGAAACGTTCCGCTTTGTCTCCCCGACGTAACATTTTCCACAATCACAGGGAATCATATAAACACCGGGGACACCCAGAGGGTCTCCTTTATCCTTTGGAGAGCGCAGTAGATGTCGAAGTTGTGTAAAGGGACGGAAGATAGTCTTGATGCTGTATCTTCGGCGTAACAAGTATCCTACCACATCCGTCACCCCTTTGACATATGGGAGAAAAGCCACCGCTCTCTCCACCGATGCAGGGTGAGTCCGTGCACACGTATTTGCCACCCGCCAACTCTGTCTCCAGTTGTATCCGTTGCTGCACAGCACACCCTTCACATGCTCCAGCTCAGTATCCAGGTATTCCGGGTCACACAGTCTCAAAGCCCTGTTAATAAGCGTCCGTGGAACTGAAGCGAGATGCGCTGGGTGATGATGTGAATCCACTCTCAGATACCTATCTGTGTGAGTTGGCTTTCTGTATATCGTGTGAGATAGTAGAAGCGAGATTCGAGTGGTCGACTATCTACAACAAAACAAAACGCGCGCAGTCCGCGAGCGGCGAGAGCGGATGCGCGCAGTGTGCGTAAAGAGTGTTTGGCGAACGGTTCGCACCTCTGAAAAAGGCTGTCTAAATACAGCTGAAACCGTTCGGTTTCGGTCGGTCGTAAAAACGTGACTAATCCCGTTTACTTATTTATAATAAGGATTATTATAATTATTATTTATTTGTTATTATACATTTCATTTATAATCATAAATTTATAATCACTGATTATTTATTTATTATACAGCCCTGTATACGTATATCCTTATAATTACCTATATATATATCATGGTAAGAGTTCTGGACTAGGTTCTAGGTCATGCACCCTTGAAGTTCGGTTATGAGAAGGTAGATGTGTGTAAATTTTAGGCTCTAGTGGAGTTGCTCGTTTGTATGTATCTGAGACACGATGAGATGGAAATCAGAGATTACACATGCATGTTATGAAACTATTGAAAGTTTTGGCATAATGAAATAGTTTAGTAAGTTTCATTTACGATTTCTCTATCGTAGTAGACTGAGAGACAATGTTGAGCGGAGTATTAACAAGTCTTCAGCCGACACTTTGATGAGTGTTGCAACAGTTGATTAAACGTAATATGTTACTTTATAACTATTACACTATTAAACTAGAAGTGTGCTGAAGACTCGGTTACAGCCTGCAGACGGTCGTTAAAGCGGGGTTATTATCACCTGCATTACAGACGTTCGTAATATAGGTGTTCTTACTCTTAGTGCAGATTCTTCTCATACTGAACTTTCTATATTGTAATAAAATAACTATCTTCACGCTGTATCCCTGACTTCTTTCGCTTTCAGTAGATTCATTAATCGCTTCATACACGCACGTCTAAGTACTATAGACTTTTTGGTTTTTTGAGCAATCTGCTTACGTGGTCTTCATATAAGATAAGGACAGGAATACACACGGTGAAAAGTGGGCGTACTAATGCAGCATCAGTGTCACTAATGCCACTTATGCTGATAAGGCGTGATTGATACATACACACATTGATACACAACTATTTATGCGAAACTTAGTAAATATACAAACTCAAAGCCATATTAATATTACAAATCCGAAAGTGTATTTGTTTATCCTTTAATCATGCTTTAACCATTAAACTGATTTGACTGAAAATTGCTGATAGCTGACGTCCTGGAAGGAAGAAAACATAGAATACTTTTTATCCCGGGACCAGGTTTCTGTAGGAAACGAGTACGGGAAAACTTTATCAAACAGGCATCCTCTAGTGCTACAAATCAATAAGAATTTCACCACAGTAGTCTATAATAGATAGGGTAAATATTGTTTTTTTTTATAAACGACTAGGTGATTGAACGCAGCTTCGCGCGCGTGGTGGAGTTTTCCTATTCAAGATTTCGTACGGAACCCTAAACTTTTTGAAAATCCAATATAGCCTATGTCACTCATAAGAAATGTAGCTTTCTAATGCTGAAAGAATTATTTTTTAAATCGGCCCAGTAGTTTCTGAGCATCATATTCATTACAGATCTTTCCTCTTTATAATATTAGTACAGAAAACTGCCAGCTATGTTTAATGAATGAAATGAGATGGGACAAATATGGGTAAAGTCTTGATTACATAAATCTCTGGAGAATTCTTCAAACAACAAACCTTGGCACTCATGTTACTCTCAATGGACATTCTTATGGTGGTTACTTTTATTTCAACATATATTCAAAGACAAAGAAACACAAAGATATGTTCACACCTAGTGTGGTAGTGGTTTGAAACCTAGTGTTTCAGTAACATAAGTTGTAAAAAGTTTTAGAGTGGTGTCCACAGAGCAAGGAATGTTTTTAGCTTTCTCTCGCTCGCGCCTAATAGAGACGAAAGTATAATTATACTGCGTGCCAAGTTTAGGTCGAACTGTATGTGATGCATACAGAACCTGTTAGCCCTACTATTTGTTTATAGTAATTAGTGTCATCGTATAAAAAAGAGGTTATGGTACCCGACACGTTTGGTTGTATGAAATATATAAAATAAGACATCTGTGGTAGAGAGCGCGCGAGTGAAATTTATTCCTTGCCATAAGAACAACATAGCTTTCAAATTATATTTCATTAGTGATAACTATGGTTGTATTTATAAAGATAAAAACCATAAAACAGTTTGAGAAAATAAACATTAGTAGAAAAGTAATTACATAAAACTCAAAGGCTTAAGCCCGCAAAATCCTTACCATTACCAGAATTACCAAACTAGTCCCTTCCTATTGGATAATAACAGTAACGAAACAAAAGCTTATTACCTCAATCGACGGAAGCTCTTTCGTAAACTTTAAGGATGCTTGCCCACTTTTCCCAACCAATTAATTCTCCGCAAAACCTTAGTTTTAACTGTATCTAAGTATAAATCGATATGGTTAAATACTTTATTAGTTTTAGCAACTGAAGGGTCAGATTTTGTGCTGAAATTTAAACATATAAGTAACATCAGTGTGGAAGTGTATGTACCTTTATTCAGTTACACTATTAACGTAGATTGAGGATGTAGACTTACAAATAAACAGAACCTATATAGTAGATATATTTTCTATATTATTTCTGTACGTTATTTAAGTTGAATGCTGTGGAGATGCGATCACTTCGAAAATAGTGCGGTGTAACTTTAGCCGATCGAATAACGTAACAAAGTGATACGCAATATGAGAATATATATTATGCTAAAGTAGAAGGGGTCAGGGTATGCTGAGACTTACATATGAAGACTTACACGTTAGTATTGCTCAAAAACGGAGAGGTCAATTCCTAGACGTCCATGTATAAAGCGATTAATGAATCTGCAGGAAGCGAAAGAAGTATGCAAGGATCGCGAAGTCAGGTGATCTGTCCTCTCTGATTACCCCGTTAGGGGTACAGCGTGAAGATAGTTAGTTATTTCTTTAACTCTTGGCAGACACACATAGATTTATTAATTTCTTTAGGAGGTACAACAAATGATACTAATAGACCGCACCGGAGACAGTGTCTCCTCAACCATCTTGACACTCATTTCGTGCTTTTAGAAATTTTTGCCATACATATTACTGGAATCAAACATAGCTCACTTATGACCCGCCGTAATATTCTATTACTGTGGTGCTTCCCGTTTTACTATAGGATGTACACATAGTTCGCTACCAGGTCTGTCGCTTAGCAAAGAAGGTAAGAGGTGTTCTTTTTCTAACTTCCTCAAATTATGTTTTGACTAATTTCAATGCGGGTTCTAAGACTGACTGAAATTCCTCCTGGGACTTCACCGTGATCGAGCTCGGTGTAACTGTTCTGGCCTTGGTCATTGCTGCAGATCCTGATTTACAGAACTCACTGTAATGGGAATGCGGGTCGAATTAGTCCCAATAAAAAATAGTTTGAAAAGCAAGCATTGCATGACAGGCAGACACAACTTCCAGAAAATGGATCATTGAGTCCAACATTAGTTGGTCCCAAGTAGACTGAGACACTATTCTAATATAATTAAACATGTATATGGTAGACTGAAGGTTTTATTGTTCTTCTTTACACTATTGTAGTAAAAATTTGAACGCACTTTTTAATTTGTAATTATTCAAAAAGACTTCTATTAACTTTATTTCTTTTGAATCTTATGTCTATTTACTTCTAAATGTTCAGCATAATACCTTGTGTCATAAAAATAAGTTTTTTTTCCATAAGTAACGTTAAAGATAGACAATTTTCTACAGAAAATACAGTTTAAATTGTTATTTTAGTCGATATTCTACCTAGAGCACGGTATTCGTTTTATAAAGCGGGCCATTCAAGATTCTTTGTCATGCATTTTATAGACGCCAAGTCTAAATTTTTAAAATTCTTAAATACATTTGCGAGCCGGAACAATTACTGGACGGGACTGTATACTGATGTTTTAGCTATTACTGTTTAATAAGATTTTTTTTTACATTTAGCTCACCAAAAAGAAACCGCCTGGAACGCCATGACGACATTAAGCAAATTGAGAGTCATTTATTATTTATAGTCCACAAAACTACTGACTGTGTTCCTCAAGTTGCCGGCCCAATAAAGTGCCCCTTCACCCTCTGCTTAAAGAACCCGGCGTTGAAAAAGGAAGTAAACACGTGTGCTGGCTGAGGGTTCCCACTACACGGCATGAAAGTGGCCACCTCTGTCCGGCACGCGTTGTTTAGGATCAAAAAGGAGAGAGGGATTAAGTTGAAGAGCTCTTCAAAACACTCGCCATGGTAGATGCAGTATAATACAGTCAACCATGCTAGTGTGCTATTTTACTACGCAAGCAATCTTAAAACATTTCAAGTACTATGGCCGCTACTAATTCCATGAAATATACCTCGTTACATTTTCACATCTAAGATTGTTGTACAGCAACAACGTGTGATAATTATAGAAATATTTTAAAACGCTCGTGGCCCCGCGGTCTCAGTGTTCTGTAAACGATCACTGAGCAACTTTCACTATGGCTGGTCCTCGGATGGGTGACTACTTTGTGGCATTTACATTTGCGAGCGTTTCCGTGCTTCGGAAGGCACGTTAAGCCGTTGGTCCCGGTTGTCAGTAAAATGGCAGTCGTTAAGCCTGGATGAATGCCTTATGGGCGACATGAAAAATTTCAACAGCAGGTAGCCACAACCTGCGTCTGTCTATTTCAACACGGCAATGGGCTCACCACTATTACGTGGGACATAAATCCCGGTGAAAAGTGGGCATATAATATACCTCTGCCACCCCTTCGGGGATAAGGCGTGATGGATATTAAAACGATTACGAAACCGCTCAGTTCCTAAAGAGAGGAGGGTTAAGTAGTACGTGAAAAAAAAATGAAAAGAAAATAAAAGCAAACTCAAACTTTAGTTTAGATTACCAATATACTTGTAGCTTTATTTTCTGATAAGGTGTAACCTGCACTAAATTACAGCTTCTTCTAGCCACTAAACGACGGGAAATTTACGCTCAGATGTAGTAAAAGAACCCCTTTTAAGGTATCCTACATTCTCCATATCCTATAAATACAAAATTAACCACAAAATGTTCTCCACTGAACAGCAAGCCTTGCGAAAAACGTAACAGTGGCAAGTTTTAAAGTTCATTCCCGTCGTACGGTCCATTAGTTCGGGGGCCGATTTTTTCCGACCCTTCAACTTTCGGGGACGTACTCTCCGTTCCAAAGTTTGTCCTCTATCGAAAATAAACAGGGATCTGACGAGTTTTTCTCTTATTACTTCCACGTGAAATATCACACGGCGTGTACCGTATCTACATTAGGCATCGTGTCACATTTATTTACTATTCACTGGTTCAGACAGTTTTACACGCGTCGGGGTATACGTATGTGTAACGTATTTGTGTTAAATAGTCCTAGATTTCCCTTTTCGTCTAAAGATTAATGTTTATGTGCGTTTATAAATTACTTTTTTCATATCTATTCTATCGTATGAAATTTAAATGTGGTGTTAAAAATTTAGCAGCGCGTCATCTAGCGACGAGTGGCGTTCAGTAGTTGTTATATGTCTATCATCTGAAAGAGGTCTTCCGGTATTGTTTTAAAATAATTGGCAAAAAGACAAATCTGGACTTCATCCAGTTAATAGACTAGTGGTTCTGTGAACCATAGACTACGGAGAAATGTTTTTTTTTAATTGATTTATTTTTTCGTCTTTAGCTCTCTTGCCAACCACTACGGGACCATTTCGCCTCCCCTGCCTCCATTTCCCCCCCGGTCAATAAACCCCCTCGCTAAAAGTTGTTGTCTACATCAAGGATTGTCCATGCCAAGTTGCATGCAGATCCGATGAGAAATGTGATCTGTAGACTGAATGGACGGACAGACGGGCGGTCGGACATCAATAGCATTTTTCCCGTACCAGTGGAGTTAAAACGGAGACTTTCGTCAGCTCGATTCGCTCGCCTCCTCAGTCAATTATCTCGCTAAACTTCAATTAGGGCAACACTGTTGTCGCGGTCGATATAAAAACTTGGGATAGTCATCTTAACGATCTTATTTGAAAATTTTAAAGCCGTATAGACAATATTATGTTCAAACAGATTGGATATTGGACTAATTAAAAATATATTATATCTTTTGAAATTATATATATCTGCGGGGAGTCTGGTATGTAGTCATTGATTTACTATAAAAATTATTAAGTGTATTGTATAGAATTATAATATAATTGTGTGCTGTGTTAACTTGAATTAAATAATTTTAAATCCTAAATAGCATACTACGGACACCTCGAGGATTTGACTGAGCCTTTGTTCTGTAATTTATCGGGTCTGTGTGCCTGAACTCCACCCCCGATGTTAGGAATTTAGGCGGACGGTTAATTGTAATGATTGTTGCAGATTGCTTCCTGCATCTTTACCGCTAAATTATCGCTATAATTGTAAGCTCTTACTACCGTAGTACGCTGCGCTATAGGTAAGCCTTATATTACATTATCCTTAATTGATGTCCACCCGATTGAACCAAAATATAAATAAATATCCATCACGCCTTATCCCCGAAGGGGTGGCAAAGGCATATTATATGCCCACTTTTACGATACGATTGAACCATTGAGGGTGAAATAGCTGCTGCACGACTTCTGCAGTTGGCAGCCGTTTGGGATTGAAGTACGCGTCCAGGGTCTAAGGGCTTGGACTCAGGATATTTCTAATTTTTTTTTTAATTGATGATTTCCAACGTCGTCTCTGGCATACTGGCGGATGCGGTGATGCAAACTATATTTTATTATATTAAATTTTTGATGCGGATCCGTAGGCAGGAATTCCTAAATTAATGTAAATTTTTATGTTATTTTTTAATATGGCTTAATACAAATTGATTTTGTGACTTACATAAGTAGCCATTGACAGTTAATTTTATAATCACACCATATCTTTTAGTAGCTAAACTTATAGATGTAACTACATCTAATAACTAACCAACTAACTATCTTCACGCTGTATTCCTGATGGGGTAGTCAGAGAGGACAGATCGCCAGACTTCACGATCCATGCATACTTCTTTAGCTTTTTCAAGATTCATCAATCGTTTCAAACACGCATGACTAGTACTTTTAACTTTTCTGTTTTTGAGCAATCTGCTCACGTGGTCTTCATATGTACGTCTCGGCCTACCCTAACTCCTTCTACCCTCTACTTTCGCACAATATATATTCTAATCGTCAACAATATCTAATCGTCGAAAATAATGTTTACCCTTAAATATGTTTGGAAATAGCTTTGAAAATATATCAGCAGTCGATATCTCTGACACATAGTGTATTGACATATCTCTCAAAACATGTCATAACTACTCGATAGAACTAACTAACTAACTAACCATCTTCACGCTGTATCCCTGACGGGGTAGTCAGAGAGGACAGATTGCCAGTCTTCGCGATCCATGCATACTTCTTTCGCTTCTTCGAGATTCATCAATCACTTCATACACGCACGTCTGGGTATCCGAGTACTTTTGACCTTTCTGTTTTTGAGCAATCTGCTCACGTGGTCTTCATATGTTAGTCTCGGTCTACCCTGACTCCATCTACCCTCTACTTTTGAACAATATATATATACTTCGTCAATCGTTCCTCACTCATTCGTTGGACGTGTCCAAACCAACGGAGCACGCCCTATTCCAGCTTAACGCTGACACTTTCATTCAAACCTGCCATATTGCGTATCACTTCGTTACGTATTCGGTCGGCCAAGGTAACGCCGCAAAATTTTCGAAGTGATCGCATCTCCACAGCATTCAATTTACTTTCATGCATCTGCTGACATACCCAGGTTTCACTACCGTAAAGCAAAGCTGGCACTAGCACTGCGTTATGAATCGCCATTCGTGCTTCTTTTACGATGCTTTGTCGCTTTACTAACTGGGACAAAGCACCGTTAACTTTGTTTCCGGCAGTTACTCGCCGTTCTACATCCGAATCACATCTTCCATCCGCGCTAAACATACTTCCTAAATACACAATTTTATTCACTTGCTCTAGACGTTCCTGGTTTACCCTAATCTCGCATTTAGTTCTTACGTCACCTCTTTCAAATACTAGAACCTTAGTTTTACTTGCATTCAAGCAAAGACCCTTACTTTCACACTCCTCTTTCATATTAGTGACTAATGCCTGAAGGTCGGCTTCTGATGAGGCCATGAGCACCGCATCATCAGCGTACAGCAGACAGTTTACTGTAAAGTCACCCAAATTCACACCCATATTAAAATCTTTCAACTTCTGCAGTCAACTGTCCAGATACACTATGAACAGCCAGGCGGACATGACACATCCCTGTTTAACGCCTGTACAGACATCAAAAAGAGGTGACACATCCCCTTTTGCATACACCTTACTAGCTAAGCTGACCAAGCTGATCGCCCTGTAGCTGGAGCAGTTTAGGCGCGAGCTTTTCCCTTTGTAAATAGGTACTACAACTGCTACTCGCCAGTCATCCGGGACCTCACCCGTCCGCCAGCACAAGTTGCATAACAGACATAGTGTGTCCCAGACACGCGACCCACCGTACTTGATCATCTCCGCAGTAACTCTGTCTTTTCCCGCAGCCTTACCACATTTCATACTTCTTATCGCTTGTTCTATTTCTTTCATACTAATAACTTCAATGACACCGGGATCCTGAGCATCGAAGTGAGCTCCACTTCCCGATGTGTTATCTCTGTCTTTTCTTGCATACATCTTTCCATAATATTCACTCCAACTCTGCAGAGATCGGTTTGGTCGGTTCGACGGTCTGTAGGACGTCATTGTTAACACTAAGCACTTTATTCATACTGCAGATTGCCGAACAACTCCGGGTCTTGCCTACCTCTTTCCAGAAGAGCTTGGCATTATCCCGGAAATTGGACGACAACCTTTCATCCGCTTTCATTCTGCACCTTACACGAGCTTCTTCTATCAGTGCCTTCGTGTTAACTTTCTGCAGCTTGTATCTATCTTTCATATTAAAATCATTTCGCGAGGCTAAGTAGTCTAGCCATGCTTTCTTCTTCATTCTAACTGCTTCTTTCACTTCCTCATTCCACCATGCATCACGCTGATTACTACTGCCTCTTTTCGTTTCTCCACACACTTCCACAGCGGCATTTATCATACTATCCCTAAGGTTCTGCCATACACTTTCCACATTCTCACTGCTTACATTGACGTCGCCAAGCCTTTCTTTCATTATATTTATCCCTAATGGATGCATCCTGCAGCTTCCAGCTTTTGATGCTATAAGTCGGCTCAAGCTCAGGGCACTCGGTACGATGATGCCAACCCACCGAACAGACCCCTAATCCTAGTTATGACTAGGTAGTGGTCTGATCCCAGCTCAGCGCCTCGATAAACCCTTGTGTCCATCACCTGTTTACGGAGCCGACTATCCATTAGGAATAGATATATCATGCTTCTCTTTGACTTACATCTCCTCGTATACATATGAATTTGTTTGTGGTTGAACATTGTGTTCGCCACAAACAAATCCTTTTCCTTACAAAATGCCAGTATTAGCTTGCCAGCGTCGTTCAGCCTTTTATCCCCATACTTCCCGAGTACCGACTCAAAACCATCGCGAGCGGTACCCACCCATCCATTTAAGTCTCCACATACTATAAGTCTTTCATTTCCTTCTATCAAATATAGAGCTTCTCTCATACTCTCCCAGAAGTCATCTAGCTCACTCGCGTTCGACGAAGATACTGGCGCGTAAGCAGCTACCTAGAGGATTCTAGGACCTACCAGTTTGTACTCATACATACCGGAGGCCAATCGCGAGGACATCAAAATTCCAACCCCCCGACTGCCATGCTCGCTCTCTGGTACTCCAGACCAAAGCGCGAGCATCCCACCCGGTAGCTCCAAGACTTCGCTGCCCTTGCGCTTGGTATCTGTCAAGCACACTGCATCTAACTTTCTCTCATTCATAACATCCATCAACTCATTCATCTTATCTGCCATTCCTCCCCTAACATTCCACACAGCTACCCTGCACTCCATCCTCCACTTTCCGCCGTATCGGGCCGCGCGTGTAGCGTGGCGGTCCCCTACGCCGCTCTGGCTCACACTTTTCGTACCAGCGGGGACGAACTGGTGCGCGTCGCCTCGGGGGCACGCCCTAGCAGTATTCGCCCAGGTGGCACTCGTGTTGGAGTAGAATTGCAGCCGTAGCTGGCAGAGATGGTGACGTGCACGCTTCTACTCTTCATCCCGATAGATCAATGAAGATTAACTTACATTTCAGCTCTAGTAATTTGTGCTTATAATATCATAATTATATTTTGCCTAGCGTTCTCTTTTTTGTTCGTTCGTAGTCTGATGTCAAATTAGGTGAAAACGTCGGACATTAGAGTTAGAGTTACTAGACATGGTAAGCCGTTTCAATTCTATATTTTTAAGATATTGATAAAATGTATGGTTTTCCTATAAGTGATGCTGAGAATTACATCATCATTGCCGCCCATTATTTATGAAATTTAATTTATTGAAACGAAGTTTTAAAGTTTGGTTCTAACCTAAGGACTACCAGTTAAACAAAAATTTTATGTGTGTTATAATAGCATACTACGCGAAAGTTTTACAGCCGACGACGCAAACACAAAGCAACTTTACAGCATCATCACTTGAAAGTTTCACGATAATTAACTTGCAAAACAAAATGGCCGACTACGAGCTTTATTGGAAACATCTCTATTGAACGGGATCATTCAGATACCTTTGCCGTCTACGGGCTTTGTAACTTTAGTCGATCTCTAATATCCATGTTTGAGACTCCTCTTGAAAGAGATATTGCTAGACGACTGCACTGTTTGACTTCCTGTGCTAAGGCCGTTTGATCACGTAGATGCAGAAAGTTGGGCGATAGTTACGATGAAGATACACCATTTGTTTTCTAGAATTGTAGCCAATATCAATACTTAGTAAACTTTCTAAAGTAAATTTTTATTTTTTTGTATTTAATGACAATTTATAAGATAGAAAATGTAGCTATCTTTAGTGATTATTAATTAATCAACCGATTACCATAAAAAAACAAGTTTTTTATCCAACTGTTTATTTTTAATATTAGTCTCATAAAACATATATACATACATACTTACATACATATGAAGACCACGTGAGCAGATTTCTGAAAAACGGAAAGGTCAAAAGTACTCGGATACCCAGACGTGCGTGTATGAAACGATTGATGAATCTCGAAGAAGCGAAAGAAATAGGCATGGATCGCGAAGCCTGGCGATCTGTCCTCTCTGACTACCCCGTCAGGGATACAGCGTGAAGATAGTTAGTTAGTTACTTACATCCAATACATACATACATACAATATATACATACCCAGTCCAAGACTACCAGGACTTTAATTGGTCGTGCTAATTAGTATCTAGGCCACTCTACCACCTCACTAAAAAGGCAACGGGTTGAAAATTTCTTACAAATTTAACATCTAAAATAGACACATTTTATTACATTTATTCGGTCCTTTAGACCCACCCCAGTTACGTGCTTCGGAAGGAACGTTAAGCTGTCGGTCCCGGTTGGCAATAAAATGGCAGTCGTTAAGTCAAGTTGAAGGCCTTGTGCCCGGCTTAAAATATTTCAACAGCGGGTCGCCACAGCCTGCGCCTATCCATTTCAACACGGTAATGGGCTCACCACCTGTTACGTGGGACCAAAATGCAATTGATGATTTATTTGTTTAAAGTCTATAAAAACCGATTTAAATAAATTCTTAGTAATAATAAATGTCCATTCATTGATCTCCATACATTCTTATAAATACGGGCAGTGTGTAATAATAAAACAGTTGCTACGGGATTTAAAGACAAAGTACTTTATAGTGTATTTAAATATTTACTTATTTATTTATTTATTTTTTATTTATTTTTTATTTATTTATGTATTTATTTATTTGTGTATTTATTTTATATTTTTTGTGTATTTTTATACTACGGGAAGATTTTTGCTTGTTAAGTACCAACAATTTTAACACTGATTATGAATTAAAATACTTAACAATAACCAATACAAAAAGCTAAGGTTCAACTTGCAACATTTAAGCGACAAAATAGTTGCTGTATTTGTAGGGGCCTAAGTTCTGATAAAAATTTCTTAATGGACGACAGATTTGTGTACGATCAGCACAAAAGGAAGCTGCGCATGGTAGCAACGACGTAAGATGTTTGTATAAAGTATCATGGCATAGGATCGTAATATAAGGAGACTGCGGCCCTAGTTTGTCTTCGGTTTTGAAATCGAAGGCACATCATTTGATATTGGATCTTTCTTCTTTGGTATTATACTCTTTTTATCAGTTTATTGTTTCGAACTTTCGCTATTTTAAATAAAAATAATTATTTTTCTTATACTTAAAAAGATAACTTAAATAATGGGTGATGTCACTAAATTTGAGCACACTTTATAACATACCTATACTAGTAAAGTGACACCTCAATTAAAACCCTGCAATCGTGCTATTTCTTAGGTCAGTAGCAATTATTCCTTGGTCATCTGTTTCTATATTGAACCAGCTCCAGAAGTAGATATCACTCAGCTTAGTACTCAGTATCAATACACTAATTAAATTTCACAAGGCACCTGAAATAAAATTTGTAGCAAATCTACATTGTGAAGGATGGCGATATTGAATATCAATCCTCTATTACTTAAAGGGCAGGCGAGGCATATTATTGGCCCACATATCACTGTGTGCATTTTTGTCCCACGTAATGGATGGTGAGCCCATTGCCGTGTTGAAATGGATAAGAGTTGTACATTTCAAGCCACCTATAAGTCCTTCAACTTGGCTAAACGACTGCGATGGTACTGGCAACCGGCACATACGGCTTAACGTGCCTTTCGAAGCCCAGAAACGCTCGCAAATGTAAATTTCACAAAGTGGTCACCCATCCATGGACCATTTATAGCGAATGTGGCTTAACGCAGTGATCGTTTACAGAACACTGAGTCAGCGAGGCCACAAGTGCTTTACGAGCGCTTCGTTTGCTAAATTTGTCGACATTTATGACTACTGCTCCGCTCGCCAGAGTAGTAGCGTAATGATATATATACTATAGCCTTCTTCGATAAATGGGCTATCTAACACAAAAAGAATTTATCAAATCCGACCAGTAGTTCCTGAGATTAACGCGTTCAACCAACCATACAAACAAACTTTTCAGCTTTATAATATTAATAGTATTGATGTAAATTACTGCCACATTAAACCTAAAGTACTCGGACTGTTCGTAATTTCAACCTTATGTCAATAAAGTACAGGTGTTTGCATCTCTAAAAAAAACAATTAGCTGATACACAATTTTCATATATAGAATATATAATCGAATATTTTCATAGATAGAATTGTATGCTCGTAAATAATAATTATACCAATAAAAAATAATTATTTTAATAAAATATGTTTTTAAGTCAATAGCATTCCTATTTAAAATCTACTCAGCAAGCTTTTTCATGCCTGACCTACTAAACAAAATAAAAATGTTCAATGTCATTTGATTTATTGGTTAAAAATTAGTATTATACCTATAATTATATATTTCTTTAAAAATAAGCTTAAATCAGCAACCTAAATCGAATCAGGACGATATATTCCGAATCTGTTACTATTGTATAGAATTGCATTGCAGACCGGTACAAACGATTTCAATCTAAAGATACGGGAACAGAATGCAATAGGTAAACCTTTAGTATATACAGACGAAGCAGTATTATTTTCGACAGCCAGATTAGTAAGACCTGTTCCAGAGTGAGCGCGGTTGTATTTCATAGAGAAATAAGAGTAATTTTCAGTAATATGCAAGGGTCTCTAGAGACTGGTTAACGTAGAGGTTACCTAGACTCATGTTAAGATAATAATAGCAAGTAATTCTATAGTGAAGCTCCTCTTGCGTAGTTCTCGACGTAATATCAACTAGTATTGAAAACATTACAATAGATGTTTTATCGTAAAGCTTTGTGGTTAAGTATATGGTTGGTATCTGTATGGTTTCGCAATTGTGTGTTTGCGTAGAGTTTTTTGAGTAATTTGTATTTACTAATCCTATAAATACTTAAATCGAACCATAAAAAAGTTATTGTTATTTATATATCTACCCGAAGGGGTGCCAAAGGCCCACATTTCACCGGGTCCGTATAGGGTTGCATAAATTTTAGAAGCATAACTTAAAACTGCATAACGTTTTTTGGCATACTTTTCGTTTTGCATAACGTTCAAGCAGAATAAATAATTAGGCATACTTTATTTTCCCATAACTTCTTCATAATAATGATATACCCGCATAAAATGTTTACGAATATTTTTTTTTACAAAAACGATAATCATTACATTTATTGGCATCTAACTCACTCTCGCATAAAGATTATAAGTCATTGAATACTATAATGTTAACGAGTACATTTTTTTATTTTTATATCTAAGCTTGAACTGTCTAATATTGCAATGCCCACCGATTAAAAATGTCGATAATCACTATACTGAAGTTCAAAATGTCAACACTTATAAATAGAATATTTAATAAAATACAAAAAGAAGTAGGTAGATTAAAACGAGCGATTCAGTTCTGGTCACAAGTGACCTAACACTCCTCCTCGCTTCGCTCGTCATCGTACCATTTACGACTTTGCTCAAGAGTAGTCTAAAATTAATAACACTTTTAAATGTCATTTCATATGCTTACAAACTTGGCTATGAATGAGATGATTATTTACAATGGTGTCTTATTATTTCTTAAATATTTTTAGTCAAATTTATTATTCATTTATGATTTTAACGGTTATCCATACCTCCATTATGCGTTTTGTATTTTATGATAAATTATCTTTAGGCGTATAACAATTATGCCCTTTACATGTATGCTGATTAAATTATGATAAAAAAATTAGAGTAAGTTAAAGTTATGCCAATAAAACCATTCTGCGTTTATAACACTCTGCTTAATATAATTTATGCGAGAAAACTTTATGCTGAACCTGTTATGCCAAACTACATTATGCTGAAAAAGATTATGCGATCGAAAGGGCTCACCATTTCACCATGTGTATTCCTGTCCCACGTAATAGGCGGTGAGCCAATTGCTATTGAAATCATTCTTACCCGCACGTACTATATCATTAAAACCCTCTTTCTTCTTCGTTTATACGGAAGGACACGTTTATACGGTTTTGATCATGATATTCACTATTGACAGTATTAATACGAGTAATAGGTTTGTTTTCACACAATTGAACCACTGGAAACTTGACGATTGAAATCCATCTTTGCGATTGGTATTTTTATATGTCTCGATAGCTCCTTAACCATTCTCGGTATTTAGTGAATACAGGTATGAAACCTTTTTGAGTTGTGCCATTTCGTGGTATAAAAAAATCACTCACAAAAGTTCAAATAGTTGAACTTTTGTGGTTCGTTATTTTCGACCTCGATATTTTTATATGCTCCTTGAGACGGTATGCAATTGTGCACTTCGTTCGTCCTATACAAGAGCTGCCGCCACTACAATCAATTTTATACACGCCGGGTTTATGTAAGGAGGAAACAATCCTTAAGCATACGTTAGTAATGTGAGTTTCTTGAAAGAACTCAGGACAGTTTTAATGAATATTTTTTTTAGGATGTTGCATAGGGCATGTGGGATTGAAACCGCGGTTTGTACTGAAAACTCAGGTAATGAAAGTGTTCATTATTCAATTACCGTGCAGTGTACTACTGTGTGTAGATATGAATAAAATATATAACTAAGTTACTCGATACAAGAAGTGTAATCAAAGATCCTCTACTTGCAAGACCATTTCAATCACAGATGGGTTTACTAGTCATGCACTTTATAATATGACTAATATTATAAAGAGGTAAAGTTTGTGAGGTTGTAGGGTTATATTTCTCTCTATTTCATTATGAACAAACTCTGCACCAAATTTAAATACTAAAAGAGGAGCTACAACGATCGGAGATCAAAATATCGCAACTAGAAGATGAGAAACAGAGCACAGTGGTTCAAACTAATCAGAGTTTGTTCGATGAACTGATGGCTACAGCTTAGATACTGCTACAGCTCACCCTTCCATTGGATTAGACCTCACTTCTGATGATGAAACCGGGGGCTGTTCTAAATCAAAATTATTAAGTGTAGTAAGAATAAGTTAAAGAAATATTTAAAAATTAAAAAGTTTATTACTAAATCTAAAAAATGATACATAAATACAAGTTTTTTATAAATAGCATGTCACTTAATAGACAGAGATTGCAACTGATTGTCCAGGTACATATGTATTTGTTAGAACTTGATACTGTCGCACAACAGTACAAAACTGATACACAGGCCCTTCAATGTCAGATTGACCGACTTCAAGACTCTTTGAAATCAATTTCATATAAATATGAAACAGCAGAGAAACAGAGTAGGGAACAGGTGTTAGCCATAGGTAAATTAGTAAATTCATGTCATTGTCAAAATGACCAATTGATATCCGCAGGCTATGTTCCCTCCTCACCCTTGAGTTGTGAAAGAATTAGATGCAATGATGAATTTTCACCAATTAAAACTGTGTGCAGTGTGGATAATAGTATATTAAGTTCAAGTAGTAATTGCGAGGCATCTATAATAGAAAAGTTGCAAAAACTTTTCTATTGCGATGAAATAGGTAAAAATTTTGGCCATTATTAGTTAGGTCATTCTGGAATAAATAGAGAGCATGAGGCTCCTGGATATGTATCCAGGAGCCTCATACTCTCAAATTATAGATTTTATATTGACTGGTACACACTGCATGCAGTCTACTATAGTGGTGCTGGTTGGTAGAAGAGGCAATATTAATAGTGACAAACTTTTAAAAAAAATTGATAAGTTATCAAGTCTGCAAGTAAAGCAAGTAATTTTGTCGACCTTGCCATACAGCACTGCTATGAGCCACAAGGAAAATCACTTAAGATACAAATTAAATATGAAGCTACGTACCATGGTATCATATTCCAAAAAAAATTAATTGTTCGATTGGAACATAATTTTCAAAATAATAGTTTGTTGACATTAGATAGATATTTTCTATCAAATTTTTTACAACGAAAGGTAGCTCTGTTGCTATCTAATTTTTTAATTTTTCAAGCCAAATTATTGGCAAGTACAACTGCTTTAATTGAGCAGGATAGTTTTGACACTTCACATTTGGAAAATGAAATTCCTAAAAACTAGTTTATAGGACAACAGATAATAAATCTGGCCAGTTGAGAATAATCTTAGTAAAAATATTGTTTTTATAAACCTGGTGCACCATAATGTTAGGTTTAATAAATGGTAAAGATTTAGAGTTAAAGCTGTACATTAATGCAAATTCTATTAATATTTTTTGTGCTACAGAGCACTGGTTACAAGATCATGAAATCACATTGTTGAACTTCGTAAATCACCAGGTTGCTAGCTCGTTCAATAGAAAACATTCTAAACGTGGAGGCTCTTTAATATTAATTAATAAAAACTTAAAATTTTAAGAACGTTAAGACTTAGTAGCCCTCTCCATTGCGCGAGTTATTGAGATTGCCAGTATTGAGTTTGAGCATTTCATCTTGTTAAGCGTATACAGTCCCCCTGATGCTTCTTACATTAAATTTGAAGAAAAGCTTGAAGAAGCACTGTTCAAATGCCAATGTTCTAAGAAATCTATAATAGTTTGTGGAGAAATAAAATGAAAAAAATATTTAAATCCTTTAATCTGCATAGTACATTCTTAGAACCCACTCATATTACAGCCACCAGTGCAAAATGTATTGATAATATTTTTACTGATATTAAACCTATAGATAAAGGTATTGTGGATCCTGTAGAGTCAGATCATCGTGGCCAATGGATAAAGTTTCCTAAAAGTAGTAACAAAATCTGCAAAAAACAAATTAAATATGTACCAATTAACCAAAGTCGTTTGAATAATTTTAAAGAAAATGTATTAAAGAGATTACCATATCTACCTAACTTCGCTTGTGTAGACCAGTCATATAAACACTTTTTTAATTTGATTAATGATGAGTTTGGCAAAGTTTTTACCTCAAAAACACTACAGATTGGTGGTCGTCCTGTTTTCATGACTGGGCAACAACAGGTATCTTTAAAAGTAGAAATAAATTATTTGAATTATATTCAGAAAAATCATATAATTTTAGGCAAACCTTTCAGGAATATGTTAAAAATTATACAAAGATATTTAAACAAACGATCAACAAACAATCTTGCTAAGTCAAACTTCATTAAAAATAAAATTTCTAATTCTGTGAATAAAATAAAAATGACTTGGAACATCATTAACTCATAATGCGGTAGATCTTTGGTGACTGAAAGGGATTTCCACTTAAAAGTAAATGGTTGCCATGTTACAAGGGACCTGGAAGTGGCGACGGAGCTTGAACATTTTTTCAAAAATGTACCTATATTGACAACAAAATCTCTCCAAGCGTCTTCCAGTTCCGCTGAACATTTATTAGAAGAATCTGTTCTTTGTTGCAGCATTTGTATTCACAGATATTTTCGCTATAGACATTGTAAAGACATTTAAATGTATCAAAATTAAGAAAACCGCGGACCTTAGGGGATTATCGGTCAAAACTGCATCATGAGGTCATTGCGCCCAATCTAGCAACATACATACAATGCATAATTGAGGTCATTGCGCCCAATCTAGCAACTGTGTTTAATGACTGTGTTTCTAGTGGTACATTTCCTGATTTAATGAAACACAGCAAAGTCATTCCCTTGTTCAAGGCTGGCAGCGCTACAGACTCGTCTAATTTACGACCAGTGTCGGTGCTGCCAACTTTGAGCAAAGTATTTGAAAAAATAATCTTGAATAAAATGCTATCCCATTTTAATAGTTATAAAATATTTCATGCGAATCAGTTTGGGTTTACGAAAAGGCGCTCAACTTCCGATGCTGGTGTTGAGTTATTAAAATGTATTCATGAAGCCTGGGAAGACAAGCACGAAGCATTAAGTATATTTTGCGATCTATCAAAGGATTTTGATTGCGTTCAACATGAAACGCTGTGCAAAAAATTACACCACTATGGAATAAGAGGTAAAGCTCTCGACCTTCTGTTTTCATATTTGAACAATAGAATACAGAGGATCGATATTAATGGTACATGTTCTGTAGGATCCATGGTTACAATGGGTGTGCCGCAAGGCTCGATACTTGGACCATTCTTGTTCCTCATTTATATTAATGATTTACAATTTTATGTAGGGGACAGGAACAGGATTGTTTTGTTTACAGATGATACCACATTGATTTTTAAAATTAAAAGTCAATTAGATAACTATGACAATGTAAACAATGCAATTGCAAGAGTCGTTTATTGGTTCAGCTCAAATAATCTTTGCCTTAATGAAAATAAAACTAAATGTATAAAATTTACTCTACCAAATGTAAAAAAATTGCGGCCAATGTTTAACTGAATGGACAAGTGTTAGAGTTTGTAGAATCAACTGTGTTCCTCGGTATAACTATTGATGCCAATTTGCAGTGGAGCCCACACATAGAAAAGACAGCCTCTAGGTTAAGTTCGGCTGCATACGCTGTGAGAAAGATCTCTGACAGATGTGGAGACGGCTAGAATGGTTTACTTCAGCTATTTTCATAGTATTATGTCTTACGGTACTCTCCATTGGGGGAGTGCTGCTGAATTAAAAAATATTTTTGTTCTACAAAAGCGGGCTGTACGCGCTATTTAAAATTTGTGTCCAAGAGTTTCTCTCCGAGAAAAATTCAAAGCAGTAAATATTCTAACCGTACCATCACAATACATTTTTGCCAATCTTATGTATGTCCAGAAAAATCTATTACAATTTTCTAAACTCTGTGATAAACATAATATAAACACTAGAAATAAAAATAATCTTTCAGTCCACCACAGTCGACTACATAAGATTGGCGATTCTTTCCAGGGTAACTGTATACGCTTTTACAACAAGCTTCCCTGTGACCTAAGAAATTTACCATTAAATGAATTTAAAAAGTTAATTAAAAACAAGCTTTGTGAAAAAGGTTATTACTCCGTTAAAGACTATTTGCAGGACAGGGACGCCTGGAAATGATTGACTGATTTGTTTCTTGTCGGTTCTTCTCAGGTGGGCCGCGTTCCGAACCGGTGGTCACTTTCAATATTTTAAATAGTGTATGACATTTTGTAAGCGCTGTTAAAATGGTCTATGCTTAATAAAGATATTTTCATTTTTTTATTTATATCTATTCTTTCATTATCAGAAAGGCAAATTATATCCGAGTGCAATAAGCTACTTTCTATATGGGGAGCAATTCCTGTGGGTACAAGATAACAACTGTTCACGGAGGGTGCAGCAGACGACATTAGCTAATTTAGTATAAAAATACACTTAAAACTCAAACTTGTTTTCTAAATAAGGGCTCGTCTACAGATTTCACCCTCTCCTAACGAATGACTTCAGGTCAAACAATTAGTCAAGAGAATGACATAACAGTGCATGAACGGAAAATATATTATCTTTATTGAAGACAGTTATTTAATAAATCAAAAAAAGATCTTACGAACTGTGAGAGTTGTGAAGTGTATCCGACGCCGTCAGTTGCCATAGTGAACTTCGTAAGTGGCATTTGATTTAGGGAACGACATTCAGTTATATGAGGCTCCCTCAAAACTTTTACTCTGTGTTCCACGAGTTCTACACCGGCTGTCATTTCGGCGAGCAAAGAGGGGACGTTAAGACGAGCGTGCATTTCAAAACCGTACTAGTTTGAAACTATGTAATTTCAAACTTCATCCTCTTTGTCAGTTATACCCTTTTTTGTACGACTGGGTACTCTCACGGGTGTCGTTTGCTGGAATAAAAACCACTAAAAAGGACTTAATATAACTTTATATTTAAACGATAAGATTCGTACCTAGTTTTAACTAGATTGATTGTGTGAAGTTTTTCTTATTCCACAATATTTTAATAAGTTGAATGAAGTTTGAATTGATAGTAGATTCATACTAATTTTAATAAAAAATTAACCGCAATGCCTAGATGTTTTCTAAACTGACTTAGTGAATGTAACAGTATGCGTTGGGGGAAACCATGATAATATTTTATCTTTACAATACCTGCTGCACTCAGACAAAGATATCGAAGGCTCGTCTGTATGCATGTGTATGTTTGTGGACAAGTTTTATAGGTCAACTGATGAAGCAATACCATTCTGCCTGGGGTAGCCACTCCTCACTACTATCCTTAAGCTTGCTGACACCTGATACCTGCATCATCATGATAAGGCGTACCACTAAGTGGTGTGGTGAAGCACCGCCCGCGTCGCGATTTATAGTGACGACGCACCAACCCTTTTCTCTCGGCGTGGAGAAACAAGTTAACTGTCCTGGTCTTCTATCTACATAAGACGCATAGTGGACTCACTGCGTACCCCTGAACTTTCTTCAATTGTGTCTTTAGTACCATTCTTCAATTTTATTATTAACTAGTTGACGCCCGCGACTTCGCCCGCGTTGAGAAGTTTACCCGTTCCGCTTTCCCACAGGAACTTGTTCCCGGGATAAAAAGTAGCCTATGTGTTATTCTGATGTATAAGCTATATTATTGTAAAGTTTAATTTAAATCTATTCTGCAGTTTTTACGTGAAAAAGTAAGAAACATCCACACAAACTTTCGCATTTATACTCGTAATATTATTAAGATAATTAGATGTTGTTTTTGAAAACATCAGTGCAAATTGTTACCGGCCTTTTCGTATAATTTATCTCCTAAAATTCCTTAAGAACTATGTGGTCGCCCATGCATAACACGCTGATCTCCAGTCTACGTCACACTGGGACCAAATAACTTTGGCCTTATGGTTTTGAAAATTTCACTATCAAAAGTACATCCCCTTCGGGGATAAGGCGTGATGGATATTTATTTATTTATTTAAGAACAAGACAGTTAAAAATAATTTTAAATTTCCTTAACACAAGACACATATTGAATATACGTAATAGGTACATGTTGAAAATAAATATATAAATAAATATCCATCACGCCTTATCCCCGAAGGGGTGGCAGAGGCATATTATATGCCCACTTTTCACCGTGTGGATTCCTGTCCCACGTAATAGGTGGTGAGCCCATTGCCGTGTTGAAATAGACAGACGCAGGTTGTGGCTACCTGCTGCTGAACTTTTTCAAGCCGCCCATAAGGCCTTCAACCAGGCTTAACGACTGCCATTTTACTGGCAACCGGGACCAACGACTTAACGTGCCTTCCGAAGCACGGAAACGCTCGCAAATGTAGATGCCACAAAGTGGTCACCCATCCGAGGACCAGCCATAGCGAAAGTTGCGTAACTCAGTGATCGTTTACAGAACACTGAGACCGCGGGGCCACGAGCGCTTCTAATTCAATTAAGATCTATACAAAATATGTACATTTTCACCAACAAGAACTTCTATATTTCAACTTTAGCACCATAAATAAAACCTAATTTGCAAGCAGTATTTTACTATTCTTTGGGCGATCCTTCTACAGAAATGAAATATAGTACCTTTAGGCTAAAATCTCTATACAATGTTTCCCTTTTAACCCAAGTTTCGTAGCGAGGTGAATTTCATTCAGTGGAGTCGAAGGCCTTTTACTTAACCAAGAAACACTTCACATTAAGAGGTATCCAGAAAAGACATTTTATAAGATTAATGAAAAGACTGTTTGTTAAAGAGAAAATAAAAAAGTCATATTTCAAGCGTCTTGTGCTTAAAGAAATATAGCGGGTTATAAAGGTAAAGATGTCTTTAGACTTGAAACTTCTACATTTTATATATTTTGAAAGGATTTTAATGAGTGAATGAGAAATAAAATGGCAAAGGATTAGATGTACAGCCAGCAGCAATAATATGATGAAGTTCAATGAAATTAAAATGACAAATCTCAAATCTTAATTTATTATATAGAAGCTAACTCAAAGGCCATAAGGAATGGTTTAGAACGAACAAAGCACACGACGGCCATCATTAGAAATTAACTCTACCTAATTATGATACGGTTGAACTTTCTTAGTTAGATGAACCGAGTATTTAAAATAATGATAAAGATATGGAAAATAAGGGAAAAAAGATTACTAGAGATTGAACTGCAGATTCTACTACGAATTTTAATCAAAATTGTGTTGTCTTTTATTTATATGGCTGAGATGTGTCCGTGGTACTTGAATTAAATAAGCAGCTGTATATCACGAAGTGGATAATGATGTAGAAAATGTGTGGAAGGACCATGTCAAAATTACCAATTCATTATCCGTTTACTTGACATTATAACTGGCTTCAGGCTCTTTGCTGGTACTACTGCGTCAAGTCAATATATTTTGTATTGGTTATTGTAATTTAAAGTGAGTATATAGAGAGAGTATACTTAATTACAGCAATATAATTTCTTACATACGTCGATAAAGAAGTTTCACTTTTAATAAAGAAGTTACACTTCAAAACAACATAGCGCTTAACCGAAATAAACGTGGTGAATTATTTTTTACATTTATGAAATTTTTCTCAACATCGATAAAAAAGTTTCACTTCAAAAATTTATAAACCTGCGCCTGTTCAACACATCACGGCAATGAGCTCACCACCTGTTATTTCGGACAAAATTGCTTACGATGAACGTATATCTACCTCTACCACCCCTTCGAGGATAAAGGCGTGAATGATAAGTAATAAACAGGTTTATGTTTGTCTCTAACAAATGAGAGCTTTCAGACTAGACAGTTGTTCTGTGGCTTTGACCTTTTTAGCGTGCATGCATCAGTTTCCATTTTTAACAAGGCAGTAACAAGAATCAAGGAGTCCCTTTGTATATTCGGTCCTTGTGACTCGAGTACTATACAAGAAAGAGCATAGGAAATATATTATTTGTGTTCGTTTAGATCTTTGTGGACGGTCATGGTAAAATGTTAGCGTAAGGTCACAAAAGGGTATATATGTATGCACAAATAAATCTAGAAATATTTGTCAAAGCAAAGATTGTTAATTTTTTATAATATACTTGCTCTTAGTGATTTCAACTAAGTATATTATAATCTAGTTTTTATTAATAAAGATCGTCTATTACAGTTATACATACATATTGTTATGCCTTTATCCCCGAAGGGGTTGGTAGAGGCATATTAAACGCCCACATTTCACCGTATGCATTTTTGTACCACGTAACAGGTGGTGAGCCCAATGCCGTGTTGAAAAGGACAGGCTGCGGCGACCTGCTGTTAAAATTTTTAAGCCATCCATAAAGCCTTCAACTTGGCTTAACGACTGCCATTTTATTGGCAACCGGGACCAACGGCTTAACGTGGCTTCCGAAGCACGGAAGTGGGGTGGGTCTAAAGGACTGAATAAATTTAATAAAATGTGTTTGTTTTAGATGTTAAATTTGGAAGAAATTTTGAACCTGTTGCATTTTTAGTGAGGTGGTAATAAAAAGGCTAAAAGGTCTTATGTGCTAGACACTAATTAGCACGACCAATTAAAGTCCTGGTAGTTTCTGACAGTTTTTTCAATAAATAATCTGTCCTCTCTGAATACCCCGTCAGGAAATTAGTTAATTTTAAATTAAGTTAAACACAGATTTTAATAATGTATTGCTGTAAGTAAACTCCTGCAAATTATAATGTTTAAGTTTATTGTTTGAACCACAAAATGTAAGCTAAATATTGTACGCATCTTGAACTAAAACACTTGTACTGTTCCACTTATTTACAGCAATATACATAATAATATAAATAAGTGGAACAGTACAAGTGTTTTAGTTCAAGATGTGTAGCAAGTTCCACCAAGTGCCATCAATCACCAGTGTAAACAGTCTAAATATTGTACGGTTTAAAAGTAATTTGTCATTTGATTTTGCCACCATTAATCACCTAATGGATGCCTTTGCTTTACATAATGAATGATTTCAGCAACATTGGGCGTATATTAAAAATAAATAAAAATGAATTGAAAATTTGCTTTTGCGATCGCCCATTTATTGAGGAAGGTTTTAAAATACGGAGCAGTAATCGTATCAACAAGTCGGACAAACTTTTATACATTTTTGTAAAAGTAATAAGCGATGGGATTAAATGACGGGGATTAGAAAGTCACGAGCAAAGCCGCAGGGGTCAGCTAGTATTAAATAAAATTAAGATTAGTCAAAAATTTCATCGGTCTATAAAGTTGTTTCCCTGTTTGCCTCGTTGGCGTAAGTGGTAATGTATGCGACTGCTGAGGTCCCAGGGTCGGTTCCGGGATTGTAACCAATATTTGTGTGATCTGCAAATATTTATTTTGGAGTTCGGTTCTTTTATTATTATGTATAATTAATGAATGAGCGAGGAACGATTGACGAAGAAGAAATATTATATACAAGAGGGTATATATACTATACTATACTATATTATATACTAGAGGGTAGAAGGAGTTAGGGTAGACCGAGACTTACATATGAAGACCACGTGAGCAGATTGCTCAAAAACGGAAAAGTCAAGTTAAGTCAAAGTACCCGGATAGCCCGACGTGCATATATGAAGCGATTGATAAATCTGCAAGAAGCGAAAGAAGTATGCATGGATCGCGAAGCCTGGCGATCTGTCCTCTCTAACTTACCCATCAGGGATATAGCGTGAAGATACTTATTTAGTTATAATTATGAATGAATTAGTTGTCTTACCTATTTTAACCTTCTTTAGACTAAATGGCAGTTTGTACAAAAATGTCCTACACTATTTCTATTTTTTATGTTTTCCTTGTTCTATCTACTTTTTGTCACTTTAAAGTCGGTTAATAAATTGATTAAGTATTAAATAAATAAATAAATATCCATCACGCCTTATCCCCGAAGGGGTGGCAGAGGCATATTATATGCCCACTTTTCACCGTGTGGATTCCTGTCCCACGTAATAGGTGGTGAGCCCATTGCCGTGTTGAAATAGACAGACGCAGGTTGTGGCTACCTGCTGTTGAAATTTTTAAGCCGCCCATAAGGCCTTCAACCAGGCTTAACGACTGTCATTTTACTGGCAACAGGGACCAACAGCTTAACGTGCCTTCCGAAGCACGGAAACGCTCGCAAATGTAAATGCCACAAAGTGGTCACCCATCCGAGTACCAGCCATAGTGAAAGTTGCGTAACTCAGTGATCGTTAACAGAACACTGAGACCGCGGGGCCACGAGCGCTTCGATTAAGTATTACATCAACAAAATATTGGTATTTATATAGATTTTACCTATGCTAACAAGGTGTGCCATGTGATTAAATACAGATGTGGTCACAGAAGATAATATCGCCAGACTTTGCAATCCATGCATACTTTTCTCGCTTCCAGCAGATTTATTAATCGTTGTATACATTCACGTCAAGAGTTTAAATCTACTAAGGGCAACCCCTCTTACAAGCAAACATTCACGGGGCCGAGTCTGCTATTTTAAGCGTGTAGAAATAGAATCTAAATTTCCGCTCAATAGAAAGCCACCGGTACAATTTAACAGTTTTTCGTAGTCTACTATCACAATCGTACTCCAATAGGCTTCTATCCTATCGATCGGCTTATAGAATTATATTAACACGTACCGCGCCAGTGGCCGCTAGTCAGTTGCATTTTTGAAAGTCTACAAACTTTTTGACAGCTAAAAACAGCGATTCTGGTTCTATTCTACGGCTTGTGAATAGTAGACTCGGCCCCCTGGTTAGTTGTTTGTTTTTATTCTATTGAAGCATGAATGTTTTCCTAAAATGTGTCCAGAGCAATTACAATAAAACTCAGAGAATAGACTCCGACTTATATGAAAAACTCATTTCTAAACAATATTACAACTCTCCATAACCACTGCAACGTTCGCTCAACGTTCGCGCTGCCAAAGCAGCCCATTTTTCGTAATTAACCTATGAACTAATTAACTAAAATCGTGATATCTTGGAAGATGATAATGATATGATGATGAAGATAAAACTTATAGCTATAATAATTTTGAATTTTAATCATAATGAACTGATATATTGGTATAAACACGAAAAGTAGGTTAAAAAATAATTAAATGTTATTTTTCAGAAATTTGTCACTTACACGAAAAACACTATTATTTTTTTTCACATAATCAAATTCCTGGAATTATAACGATTAAAACGATATGTGACACTAATAACTTATAATTATTCTAACTAAAACTCAACTTAATATAAACAAAAGAATAAATCACAAAAACATAATAAATGGCGGAAAAATGGCCGTCGTCAATGTTTATATCGTGTTTACTTTTAATATTGTGAATAATCTCAAACACTGTTATTTTCGGCTTTCATTACGTCTTAAGAGGCTATAAAATATCATACCATATGAAGTTTTCAATGTGGCGGTATAATTTGATGTAGGATCATGGCAGTTCTATGTCTGAGTCGGTCCGGTCATTCCTTCCGGTACATTGTCTTATCCGGACTACTACGCCGGTCATCAATCATACCCGGGCAGAAAGCGACGGCACACGCTCCCACCGATATTTTCGAGTGTTAAAAAATATTTCTCTATTATTGTGAACAATTTTATACTCTATGTGTTTATGAATAGAGTATTCTATTGGATAATGTGCGTTATCATTATTTCGCTAAAGTGAATTTGTAATATATAAGTTATACTTTGTTGGGATATGGGTATGGTGCTATTGGTAATTCTAAGGGCTTAGTCAGAAAATGTCCAATTCTTGAAATGCCTAACAGCATAAAATAGAAATCAGCTGAATTTATTCTAAACTAGTTAACGCCCGCGGCTTCTCCGGATGTTTTCACGTTCCCGTTTCCCACAGAACTTATTCCCGGGTTAAAAGTAGCCTATGTGTTATTCTGATGTATAAGCTATATTATTGTAAAGTTTCCTTAAAATAAGTAGTTTTTACGTGAAAGAGTAACAAACATCCATTCTTACAAACTTTCGCATTTATAATATTAATAGGATATAAATATGAATAAATTTTTAATAAAGTGTAAAAAGACAATTCGATTCGATACGGGGATTGAACCCGTAACCTTTGCCTAACCAGGGCAATGTTCTAGCCACTGAACTACCCGAACCGTACTGAATCAAGGTAAAATTCTTCACCATCTTTTAATCGTCATTTTAAGACTATGACCTTTGACTTTATTTTTTCACTTTATTAAAAATGTATAAGAAATTTAGCATAATAATTGCTATAAAAAATTATCTTTAAATTTCAAGTGGACAAATTTATCAGTTTTAAGATAGACTTAAACTAGCGTCATCTGGGCCTCAAGTCTACTAATTTACGTTAAAGAACAAGCCATGGTCATTCCATCGCCACTCAATTGACATGCCATTGACATTGAGTAAAAATCGGTAATCTACTAACGCAAACACACGGTGTCAGCAAAATGTCAATGGAGTGGCAATGGAATGACAATGCCTCATCAGTGGCGCCGTTAACCACATTGCCATTTTTTTAAAATCATATACCCAGTTTTCTTATAATATCAATATTCATTACGTTTCCTATAATTTTGATTCGAATAATTGTTCATTTTATAAAGACTTATGATATTTCATAATTTAAGTATATACATACATACATACATATCATCACGCCTGTCTCCCATCGGGGTAGGCAGAGACTATGGCTTTCCACTTGCTACGATTCTGGCATACAACTTTCGCTTCGTCAACTTTCATAATTGTTTTCATACACGCTCGCCGATTAAGGGTACTTTTGACCTGGCCTTTTGTCGACCTGGCCTTTTGTCAAAAGATCTTCAATTTGATCGGTATATGTACGTCGAGGTCGACCCTTACCAGTTTGCCCATTTACTCTCACCGCATAAATTTTCTTCGTCAGTCTATTTTCATCCATCCTCTCCACGTGTCCAAACCATCTAAGCATCCCTTTTTCTATCTTAGTCACTACGTCTTCTGTCATACGCAATGTTCCTTTATCACGCTGTTCCTTTCTTTATCTATCAATTTCACTCCAGCTATACTTCTCAGACTCCTCATTTCTACTGCATTAATTTTACTCCTATGCTTCTTCTGCCATACCCAACTTGCCACATGTTAGTGTAGGGACAAGCACTCCTCTATGAACAGCCTGTCTTGCCTTTTTAGACACGTTCTGGGTGCCCATAAAGGTGTACATTGCTCCATTCACTTGATTGCCAGCCAAAACCCTTCTTTCAATGTCATCATCACACTTTCCATCTCTCGCAAATTTTGAGCCTAGGTATATAAATTCTTTCACTTGTTCCACTCTTTTTCCTTCCACAAAAATCAAGCAATCTGTCATGTTTTTCTCTCTTTCAAAGTATTTAAATGAGTATTATTTTTTGTGAGTATTATTATTATAATTTATTTTTATTATTTAGTATTATTATTATAATTTTCCATCTCTCGCAAATTTTGAGCCTAGGTATATAAATTCTTTCACTTGTTCCACTCTTTTTCCTTCCACAAAAATCAAGCAATCTGTCATGTTTTTCTCTCTTTCAAAGTATATAAATGAGTATTATTTTTTGTAAGTATTATTATTATAATTTATTTTTATTATTTAGTATTATTATTATTATAATTTTCCATCTCTCGCAAATTTTGAGCATAGGTATATAAATTCTTTCACTTGTTCTACTCTTTTTCCTTCCACAAAAATCAAGCAATCTGTCATGTTTTTCTCTCTTTCAAAGTATATAAATGAGTATTATTTTTTATGAGTATTACTATTATAATTTAAGTATATAAACGAGGCAATCAACACAAATTAAGCATAATTAAACTAAAAAATTAATGATATCTTAGGCTGTTTCTGCGTGCCTGTGCTACATGAAAAAAAAAGTTAAGAGTATATTATATTGACATTAGAGCCAAAAAAAATTCAGGTCTTCGGCGCGGTAATGCAAACAATTTATTCATAATATAATATATTAATAGTTCATAATAAAGTTACAACTTAACAAGAAATAGTCGTTAAGGCGCAAAATGTTCCATTTTCGTAAGTACTCGTACTTTAACATTACGCAGTATTAAGAAACAGAAACCTTTTCTGCACATCTCATCGTTTAATTTTAATCTTGATAATACAAAGATTCTTACTTTTGTCAGAAAAATGACAATTGTGGACCTGGCCTTGAGATGTTCTCTATCCATGGAAGAATTTTGTGAAGTGTTTAGTTTGAGAGTAGTAGCTATTCATTATAATAAACTCGTTCAAAGTATTGGGTGGGTACATTTCGACCCTCCATAACTCTAGTAGAATCGACTGTACGCAAGTGGAAACTGAGAACTCAATGAAGCAAATATTTCTTAAGTTGTCCTTAATATATGCCTAGCAATAGCTTTGAAAAGTTTAAGGAGAGACTTACTTATTTTACTGGGACTAGGCTATACTAGTTATTTAATTGTCTTTTATCGACAGTTTTATAAACTAAACAAATCCAAATTAGGTACCCAGAAACAAAAATCTAAGCTGCCGGCAACAGGTATTAAACTTTTAAATCTTCACATTGATATTTATGTTGAGGTGAAGTTTTATCAACATTTTTAGGGCACAATCCACCGGCTAGTGCTGTACCTACTGACTTGTGGATGAGGCAGGCAACTCGAAACAAGCATGTGATAACTGAAAACCAGTGGCCATTAAAAGATGTCTTACTAACAAACCAAAATTCTTTGACCTGTCCAATATAAAGCATATCTGGTACTACATAGTTCAAGCTGTATTATTACTTCTGCTGAACCAATTTAAATGAAACAAAGCACAGTATTTATCCTGGAAAAATTTCTAATAGTAGAGTTGTGATCTGGAGTTTGCTCCAACTCAGAACAAATGAACAAACAGGCACGAAGAAAAATAATTACAGTTTCAGATTCAGAATCCCAGAAGGAGTTGATTACAATTAATTATTTTTATATATTTGGAATGTAGTCACAGCTATTTATACAATTTTATAATAGTATAGATTATTACTAATTAATACTTAGGCATAGATATTGAATTGATATTGTTTAATAAATTATTGTATTTTCCTTTCAGAGACAAAGAGCCAGGATAGTATTGCTTTCAGATTTACACCCAAACTAATAAGAAAACAGGCAATTTTTTTTATTAGTTTGGTTTTTCATCATTGACTGATGCATTCAGCGTCGCCTCCTCGAAGCGCTAGTGCTTTTCTCATCTACCCGCACTTGGTCGTCACAATTTTGATTATGTGTTCTAAAACATCGAGGAGGCGACGCTGAATGCATCAGTCAACCCGTGACCATGGCTGGTGTAATCCGGTCGAAACGTCGGAAGGTATTAGAGGTAAGGGTATTATCTGGTTTTAGTCAATAGGAGTTGGGCATAGCATTCATATAACTCATGAATGGTTTCACAAGTTACAAAAATGCTTTGTTCACATGTCTCACAACATAGCCCTGCACTGGTTTTTGACCCATTAGAGTTTGGAGACCCCGCTGCATAAAATAACCGGAATATATCCGACATAAGCTGAAATACAAAGAGAAGTGTAAAGTGAAGTTGTAACTTGTACCTAAAACAAAAATGAAATTCCATAACTTAAATTGTAATCATAGAATATTTAATCTGCGAATTTTTTTTACTCAGTCTCCCTACTTTGAGAAACGTCTTACTATTTACAACTATCTCCCTTCGGGAATTAGGTACTGAAACATTATTTTCTCGCATTTTCGTCGACTATCTTCGTCTAACATTAACAAGTGTAATTGTTGTAACACTACCTAAAATATTTTTCGTTTTTAACTAATTATTAACTAAATATGAGATAAATAAACTATCAACTACTCGTAAAATAGCAGTGTCTGCTTGATGGTGGTTCAATGGCGGCATAATGACAAATAATCACACTGAAGTCATCGTGAGGTCATTGAAACTAATGTCAAATAATTAGTAGACTACCGTTTGCCAAACTATTGGAAATACACCGAGACGTCATTGATTAGTAGAATACAGATTTGTATAAGTGGCAGGTTAATGACAAGTCAGCGAGAAGTCATTGGTCTTAAATAGTTAGCGGACTACGAAAAGTGCAAAACTGTGCCTTTGTCAGGCCATCGACACTCTATTGATACATTATTGAAATAGTAGACTTCGGGCCCTGGTTTAACGCACCAAACGCGTTACCAATATTAACAGCATCGAGACCAACTCGAAAATGACGACTCTTACCGTTTTAAAGCGAATTTTATCAATATTATAATTGAAAGCTTCAGTATCAGGTTTTCAAAATATAATTACACGCACATGTACTTATTACATACAAATACATGTACTTATTTTATCATTTCTCTCCAGTCCATGTAGTATTACATATTTTAATTTTTTAGCTAACTTGCCTATGAGCAAGATACAGGAAAATTTAACCATAACTTAGAAGTGGATGACGAAGCATAAAATTTACGAAAAGAATTAAACAAAAAAGGGAAGAGAATGTTGAAAAAAGAGAAATAAAATAGTAGAAATAAAAAATTAAGAAGATGGATTTCGTTTACTATCTTTAAAATACATATTTCTTAGTTATAAAAACAAGATACATTAAATAACCGGAAATCATCATTATAACTTTTCTTCCAATTAAATCTTTCCTTTATTTAGCACCCAATAGTTACTACTCTTTCCCATAGGTACCATCACCATCATCATCATCATTCGAGCGTCTGTCCGAGTTGCGTCTCGCGACGCCCGGAGTCCGCTCTTTCCCATAGGTACCACATAATGGTTAAGATTATAACTAGGAAATGTGTGTTGCTATCAACAAGACGGCCTCGTCGGCCTCTACTTTTGCATTGGCAACTTGAAATGGCTTTTGGCTATGAAAAAAAAAAAAACAGTTTATAATGAAACTGTCACTGATACTTCTTCACAAATCCTCAAACAATGAATAATGAAATTCCCAAAGTAAGGACACGAACAAACATTATGAACATAATATTATTGATGGCAGCACTCTAATGTAGTGACAATACCCGAAAAGTACATAGTATGATTGATGCGACAGCCTATAGAGTTAGGAAAATGGCGTAGATATAAATGACCCAAATATATGGCCGTCGCCTATTTTATAAGAACAGCGCTTATAAAATAGGCGACGGCATTATAAATGTGGTTGGAATACGGTGTAGAGAATAACAATTCTTTCTGTCCTCCGTGAGTTGGAACTACACTGTTGACGATTTTAAAGCATCTTTACTTTAAAGCCACTTCATTAATGCTATTATGAACAAAGAGTGTAGAAATTATAATCTGTATAATGAGGAATAGTGATCAATATTTTGATAAATTTTTTTAAAGCAATTATTTGCTAAATTTCTCATCAATTTTTAATAAAGTGGAAAAGGACAACTTGATTCGAGACAGGTCTCTTAAAATGACGATATAAATATGGTGCAGAATTTCAACTTGATTCGATACGGTTCGGGTAGTTCAGGTGGCTAGAACATTGCCCTGGTTAGGCATAGTGATCAATATATTGTTATCATTTACTACTTTTGTACTTAAATTATTTTTTTCCCTTATGCTTACTTCACCATCATCATACAAAAGTAGTTTTTTCATGATTCAATTGTTTTATAGTACAGTAATTTTAAATTAAATTTAAATGATTTATAACATAAGCTAACAGTATAGTCCAGTCATTTTATACATTTGGAAATGCAAATGAACCGAGAAGAGAAAGCCAAATTATAATACAAAATTTCGTATCTCAACGGGGAACCGAGTTATGATGAAAAAACCCAATTTAACCCAAGATGGCGGAAAACCCACCATATGTTTCGCAAACATTTAAAAAAATAACAGAAGCGTTGAGTAATGTTAATATTTTATCAAAACTTATTCTGTCTCGCAAACCACTTCATGTAAATCCATTGCTGGTCGCGTAGGCCTTGAAATCATCACCGAAAAAGACATAAAGACGATACCGCTACCCGAACAATCAAGGAAATTGAAAGGTCGACCCGGGTACCGTAGCGATCGGGTGTACCGTTCCGCTACATTGTCTTATCCGGCCATGCATCATTTTACCCCATTTCATCCGGATAACCAATACGTAGGTGGACTGCTGTTACTTTAATAAAACCAAGATTTCTTTGTATACTTCGGTTACACACATATATAAACATGAGCCGGTAACATGTACAGAAAAAACTCGTTTTAAAATCTATTCAGGTATAGCAAGGATAAATACAGTCACGTCTTATAGCTGTAGGGATGACAGTGGTTTGATAAAATGCACTGAAATGTGGGCATATAATATGTTATATGCCCACATTTCAGTGCATTTTATCAAACGTGTATTTATGGTGTTGAGCCCATTACTGTGTTGTAATGAACAAGCACAGCTTGTGGCGACCTACTGTTGAAAATTTTCAAGTTTCCTATAAGCGACTAATATTAGCGACTGTTATATTATTACCGGAAACCGGGACCAACGGCTTGAGAATCAAAAAATGAAATCATCTGAGATTTATCAACAATTTTTTTTGTTTTTCAATCGCGCCAAATCCCCGAAGGGGTGGCATAGGTATGTTATAAGCTCACTTTTCACCGTGTGTATTCCTGTCTCACGTAATAGGTGGGGAGTCCATTGCCGTGTTGAAATAGACAGACGCAGGTTGTGGCTACCTGCTATTGAAAATTTTCAAGCCGCCCATAAGGCTTTCAACCGGGCTCAACGACTGCCACGTTACTGGTAATCGGGACCAACGACTGAACGTGCATTCCGAAACACGGAAACGCTCGAAAAAGTAAATGCCACAAAGTGTTCACCCATCTGTGACCAGCCACAGCGAAAGTTGCTTAACGCAGTGATCGCTTACAGAACTCTGAGTCCGCGGGTTTACGAGCGATTTTTCTTCTTCATCTTAAGTACTTTTCCAGTTGCTTCCAAGCCCTACCTAGATTTAGAACCTGGTGACCACGTTTATTTGGCTGCTTAGATCATGTATAGTTTGGTTTGGCTCATAAAAAATTCTGAAGTTTAAAGTCAACATAGTAATTATATCGTTGGGACAACTCACGCAACGCCATCTAATTTCAAACTAAGCAGAGCTTGTACAATGGTAACCAGATAACAGATAAACATACTAATATATTTCTAAATACATGCATATTATAGATAAATAACACCCAGACACAGAATAAACCATCGTGCTTATCACACAAACTTTTATCGTGGGTGGGTATAGAACCCGCGTAGCAGTCGGATACACTCCCACCGCAACACAGAGGCAGTCAAAAATGAACACTCATTCCACAAGAGGTTGTTAAAAATAAACATAAGACGTTCTTTAAATACGTATGCATGACACAATCTGTACATGAATTTAAACTGCATGGGAGTGAAAATTGCTCCACATTCTTTATATGTACGACGCACGTGAAGATGGAAATGAGAGGTTTTTGTGAGTCAAAGAGGGAACTTTTGAGGGGTTCAAAGCGTTATGAGGACTCGTTTCAATGTCGTCAAGTGGTGACTGAAGAGGCTGGCAGTTTTTTCTTCAAGTAGAGGGGATTTGGAGTTTTATGCAAAAGGCGAAATGATATTAAATAAGTTGCATTAATTTACAATGGCTTTATATTTTCAAAAGGCTGGTCTAATTCATGACTATTGTTGAAATTTAAAATGTTTTAAGTAAGACTTCCCACGTATGCTAGCGGCACGCTATGATGGCCGTTCATTTCATATTTTCGTCTCTGGAAAATAATATATTTCAAATTGATATTAATAAAAAATACCCTCAAGAAAAGAAGATGAAAACATTTTTTTAAAAAGGTAAGGTAAGGTATTTTTTTTATAAACATCGTTTTTTTTTGCTTTATTGTTATATGTCAAACGGCCATCATAGCGTGCCGCTAGTATAGTAACCGGACGATTTAAAACAGAAAGCATTTATCAGCACACAAATATAAAGTTTTCTATATATAAATAAACCTTATATCCAATTTCATATCCAATATAATACTTTATTATGCGAGATAGTAATAACGAGAATCTATTTCAACCTAATCGAACGACACAGAAAATATCCACTTTGATCTATATAAATCCTGCAGGGTCTTTTCGGGACAAAATTTCATACAATAGGCAGTAGAAACTCGGTCATACTGTATAGTATATATCATAAACATAATCAAGTAGGGGTCCTTAATAAACATATCAAGATTCGAATGGACACACAAGACCTTTAGTGGGGTCACTCTACCCATCCCAGAGATATTATCATGAAAGAAAGTCGGTTGAAGTGGCTCTTTAGGCTGAGGGCACACTGATTATTATTGGCATACAAAAGGCGAAATATATTATTGTAATAAACAGGGTAAAATCGGAATAAGATTTCTTCCGTTGTTCCGAAATGTTACTCACTTGAATTTGCAGACCGTGAAATGTGAGACACCACACTAGCATTACATGCATTAAAAATGAGTGCTTTGCAAGTATGAGGAGTAGTATATTTTTAGAACAGCGCTAGTAACTGTCTAAATACTATAATTTATTCCCAATTGTTTTTAAACTGTATGATACTTTTTCGAGTTGAGAACATCTTTCTGTGAATATTAGGATGCTAACTTTTTGAAGTGAAACTTTATAGACATTGAGAGAAATTGTATAGCTGTTAAAATTCGTCACTTTTTTCGGTTACGTGCCATTTTAAGTCAAACTTCTATATCATAAGTAAAACTTCTTTATCATAAGTAAAACTTCTTTATCGATGTATGAGAGAAATTTTAAAGCTGTAAAAAAATGTCGTAATGAAGTTTAACTTCTTACCTGTGTACTCTGGTACACACACGTATATTTTATTAACAGTATGGAGCTTGGTTTAGGACGGGATTTGAAAAGGTTTAAGTTCCATACTGAACCGAGTCGTCTATTTTCACTGAAATAAGAATTAATATGAAAAAACATAATTCTCGTTGATAAATTGTTTATTTCCATTAATAAAAGTACTGTAAATAGATTCAAAGATAATCCGTTTTATATATTTCCGTTCACCCCAGTTTTACATCAAGTACGACGTTTTTACTTTCCATTCAGCCCAAATAATACCTATTACGAAAATAATTTCGCTTTTCGCAACAATGAACTAACACCCGAAGGGGGATATTATGAAATATGGCCGGTTACATCGGGCCGATACTCGGATTAAGGGGTCCGCGCTAATCTCTAGCTGACTCCGACAAAATTGCTCATATCGCCCGACAATAGCCCCAGTGGTATTCCGCACGCACCTGCTTTATCATCCAAATTGAAAAACTTTTAAAAAAGTATAACCATCAATTCGATTTGTGATAAAAAGTTTTTCATGTAATTACTTTGGTTCGGCGTGAAAATGATTTTAACTTATCTTGATAAAATTTCAGTAAATGTCTAAACTTGTCATCAAGATAATTTTCGTTTTACATAGGTACAAATAAAATCGAGTGTGTTTTAGACTACAACAAGAGTGCAAATTTTAGTTTAAAGAGAATGTGTTTCATCTCACATAAAAGATAACTCTCTCTCTATCTACAATAAATTAACATCCGTTTACCTCGGCGGATGTTAATTTTCGTAATTACTATTCGTAAATAAATAAATAAATTTGGAAAACCCAAAAGTGCACGCCTCACACGCTTTTATAATATTATAAAATAGAATTACAAGCTTACAAACTTTGGTATGAATTATCGCGTAGGGGTTATAAAATAAATAAAGTAAAGATAATAACAATTAAACCCCATCGAATCAGACCGTGAAAATTGAAAGGGTTCTATTCCTAATTATATTGAAGCGTAAGAGAAAAAGAAACACTCGATTAGTAAAGTATTTCGGTCGTTATCGTGTTAACAAGAAAATATCCGTAACATACAGAGAAACGGACGTCCAAGACGGAACTTTTTTAAACAGGTTTTTAACTAGTTTAAAAAACAAAAATGGCTTCAAAAATATCATGAGTGTTAAAAATAGTGTTTTTTCTTGATATGTGTGTGTTTATATTATTTTACAAGTGCAATATGTGATAAATAGAGACATTTTAAGTTTGAAAAATCAGATGTTATGCGCGAAGTGACAGTAGTACCCACCTCAACGCTTCGCTTATGAGGCGTGCAATAAAATAAAAATAAATTTGTAAAACCCATAAGTGCACGCCTCACACGCTTTTATAATATTATAAAAAAAATAGAATTACAAGCTTACAAACTTTGCTATGAATTATCGCGAAGTGACAGTAGTACCCAACTCAACGCTTCGCTTATGAGGCGTGCAAAATCCTTCGTAACGCTCGTAATAATTACAATTACTAGTAATATATATTATTGTATTAAATTTGAGTATGTAATGGATTATTGGATATCAAAACCTTTGAAATTCAAGTCAAATTTTTCAATAAAACAGGGACATTTCGAGGGCAAAAGCCTTTACCAAAGTAGAGGAAAAGAAATGATTTGTGTCGGGATCATAAATTTGTTTATTGCTCATGAATACTTGTGTTCAGTCATAATACCAAATGACTGGTTTAATACGAGGCATATACAAGGTTGGTATTCAGTATTCCATTCACAATATTTGTTTTACCATATTGTACTACTGGACTGCAAGCTATTGATGGACTTTTACAACAATAAACATCAATACGTGTTCTCTCTAAAGTTTAAACAACATAAGCACTTAGTTTAATCGTCTACTCATAATGCTTTTTAGCGTCATTTATCTTTGTACTCGTATATGCGATTGGCTCGCTGAGGTCCAAGTTCGATCTCCGGGTCGGACAAATATTTGTGTGATCTGCAAATGTTTGTTTCGGAGTTTGGTGTTTCCCATGTATAAAATATATGTATGTAGATGTATATTTATATCTCTGTTATTTATCTATCAGTTGTCTGATTCCCATACAACACTTGAATACTTATACAAACCCGACAATTGACGTTGTCCTGCAGTATACCGACTTCAGCGTCCTTTTTTTATTCATTTGTGAATCTAAACCATCCAGGGCGCGACGCAAACGCATAACAAAAAAAATATTTAATTCTGTCCAGCCGTTTAGGAGGAATTTAGTGACATACACACGTACAGTAGAATTAAATAAATTTAAAGATTAGCTTACTTTGTGCTAGATGGTGCTTTGTAAAGCAAAATGTTTAACCATATTTACTATTGCAACATTTATGTAGGTAGAGAACATAATACTGCCGATGTTCCCGATTAATACCCGACAGAACAAAATGTAAGACGCTATTGAATTTATGTCACAAAATTGAGAGAGACATGGCAATAACAACCTAATATAAAAGTCAATTAATCCCCTATTTAAAGAGACAATCGCATTCCACAACGCCCCAGCATCAATTTATATAGCGATTTGGATATCATTATCGTGAGCATGAAAATATCTGAGTTTCTATCCCGGATCGAGAGAGGTCGTAAAATTTTACACTCAACTCTCAATGAACGGTAAAGCGATTCGATAAAACGAAATTCTTAAGGATATTGTGATGTTTATAATATAAACTTTGCCTATAAAGACGCAAGAAGCGACAGCGGTACACAACTCATCGGGTTCAATCTCCATTTTTTTTAAACCACTGAGGTGGTAGACAAGCGTACGGCCCACCTGATGGACAGTGGTCACCGTAGCCTATGGACGTTTACAACACCAGAGGCGCAGCAATCGCGCTGCCGACCCTTTAAAAACCTTCTAAGACCCCTTTTGAAGAACCCCATACTGTAGATGTTCGGGAAAACCAAGGCAGGGAGTTCATTCCACAATCCAAGCGTACGCCAATTAAAGCCTCTCCTTCTTTTGATAAATAAGATTGAAGGGTTTTGTTTTATCAATCACCCTTTATCCCCGAAGGGGTGACAGAGGAATATGAGACGCCTAGTTTTCACCGTGTGTGTTTCTGTCCCATGGAATAGGTGAAATTCAAATTAGAAATTAAAAGGGTCTGTTTGCAATCGTTTAACAGTTTTTTGCAGAAAAAAAAAACTATTTTTCTAAAAATTTTGTCTCTTTGTTCCCGCTAATTGCCGAAAAGGCTGGACCGATTTTAATAGGACTTTTACCGGCATATAACTTATGCGGACTAGCTAAACGAGCACTAAACACGAACAAGGTAAGTGGAACAATGTTTGTTGGATTTGGTACCTTTGTACCTTTGTGTAAAGTAAAGTAGTTTTTAATAAAATTGATGAAGAAACGTTATCAACGATTCCATTTTTGTGGTTACTCCACCATTTATTATAGTGCTACCCAAGTACCATACCACATATTGTATAATAAATTTCATACAATAATGTGTATCAGGGAGCGTTACCCTTTAATAGCACGATTACACGATTTTTACGATTTCTATGGATTATAATAAAGAATAAAGATGAATGTAAGCAGCCGGACCTAAACTTGGCACGTCGTAGGTATTATGTTGACTATCGTTTCTCTAAGGACGCGAGCGAGAGGGAGCGAGCAAGTGCAGTGTGGTATACGTAGATGACCTACTTTAAAAAATATGTGTACCAGAGTACACAGGTAAGAAGTGAAACTTCTTTACGACATTTTTTACAGCTATAAAATTTCTCTCATGCATCGATAAAGAAGTTTCACTTCAAAACAACATGGCGCGTAACCGAAAAACGTAACGATTTTTTTATAGATATAAAATTTCTAATTTTTATTTCCGTCAGGAATACAGCGTAATACAGATAGTTTTTTTTTGTAATATTTCTCTCAAGGTCGATAAAGAAGTTTAACTTCTTATCCCAAACATTTCTTGGTCGGCATCTTGTTGGTATGAAAAAGCATGAATTGTGTTTATATACGACTGAAATTTAAAAGAAATTTTCACGTACCCGCCAGTCGGTAAGACGTTTATATCCGATCGGTTACAACAGCTAAAAATCTTCTATCGAAACGCAGGGGTGTCACCCTCATAAAATTTTACAACAGCCCCATTTGTATCGATTTTACTTCGTTCAAGCTATATTACAATTGCACCTCGGCGTATTGTGATAGATCAATTTGAGAAATTGGATATCAAAGATAATTTGCTCTAGAATTATACACTTTTACAATAGAGCTTCCCGCAGACTTCACCGAGAAAATTGGATACAATACAAGTATTTCGCAACTTCTCTTATTTTTCTTCTGATTAAATTTCCGCAATACAATGTTGGCATCGGTGCGAGTAAATTAGGCCTTTGTTTCTCTGTTACCATAATAATATACCTATATTATACAGTTGGTTAAGGAAAATTCAGTCTTATCATTTTAGGATTTCGACAGTGAAAAAAATCACTGGAATTTTGTTTTTATTTCAGATTAGAGCTTGCCTCAAATATACATCTATTCAGAAAATAAAATTTTAATGTTTGTTTGTAATTTCAAATTAACAGCTTTAAAGTTAATTAATATTAAAGTACACAAATAACAATTTTCAATATTATTCTCTGTCTGTCTGTCTGTGTTTGTTCCGGATAAACTCTGAAACGGCTAAACATACTTGAACAGGAGATAGCTAATGTCATAACTAAATAAATAAAGAGAAATTTAGGGTAAATTTCTCCCTAAACTCTCTCAGAAAAGGGAACTACGCGGGTGAAACCACAGAGCATCCGCTAGTTTTAGATAAAACAAAAATACGTAGCCTTCACTCATTTTTGATCTGTAAATAGTTTGAAGGAAAAATCTTTATTATTAAAGAAAATTATATACCTTTTTATTGCATGTATTCCCACTCTTATAGGAGTTATGAGAGCTATCTTTATCCTCAATCGACTAAAACTTCAGGGCCCCGATTCTCGATCATACGACTTGAAAGCGTAGACGAAAATTTGCTGGTGAAATGTCATTTGTTTCATATTAAGAAACGGCCAAATAAGAGACAAAACACGTTTCACCAGTAAATTTACGTCCACGCTTTTAAGTCGTATGATCGAGAATTGGGCCCCTGGATGGTCGACTACAGAATCGATTAACGGACAAATAGCTTAATCACTATGATAGTGACCATTAGGTGGGCACGTGAGGAGTATTGGCAATTACTATATGTGGTAATCTATACCTTTATAGTCATAATCTTTAAAAGAGAGCTTTAGATCGTAGAGGATTAAAAGGGAAAGGGAGGGACATGTGACAGTAATCGTGTGTACTCAAGACCGTCGTCTTGTACATTTCTATACGGGATATGTTCAACATTACATCCCCGCGGACTCATATTCTGTAAACGATCACTGCGTTAAGCAACTCTCGCTATGGCTGGTCACGGATAGGTGACCACTTTATGGTATTTACATTGGCAAGCGTTTTCATGCTTCGGAGGGAACGTTAAGCTGTTGGTCCCGGTTGCCAGTAACATAGCAGTCATTAAGCCAAGTTGAAGACCTTTTAGGAGGCTTGAAAAATTTTAATAGCAGGTAGCCACAAACTGCGTCTGTCTATTTCGACAGGGCAATGGGCTCACCACCTATTACGTAGTACAGGAATACACATGTTAAAAAGTGGGTGAATGAAGGTATGCAGCGATTAATGAATCTATAGGAAGCGTAAGAAGTAAGCATGGATCGCGATGCCTGGTGATCTGTTTTTTCTGACTACTCCGTAAGGGATACAGCGTGAATATAGTTAATTAATTAAATAATTGCAAAATAATCTTTGTAGCAGTTTAAAGGATCAACGATTATTTTTAGGGTTGCGTACCTCAAAAAAATCAAACATAACCCTTATAGGACCACTTTGTTGTCCGTCCTTCCGTTTCTCAGACTGACCCTCTATCTCGGGAACGCGTCAAGGTCAAAGTGATTTTATTTAAATATTTATTTATTTCGGAGTTTTATTCCTTCTACGAATAATCTTTACTTATTTTGGAGTTTCAAACTCCCTACCTGGGTTTTCCCGAACGTCTGCATTATGGGGTTTTTAGAAGGGGTCTTAGAAGATTTTTAAAGGGTCGGCATCGCGTGTGCTGTACCTCTGGTGTTGTGAATGTCCATAGGCTACGGTGACAACTTTCCATCAGTTGGGCCGTATGCTTGTCCACCACAGTGGTATAAAAAAACACTTTAATTAAAACTACTCAAGTCTACGGTTCCTTGAAGTTGTGAAAAAATCAAACTTCTAAGTTAACTTAAAGTAATCATTACCTTTTATGTCGCAATGAACTTATTTTAGGGGATCCCTCGGTCTACCTGTCTTCGCCCAAGACTACCGGGATCCGTGACCGGGCGCCTGAGTACGGCGGGTGGGCTCCTTGCCGTTCTTACAGAAGCAGGCCATGGAAAGTAGCCAAGCGTGAGACTTACACGCACGCCCTTAACGCTCTCAATAGTGGTATAACACCCACACCCCCCAAAGAAGCGAGACAACACTCGAACCCCCCAAAGAGGCAGGATATCACCCGAACCCCCCCTGAACGAGCCTGCGGTAGCGGACAAAGTCTGTCAGGAGCCCTGGGGCTATCCTTCCGAGGGCTCACCCGCGACTCCTGGCTATAGACAGATGAAGGGAAACGTGTGGTTTTAGTCGGTAGGAGCATAGCATCCACGAGGATGTCCAAACGAAAAAAAAAATGAGGGATCCTCGGTGGGCGATTCCGACTCGCACTTATTCGGTATCTACTTTCACACATACTATATCCGGTATCCGGATTTACTATGTCTGAAAGTAGAGGGTAGAAGGAGTCAAGGTAGACCGAAAGTAGAGGGTATAAGTAAGAAGTGTAAAACTGTAAGAAGTGAAAAAAGTATGCAAGGATCGCAAAGCCTGGTGATCTGCCCTCTCTGTCTACTTGATACTACTGATTCAGTGAGAAGATAGTTTTTTTTTCATACTCTATTTACTCATTTCGGTATTTTACCTCAGATCTGCCCTTATATCTCGACGCTCAAACTCACAAATTTTTCTTCTTTGTGATAGACGATTGGAATAAAATCTAAGACAGGCTATAGACGCCTCAACTCTTTAATAATTAAGTTTAAGCAATTTGATAGAGGATTACACCTTCCAAAATAACGATTATCTGCGTCGAGTACTCAAACCATTACTTTTTAGGGCGAAAAATTTAAACTACGGATCCACCCTCTTTTTAATTTACTCCCTAAAACATTCTACAAATCGCAAAAATCAATAACCCTTACCAACTTCCCGGTACTAAAGCAGCTGTATATAAAGCACATAAATGTACCCTCTTTATAGAACGGCATACATACCCCAGCAAAACCAAAATTAATAATAAAATCCCGAACATACGATAAGGCAAACATCAAAACTCCCAACAATGTTTGTACCGCACAGAACCGTGAAGGGCACGTCTAATGGAGCCGGTCAATTACTTAAGACGGGGGAAACCGGATCATAAATCCGGGCTATCGATCAAAGTTCAGCCGTGTCCGGTCCGGTCAAACATATCCGCATGAAAATATATGTAATGTAAAGCTTCTGCCTCAGTAACAAAAGAATGCAGTAAATTAAAAATACAATATTCTTTTGTTTGACATAGAGGTAACTACATACAATTTTTATTGTTAGTCATTGAATTTAAAATTGATATGAATATCAGTAACCAATAACATGAACCGAGAAAAAAATTTAAACATGAGTTCAGTAAAGTCCCTGTCACACTGTTACTTTTACTACCATTTCGCAGAAACGTCTTTAGGAGTCCATTAAAAAAAATATTTGATATTTAAGCGTTGTAGTAAAAGCTTCTTTTCAAAAATAACTCCATTACTTACTTTTCTCTTTATTAACGCTTAAGGCGACAATGTCGATAAAATTCATTACATATAACTTTAAAATCTAAACATAACTTTATAATAATAATAATAATATGTTTATTTTGCAGACATAAAGCCCAAAAATGTTAGTAGTACAATATAATTATAAAAACTAATGTTAGTAACTTAACGAAAACACAAAACAAAACATTTATGCACCCAAAGACACCCACCCTATGCCCGTCCTTGAGCTCTAAGTGTGGAGTCCAATCCACCGTTTAAGCATCGGACAATCCCACCGATTACACAATACTTTCAGCATGCTGTGGGAACTGGCGCGTGTTCTGCGAAGGATGGAGGCGCTACGCTTCCGAATAATCGCGTAAAAGTCATCCACACGAGCTTCAGCAAACATTCCGGAAGCGCTACAGAACCGAGGAAGCCCCAACAGCACCCTGAAAGCGTTGTTGTACTGGACACGCAGGGCGCTGTATGCCTTCTGTGTATAGCTGACCCACAGACTGCATAACTTATATTATTCATGGCAACACCACCAATGTGACAGCCCACGCCAGAGTTGCTGAGTTCCACGATAAGCTGGTTAATATATAGGTTAAACAAGCGGGGTGAGGTTATCCCTCCTTGCCTCACGCCACACTCCAGTATATATTCTTTAGATAAAGAACCCGCCCATCTAACATTGTTTGTTTGATTTCTGTACCAGAATTGAAGCAAACATATAACCTCACTTGCAACGGAACTCTCACACTGTAGTTTCTCCCACAGACGGTCATAGGATACAAGGTCAAAAGCCCTAGACAGGTCTAAGAAGCAGGCATATATGGGTGTTCTCCTATCTATATAGTACCGGACAGTTTATTTCTTTATTTTTATTTGTTTGTTTTTTTTTTCACTTAATTTGATATTTTTTAATCTCTTTGAATAACTTGGTACATCATGGAGACATCCAGAGAAGACTAAATCCCAACCGGAAGGAAATTTTTTTGATACGAGTAAGACACAGCTAATTTAGTTTCTATAATTTGTGGTTAGTATTAAACTATATCAAATTAAAAAAAAAACATACAACAAGCAAATCGCTTTTTAATGCACAGTGGAACTACCCTCACCCAGTTCGGTGAGTTGCCCTGATATAAATAATACTATAGTTGATTGATTTGTTTTGTAAAAGGTTATTTTTGTTAAATAATGTTTTATACTGTAACTTACACTATTTTACCTGAAGTAAAAGGTAATATGGAAAAGATAGAATAATAACTAAACTATCTTCACGCTTAATCCCTGACCAAGTAGTCAGAGAGTACAGATTGCCAGATTTCGCGATCCATGCATAATTCTTTCGCTTTCTGCAAATTCATCAATCGCTTTCCACATAAACGTCTGGGTATCAGAGTACTTTTGACCGTTCCGTAATTGAATAATCTGCTCACGTGGTCCTCATATGTAAGTCTCGGTCTACAATGACTCCTTCTACCCTCTACTTTAGCACAGAGTATATTTTTCGTCAATCGGTTCTCTCTCATTCTTTTTTAAATACACAGATAACCTTTTTAAAATTTTTTTTTAAAATTATTAGAAATCAGTTTCAAATAAAGTATCATAAATATTACATTAGGCAACTTGAACTATGATATTATTTATTGATTGTTTCAGTTGAATTACAAAAGTATGTTTTGAATTGACAAAGTATATTATAGATAGACAGATAAATGAAAGGATATTAATCGGAAAAATTCCAGAAATTTATTCAGTAAATTTCCATCGTACTCTCTTCGGCTCGTCGACGCCTTAACCGCTTCAATGGGTCGAGTCCGAACTATGTCAAAAATGTGCCCCAAGACATTAGGTACTGCAGCGGAACTTCGTGTTGGGCCAGAAGATAGACCGCATTATAGATTCTATAGTAATGAAGAATGTTCGGGTATTATATACATTTACTTAACAGAGCATTGGGATAAAATGGCTGATTGAACTTGAATGTGAAATTGGATTTAGAATAATAAACACAAATCCATATTTTACTACTATAATATAAATGTGAAATTGTGTTGGTTTGTTCTTCTTTCACATCGGTAAGAAATGGATTGACATAACTTCTTTGTTTATGAAGTTTTATATTAACAGAGTGCCATGGACCAGAAAAGCATCTAAAAAAATTCATGCACGATCTTCCCGTAGAGTTGTAGCGATGAATTGAACATGTGGATTTATAAAAAACTAATTATTTAAAAAGAGTACGAGTTGCATATTCAGGTCTCACATAAAGTATTAGCTACGAGTATTACTGGGACCTCTTGGGTGACACTGCCAAAGGTGAGTCATAAAATTTATTAACATGAGCCTATACAAGAAAGTTATGTAATTATTGTGATCGCTTCACTGAGCTACTTTCCACCACATTTGATGGGGAGGAGGATGGGGAGGAGAGGGTAACCAAGACTTATTTTTCTGACATTCACACCGCACACTCTCTTTAGGAGTTTCAGTCAGGCTTCAAGATCACCATAGCTTACTATACGGACACACAAAAATACTAACATGTAAATAAATGGGCCTTGTATTTGTACCTAATTTATTACACTAACTTAACATCTCATTACTATACAATATAGTTTTTTGTTTGTTTAAGATTTTGAGTAAGTCAGGCTAAGCGATTCTGTCTGACTTTTAAATTTTTTTTTGGAGAAGGGCCTTGCAAGATCTATACAATACGCGGTTATTGTAATAAATTTATTTAGCTTGCCATATTTGCACATTATAATATAACCTCTTACATCCAAATAAGTAATTTACTTAGACAAGAACCGAATAGATCAAATTCTCAACTAACCTATTAAGGCAATCCTCTGGATTACTAAAATTTACGAGGCTGCCCTTGGATCTGCAAGCGGTAGATAGTGGAAAGATAAATTATTCCCGGTTAAAGTTCGAGCTGATATTATTTATTTAATGCTTGAATAGTTTAGCGAGGGACTTTCGACGCCTCTCTGTGCCTATAATGCAATCCATTTTAACTTTCTTACTTCATTGGAAGACGCCAGCATGGTAAGTATATTATGTTTGAATTATAATTGTTAATCTTGTTTACAAAATACAGTTAAATATTATTATTAATACAAGCTTTGGTGCAAGGTTTTTTTTTGTGTTTTCCTTTGCCATAACCTAGTTCGTTATCAGCAGGTGAGAATAGCTTTGGGTTCTGATCAGATCGTAAGGGCCCCATTTCACCAATATTTATTTATGAGAATATAATTAGATACAGATATTCCAAATACAAAGCAATAACAAAGAATACTAGGAAAATATCAACCTATCCCTACAAAAGAACACTTGATAAAGAAGAAATAAATTCGTAGCCCATTCAAAGATGGCGGGTCGCTCACCTGACGTTCCTATCAAAATAGAAGCGTTACGAGAATAAATTGAGAGAGAAAAAACTTCCCCGTTAATATAATGGAATCGAATTATCACCGAGATGAAGACGAGACTACTGTAGGGCTGTCAAAACAAAGGCTCCCTTTTGGGCGATACTAGTATTGGCTTGTGTTGTTCTTTCATTTCAGATGAAGTGCTATTTTGCGTGAAATTGGATTCCTAGATATTTTAGTATACGAGTACAAATAAGATATTAAACATAGTCCAGTCATTATATACATTTGGAAATGCAAATGAACCGAGAAAGCCAAATTTTGGATATTACGTGGGGATATTCAAGATGGCGGAAAACCCATCAGGTTATTTTGGTCGACCATTTGAACTTAAGCTTTTCTAGCCCCCCTCCCCACGTAATATCCAAAATTTGACTTTAATAATAATAATAAATATTCTTTATTGTACACCACAAAATAACATTTTTAAGAACTTAATTAAATTATGTATGTACAATAAGCGGCCTTATCGCTAAAAGCAATCTCTTCCCGGCAACCTTTGAATGGAGAGAAATAAATGGAGCTAATTGAGGCAGTGTACAAACTTTTAAGATACATTTAACCTAATAATAAACATATAAACAATATAACAATACACAACAATAAAAAAAAATACACAAGTAGTGGTACGTACACCAGTACATACTTAGTGTACATAACCACACATATATTAATAGACAATAACAAAAGATACGCTGTACTAATGTGAGACAGACAGAAAGTGATCCCTTAACATTCTCTTAAATGACGCCAGTGATTGTGCTCGTCTTTCTCGGTTCATTTGCATTTCTAACCCGATTTTACCGACGTAATGACTGGACTAACACGTTATTTACCATTGGTTTCTTCAAGAGATAGGATAAGTAATTGTATAGCGAAACTTAAATTGATTCACATAAAATTGAGAGTAAAAATGGCTATAAAATTTACATTTAGATCAACTTTTAACAAAAATGCACACGGTGATAAAAACTTGATTGATACATACATAAAATTCACTGCTTACATTTCAAAATGTACTATATTCGGTTATATAACAAGAACCGACTATATTACATTTTTAAATGTAGGCAGTGAGGAATGTTTTGGTGTTATAGCGCCTTACTGAGATCCATGTGAGTCAAGCCAGCTCCTCCTTTAGTAGTAAATTGATAACTAACGGATGAGGTCTTGACGAAGAAAAGGAATTCTCGAAAACAAACCCGTCTGGCCAGCAACTTAGCAGCAGTATCGTGAAGTCAATATGACGAAAATGGGGAGTGGCCTACGTCCAATAGTGGACTGCGATAGGCTGATGTGAATCATTAAGCTTTCGAAGTAGAATTCCATGCCATTTTAACGATCCCTTGTATTTTCAACGAGAAAAATTTGTTTGTTCTACTAATGATTTTTTTTCTGACAACCCTAAGCTAAGGGTAACGTAGACAGAGCGAAAGTCTGTAATTCGATTGTGTTCGATAACAATCGCGAGTATCGGATTGTGTGTTTGTTCACCCGCATTCCGTTCCAATCTATAAAGAAAATTGTTATAGAACTGTTGTGACCGTGCAACAGGTACTAACTAGTGATGACGGTATTAATTCTTCTGAAAGATTATTGAAAATAATCTTTCTTTGAAAGTTTACTCCCTTGATGTGTTTTGTAATAGAATGGTGGACAAGATCTAACGAGGGCAGTTGAACCTCGCGATAATAAAGGTAGAAAATGCTTCTGTGGCGCGATGGGAGTGTATCCGACTGCTGATGAGCACGATGATTAATTCTGTGTCTGGGTGTTATTTTTTTTATAAAAAGTATGTATTTAGAAATATATAAGTATGTTTATCAGTTATCTAGTTACCATAGTAAAAGCTCTGCTTAGTTTGGTATCAGATGGCGTTGTGTGAGTAGTCCCAACGATATTTATTTAAAAAAATACTTTTTGTGATCATCAAGGACTTCTGATAAACTCCCGCTTTAAAGGGGTTTATAGGGGGCAAAGTCGAAGTGCTTAAACTAATATATTATACCCAGCTTATTCATTTTATTCAGCTCATCATATACATTTTTGTTATTACGATATTTTTTATTTTTAGTTTGAATTGTTGGCTAATTTCATTGCAATTCTATATACTGAAAGTTGTTGGCCACTTGTGAACATTTCGTTTATAATAATTGAGAAAAAGAAATGCAAAGCAAGCGATAATGAACGACTAACGGAAACCTTTCGTGGTATTTTTTTTGCATGATAAGGAGGATTGACTTTTAAAGATCCTCATGAAAATTTTCAAGCTGCATTTAGGAACTCTGATCCAGCGTGCGCAACAGTTACTTATTGTTTACTCAAGGCTAAACGTTCTTTCATTCAGCATGGATGATTTAAAGTTGTGAACACGATAGATACCTCATTTTTTTTAGCAAAGAGAATAAAATTCCATCGTAATTCATTGATACAAATTTGTGCTAGAAATATACAACTGATGAAATTAGGATCTACAGAAACGATCATCTCACGAAGCTCCAATGAACGCAATCTGCGTTCGAAAAAGGCAAGTTGCCAACAAAAGTTGTTTACAGTCGGAGGAGAAAAATGATAGCTTTTAATGATAGGTTATTTTTGATGCAGTAGACCAGTAGCAGTAATTTCCATAGAAAACCGTAATGGAGTTGATTAGGAGCGGTGTCCGTTGCATTCTGTTTCACCAAGATAACGCATCCGTGCATAAGCTGCTAAAACTAGGGACTATTTTGATACTTCTAACTATCTTCATGCCTTTTCTCTGAACAATTCTTCAGGCTTCGCAATCCATTCATACTTCTTTAACAATTCTTTCTATATATTGTTCTTGGGCAAAATTTTAACGCTGCAAAGTGGTCGTCAAAGTTTACTGTGTTTTGGTTAAAATTACTGTGTACATGCTATTTCACCCGAATGCATAGGTGTATTGGAGATCAAGAGGGATTATTTTGAAAAGTTATACACTTTTCTCTTATACTTACAACTTTTGGTGCCTTGACCTCATTTAGCGTAGACATTCTTATCTAAATATAAGATATATTACTCTGGAAGCATTCCTATCATGTAAATGAGTAAATGACGTATTTTATTATCCTTCTTATCATCTGCTCAACCATGTTCCATGCCCTGATGATTAGTGACATTCAAATAACTGAAGCGTTGCTTACTTTGTGTAATATCTATTTACCGTAGATCGTGTGAGTACTTTGAGAGTGTCAAGCTATCTGTGAAGATTTAACAATTGATAGCTTTGTTTTCTTTCTAGACTGGCTTTGTTTTTTCTGGCTCTCTGCTGAAAAGTGCTTGGCATGGTTTGGATTATGTATGGTCATGTAATTGGATAAATTACACTGCTATGTGACAAAAATTGACACTCTATAAACACCGGCACATATAAGGAATACATTGAGTCTAATATTCAACAAATAACAGTAGGATTTACATAAAAAACAAAAACGCACTTACCCCCGTCAATGTTTTGATATTGTGCAAAGCGTCTTGGGCTTTCAACGCCGCTTTGCGAGTGAAAAACGTCACAAAACAGCACCCTGTAACAGAAGCGCACACATACATAACATGACACACACATATCACGTACAGGGAATTATCTAACACACCTTACCTCAGACGCTCTCGCAACATACCACCACGGTACACTTACTACATAAAAAGATCTAATGTTATGTTACAGATTTTGAGATGCATGGGTAACCTAAATTACAGTATTCAATTCAATTCTTTTTATTTATTGAAAATAGGGAAAAACAACCTACAGGTTGTAAAAAAAATAACTAAACATCTAGATTTCGAAGGATATAAAGTGTGACAAATATTATTAGTTTATCTTTGTAGTATTAAAATAGTTCAATATTTCAAGATTAAAATATTTGTATTCTACCAATCAATCCCTCATTAGACGGTCCATAAGTTCAGATGGTTGAATAAAAAAAACACATTATGTATGTGTGTTTTTTTTATTCAACCATCTGGACTTATGGACCATGAATAATAAAGCTCAACACTAATTTTGACCTAAAAATAATCCCAAGTAATTATCGTTACGAAAAGCTTATAAGCTTGAACGTTTTCAAATTTGTGTTACCAATACAACTCAATATCGACATTAGTCAGTCACGAATGTACGTGTAAAACAGAATGTACAAAAAAACAAAAATTACAAACCATTTAATTGTTTTAATGTTAAAACAGTGTCTGACATAAGGTGATGACATTAATACAGTTGAAAATTATTAAAGCTAAAACGGACAGTATTCACTCACTGCAAGCTTAACAAAACAACTATTTTCATTGTACAGGTACAACAAAAAATAATACGTCACAACACAATTACCAAACATTTTTAGTTTTCAACGTTAACTACTATTTACACCCTGTACAGCACATTAACTTACTTGTGTATGTGTGCTGTCGGTATCACTTGTGTTGCGACAAATCAAACGTGACAGTTCGAACTAATTTTCATTGTGTTGTGACACTTGCACAGGGAATAGTATTATTGTTTCTAGAAATTGAAATAAATAGTATAGTTATATATATTATATGGTGGGCGTAAAGGGGCATTACCAAGATATACGGGGCCTAAGAAACCTTATTTGCTGGCGGTGTACCTGCTGATCAATAAACAAGGCGCATTTAGGGGGTTAGGAGGTCAGACGGCAGTCGCTCCGAACCATGCCGAAAATGAAAATCCAAATGACAGCTATTTCTAGCAGCTATATGAATGGTGACCCCAGGCTTGAAATACATACATACATACATATTGTCACGCCTTTTTCCCCGAAGGGGCAGGCAGAGGCATACTCTATGCCCACATTTTACCGTATGCATTTTTGTCCCACGTAACAGGTGTTGAGCCCATTGCCGTGTTGAAATGGATAGGAGCAGGCTGTGGCGACTTGCTGTTGAAATTTTTCAAGCCGCCCTTAAGGCTCGAAATACAGGAAGGATTTGTAATTAAACGTTTTACACTAAGACTAAGAAGACTTTTATGTAAAATTTGCGGGTACTTTTATATTTTCATCTTTTTTAGGGTTTCTTATTCCATATTAAAGGGCTTCTCTAACTTCTCTGTAGTAAGCAGAAAGCTTTAAATACATTGTTTATATAGTTTACACTATTATATGTTGAGATATATATGAGTTTTTTCCACCAACATTTTTAAAGTAAAGCTAAATTATTACAATAGGTAATATTTACCATAATGTACTACCATTACCTATGTGTAAAGCCTTCACCACAGAGTGATCGACATGCTATTTACTGGTAACACTCGCGCCGGGATGCCTGACACGCGAGTGGCGTGCATGCCTAACAAGTTCACATTATACAAACCCTTAATTATGACACGAACACCTAACTACGACATACGATGCAATTACGTTGAATTACAAAATAAAATTCCTTTAAAACCAGGTAAATAATTGCAATATTTAACCTAATTGTATTAATACAAAACGGTAGATGTTGTACTAGATCATGGTCAAACGCGCAGAGACACGATCCATTTGTTTAAATATAATTTTTCAGCTCAACAAAAATACAACGCTGTTCTCATCACACTATACATTACCTTCAAACATTTTTTTTTATGTAATGATAATGATATTATTATAATCTTTATCTGTTGAAATGTTGCTGAATTGGGTAAATATCTCCGGGGCTCAAGCAAACTCACTTACTAGTGCACCAGCTGATATATGTACGAGGCAACGATGCAGGCGCCTTTACGGAGGGTTGGGAGATCAAACGGCACCCGATAACGCCAAAATAAAAAGCCAAACTAAAGCTCTGCAAAACTCTTGCAGCCAATAAAAGCAGATCCCAGTGTCCAAATACGGTTAGGATTAAGTAATTGGGAATACGCAAACGTAAAGGAGAAGACAATGATTTTATTACCGTCGAGTAGAACAGTAAAAAGTAAACACCGACTCATTTAAAAAACAAAACCCACGAATGTTTCAGTAGATCCTTGTTTCTACACTCTTAACAAAAGTAAACATTGCAAAAAAAGAGGGTTTTTGCAACAAAAGCCCTTAATAATGGTACAAACAAAAATGTCAACATGTATTTTACTTGTGCTAAAACCTGACCTATTGTTAACAGAGAAACAATGCCACAAAACTGGTCTCGTTTAAGACACGTACTGAAATGTAAATACTTTTATGTTTAATAAAAACTTAACTATTTTATCCCTGTATCCCTGACGGAGTAATCTGAGAAAACAGATCGCCAGGCTTTGCGATCCATGCACATTTTTTAAATAAATTTAAATATGGATAGTAAAAAAAGATGTTTAGTGGTCAGTATATTAATACTATATTATATGTAACGAAGTGATACCGCATTATGGCAGGTTTGAATGAAAGTGTCAGCGTTAAGCTGGAAAAGGGCGTGGTACGTTGGTTGGACACGTCCAACGAATGAATGAGGATCGATTGACGAAGAATATGTATTGTGCGAAAGTAGAGGGTAGAAGGAATCAGGGTAGGCCGAGACTTACATATGAAGACCACGAGAGCAGATTGCTCAAAAACGGAAAACTCAAAAGTACTCGGATACCCAGACGTGCGTGTATGAAGCGATTGATGAATCAACAAGAAGCGAAACAAGTATACATGGATCGCGAAGCCTGGCGATCTGTCCTCTCTTACTACCCCGTCAGGGATACAGCGCGAAGATAGTTAGTTAGTTTATATTAATACTATCTTTACCCTTAGGTTGCTTGTCTATAACACAGTGTATGAGTACGATCACTGTCCAACTGCGTTTGTCCCTAAGCTGTTGCATCATTGCTAAACTAACTTAGACCTTCACCTTAGACCGTAGTAGTGATGGTGGTTAATTAGCTGCAGCATCTTACTTGATACTATATACTATATGTAAATAAAACTAATGTAATTAATGGCAATAAAAAAATAGTAGCCGTGAGTTTTATTAACAGGTTCTTCTCTAACAGGCTATAACCTTGCAAATCTTGACCTTGTTTTCTTACCTACATGAATAAAAATATTTTGATTTCATATAAATTGGTTAAACCTATATACGAAATCTACGTAATGGACAAAATTTAAAGGTCTGAAGAAATATACTTCTGGTAAAGGTTGTAATGTAACATTTTTTACTTACTTTTTTAATTAAGTCTTTCATTATACGTTCTCTCCAAATTATCTGCATGACCATTATCTGTAGCATTCATAGGCCTTGATAATTCAAGAGTTTTTATGCTCTCTTAATGTTTGTTTACCTTTTGTAATTTTTAATGTCAGTTAATGACAAGCCTAGATTTTATTTTTAATTTATTGTTAGAGCTGCCAGTTGGTTAGGTTGTATAGATATTAGACCTTGTTATAAATTTATATTCAAAATTATTTGTATTCTAAACTTGTTTAAATTTTGAAATGCTCTGGAAAAGAAGGAAGCCGGGGCCGTCACAGTCCACTTTTGGTGCTCACCTTGAGAGGAGGTGCTGGAATAAGTGCTGAGTGTGAGGGTTGTGCCCTCCAGAAATAGTGAAGTGATGGTCTGCAGTGTTGTGTGCTATTAACCGGCTCTGTGAAAGACGCCGACCGCTCGTTAGTTTCAGCCCTCTACCTGCCTGAATTCGCGACCAGCTTCTCCGAGGTCGGCGACGTGGAGGCCTTGAGGGGATTTGAGGCCCCCTTCTCAGCGACGTGGAGGCCTACTCGAGGCCCCCCTTCCTAGCAACGTGGAGGCCTACTCGAGGCCCCATCTTAGCAGCTGTTCTTGAAGAATCAAGACCTTAATTTACTCCCGGCTTTCCTTGGTTTTATTTTCTTAAAATTTTTATATTATATTAAATCAAGTTTACCTTTTCTCCTTTTTCTTTTACTTTTCATTTTAAGCCAGGACTCCTCCAGTCCTGGTGATAGCTTGCTCCTTAACTTTACCTTTTTCCCCTCCCGGAAAATAGTATCGTTACAAGGTAGCATCGGATGTTTGGGGTAAAAATCGCGAGAGTTCATAATGCATTTAAAAACCAAAAATAACTAAACAAGGCATGCATATCACCGATACATTTTAAAATTAAAAAAAAAAAAACATGTTACGGATTTCAGAGCCGGATTTAAACCGAGAATTAAAAAGAAAATTAATTTAATAGAAAGAAATTGAGTTTACAACTTCATTAATAACTTTGAAACTAAAGGAATGCTATCAGTGCAAATTGATTGTAATGAAGAAAGTCAAGGCAAAGTAATTAATTTTGTCTGTGCTTTTTAATATTAACAAATAGACATTTTTGTAGCAAAAAAATTGTACAAGCTGTACAAATTCTACGACTGATCGTAGCAAACGACGTGCTACGAATACTTAGTATATTGTTTCGGTTGTATTTAATATATGAATGAGAACAGATTTTTGCACGAAAATTGAAGATGAAATTTACAGTAAACATACATGTCACAGGTTATATGGATAAAGATAAATTGTCGTACTCCGATAATCCTATTTGAAAAGTAGCACAACTCTATTTTGAAATACAAATATACTAGATATTTTCGTGAACTTCATACAAAAACATTATCAAATAAAGAATCCTTTTTTTATAAGTTTATGAGTATTATATGTATGAAGTTCACGAAAATACCTACTATTCTTTGAAGTTAACTAAATACGTAAAATTAATAAAGTATTATTTTCATTTAGAACTGAACGCCAAGGAAAAGTCCTTAATTTCATTACTTGACTACAAAACTTTTTAATTAAGTTATAAAATGTGTACCTAATTTCTTTCTTAATACTTTACAGTAGTATTTTTAATCTTAAACTTACTTTACAGTCAATTTCTAAATTTAAACTCGCAAACTGTATTTCAAACTGAATATCTGTTTCTGTTCTTTTCTAAGTAGTAAGCTTTGTACTGTCATTCTTCATTTTGTAATTCAGGATAGATTTAACATTTTGCGAAAAGTAAAGAATATATTAGATTTTGCACAATATATTGGCTTGTTATTCATAGTATTTAAAAGAGTTGTAATGTTGTTCCATTATATAAGGGTCAGGCATTCTTATATGCTAGTTAACAACCTAGCAAAACATCAAGCGCAACCTATTGCTTCTTGAGGGTGAAATCAGGGAATTGATTCCTAAACAACGTCAAACGAAGGTATGTATATATACAAGGGATTTCTTTTTCAAGGTTAATTTTCTATTATTTTCAAATTCAGTATTTTCGCAATGGGAATCAAAAGAACATTCCTTGTCCGAAACGCCGTTTGCGAATAATCTTGACCACGTTGAGCATATCGCAGCGACATACAAATGTTCTCGTATACCGTTTCACCTGTTTTTACGATTTCTATGGTTTACACAAATTTAAATTGACATAGTACATGCACAAAATGATCCACTAGCATAGCACTTTTCCAAATTATGAATGGATTCATATACCAGGTGCACTTGCCGTCCCCGGTAAGTCTAAATGGAGCGAAGCATTTTGCCGTTTTTCAAGTTCTTTTGTCCATGTCTATTTCCCTTTCGGTGATTATTCCTCCATGGTATGTCCGATTTTAGATTTAATTTTTCTAAACCCACTATAGATAGAAGTCATTATGGGGCAAATTTAATCAAAAAGTGTTGATTTAGGAGCAGTTCGAGGACAAAGCGAAAATTCGAATCGGGGAAGAATGGAGCTACGCTCACTTCCGATAATTTGTTTATTTACATGTGAAGTTTAAACTACTCAAGCCCTAAACTCTCGTTTGCATTTATATTAACATACGTTCTCAGGATACTGGTATGAACCTGGTGATTATAAAATTTTGAGCAACGGTCCCGTACATTTGCTCAAATATTTCCCAAATTTATTCAGTACCTATTTATTTAACATATTAAAAATTTCATAGGCCATAAAGCTTGAAAGATGGATTGCCCAAACTCTGGTTTACCTATTGCTGATAATGGAATGGTTTTTCAAATACCATAAAAGTATCCATGACAGGAATCCACACGGTGAAAAGTGGGCATATAATATGCCTCTGCCACCCCTTCGAGGATAAGGCGTGATGGATATTTATTTTTATTTTATAGAAGTATTATACGACCGATAGACCGACGATATAATTATACGACCCAGCATACAGCCTACAGCCTAAAGTTGTCATCGTAGTCTAAGGACGCTTACGACATCAAACTGCCTCGGTGGCGCAGTGGTAGTGTATGCGACTGCCGCGACTGAGGTCCAGGGTTCGATTCCCGGGTCGAAAGAAATATTTCTGTGATCCTCAAATGTTTGTTTCGGAGTTTGGGTGTTTCCTATGTATAATATGCATGTATTTAGAAATATATAGGTATGTATATCAGTCGTCTAAATCCCATAAAACAAGCTTTTATTAGCTTAGTTTAGCTAGACGGAGTTGTGTAACAACAAAAAAATGTCCCACAATATCAGAGATTTTAAACCTCTGTCACCGATGATGACTGTGCTTTCATAAATCATTATGACCTTAACAAATGCAAGTAATTTAGCTTAAACAACCATCGAGTTTAAATTATAATCAGTGGATATTTGCATTTTAAATTAAATTTTTGACTAATTTCATGAGGCATTTCAATACAGAGTCTACAAACCAAAGATTTGGCTTCAATTTCCACTCAGGCCAAATCTTTTTGTGTGACAAGCACGTTTATTTGTTTTGCATTTTAGTGTAGTTCATTTATGATAAGTATGTTTTATATACTACTCGGGACTTCACGCCAAATAAAATTCGCGGCTGGATTGGCCAGTCCAGTCGCGGTCGCAGTCGAGTAGTTAAAACATGAGTAATACACCGCGAAATATGATAAGTATGTAATTAGATGTATAAAAGTAATATATATCAGCGTCTACATCTCATAACAAAATATTTGCTTAATATAAACTAGATGGATCTCCGTAAAAAATATAAAATAACAAAATAGGAGTATAAAACAAACCTTTGCTGGCCCCGGTGATCTTATCGCGGAGTACATTGATCTGGTGCACCCTGCCAAACTCCTCGAACATTAGACGGAGGTCGTTCTCGTCCATACTCCGAGGAACTTGACCAACAAACATCTGAAATGTAAATAATAAGAAATTTGAAACAATTTTCAATAAAAAAGTTATTCTGAAAAATAATTAGAGACCATATTAAAAAGTTGACTTTAGTTTTCATAGTTTCTCTTATTATCTTATTCTGTTACCAATCACTGCGTTAAGTGCGTGTGCTAAGGTCAATTTTGAGACTGTTTGTGTCATTCAATTTTACGTACGTTTCCAGACTTCGGAAGCACGTCCCACGTCAGTAATATTGAAGTCATAAATAAAAAAAGGGCGTGATTATTTTATTTTTTATTCATACATGCCCGGCAAAAAATAATTATATTAGTCAAGTTGTCTCGCAACCGTTTCCGTTGTAAAGTAAAAAACATAAACACACACAAATTTTCACCTTTAATAATACTAGTAGATACTGATTATTTTATTAGCGCCGTCTCTTAATGGATGAATGACAATAAGTTATTTGCAACACAGGATACAGGAGAGTAAACACTAGCTATTAACAATAGTTTCATATATAAAACTTATAAGCTGGTAAAAACGAAGTCTGCAAAATATTTGTACTTCATCACGACATAAATTGCAATACACATTCCATATACGGGACAATTAATTAGTCACACTTAGCAAACTCTGTGCATAAAACATCCTCTGGGACGTAATTGGTTGAGCCATTGGAGAGAGTTCGTGGTCCAACCGCGCAGAACATTTTTAATTACATCAGCACATCACTTCACTTCCAAATTTCAAATTCCATTTTCTTTGAAACGAAGTGAATTAAACGCGACTTGGTAGGAATGCGTTTTGTTTCAATTCGTCCGTCGCGTCCGGAACAAGAAATGGTACGGTTTGAATGTTGAAGCTAAGTTACGGACGTTTCAGGAATAAAATTATTTTAGTTTTAGTCTTTGCCGAGTAAGATTAATTAACTTTTTATTTTACAAACTCTTTTAAGAATATAATAATATCCAGAGATATGCACGCCGTTTTGAATTTCCCGAGTTTAATTACAAAAAGGTTAACTGCATTATATGTAGGAGATTTTTGGCAATTACAATGTTATAAAAACCTATCTTCGGTCCATATTCTTAGATAAAACTTGGCAGAAATTAGTTTTCACCAACTATACAACGCACAGGTAAACAACGATAACTGAAATTGGAACACAACACACCTGCATGAGTAGATGTGACATTGCAAAATTGAATATACTAATATGATAAAGCCGAAAGATTTGTTTGTTTGTAGTGGAAAAACTTTAGAAATACTGAACCAACTTAAAAAAATCTATGGCGTTTAAAAAATCATGTTTATCAAGTAACATGCTAAGATTTCCGTACGTTACTGTAAACACGTGCTGTTTCAGCCAAAAATTTGCCTGTTTCAATAGATAGCGCCGTCGCATTTTGTTACATCGCACTATAAATGATTTCCTATACATTATATTCCGGTGACTGGTTAATGCGCTTGAGTGAGGATTAAAGGAAACATTTAGATATTTAGTTTGATATCTGTGTAATAAGTAATAACCTAATGTTGTGACTTGTGGGTTTAAATATACAGTGAATTAATATAGAATAATGGAGAAGCGCTCGTGGCCCCGCTGTCTCAGTGTTCTGTAAACGATCACTGAGTTACGCAACTTTCACTATGGCTGGTACTCGGATGGGTGACCACTTTGTGGCATTTACATTTGCGAGCGTTTCCGTGCTTCGGAAGGCACGTTAAGCCGTTGGTCCCGGTTGCCAGTAAAAATGGCAGTCGTTAAGCCTGGTTGAATGCCTTATGGGCGGCATTAAAAAATTCAACAGCAGGTAGCCACAACCTGCGTCTGTCTATTTCAACACGGCAATGGGCTCACCACCTATTTCGTGGGACAGAAATCCACACGGTGAAAAGTGGGCATATAATATGCTTCTGCCACCCCTTTGGGGATAAGGCGTGATGGATATTTAATTAATATAGTGTTGCATTTAAATCAACTGGGGCAGGCGTTACCAGAGGATCCTCGTTCACGTACACATATGAGTTAATAATGCTACGGGGTTTGAAGTCTATTACAGGTGAAGCCGTGGGGCATAGCTACTTTCATAATAATAAAGTAACCGCAAGTATAATGATATTTATTTTATGGATCTTTGAAAATTTGCTTTTAGAATAGATAATTTTAAGTTAAAATATTACAGTACCCAGATAAGTTAGATTCATAAATTTGAACCATCATTTTTGTTCTGTTATGTCCGCGGCCTTTTACTTAATACTGTTATCAGGAGGCACTCACTGTAGTTATGTTTAAGTGGGTCACTAGAAAGAGGTTATTGACATAACTAAATACTAGATCCACGGTGAAGATTGTCCTATTTGTTTTACTTTTGGCTTCATAAATGTATGAATAGATAAATATATTTTCTTTGTCGCCAACAATAGTTTTAAAATAAACTAGCAGAAGCTGCTTATTAACCCGCGTAGTGCCCGTTTCTGTGGAAAATACGGGAATGAAACGTAGTCTCAGTTACTCCTTATAATTTCAGCTACTTGCAAGGGAACGTATCGTAAAATCAGTCCACCCGTCTCAGAGATTACCCGGAACTAACACTGACAGACCAAAACAAAATGTTATGTTATACTAAAATATAAAGTCGAAGAGTTTGTTTGTAAGTATGTTTATTTGTTTGGTTGAACGCGTTAATCTCAGGAACTACTGGTCTGAATTGAAAAAAATATTTTTGTGGAAGTCCAGCAGAGCAAAAATCATAAGTGTCAACAAATCCGGCTAATTTTCATCCATTTTTGTAATAATAAAGAGCGACGGGATTAAATGGACGCGACGCGGGGATTCAGAGTATGTCACAGGTGAAGTCGCGAGTGTCAGCTAGTCGTATATATAATTTCTTATGCATTTAGTGAAACGCTGTTAATTCAGAATGGCGCTGTGTGAAGTGTCCCACAATATTTATTATTTAATTTATTTTATTATTTATTTATTTGTATGTATATCCATCAATGTACACGGATCTAATAACTTTAAACCTATAGCGTTCTACACTCCTTACTCGTTCGTAATTATACTAAGTATAATTGCCTGTCGTTTCGAATAGGTTCATTCTGTGATCAAAGCTAGTGCAACCTATTCAAATCTTCAGACAAGTCGATATCTCAATAGAAACAATTTCTCTGAATGTTAGCCAAAAATTCGATAACGTAGGTGATAGATTTTCTCTATGTAGGTTTTCAGTTACGCAAGGTTTGGAGGTTTACGGTCGGTCTCAATAACCTATCTATCTTTTACCATTTGTCTGAAATGATGTCAAAATAGTCCTAATAAATCAAATTTTCTTCTGATAAAATATATCTAATAAACCAAAATTTTCGTCAATAGGTACCGATGGTACGGCACTTATCGAAATCGAATCGAAAATTTTGGTTTCAATTACCAAAGATAGATGGAAATATTTACCTACGACATTTAACTATCTGTCACAAAAGTTAAAATCTCAACTGTTTATCTGTGGTAGCGATGTATATTCGATAGAATATTGAAACCGGCCATTAATCATGTTCTTCGAGCTTAGGCTCTGTAAACAACTGAGTAACGTGAATTTAGATAATTTATAAAAAAAATGACACACAGACACAAAGCAGAAAAAGAGAAACAATTGAAATATTTGGACTTGGCTCACGAGGTTGTCGACATGTGGGATGTGGATTCGGCAATCATTGTTCCGATAGTGGTATCAGCACATGGGTTGATTGCCAAGACAACATCAACATCAACATCTTACGAGGCTCGCGTTAGGCAGTTGGGTCAAGGGCTTGATGCAGTAGGCAGTTCTCCTCGATACGGCACGCATTGTGAGGAGTTCCTGTCTCTGGGACCATAACCACGGGTAGCTTGGTCCCTGTACCCGATACCGGTGGGCTATTATTTTTTATATTTTTAAATGTATTTGTTTTCATAGATATATTTAAAAATGTAATTTATATGTTTGTATTGCAAACAAAGAGAATAATAATAATTTACCTTGATGTAGTCGGGATCAGGCATCTCCGGCTTCTCGTCATTGTTGTTGTTGTTTATACTTGTGACATTGTTGTTGTTGATGCTCATTGTCATCCCACTGAAACAACGAGAAACAACAGTTTAATTTTGATTTAAAAATTTTGTTTCTTAGCTTAGGACTACTAATATGATTAACTAACAACTATCTTCACGCTGTATCCCTGATGGGGTAGTCAGAGAGGACAGATCGCCAGGCTTCGAGATCCATGCATATTTCTTTCGCTTCTTATAGATTCATCAATCGCTTCATACACGTACGTCTAATATGATTAAGACTGCCATGATTTGGAATAACCTGATAATAATGATGGTGACCTTAAAACCGCAATCACCAAACATATTGACTGCCTCGGTGACACAGTGGTAGTGTATGCGACTGGCGCGGATCAGGGCCCGGGTTCGGTTCCCGGGTCGGAACAAATATTCGTGTGATCCACAAATTTGTCAACAAGTCTCACAGAAAAAAACCCCAAATCGCACCAAAAATCTATAATATTTGTAAGTAACCCGTGTTAGGTATTACGCATTAATAATTCAATAAAATCTAATTACAAAATGAATACGAGTATATGCACAATCAAAAGAACATTATATTGTTGTGGACGGTGTCCATTAACCCTACAATATAAACACATACAAACATACATATTGTCACGCTTTTATCATACACCGTACGCACACCCACATTTTACCGTACGCATTTTGTCCCACTTAACAGGTGGTGAGCCTATTGCCATAATGAAATAGAAGTATTACCTATTAATTTAACGTTCGACAATATGGTTTGTAAACATTTAAGTGTTAACATGTTTGAGACATTTCAAACAACTCACGATATTTAATTATGTTACATCCATAGCCTAAACTCGGAGCTAAGAGTGCAGTACGCGTGTGACCATTTAACTCCGAAAAGAATTTCTGTACTGGAGCCTTCTCCATCGGTTAATAGAACATCAGTAACCTGTCGAGGTGGTTTGAGATGTTAGTGCAGTCCCTTACAATAGAAGTTTCTCCATCGATCAATCAAATTAGTCTATGACATTCAACTGCTGGACGTATAGGCCTTCCCTTAATTCATGCCACAACACACGGTCCTGCGCCTTCCACATCCAGTCCCTCCCTATGACCTTTTCCAGGCGATCGGTCCATCTGGCAGGGGTTCGTCTTACGTTTGCCGAGTCGCAGTCTCCACTCCATAACTTCTTTGCTCCATTGGCCATCGGTTCTTCTACAGATGTAGTCAGCTCATTACTACTTTAACGTGCTTACTCAATGAGCTATGTCGACCACTCTGGCTTAGGCCTTATGGGCGGCTTGAAAATTTTCAACAGCAGCTAGCCACTACCTGCGTATGTCTATTTCAACACGGCAATGGGCTAACTGTCAGTAAATATGGCTATGTGTTGGGAGTATCTGCAGTCTCACATTCCATTACCGAAAAAGTACTTGTGACAAAAACTTCCTTCTATTATGCAACAGGTGTATCGGCTATCAGACAAGGCAGTTAGTTAGCCCTGAAGAACTGAATTTCGCTGTCATACTCATAATTATTACACTCAATAGTTTAGCAGTAGGATAGTTCATTCTATACACTAAATAAATAAAGGTTCATTAATATCTTTTAAAGACTAGTTACAATAGTGTTACTAAGAGCTTCATTACAAAACGAGCAAATTTGTATTTGAATAAACAAAAAATTTAGGTTATATGATGCAAAAAGTATAGACCTATTATATCGAGGAAATCCATACCACCATTCTTGTGTGTGAGCTACGCACTTGTTCGCAACGTTATCACTGATAAGGCCGTACATCGCTTGATTACAGCCCGTTATCTCTTATCACTCGATCAAGCCAACACAGTTGGGAGAGTAAAACTGACGCGAACAAAATAACTCGCATGTTATGTTATTATACATTATGTGGGTAGATTGAATTTATTTCAGAACCTGAACCCGATTTTTTCATTTGACGTTTATGGAAATAATGTTGCACTTTTAAAAATATGTTGTGGCGTCACTTTGATGAACTATAATTTTAGAAACAAAATAATATAACAATTATGGAGTTACCACAATGTTTAAAGATTTTACCAATATGTTCCTTTGCAGTCCTGACACTTTATTTAAACAAGCTGAGTTTGAGAACAGACTATGCATGCCATATAAAATAAAAAAGCTAACACTCTCTGGACTGACTTGATTAATTATGTGCCATAATGCTGAAACGGTAAACAGAGAATACTAGTATTCTCTGTCTACGGCTAAAACTATTAACCCGTTTTCGAATTATGAAAGAATAATGAATATTAGTATTATATGACAGCCTCTGTGGCGCGGTGGGAGTGTATCCGACTGCTACGGAAGAGGTCGTGGGTCCGATTCCCACCCAGGATAAAACTTTGTGTGATGAGCACGATGGTTTATTCTGGGTGTTATTTATCTATAATATGTATATATTTAGAAATATATAAGTATGTTTATCAGTTTTCTGGTTACCATAGTACAAGCTCTGCTTAGTTTGGAATTAGATGACGTTGTGTGAGTTGTCCCAACGATATTTGTTTATTTATTTATATCACACGGATACAACTATTTCATAGTCTGCGTGCCTTCTACAAGCAAAACAATAATATTACAATGAATAAAGAGTAGTTTTACAAAAATACTTATAACGATTATTTCTAATACATCTTAAGTATTTTAAAATTTCTGTAAATTTTAATTTAATAAAATCTTCCTGTTAACCTTTTCAGTCAAGATTGCTTCTGTTAGTAGAACAAGTCAGTAGTGAAATGGATGGGGATCGAACAGACCAGAAGAATGCAAAACCAACACCATAACCGCAAAGCTAGCGCCGCTTTAACTTTTTTTCGCAAATTATCATTAAGAATGAAAAATAAAGAAATGATGATGAATGACTATATGAATATTATTAATTAACATTCAAATATTGAAAATCTACTTTTATAAAAATTATTTCATTTGCGGTATAATCTGTAGCGGTTCTATAAGAAAAAAAGGTTGCTTATGTAAATTATTATAATAGATAGTACTACAGTTTAGCTTTGTTAAATGATACGGGAGTTTAAGACAAATAATTGATAATTTGGTCAATATTTGTGAAAAATCTTGATAACAATGAGATCAGTATAATGGAACTTGTCATTGAATTCGACTACGATCTACGAGACTACGACCCAGACATACCACTTTTGCTTCGTCTACTTTCATGAGTCCCTTAATACACGCTCGCCGGTTAATAATACTCTTGACTTGGCCTTTTCCTAAAAGGTGTTCGATTTGATTGACATACGTACGCCGGTCAAGCCCTACTAGTTTGCCCATTCACTCTCGCCACATAAATCTGCTTCGTCAGTCTATTTTCATCCATCCTCTCCTCGTGTCCGAACTATCTAAGCATCTATTTTTTCTAACTTAGTCACTACATCTTCTGTCATACTGCAATGTTCCCTTATTTCATTTGAGAAGTAAAGATTTTTTTTGTAAAGTGCTGTCTGTGTAATTTGTGTAACTGTACTGCTGGATAGTTTAGGTGTAATGGGCCTCAGCAATATCTTCGAGGCCCAAGCGACATACAGAAGCTAAACGATAGCTAGTCGTAGCAACAAAATAAAAGTGTGAACCTCAAGCTCCAAATTCAGAAAAGGTTTGGAAGCTACGACGAAAAGAAATGTTGTCTAAAGGCTTAGTGATATGATATAGTGTTGGAGGGAGGCCACCCCACGCAGGTGGCATTACCTCCAAACCCAAAATTGTTATCAAACTTGTTATCTTTCGATCGATATTCTAATAAAAGGGGAATTACAACATTACTAGGGCTAGTTTATCGCGCCAATATTATTACCATCCATTCTACTTTTACATTGTTCATACGATACACTTATCGTACGGGTTACTGTGTGCATAAAGATTGATTATAATATCAAATATGACAAAGGTAAATGTGGCGATGATAGCAATATGCTACACTGGAGTACTATTTTAAACGTGATTTGATTTTTTAAAGTATTTTTCTTTTTATCCTGTTTCGAGGGTAAAAGGAGTCAGAGTAGGCCGAGACTTACATACCACGTGAGCAGATTGCTCAAAAACGGAGAAGTCAAAAGTACTCGGATACCCAGACGTGCGTGTATGAGGCGATTGATGAATCTTGAAGAAGCAAAAGAAGTATGCATGGATCGCAAAACCTGGCGATCTGTCCTCTCTGACTACCCCGTCAGGGATACAGCGTGAAGATAGTTTAGTTTAGTTTCGCTTTTTTTAAAGTTGGTAGTCAACTTTTGAAAACGCTGTAAGGCGAAACCGATCAGTTAAAAAGTATTTTTTTTAGAAAAGTACAAGTGTTTTTATTCAAAATGTGTAGCAAGTTCCACTAAGCGCCATCAATCAACAGTATAAACGGTTTGAAAGTAACTGAGAAGATAAAGGTTTAGTGGAGATTAGAAGTAAGGCTGCTATTTATAAGGTTTACATTGTAGAAAATATAGTCACTTTCTTGTTTTTTCCTATATGTATAAGCCGAGACTTTCTTATAAACGAATTTTAATGCAGTATGACTCTCATTCAAATAATTTCTTCCAGTTAGTTTATGGGTAAAATACTCGTACATGCATGGTTAGGTTATATTCACAAAAAATAAATGGTGATCTTGACACAGCAAATCCTGTAAGTATCAGTTAACCGGAACGTCTACAGAACTGGTTTTTGCAAAGCGCGTCTTAGTATTTAGCAGCTCAAAATAGATTTTATATATTTCATTTTTTTTTGTTATTAAACATAACTACTTGTAGTTTGTGTTGAAATTGATAAGCGTCATCTGTAGATATTTATTACATTATCACACATAAAGTTAAGTTGAAAGAAACCCTCAACAAGTCAAATTGTAAAGAATTGTGTATTAAGGAAACTATAGCAAACGTGCCCTTTTATATTCCTATTTTCCTCCCAAACGAAAATCATCGATGTCAAATAAATAGTGCAAATAATAAGCATTTTTAAAAATTTCCAATCAATTTGTTACGACCTTCAGAAGAGTACAAAGACACACACAACCAACTGGAAATAAAAACTCACTCACTATGTACTTTCAGTTGATCAGAAAATTTATGTAAAACATTGAACGGACGTCGACAAATACCCGTGCTTATTAGTAATAAACTATAAATTTTCTTAAAAAGTTTTAAAAAAGCCTTTTACAGAGATGATTTATAGATGCCCTTGTAGTGGGCACTTGACACGTTATTTTAACAATATACATTGAGAGCTATTTATTTTCTTCTATGCCACCAACAGAGGGTGCCGACATACATTATTAAGATATAATGTCAACCCTGTGACGTGATTTGACTTCTGCCATACAACAAGAAGGGTGAGATGCCCCATGGGTTCACATCCACAGAATAACAATAACTTCGGCAACATGTGACACACGTTCGTTCGTGGGCAAGCACCCAATGTTACTATATATTGCTCTTGCAGTAACTAGAAAAAGATATTATATCTTTTTTCACAACATGTTTACTGAGATAGTTTTTAAAATACTTCAGATTCAGATAGTCTGAGTTTTGTCATAACTAGATTCGATTTAAATCCGATTAATTTTATTTTTTTTGACAGCCACGCATAGCTTAACCTTGCCGTGTTAGAATGTGTAAAAAAAAAGGGTAATGTAAATATAAGGTAAATAGGCATTGTTCTTGTGATCTGAACATTCGATTATAATTTTCAAACATTCACCAATTAGTGAGGAAAAAACCTTCGACTGACAAATAGACTGACAGACTATAACAAAATGAGGGTTCCATTTTTACTTTATAATATACAGATGCTAAAAAAATATATAACTATTATTTGACAGCCTCTGTGGCACGGTGGGAGTGTATCCGACTGCGATGCAAGAGGTCGTGGGTTCGATTCCCACCCAGGATAAAACTTTGCGTGATGAGCATGATGGTTTATTCTGTATCTGGGTGTTATTTATCTATAATATGTATGTATTTAGAAATATAGAAGTATGTTTATCAGTTATCAGGTTACCATAGTACAAGCTCTGCTTAGTGTCTTAGAAGGTTTATAAAGGGTCAGCATCGCGAGTGCTGCACTTCTGGTGTTGCAAACGTCCATAGGGTACGGTGACCACTTTCCATCATGTTCCATGAGGTGGCAGACAAAAACAAAGAAGTGTGGAATCAGATGGCGTTGTGTGAGTTGTCCCAACAATTTTTATATATATTTATTTATTCAAATTTATAAAATTACTTTCCTGTAATAAATATTTTAATTCATAGCCAACTCAATGAATAATAATGATTCGATGTCTTCTAATGCAAATACGGTCCCCTTTGGAGTCAGATTTCTGATAACGCTACCCTTAGTTTTACATAATAAACATCTGGCAATAAGGTTCTTTATGTTGTCTGTGACTTACCAGAGAGATTTATTCTCATCGAGGTATATACTCTGTATTCTAGGCACAAAAAAATAACTTCTCTTGTTTCTGCACCCAAGCAGATTTTGCATTGTGCTGTCTGTGAAAACTACCGTAAATAAAGCTTTTCAAACCAGTTAAAAGTTATACGTATGTGTGAATTTTCCATCAAACACATCAGTTCGGAGTCCGCTGCTGAAAGCTTCTCCAAATTGCCTTCTGCATCAAAACCTTCTCCGCGACCAGGTTTAGGCTTATGTTATCCTTTCTCATCCGAATTGAAAAACTTTTTCATTTTGGGAACACTATACAAACAAACATACATATTATCATGCCTGTAGGCAGACTGTGGTTTTTCACTTGCTACGACCCTGACAACCACTTTCGCTTCTTCTACTTTCATAAGTGTTTTCATACACGCCCGCCGGTTAAAGGTACTCTTGACCTGGCCTTTTTCCTACAGGTCTTCGATTTGATTGATATACGTACGCCGAGGTCTACCCCTACCAGTTTGCCCATTCACTCTCGCAACATAAATCTGCTTCGTCAGTCTACTTTCATCCATCGTCTCCACGTGTCCGAACCATCTAAGTATCCCTTTTTCTATCTTAGTCACTACATCTTCTGTCATACCACAATGTGCCCTTATCGCGCTGTTCCTTTCTTTATCCATCAACTTCACTCCAACACTTCGTAAACTTCTCATTTCCACTGTATTTATTTTACTTTTATGCGTTTTCTGCCATACCCAACTTTCACTGCCATACGTAAGTGTACACGTCTATGTACAGCCAGTCGTGCCTTCTTCGACACGTTCTGACTGCTCATAAAGGCGTACATGGCTCCATTCTCTTTATTTCCTGCCAATACTCGTCATAGTCATACTTTCCATCTGTCGCAATTTTTGTACCTAGATATACAAACCCTTTTACTTGTTCTGCTCTTTACCCTTCCACAACAATTGAGCAATCCGTCATACTTGCCTCTCTTTCAAAAACCATTACTTTCGACTTCTTTACATTCACTTTCATTCCTTTGTTTTTTAGCGAATCATGCATAATGTTAACCATCATCTGCAACTCCTCCGCCGATGATGCTAGTATTACCTGATCATCAGCGTATAGGAGGCATTTGACGGTCAGGCCATCCATTTTTAAACCATACGTAATCTCTTGCAGTTCTTTCAAGCAACTGTCCATATATGGATTAAACAGTAACGGTGACGCTACACAACCCTGTCTAACACCTTTTTCAATGTGAAATATGTCCATGCAAGCTCCGTTGATCCTGACACAAGCACTGGAGCCCTCCTAGAGAGATTTCAGTGGTCGTATCAAGTGGCTGTTTACTCCATACCAGGCCAGTATTGATCACAGTTCATTCCTCACCACTCTATCCCAGGCCTTTTTCAAGTCTACAAATATGCAATAGATCTTTTGACTTTTCGCTAAATGATTTTCTGCTACGCATCGTAAGTAAAAGACCTGAACCGTGCATCCCCATCCTTCCATAAATTCTGCTTGTACATCCCACATTTTTTCTTCAGTTTCATTCATGACTCTTTTTATCAAAACTTTTGCATAGAATTTGCCGACAATGCTGAGCAAGCTTATGCCGCGGTAGTTTGACGATGACAGCCTTACACCAATCTTTTGGTACGCCGCCATTCCTCCAACAAAGGTTAAAATGGCAGTACAGCTGGCAAGCTACCACGCCTTGTCCCGCTTTCAGCATCTCGACAGAAATCCTATCAAGTCCCGCAGCTTTTCCCACTTTCATGCTATTCAATGCTTCCACTATTTCTTCCATACTTATTTATGACTTCTTCCTTACCAATTTCATTCATTAACTAGTCATTCAGAAACTAGTCCTTGTACTTGTATAGCCTCTTTTTCAAACAAGCTTTTAAAATATTGCTTCCATCTTTTTAACAATCATTCTTCTCCTTTCACAAGACTACCATCATGGTTTCTGATATGGTTGAGATGCGATGTCATCGATGTCGTCTTATGTCACTGTTCTTATGGACTTCCAAAAGAATTTCATATTCTGTTGGAAGTCATCAGATAACTTTTTATCGAGTTCATCTCCGTCATTCTCTTTCTTTCTTTTCATCACCTCTTTTGCAACACGCTTATACCTTTTGTACTCCTCTTTCGCCATTTTAGGTCCACATCCGTTGCCTTCTGCATTCTTTGATTGACTTTTGTAGTCAACCAGTCCAACCATGCTTTCTTCTTATCCGACAACGCATTTCGGACTTCTGCACACATTATCTTTCTCTTACATCCTTGGCTTCTCTTGCTTACCCCACACACTCACATCGCAACTTCCACTAGACCTTCCTTAAATAACTTCCATGCTTCTTCGATCTCACATACGTCATCAGAATTTTCAAATTTCTTGCTCAGCTTACACATAAATTCCTCTTTTATGCATATCTCTTGCAAATTCTCGACCTTTATGCGTTCTAGTATACTAACAGGTGCATGCACACGATGTCGCCACCGCTGAAACAGACCTCTTACTCGACTAACAACCAAGAAGTAGTCTGTGTCAATCCCGGCACTGCAGTATGCCCGAGTGTCTAACACTTTCTTTCTCATCCTTGCATCTACAATCACAAAATCAATCATGCTTCTCCGGCTTCCTTCTTGTCTCGTAAACAAATGGATATCCTTGTGGTTGAACATGGTGTTGGTTACCACAAGGTTCCTCTCCAAACATACTTCAAGCAAACATACTCTATTTTCATTCACTCGTTCGTCACCATACTTTCCCAATACACTTTCATAACCATCACGCTTCACACCAACCCAACCATTAAAATCACCTAACATTACTATTCTTTCATTCCGTTTGCATTTACTCAGAATATCACTCACGCTCTCCCAAAATGCCTGCCTCTCACTTTGGTCTCTTGAAGATCAGCGCCACCGCGCATCTTGCGGAGCATAAAGCTCCTAAAACAAAGATGCGGGTAAGCCCAATCTTCAGCCACAACCAAAGCAGTCTTGGGCTCACACATTCATATTCTGTCACACATTCATTTATTCTCGCGGATAGTAACACACCCACACCCTGGCACGCTGTACTGGTCGGGGCTACACTTGACCAGAAGGCCGTAAAGGGCCCATGTGTAGTGGTGTCAAATCTTTTCCTTTTTGTTTCATTCATACACAGAATATCAATTCGCCTCTCTCGCATCATCTCACATACCTCCTCAATTTTATCATTTAATCCTCCTCTAACATTCAGTGTAGCAAAGCGGCTATCCATAGCCCACTTTTCGCCTCGATGGGAAACGGAACGTGACGGGTGGCGAACCACATCGCCGCCATTTTGGGTTTTAAAATTTTTCAAAAAAAATCCCACGAGTTGCAAGGGAAAACAAAAGTCCACCTAGACAGAGCCCCGCTTGTCTAAGAAAGGCTAGCCTTGTTCTGGGGTCGCCCGGTCCCAGGGCATAATGCACGTTAATGCTAGGCTCGCCCCTAGCTACGCAGCACATAGGCACGGCAACCTTGGCTTGGCGGAGAGAGGATGGGAAGAGGATGAGGTAGGAGAGGGTAAATATAATATAACTTCTGTATCAAAAGGGCCGAATAAATTTAATAAAAAAGGTTTTAGATGGTAAATTTGAAAAAAAAAATTGAAAGCATGCCTTTTTAGTAAGGTGGTAGTAAAAAGGCTAAAAGGTCTTATGTGGTAGACACTTATTAGCACATAAGATTAACACTATAAAATTGGTTAATCTAAATATTTCCAATTTCCAGGAGTAAGGGATTCGGTTCGGTGATCATGAGTGAGGGAATTACCCAGAAATTTTATAAATATAGTTTATAAAAAAAATGTGCTAATCAAGAACTAGGTAGTGATTGATATGAAAAGACCCCTTATACGTGTGGCAATCCCACATAACCCAATCCGATACCTGTGTTAGTATTATGTAGTCAGCGTTGTAAATGATTATAAAATATAGGGTTGCTGTGACTTGAGTCCGTAGGGTGAATAGTTTGAGTTCAGTGGCCTTTTATCAAGGGCTAAAATGTCCTGGCATATTAGGTATGTGTTAGAAATAAGTTAAATTGAATAAAGCTCTTACATTAATATACGGTACTCTCCATTTTTTATTAAGCCACACACAGCTATAAGTTTCACCCTCATTCCATCTGCGGTTGTCGATTAAAAGCGCACAAGTTTGATGCGTAGATGTTTATGATAATATACTATCAAGTCAGTTCTGACAATTCAAAGAATAGTTAATTTCTAACCTACTTATCTATATTTAAATTTAAGGTGAAAACATTTTTCAATCTCGAGCTGGATTCGAACCAGCGTCTTCACTGCTTACAGCTTAATGCACCAGGCGCTTATACCATCTAAGCTATCGAAACGCACTCGGAACTGACAAATTAATCCACCTCTTTTCGTCTTAAGACGACGTAAGGCGCGTAAAAGTTACACGGTACGTATGTATAGAATTAGAATAAAGTTCTCGCAACTAAATTAATTTACTAAATTGTATACATTTAAGAGTATAAGTATAGCATCATTATAATTTAGGAGCACGGGGGTTGCCATACAGCTGTCCACACACCTAATCCGCCGGCCCATCCAGCTGAGGTCGTTCCGGCGGCGCCGGCGTGCCGGCGGCTTAATGTGTAGACAGCCTAAGATTATTAGAGCCCAAGTGAATGTACCTCTTGTAATAGCTTACTACCACTGTACTACTAGGAGATCAGACGTCAGTTGCTACTGTAATTTTCTTACATTAGCTGAAATAGCGATATTGGCAAATAAAGGTGAACTTCACAATTGGATTTTTCCCATTTGCAAGTAGGTAGGGTATAGTGGTGGGGAAAAGAGTGTGTACCTATATTCATCACCTTTTTTGAGCCTCCGTATTAGATTTGTCCAAGATAGAAGCAGTAAACGAATGTACATGTTGTAAATGAAACAACAGATAACATATTTAGTACTTATCCTTAATAATGTTATGTTATTGTTTTATAGTCTTTCTTTCACGTCATAATCAAGGAATGGATTGAAAAGATTTTTGTATGAGGATAGTTTTGATAGGTCTGGCGAGTGTCCTAGACTGTATTTAAAAATTACAGACTATATTTATAGGTTACTAGACTATATTTAAAGGTTGCCTGGCAGAAATTGCTTTATGCGATAAGGGCGCTCATTGTACTGGTTTGATTGAACAATATTTTTACTGTGTTTATCATCAACCGAGCGCTTGTCCCAGTTGCGTCTCGCTACTACAATATTTCCACTATATTTTCGCTATGTTTTCTTGGTGTACAATAAAGTATTCAATAAATAAATATATATTTAATTAAAAAACAATCTATGATTATATACAATTGCGTGATGATCAAATTTCACGCCGATGCGGTAACGGGCTCCATTAATTTTCCTACATATTCGAGCTGGCGCTTGTCAACAGTAATTCATTCAAACTGCCCTTAAAAATAGTTCTTGCATATTGAAATACTGGCAAACTACTATGTCTGTTATGCAACTTATGCTGGCGGACGGGTGAGGTACCAAATGACTGACGAATAGCAGTTGTAGTACCTATTTATAAAGGGAAAGGCTCTCGCCTAAACTGCTTCAGCTACAAGGCAATCAGCTTGATCAGCTTAGATAGTAAGGTTTACGCAAAGGTTATAAAGGCAAGAAGAGTATGAAAGGTATTTGTGGGAGGCTCAATGCGGTTTCCGACGCGGAAGAGATTGCATGGATCAAGTGTTTTCTCTCAGCATGATCGTGGAGTAGTTTCTGACTGTTAACCAGAAGGTTTTCTGTACTTATGTGGATCTGGAGAAAGCATTTGATAAAGCTTATCGATAAATATGGTATGGACGGCTCGCTGCCACGGGCAATACAGTCGCTTTATAGGGACTGTGGGCTTGCGTGCAATCAGGGGGGATGTGTCACCTCTTTTCGATGTTTGTACAAGCGTCAAACATATGAAAACAACGTGAGCAGATTGCTCAATAACGGAAAAATCAAAAATACTCGGATGCCCAGACGTGCATATATGAAGCGATTAATGAATCTGCAGAAAGCGAAAGAAGAATACATGGATTGCGAAGCCTGGCGATCTGTCCTCTCTTACTACCCCGTCAGGGATATAGCGTGAAGATAGATAGATAGAAAAATATTAAGAGTAATTTTTAGGGTAGCTACATTCTCTGGCGTAAGTCGTTCGTCTGTTCTGACAGGAGAGAGTACAGATAAGTCTTGGTCTACCCTGTGACTCCTATTACGCACGACTTTCGCACAATAGATATTTTTCGTCAATCGTTTCTCACTTATTCGTTGAACGTTCCCTGTGACCTGAAAAATTACCCATTAAATAAATTTAAAAAGTTAATTAAAAACAAGCTTTGTGAGAAAGGTTATTACTCCGTTAAAGACTATGTGCAGGACAGGGAAGCCTGGAATAAAGGAAATAATATTAAATTGTAAATAGGCCATAAAAAAAGCCTTCCTAAGTTTCTTGCCGGTTCTTCTCAGGTGGGCCGCGTTCCGAACCGGTGGTCGCTTTAAATATTTTAAATAGTGTATGACATTTTGTAAGCGCCGTTAATATGGTCTATGCAAAATAAAGATATTTTTGTTTTATTTTATTTTTTACGTGTCTAGCCCAACGGGGAACACCCTTTTCCAGCTTATTGCTGACAATAAGTGTAAATTAATATGTTTAAATTTGTTTTAAAGTGTAAAACAAATATTTATTGGTTGCTTACTATTACTGATCACTACCAAGTACATGATCACAGTAAGCGTATGTTGTTGATTTAATCTTTAAAGATTTAGCTGTAAATCGAGCGACCATTCGGTTATATGGAAAACAAATGTCTAGCCATGCTCCCTCCGCCTGGTCGTAGAAAGAAGCAGACATAAATTTATTTAATAAGTCGTGGTTTTACGTCCTTTAGGATACATACTTGCTTATAGCCTCACTCGCCACAATAATTGAAAGAACTGGCTACTTTATAGTAACAATATTCAACAAAAAAAGAATATACCTATAATTTTATCGAGTATTTATTAAGATAGAATTTAATAATATAAAAATTACGTGGGACAGGAATCCACACGGTGAAAAGTGGGCATATAATATGCCTCTGCCACCCCTTCGGGGATAAGGCGTGATGGATATTTATTTATTTTATTATTTAAAAAATAAGTCTTAAAAAGAGTTTACTTTCTAGAGAGTTCTTTCCAATTTTACTTAAGTACAGAAATCAACTAAAACCATTTATATATTTTGGTCAAAATAATGACGCCAGATAGTTAATATTTGTACAAAAGTAGATTAGCCTATAAGGACAGAAACCACAGTGACGTCATAGATGTAGTCACATTGTAATGACGCAATATAGATAGTCACTGAGAATCAAGGATCAACAACGAAACGGTGCTGAACTGTATATTGTATAGGTATAAATATTACGTGCCACATCACAAAAATCTTGGAATCTAGTTCGGGTACTGATAAAAATGTATAGGTACAGCGGTACAATTATGCGGACATCATCGTATCAAATATAACATGATTTTGTTCCTTAAACCCGGACACATACTTTCTATTTTTTCACTTTTTCTCTATATATATAAATACATGTTATCACGCCTTTATCCCCAAAAGGGTAGGCAGAGGATATTAAACGTCCACATTTCACCGTATGCATTTTTGTCCCACGTAACAGGTGGTGAGCCCATTGCCGTGTTGAAATGGCGCAGGCTGTGGTGACATGATGTTGAAATTTTTTAAGTCGCCCATAAGGCATTCAACTTGGCTTAACGACTGCCATTTTATTGGCAACCGGGACCAACGCCTTAACGTGCCTTCCGAAGCACGTAACTGGGGTGGGTCTAAAGGACAGAATAAATTTCATAAAATAAAATAAAATTTGTCTATTTTAGATGTTAAATTTGGAAGAAATTTTGAACCCGTTGCCTTTTTAGTGAGGTGGTACCCTGGTAGTAACCCGGACACATCAGCAAAAATTGGTGGTAACAGATTCATAAAGATATATATTGTGATCTCGTGTGAATAGCATATCATTTCATATTTGTGGTAAAAATAGAAATCCAAAGATTTCACTCATAAATGGTGACAAAAAACTGTTGGGGTTCAACAAACCACTGCTGTCTGACATAGCCATCTCATCTCATCCATTATCGTCAGTTGCAGCACCAGCCTATAGATGAAATTGCTGGGATTATAGATGAGAATTTTAATTTTAATTTTTTGGTATTATTTTTGTTTTTATATTGTGCGAAAGTAGAGGGTAGAAGAAGTCAGGGTAGGCCGAGACTTACATTCGAAGACCACGTGAGCAGATTGCTCAAAAACGGAAAGGTCAAAAGTACTCGGATAGTGCGTGTATGAAGCGATTGATAAATCTTGAAGAAGCGAAAGAAGTATGCATGGATCGCGAAGCCTGGCGATCCGTCCTCTCTGACTACCCCGTCAGGGATACAGCGTGAAGATAGTTAGTTAATTTTACGCTCCTATAAAATGTTACTTTTGTAAAAAAAATAAACATTTATTTTTGAAGAAATTCTGTATCCTCTATGAAATTATATTTATTTGTGTTGCAGTTTGAATCGTGACTTCTGGTATCAAAAAAAATATCTTCAGTTAATGTAGATGTAGATACGTATAGTCACCTCGTAATTCCCGAAGCCCATTTCACCGAATATATTGTTAGACGTAACAGGGGGTGAGACCATTGCCAAGTTGAAATGGAATGAAGCAGACAGTGGCCACCAGCTGTTAAAAATTTTCAAGCCCCCATAAGGCCTCGACTTAACGTACCGGAGCATGGAAACAAATTAAATGGAAATGCCACCCATCTGAGAATCAGCCATAGCAAAAGATGTTAAACGCAATGATCGTTTACAGAACACTGAGTAAGTGAGACTACAAGCGCTTTAGTTAGTGTAATTGTGACAAAAACTGAAATAAATCTTCTCGTATATGTTGAGCTCATATGATTTATCAAAACTGTCAAAACTCAAGCTCAGACATAACTGAGAGACGAAACTTGGAACATTGCAATACATGGGGAGAATTTCAACTTTATGGCAAGTTGTGGTAAGCGGGAAACTTGGCACTTAGAGACTTAGTTCACTTGTTAAATTGGGATATGAATCAGACTTGATAATTATCCTATTGACTGCTTTCGAATAGCTTTATTTCTTTGATCACTACTTAAAGCAATATATTAATTGAATTTGTTTATGTATATGTATTAAAATAATAGTGCACTAGAAAGCCCTGCGAGTGTCCAGTAAATGATTTAGTGTAAGCTGTTTACCAGAGTAGTAAACAGCGTACACTAAGTTCAGTCTGAAGATGGGTGACCGTTTATAGCTTTTTTATTTACAAATGTTACCGTGCTTCATAATGCCCACGATTTTCATATTTATAACGGTACTAAGTTTTATGTACTCAAAGACTGGTTTTTAGAGGTCGACGACAATATTTGCGCATATTGCATGTTTTTTTAAATAAATATCCATCACGCCTTATCCCCGAAGGGGTGGCAGAGGCATATTATATGCCCACTTTTCACCGTGTGGATTCCTGTCCCACGTAATAGATGGTGAGCCCATTGTTTTTTTTAAATTATTTTATATAACAAGTTGACGCCCGCGGCCGCCCCGTACCTGTTTCCTACAGGAACTTGTTCCCGGGCTAAAAAGTAGCCTATGTGTTATTCTGATGTTTAAGCTATATTGATAATTTTTTTGAAACCATTATTATGCTTAATTTCTTATAAATTTTTAAATAATGTTGAAAAAGACAATTATATTCGAGACGGGAATTGAACCCGTGACCTTTGCCTAACCTTTGTCTTTTTCCAATTCATTTAAAAAAAAAAATAAGAAATTTAGCAAAATAATAAAAAAAAATATCCATATACTGAGTGGAGTCCATTGCATGAATGTTTAAAAATGGTTGTAACACTGTTCATTGGTATCAAGTTGTTCATAAACTCGATAGATGGTTCTGTTCATACTCTTAAAATGACGATTAGAATATGGTGGAGAATTTCAACTTGATTCGATACGGTTTGGGTAGTTTGGGTGGCTAGAACATTGTCCTAGTTAGCCAAAGGTCACGGATTCAATCCCTGTCTCGAATCGAATTGTCTTCTTCTACTTTATTTAAAAAAAATAAAGCTATATTATTGTAAAGTTTCATCAAAATGTATTCAGTAGATATTGCGTGAAAGAGTAACAAATATCCATACTCACAAACTTTCGCGTTTATAATATTAGTAAGAATAATGTAGAATATACATACATAAAAATACAACATGAAACTCTCGTCATACAAGACTGAAATAAGTAATGTCCTCAAACCAGGCATGTATAAAGATTGACATAAACGTCATATTCTTGCGGATCCAGATTTGGATTCGATTATTGTTTTTGTAATATATAAAAGATTTATTTTTGAATTTTACGAAATAATAATATGACTTACTTTTAAAAATATGTATACAAGTTGTTTAAACACTAATAAATTAATTCTTTGCATTTGCTCATAATGAAATATGTGGAAATTCAAAATTGTTGTTTTATTTGTAATAATGTTGTAATCTGAGTTTATTATCTAAGCGTCATAATATTTGTATAATTATACTTTTCTCAGAGCGCAAATGCCTGTAATATCACATAATATTAAGCACATGATGACTATGTTTTAAACGTTATCAATGTACAAATACGCCTCAAGTAACAAGTAGCTTAAGTAATGTCTTCTTCTCTTGCACAACAACTAATAGGAAAATTTAATCTACACGTGCCATATGTCATGTCAAGATAAAAAATCGATGTCATACCTCAATACATACATAGATGAACACTTATTTTTTATGGTCACACATAATAGGTTCCTTTGCGCCGATCAACTCTTTACAAAACTAGTCGTAGAAAGCATTGTAACGTTCGGCTAGAAATATCGCGCGGTATTCCACAGGGCGCTGTGCTAGGGCCCACTTCTGTGAAAGATCGGCTACATCTAGATACTTCGTGGTATATTTATGGAGGATGCCTCAAGTAATGTGTAAAATCAAAGTCAGGTGTAGAAGGCAAGGCAGGTTGAAGGGCACGGTGAGGTAAACCAATACTGGTTCTTAAGGTGGCACTTCACAAACCCGTGGCATTTCACAAATTCACAGCTCTATTTTTCTATGGGTCTTGGAACAGACCACCCGCAGGAGTCAGTTTTACCGTAAGAAGTATACGTATCAGCATCGAGACTTCAAAGAGTTCTTATATCCAATACAATATGAAGTCCTTACTTAAGGCTCCTACGTGACAGCGTTTGATATTTCTTATAACATATTTTCAAAATGAAAACGGGAAATGTATGTAACGTAGCACACATAGAAATGATCCAGTGATTAGGAACCAAAAGAAGCCGATATTGTAAAGCATTCACTAGTGACGATGAATCATATAACACAATCTTAGATAACCGTTATCATACCACCGATTAATACAGTCTAGAAGCACAAGTAACACGTTTTATAGGTTAAGATCATCACAGTTCAATACAGGATTGCTTTTACGTATTGAACCCGAATGCAACATACGCGATACTACAAAAATCCTTCAAATAAAGTTGATTGAAGACCTGTTCGTAAAACCAAAATGGCTTATGACCGCTTCTGATAAGAACCATTGAGCCTCTATTAAGGATTGTTTATTACAGAAAACAAAATAACCTTATCTTTGAAGTATGTATTGTATTGTTTTATGATCATGATTGACACTATTACTCGTAATATAGGAAAATTTTGTTAGCAAAGAGCAAACAAAAATGAATGTACTCATAGACCCTAGAACCTAAAATGTCAATGCTGGAACACGTTTCTCTCCCTTTCGTAAGAAATTATAACTTCCCAGCCCTAGAATCAGAACTGATATCCCATGCTTCTAGACGGTAAAAGTACAACGCGTCTTATCAAAAAAAAATCCTTGTAAAAACCTAATTTGAAAGCACACACAATTGTATAAAATGAAAGTTGCGTCGCAATGAAGCACTTATGAGCTACACTTACTTCGGTTTGCTGTAGGGTGACGAGGGCTGCTTGTGGTTCTTGTTGGGCAGCGTGTGTCTGTTCGCGTTCGTATCCAGGCCGCCGCCGCCCGGCGAAATCTTGCCGGCGAGTGCGTTCAATGTATGCAACATGGCGGGCGGCGGCCGCTTAGTTCCAAGCGGCCTGGTCACGGTGATGACTCGACCACGTTTGTCGAGACGAAGGTGCTTGATGGCGGCCACGGTGCCTTATCTCCTGATAAGAGGCGCGGGGGCACACACGCCCCCCGCCTCATCGCCACCTGACACTGTCACACACACACTCTCACGCGCAACGTAATGTTTACCCGTCTAAACACAGATATAGGTCAGCGTCCTGTCCGCTCTATACATGATGTCGACATTTTTTCATTACTTTTAAGTTTTTTTGCACTGGTTTCATATACACTTATCACTTTTATTATCAGTCTTTGATCTCACTTATCTGTTGGGTTTAAAATTATTGTACCTCATGGCTGTTGCGATGTTTTGATGGTAATTTAGTGATAAACAATAATAAATAAATTTACAGAAAATAGACTTAAATTACTGTGAATCTATGTAACAATTATAATAACGGCACTGCCTGACGTTTCGATCAGATTACAACAATGAGCGATGATCAGGCAGAAGATTTACCTAAGGTTAGAGGAACGCGTGGGTATGGTCTTGTTTAGCTATACTTTTAAAAACTGCTGTTTTGTCTATTGTACGAGAAGCACAATAATCTCGGTGGCTCTGAGATTACGGATAAAATATAGTCGGAAAGGTGTCAGATTTACAAACGCCTGAACAAAAACGTAGAGCAAGAAAAATTATAAACGCGTGTCGCAATGAAATATGTGACCGCAGGCGGTTTGAGGAAAGTCCTTTTGTATTATTTTTGTATGATAAATTTATACCATAAAATATTTCAGGTTAAGCTGTCTTAAGCTCTCTCAATTAGTTTTGTTATGAAATCACTTTCAATATTTTACCAAAATAATATCTAAGCTTGCAGAATCACAACTTTAGACTTCTTTCAACTGGTCTATTTACGAAATAGCTGTGGGTCTAATTTTCGACAGTACGATTTGAAAACGTAGACGTAAATTTACTAGTAAATTGTCATCAGTCGCGTGTATTGTCGTTTCTAAATATGAAACAAATGACATTTCACCAGCAAACCGTCAACGTTTTCAAATCGTATGGTCGGGAATTAATACTAATAGTGTACTGATGTTTAATGTCTATAGAAAGTCTATAAAATCTATATTTCAGACTATATAAATGATAAAAATGCATTGGGTTAAGTTCCTTTAAGTTAACACACATAAATATACAAATATAAAAAATAATAATAAAGAAACATAATGAATATAATATAATAGACAATTCTGTTTAAAATAAAAATAAGCATTTTAATTTTAATTATGTAAACGAAAACTAATATAATTACTGGCGATTTAAAAAAGAGTCGCCATGAGTTTTATTCCCAGTTTCTTCCTCAGGCTCTACGTATTGCTTTGCGAATCTGGCAGTAAAGTAAATGTACAAGCAATAATCTTGACGTTCATAAATGTTACTTTGGACCTACATGAATAAAGATATTGTCATTCATTTCATTTCGTTCATTCATTGTCTACCTCCAGAGTACATCTACGTATGAAAACTAGGCGAAATTTTTGTTCACACTGTACATGAACCAAAATAATTGTTTTTTTTAATTTATTTATTATTTTAGCTTTTTCTATCATAGAAAAAGCTAAAATAATGAGTGTAAGGGGCCCCACCAAGATCTTCGGGGCCCAAGTCAACCTCCCGTGCTAGTGCATGCACATGCTGATTAACGGACGAGGCTCTGGCGCTGGCTTTCCCCTCTGGGGTTGGGAGGTCTGAGGGCGTCGCTCCCATAAAAGCCACCCGCCAAAACAACTTATGGATAAGAATAAAGAAAAGCAGCTAGGGATAGGGCGCCGCCGCAAAACGGCGCGCAGGAGCCCCGCCCGACTCCTGTGGCAAGTGGGCTAGGGCTGCCGTGTGTCGGGCCAGCACGGCTAAAGAAGTTAGCCCCAACCCGTATCCGCTTCGCATCTTGGAACATTGGCACGCTGACTAGGCGTGCGGTAGAGGTGGCCGAAGTACTCTCCAGGCGGAGGGTGGACGTGGCGTTCCTGCAGGAGACTCGGTGGAAGGGCAACAGAGCCCGGCCTCTGCAGAAAGGCTACAAGCTGTATTACACGGGTGCGCCTGGTGGGGAGAACGAGGTGGCCGTGGTGTTCTCCGAAGGGCTGCAGAGCGGCATCTTGGAGGTGAAACGCTGTAGCGACCGGCTTATGATCGTCAGGCTGCTTATCGATGGGATTATTACCCACCTGATAAGTGCCTACGCGCCACAGGCCGGTTGTAGCGACGCCGATAAGATGTCGTTTTGAGGCCAACTCGAGGGAGTGACTTCGGAGCATTCCGTTGTCACAGGGAATCGTTTTGGGCGGCGGCCTAAACGGTCATGTGGGTGAGAGGTGTGAGGAGTTTGAACGTGTTCATGGTGGCTTTGGATACGGCACCCGCAACGCTGAAAGAGAAGTTTGTATATACTCCAGTCTTCAAAGGTGTTCACAATGGCCAGATCGGCAGCCGCACACGTTCTGAGGATAGTTATCCTCAGAACGTGTGCGGCTGCCGATCTGGCCATTGTGAACACGTATTTCAAAAACAAATCCGAACATCTCATCACCTACAAGAGCGGGAGGCGTACAACTCAGATCGATTTCCTACTCACTAGGCGACACAGCATCGGCAAGGTGGCCAACTGCAAGGTCATACCCGGTGAGAGTCTTACTGCACAACACCGTTTCCTTGTCATGGACCTCTGCGTGAAGCCCAAAGGCAAACGGCGCCGCATCAGATGGTGGCTGCTTGATGAAACTAAGTCCCAGGAGTTCGTCTCAGCTGTCGGTAACAAGTGCACCGACACTGAAGGCGAACCAGTTCAAGATTACTGGGACAAAGTTCAAGCGGCCATCCTTGGAGCGGCGAAGGTGGTGCTCGGTGAGTCTAAGGGTGGACGCAAATGTGACAAGGAAACTTGGTGGTGGAACGACGCAGTCCAGAGGGAGGCTAGGGAGAAGAAAGCCCTCTTTAAAAAGTGGCAAGCGACCGGATCTCCCAAAGACCGCGACGCGTACAGGGCTGCCAAGCGCGCCACAAAGAGAGCTGTAGCCAGAGCCAGATGAGACCACTTACAACCTCTGTATGATAAGCTGGAATCGTCTGAGGGGCAGAAGCTCATCTATAAGCTGGCGAGCTCCAGGGTCAAAGCACAGGATATATCCAAGTGTCGCTGTGTAAAAGACCCTGAGGGCAACCTGTTAAGCGAAGACCTCGCGGTAAAAGAGAGATGGCGTTCGTACTTCAACGAGCTGCTTTATAAACAGCAAAAAGAGTTGCAGCCTCCGGACCTCCCTCCGAATCAGGGACTAGTGCCACCGGTAACGCCTGGAGAAGTTCTGACTGCGCTTCGCCGCATGAAGAATTGGAAAGCTGTCGGACCCGATGGAGTCCCCATCGAAGCCTGGAAGGCGATGGGTCCTCGCGGTGTGGGCATCTTAGTAAACCTTTTTAACCGCATACTCCTCAGCGGGCAGATCCCAAACCAATGGAGACTGAGTATTATTACTCCAGTCTTCAAAGGTAAGGGGTCAGTGCAGGAGTGCGGGAGCTACCGCGGTATAAAGATGATGTCCCACACCATGAAGATCTTCGAGAGGATTATAGACTCTCGGATCCGGCAGGAGTGTACTCTCTCGGCGTGTCAATATGGGTTTCGCCCTGGTCATGGGACCACGGACCCTGTTTTTGCCCTGAGGGTTGTCGCAGAGAAATACAGGTCGAAGAACACGCCTCTGCACTGTTTGTTTCTAGACATGCAGAAGGCCTTCGACTGTGTTCCTCGTGCGATGATCTGGTGGGCACTGCGGTCCAAAGGGGTTCCAGAGGTCTAAATTGACACTATCCGGGACATGTACTGTGACTCCGATTCAATGGTTCGGACTGCTGTTGGCGACACGAAACCCTTCCCCATCACCGTCGGGGTACACCAGAGTTCTGTCCTTAGTCCGCTTCTGTTCAGTGTAATATTAGACGAATTGTCGGACAGCATCAGAAACCCGCATGAGCAGCCTCCATGGTTGCTCATGTATGCTGACGATATTGCGCTGGCAGACGCGGACAGGGGCAGATGGTGCGACGTGTAAAGGCGTGGAAGGAGACGCTTGAGAACGGCGGTCTGAAACTAAATGTGGCGAAGACCGAGTGCTTGGCACTAAGCTCGCCTATGCGGACGGATGTGGGTCCGTCCGCATAGGCGGTGATTTGGTCGAGCGCACGGACCAGGTTAAATACCTGGGATCTGATTTTCACACATCCAGTGACATCGATTGCGATGTCAAGTCACGCATTGCTGCCGCGTGGGCCAAATGGCGGGAGATGACCGGTGTCATTTGTGACCCTAAAATGCCGATCGGGTGTCCGAAGGGACAGGTCTACAAAACCATTATTAGACCTGTCCTTTTACATGGCAGTGAGACGTGGCCGATATTGGAGCGACACAAGCAGGAGCTGCGTGTCACGGAAATGAAGATGCTGCGGTGGATGTGTGGAGTCACGCGGATGGACCGCGTGAGGAACTCTCGCATCCGCGGTAGCCTTCACGTCCGTGACATTGCAGACAAGTTGCAAGAGTGTCGCATTCGTTGGTATGGTCACGTCTTGCGGCTTCCGCCGGGCTACGTAGGTAACAAATGTCTGGCCATGTCAGCCCCGCCGGGTCCCGGTAAGAGGGGAAAACCCAAGAAGTGCTGGCTTCGCGTCGTAAGGGTCTCACTACAGGGGATGCCGACGACCGTGCGAAGTGGAAGAGAAAATGTAGGAAAGCGGACCCCGGGCGTCGCGAGGCGCAACTGGGACAGACGCTCGGATGATGATGATGATAAAAAGCTAAAATAATAAATAAAAATAGTAAAAATTTTTAAACAATCGCGCTGTATACTATAAGTGTATTAGTTATTACCGGGACTAACTGGCTGTAGTCACAGGCTGACAGAGGTGTTTAGTCAGCCTGTAACCACGGCCGGTGCAACCTGGTCGAATCGTCAGGCAACAAAAGGTATGAAAAATAACCGCGTTATTTTTATGATTTAGCATCAAAATTTGCAAATCTTCAAATACCTACACATACTTCGTACACTATGGGATTTAGAAGGTTATCTCTAGAGAGTTCTAAGTTAGTGCTGTAATGAAATGATGGATCAGCGCGGCACAAAATCGAACATTGTTGTCATCCTCGGGGATTTGACTGCCTCGGTGGCGCGGTGGTAGTGTATGCGACTGCCGCGGGTTTGATTCCCGGGTCGGAACAAATATTTGTGTGATCCACAAATGTTGGTTTTGGAGTTTGGGTGTTTCCTATGTATAATTTGTATGTATTTAGAAACATATAAGTATGTATATCAGTTGTCTAGATCGCATAGTACAAGCTTATAGCTTAGTTTGGGCTAGATGGCGCTCTCTAAAAAGTGTCCCAGAATATTTATATATCCCTGTGGGAGATATAATATACCCAGCAGTGTAGATGATGTTGATAATTAGTAGTGCAATTTTGTATCAAAAACAAATATATGCATTTAAAAAAAAGGAATAGAAATATCAAGTGAAAAAAGTCAAATAGTAATTCTTAACAAAAGTGACATCTAAGTAATATGAAGCGTTACAAAACAAAGACACAGATTGCAGCAACGGTCAATTTTAACGATTCCCTCGGGAGGGTTTATCCAATAGCGGTTTGAGTTACCTACCGATATAACCAGTAATAAACTAACAAACATTTAGCCTCGAGGTAATGGATAAGTAGCTTTATTAGGATCACAATCATTTCGGAGATTTAAATTTAAAACTAATCCTACTAATATTATAAACGCGAAATTTTGTAAGAATGAATGTATGTTACTCTTTCAGGCAAAATCTAAAAAAAACTATCTAACTATCTTCACGCTGTATCCCTGACGGGGTAGTCAGAGAAGGACGTCTCGCTAAGTTTCACGATCCATGAATACTTCTTTCGCCTCTTGCAGATTCATCAATCGCTTCATACATGCACGTCTAGATATCCGAGTACTCTTGACATTTCCGTTTTTAAGCAATCTGCTCACGTGATCTTTATTAGTAAGTCTCAGCCTATCCTTTTATCCATTCCTTCTACGCAAAATCTACTGAATGGATTTTGATGAAACTTTACAATAATATAGCTTACACATCAGAATAACGCATAGGCTACATTTTATCCCGGGAATAAGTGGGAAACGGGAACGGGAAAACTTCACCACGCGTGCAGAGCCGCGGGCGTCAACTAGTAAATATATAAATCGGAAAATAACAAAATACACTATGGTTATGTAGACAGTGAGGACAACTTTAAACAGTATAACTGTTTCAGTCTTAAATAACTTAAGACCTCTTAGGGTTTCACTCGTGTTTTTGCATAATATATATTGGTAACTTGAATTTTACTCTGCTTGCAATTGTACTTTTGGTTTTTTTTATCCTAGTTTCAATTTTACTTATTGTTTATTTTGAAGCATAGATTTACTATGCTTCAAAGTAATCTGTGGACCATGTAGTGGAAAAAATATTTTGTGTTGTATAGCTCATTTATCGAGAAAGGCTAAGGCTATAAGCTATAAACGCTACTACTCTGGAGAGTGGAGCAGGATTCATAAATGTCGAAAGATCGGGCAACTATTTATGTATTATTGTAGAATTTATAAGCGACGGTATTAAATGGGTGCGACGGGAGTACAAAGTATGTCATGGGCGAAGCCGTAGGGGTCACCTAGTAAATTAATAAAAAGCTTTTATACATCGAATACATCGATTATTTACCTATCATTGTACCGAAGCAGTTTGATAAATCGGTTATAGGTAGTTGATATTGCACGGTGAATGGATGTATTTATGTAAATATTTATTAATAATATTTTTAGAATAAACAACTAATCTAAAATTGATTTTTTAAAGCAAACAGAATTTTTGGGCTTGTAGTACGTGACGAAACAGTTACCATACTTATAATTGTAACTGAAAAATGTTTTACTAACTATCTTCACGCCGTATACTAAACGGGGTAGTCAGAGAGTACAGATTGCCAGTCAACAACAATTTATTGCAATAGAGAATGCCAATCTGGTGTGAAATGTTAGAGGTTTTGTGGTGTACACTAAACTTTTGTGCTTGATAGATAAAACTATATAAATAAAATAAATAGATATGGTAGGACACTTTTCACACAGCACCATCTAGTCCAAAGTAAGCTAATATAAGCTAGTGGTATGGGATTTAGATAACTGATAAACATACTTATTTCTAAATACGTATATATTATACATTATTGACTGCCACTGTGGCGCGGTGGGAGTGCATCCGACTGCTACGCATGAGGTCGTGGGTTCGATTCCCACCCAGGATAAAACTTTGTGTGATGAGCTCGATGTTTTATTCTGTGTCTGGGTGTTATTTATCTATAATATGTATGTATTTAGAAATATATAAGTATGTTTATCAGTTATCTGGTTACCATAGTACAAGCTCTGCTTAGTGTGGAATCAGATGGCGTTGTGTGAGTTGTCCTAACAATATTTATTTATTTATTTTATAGGTAACACACAAACTCCGAAACACACATTTATGTATTCGTTTTGCTTGAAACTAATAACACTGTTGGAACTAGAACTGAAATCAGGTTGCAGAAGTACAGTGTAAAAGCAATCAGTACAAGTTTCAGTTCTATGTATAAATATATAATTATGTAATTTGTAAGCGCTGAGTGTAAAACTGAAGTCGCGCCGTTTGCGGAAAAACTTCGGCATACGATCAACGGACGTGAGTACGTGAGTAATAAACTTAACTGAAACACGAATCTCTAAATGGTACATCCAATTTTGGGAAATGGTGCCAATCTATCTAAATTAACCTTGATTACAATTCGTTAGTAGGTATGGTTTTTATTGGAACTGTATCTGCTTTTACGGACACTCCTAAAAATAGTCACAAATACTTACGGAATAAGAATAGAATTAGTCTTGTATCACATAGTATTTGTATTACACAGACAATCCTTAAAATTTATTTGTTTAAACAAATTGCATAAAGTAAAACAAATCATTTTTCAAATTCAAATGACTCTGCCACCCCTTCGGGGATAAGGCGTGATGAATAAATAAATAAAATAAATAAATAATACACTATATATATAATATAAAAGAAAGTCGTGTTAGTTACACTATTTATAACTCAACAACGGCTGTACCGATTTGGCTGAAAATTGGTGGGGAGGTAGTTTAGAGCCAGAAGACGGACATAGGCTTTTTATCTCGGGAACAAGTTCCTGTGGGAAACGGGAAACTTCTCTACGCGAACGAAGCCGCGGGCTTCAACTAGTAATAACAAACAGTATGAGAACAAAAAGGGCCTTAGAAGGTTATTAGATATTAAATGATGAGTATTGACAACCTGAACGGGATGTTCTCCCTTTGTTAGTATTTACGATAGAAGATTATTTTGATACCAATGATGTGGCAGACCACGGCTCACCTGATTAAAAGTGGTCACCGTAGCCTATAGACGTTTGCAACACTCAAAGGTGCAGCGCAGCACTCCTGCTGCCGACCCTGTAAAAACCTTCTAGGACCCTTTTTGAAGAATCTTGCTCCATTTCACTTAGATTCGTTCTAAGAGATTAAAATTAGATGTAAAAATATGTTTTAAGGTTACTAACTAAACGGTTTTACTCGTGTGCGGTATAGCCTGATTAGTTTCAGACTTAACGGAGGTCCTGTCACGTCAGAAGTCGTGCCCTCACTTCCACAAATCCCTAAATCGTTTGAGTGTGCCAGGTTTTGAACGACTTTGTTAGCTAGTAAAAAAAACCTACAAACTACTCACTAACGTAAATAAAAAAAAACTAAACTCAACTATCTTCACACTGCATCCCTGACGGGGTAGTCAGAGAGGCTTCGCGATCCATGCATACTTCTTTCGCTTCTTCAAGATTCATCAATTGCTTCATACACGTACGTCTGGGTATCCGAGTACTTATGACTTTTCCGTTTTTGAGCAATCTGCTCAAGTGGTCTACATTATGTAAGTCTCGGCCTACCCTAACTCATTTACCCTCTACTTTCGCACAATATATATTTTCTTTTATATATTCTTACCTATATCGTAATACAAAATCTTTTCTATTTACTTTGTTCTCTTTTTCCTTGCACAATATTCAATGATTTGTACTCGAGAGTGATTTAAGCCCCAACCATTAGCAGTAACCATTCCGTTTGGTCTTCAAGCGCTTCCACCAAAATAATAAAAGTTTACCAACTCGTATATGAGGTGTCAACGAGCTTTCTCCACACTGAATCCATAGCACAAACACATTCTATGCTCATTTTATGGACACTTACTGAACGAGACACAATAACAAGTTATAAATACAACAGTAAAAGATTTTTTATGTTCACCGTGTATGACTGGATTACGCCTGACACTTGTTTTTGAACCATGTATAAACAAGTTGGTTAAATGAAAAGTTGAAGTTAAACAAATTTAATTATGACTCTAATTTGTAACGTGTACTTAAAAGTTTAAGTTGAAAGCACAGTTCGCCTACTTTGTAGTTGTTATTTTCATAACTGTATGAGCGCAAGGTTTCGTTATCTGGTAATGTTACTCATGGTCTACAATATTATACATCTGTTTTAAAAGCTACGTTTGAAATAGTTCAATAAATACGTTTTGGAAAATCTATTCACATCTTTGGCACCCAAGTCAGTGAAGACCAAAAACAGAGCTCTAGCTCTGGTCTCCTACTTGAGGTTCGAACAGGTAGATATTACATACTGAATCCGTTGAACTATAGCTTTACTCTGAAGTTGAAGATTGAATTGTAAGCAGAAATTATTCATTTTAATTTTTAAACTTCGTAAGTATGAAATGATTAATGAATTTGCTGGAAGCGAAAGATGTATGTTTAGTAATATACCTAACTTACTAGAGATATTTTTGAAACTTTATTGTTTCTCTGTGGTCGCACTGCAGTGCAGTTTTGCAAAATGTACGTTACAACTTGTCCGAAATGTTGTTACAATTACGCTTTATAACATACAGCATATATTTATACAGAAACGAAAACTACTATGTAACTGTCATAGAAAATCAGAAGTCTGCAATTCATCAATAAAGTTTTTAAACTTTCGCGATTGTCAGTTATATTTATGATATTTCGGGTCTCAACCCGTGACAACGGTGGTGCAATCCGGTCTAAACATCGGGAAGTATAAGGGAGGCTATGTACCTAATAATATACGTCGCGAATAAGACCCGAAATTTTATAAATATAATTATCAGTCTTGATTTAGTTTTTCTTGAATTTTTTTTTTCTGTAAACGTTTTAACCTGTATCTGATATACAGGTTAAAATATTCCCAATTAATACAATGAATGTGTTACCATTTGAGTTGAACAAAATAATAATTACACTAATGATCTGTTTTCGCTGCCATTTTCTCCAACCCCAGTTTTAGTTTCATTCTGTTTTTGCTTGTAATAATAATTCTATGATCATAATTTAACTCTTAAGAACTAACCCCGGGGTGGAGAGCCAGAATCCATAATTTTCTTACTCTAGTGCCAAATATTTATCTTTGTTCCCGTATTCATTAGGAGTTTTATTTCTTGGAAGAACTTGAGCGTCTTGTTGAATTGTTTTTGTTGAAACAAGTGTTGTTATTGTGATGCGTGCCAAAATGATAGATTTGACATTTATAGAATGTATTTCATAAAGGTTTGGTTCAGATAAAAGTAAATAGTAACTTACTTTCATAATAATTTTAATGTTTTATGTCTATGACATGTCTATAATTACTTCCCAGTGTTACGTAATAATTATAATTCCTTGTGTAATTGAAACAACAAAATTATCTATTTAAATAAATAATATTATCCACCTAAACAAATAATTTATCTAAATTAATATATTTTCATTACATACATGCATACTTATCGGCACGCGTTTATGCCCGAAGGGGTAGACAGAGGCATACTATAGGCCCACATTTCACCGTATGCATTTTTGTCCCACGTATCAGGTGGTGAGCCCATTGCCGTGATCTTTTCATTAAATGCATATTCAGGTTTATTCGGTACTTATAATAAAACACTTTATATTTTTTCTTTCTGTCTGTTTCGGCTAATCTGTGAAACGGCTGTATCGATTTTAACGGGACTTTCACTGGCAGATAGCTTATGTAACGTTACATTTTATACCTGCATAGCCACGGGAACGGGCACCACGCGGGTGGAACCGCGCTTGAAACCACGGGGCATCTGCTAGTAGTAAAATAAAATACAAACCTTATATTGTACTCGTATTGTAGTTAAATGGATTTATAAGGTTACAAATTTATATGTGTAAGGAAATTTATGGTTTTATCACACCATGATGACCATCATGAGAGAATATTACTAAATGTCACCAGTATTATAAAATTGATTTCGAAAATACTACGAGTGAATTGCTTGCTGAGCCATCGAATTGTCGATACAAAAGTAAATTAAAATTAATTCAGCTAGTTTATTTGATAAACAAACATAAAATCGGTGTTATATTTAGGTAACTAACAACTTTGGTCAGCTAATTATTATTTAATTAGTTGAACAAATAATGTGTTATGATTTTGTACAAAATGAGTGATTTTTTTTTTGGGGACTAGCGCCTGTCTGCAACTCTATCCGTAATGAAATTTCCTTATATCCATTTCTAAAATAAAATAAAATAAAATAAAATGAAATATCTCATAGGAACTTGTTAAGAAACAGTATTTTTCATGTCTATTTTGACTGGAGCTCTGATAATCAAACTTTGAATTTCATCCTAAAAATGGATGAGTGATTATATATACGTACATATTTTCACGCCTTTATGCTTGAAGGGGTAGGCAGAGGCATATTAAACGCCTACATTTCGCCGTATGCATTTTTTGTCCAACGTAATAGGTGATAAGCCCATTGCCGTGTTGAAATGGACAGGCGCAGGCTGTGGCGATATGCTGTTAAAGTTTTTCAAGCCACCCATACGGCTTTCAACTTGGCTTAACGACTTTATTGACAATCCAAGGACCAGCTATAGCGAAGGTTGCTTAAACACAGTGATCAGTGAGTATATGAGGAAAACGTATATGACAAAATAGTAATAAAACAACTAGTTTATAACTGAAATGATTCGATGTCTTGCCAAGGTTAATTTATGTACAAGATACTGTAACATCAAACGAAGGAAGCGTGTCGATCAATCTTGTACGGTAAAAAACACAATTTTATTTTATTATTTACATGAAAGGCATTGGCTGCGGGAACCGTAGCGAATTATCCGCAGTGCCTATTACGTGAACGTAAATTGGGCATTTTTTTTATTAGGCATGCCAAATCGACGATGTCACGAAAGGGGTGCATATACCCCCTTGATTTGGCTACGGTACATTTTATTTGGAATGACTTAGAGAAATTTGAAAATAGTTAAATAAACAGCATTAGGAATTAAAATGAGCAATTTCAATATGTATATTTACACTTCTTTGCAAAACTCAGAATCCTATTTAACCATTTACTATTTACCCATGTGGCAATATCCTACTAATATTATAAACGCGAAAGTTTGTAATAATGATGTTTGTTACTCTTTCACGCAAAATCTACTTAATGGATTTTAATTGAGAGTATAGCAGGAAAATATCAAAGTTTTTTAGAAAATTATTCAAGAAAATGTGACAGAAGTTTATTATATGACTGTTTTTCATACTACTTCTCTTACATAAAGGAGAGTGTGGGAAAAGTTGTGGGGTGAACAACCATTGTCCAGAGTTTCACCAAAAACTTTAGTTAGGTGTTCTTCAAAAGGTTTAGTACAAGGTTATTACAGGGTTGGCAACATAGGTGATATACTGCTGTTGCATGTTGCAAATAGCCACGGGGCTACGGTGATGTTGTGGATATAAAGCACGACCTCTTTTTGTATTTTTTTTTATTGTAAATAGTTCTATCTAGCCCAAAGTGAGCAAATATTAGCAAAATCACCCAAACTACGAAACAAACATTTGTGAATTACACAAATATTTGATCCGACCCGAGAATCGACACCGGGACCTTAGCCGCGACAGTCGCATACACTACCACTTCGCAACCGAGGCAGTTCTTTCGTTATAGAAGCCTCACGAAGATTTCCTCGGCCCAAGCAAATTATCTGCTAGCTAGTTAATGACACAGGCGCTCCCCTTAGGGCCTTAAAGTGTTGGGATTTAAGTCCCAACCCAACATTGCAGAAACTTATAGACCAAATGATAGCTGCTCTTAGCAGCCTAATAAAAGTGAACCCTATGCTCCAAAACCAGGTAAGGTTTAAAATCAATTGGGAAAACACCAAAGGTTGAAAAAAGAATTACAAAAACATCCATAAATATCTGACTTTACCGATATGTTGGGGAAATTCTCACACAACACAGTCTAGCTCTAACTAAACTAATATAACCAATGAAAAAACTTTGCATGCACTCTTTACATATTACTTCTTAACACGTTGCGAAGTTTACGAACTTGACTGGCATAAACCACTTGAGTAGTTCACATAACTATTTTTACACTAGCGTTCCTTTCATCCGCGCAAAACTAACTTGGAAACCAGCAAAGTAGTTACTTCAAACTAACTTATATTCTACGACTTCCAGTAGTAACTTACGAAGAGGAACATTCATTTTTGTCTTATGAACTTTATACTTCACATCAAATAACTTTACGAGAGCTTCATATACGAGTACGGTAACATATATATGTATACTATCCGTGAATTACATTCAACGGCTTATGATGTATATATAATGTGGTAGCTTTCTTACATGGAGAATACTTTATCTAATTGAACTAGCTGACCCATTGTGGACAGCTTAGAAAAACTGTAAAGGAGTGTACTGAAAATAAAATAAGAAAGTTACTAAATAAAAATTTACGATCTCCAAACCTATTTACCAAAATGTTGAATATTATGAATGCGAAAACAAGTAGTATAAAAATAACAGTTTATTTAAAAGTTCAGTTAGGCACTGAACTTTTAAATAAACTTTAAGAAGTACTTTCTGCATCTGCACAGTGGCTCACTTTTGTACAAGTTGTGTAGTGGACCAAGTTGTTGTTGGCAAGTCATGCGCAGTAAAATGTCATCCTGATATCCTAAGCTAGTTTGTGTGAATATGGTGAATTGAAAAGGTTACATACACCTAATCAGAAACACTCTCTAGAAAGGATTGATGCACTCGAGATATGGTGTTGGAGGTGAATTCAGAGAATACCCTGGACTGCGAAACGCACCAATGCATCAATCCATATTCAAAAAGATCTGCATATTCAAAAAGTTTGCACAAAGATTGATAGATTTGCATATATAACGTAAACGCTGCCTTACAGGCGTACCATGGATATGTCGCTTCCAACATAAGGTATTGTTTGCCTCTTTGGGGGAACTCCATCAATATAAACAGAGTGTTTGTAGCCTAAAAACAATGTATACGTGCGATATGCAATGCAAAGCCTTTAACTTCATGTAGACCACTATTTCGAAATTTGAGTTATTAACTGTACCTTCAATGTACATATTTGAATGTGCCATATTTGTAAAGAAGAATCATTGTTTATATAAAACTTTTAAAGAATATTATTATTTCATGACTAGATATCCTGACAGACAAGTGCTACCAAAAATAAAAACCACATACTACAAAAAAAATTGTTACCCTATGACAATTAATATATTAAGATACCTAATAATTTTAAAGATTTGACATTGGAAAGATTTAAAAAACAATTTTATCAGTGGTTAGTGGACAAATGTTTTTATACTCGTACGATAGAGGAGTTCTTAACTGCAATAAGGCAATGTTTTAGATGATATTTGTTAGTTTGGTTTTTTTTATTTTTGTTGTAAATTATTTATTTTTTGTTGGAATACATATAATTAATTTAATTTTATTGAATTGTATAATTGAGATCGAAATTATAATAATTGAGATTGATTTTCCATCAAATTACAAATGGAAAATTGATATTTGCATGTCTAAATTAGACGAAATGTGCTGTGGATAAATATGTACCTATTTAAGATCAATGTATAACCATATTTCACGCAAATAAATAATTATCTTATCTTATCTTATCTTATCATAGTCAACTCCACATAGAGACTAGTTTGTCAACCATATGCTGACAGCGCATCCTATCGTACTTTGGCCACACAGTGCGTAGATATAACGACAATTTAGAAAAATTGATTGTTATTGGGAACACCGAAGGCAAAGGATCGCGCGGTCGTTCACCAACTAGATGTACTGACCAAATAAAATAATCGCCGTGGTCTAAATTCCACGATGTAGTGAGAGATGCGCTGGACTATGATGTAGTCTGCTGGCTGACCACGATCCTCAGACATGAGGCACCGACCAGAAAAAGATTTAGAAATAATGTTAGGGAAAAGTTATTATTAGAGTTAACTAGATATTTACAACACCTATGTCTTTTTGTGTTTGCTCTTTATTTATGTTAACTCGTGTGTTTCATCAGATCCTTCGTGATCATGGAGATTGTAACAATACCGAATTATCGGAGTCATAAAATGACACATGGTAAATATCCTCTTAATTCTAATACTAATGTTAAGGACCATGTGAATTCAAAAATAAGTTTATCATAGCCCTAATAGTCTGATAGAGCAGATGAGTTCTGGAACAAATACTGTGATTCGGTAACGTAACCGATGCTCGTGGCCCCGCGGTCTCAGTGTTCTGTAAACGATCACTGAGTTACGCAACTTTCACTATGGCTGGTACTCAGATGGGTGACCACTTTGTGGCATTTACATTTGCGAGCGTTTCCGTGCTTCGGAAGGCACGTTAAGCCGTTGGTCCCGGTTGCCAGTAAAATGGCATTCGTTAAGCCTGGTTGAAGGCCTTATGGGCGGCTTAAAAATTTCAACAGCAGGTAGCCACAACCTGCGTCTGTCTATTTCAACACGGCAATGGGCTCACCACCTATTACGTGGGACAGGACTCCACACGGTGAAAAGTGGGCATATAATAAGCCTCTGCCACCCCTTCGGGGATAAGGCGTGATGGATATTTATTTATTTATTTTACCTAAAAAAGGTTACCAATGGGGGGCCTCAGTGCAGTAAGCAAAGGACCATGTGTTTGGCAAAGATTGGGGTTTGATTTTTTTTGCTGTAAACAAACATTGTGTTATAATACACAAATTTACACGATTTGAATTTAAATCCATGGAATCAAACCTAAAACCTGACATGATGTCAGTTTTACTTCCAATCCAGCAGTATTGCTCTAACATACTTCACTAGCATTTTTATTAACATAGATAGAAATACTAACTGTAAAACAACAAAATTTTAGAGGGATCCATTCAAACCAAGCTCTTGTTTGAAACCTCGTCTCACAGACACTGGACTTTGTAAACCTGCCGTCGAGTTGCTTGTAGTGGGAGAATTTCATTAATTTACATCCGCTCACTAACTTTTCAACTCTTTCACCCTTCAGGAGTCACTACAGTTTCGCTGTTGATGTTTATTAAGGTAACTAACTTTACAAATGAATAGGCGATCTGTTAATTATGAATTTATTATGTTAAAAGTTTGCAATGTTAGTTTATTCGGAATATAATAATTCCTTGTTGACTTCGGATGTCAGCGGTCAACAGATAGCGATATAAGGCTATAATGGAACCAGGGCTTAGTTGAATACAAAATAAAATAAAATAAATAAATATTATGGGACACTTTTTACACAGAGCCATCTAACCCAAACTAGGCTATACGTTTGTACTATGGAAACTAGAAAACTGATATGCGCACTTATATATTTCTAAATACATACATATTATACATAGCACCCAAACTCTGAACCCAACATTTGTGAATTACACAAATATTTGTTCCGGCCCGGGAATCGATCCCAGGACCTAAGCGCGGCAGTCGCATACACTACCACTGCGCCACCGAGGCAGTCAAAACCTTCAATCATCTTTAAAATTGACCACGAATGTAATAAATATCGTACTATTTATATATTAGGTGATGGTCTCCGTATCAGTATTTAGAACATCAAACAATTTTATTAAAAATCTCCATACCCTGCCATGTCCGAGATAGTTTTTTTTTGTCGAAATGGTGTCGCCCGCCTGATGGTAAGCAAAGACGACGACCGGGGCCGCTATCTCAACCCACAGGGCTAGGATAGCGACCCTCAACTTGACGGCCCAGAAATATATTTAGGGCCGCTATCTCAAACTATTCTATTCAAACCTTATTTAGTCCTGTACTAAATAATATTAAAGAGGGTCGGATAATATCTAGTTTACTTTTAAAAAAATTACATAAATACTACTGAAAAATAACCATTTGACATTGTTAAATATTTGAATAAAAAATACATAAACCTAACTATCATGAAGAAAAATATTGACACAAATAAAAACGGAGCAGCCCGCCTGCTGTGGTACGTAAAATTTATGGTAGAATCCACGACGCCAGCTAGCTATTTTGATTTTAATAATACCCACGGCAAAAATGTCGAGGCGCGCGGAACCGCCCTGGGCGGACGCAGCGACACCCAGCGCGACACGGCCGGAATATCAGCCGAATAAAATATGTGTGCGAGAATTAATGACATTCTGAATATGGTTGAATAATATAGCTACGATGAAAACATTGTCCGCAGTGTGAGACTCTGGGTGTTTTGTTACACAGTTCGCGTGGATTGTGGAGGTAGGTAATTGAAATCATACAAATAATGGCGCTTGTCAATTTAGTCTGGCCATAAATTTAGTTGGCGTATTAAAATTTTGAACAGATATTTTGTTACTGGTTTGTTTTGGAATGGAGTACTAGCTTAGGAGTACTACACACTAAGATATGAAATAAAATTTGGTGTTAAATAAAGGAATATAATAATTAGAGAATATAGTAAATAAGAACAGAGATAATAAACCTTTAGTTTTACATAATTATAATTGATACAAATGGCGGTCTTATCGCATATGGGATACGGATTTAGTTATGGAGCATTTTTATAAAATTTTACAACTACCTACATTATTAACAACTACATTTATTAACTCAATGCAATACATGTACATACCAATACATTATATAATACCTACATATCAACACTCATATGTAAAATATTTTCAGAGATGGTTAAGGACAGTGAAGAGTTGAGTTCAATGATAATATTTCATGCCTTTGGTTTAGTCCATACCTAATGCAACTTGCAGGATATAGTTGATTATAATCTTTTCCTGAAACAGACTTGACTTTTTTAAGTAAGTAAATCTTGGTTTGCATATTTTTGAGTAATAGATTGCTATTATGATCTTGTGCCTTAAAAAAAAGGTAACTAGCTGACAGAAAAGTCCCTACGGCTTTCAAGTCAAATTCAATCAAGTCTTCTCGGGCTTTCTATATTAATAATATCCGATGCACACTATGCGGCAGGAAAACATCGTGGCAAGGAAATTGCGTTTCCTATTTTACTATACAGTTCGTGCCGTTACTGTACACAGTTTACCGGCATGGCACCGCAAAAGGTCAACGGGGGTTCCCTTAATTTGCTGAGTAATTGCTAAGGCGAACGGCTGACTCACGTTGAGAGATCTACAGGTGTGTTTTATTATATTACACTAATTTATTTTGGTTTTTTCATATTTTTGTACATACTAATATCAAGTTCCCATTGTTACCATTTAAGCCTAATTCTATTATATCAAACTTTACTCTCGCTCTTGATTAGCAATTGGAATCTATGTACTCGCTTCATGAATGATATTTTTTTTTGTAATGTACACACATAGCTTATTCAAATAAATAAAAAATATTTAGGAAAAGAAGAGTACAAATGATTATTGGATTGTTTGCCAGCTTGTGAGTTAAATTAAGATTGTTGGAGGTAGTCATCGTATTTATGTTTGTGAGAATGTTAAATTTTAAAAATATATTTTATTTAAAATGTATCAAATTAACAGTGAATGAAGTCAGCCATTTTTTACAAGCTATTTGGCTGCTCAGTTTGTAACAAAAACATTTTTCAAAGTTTGCAAAGATGGACAGATAGATTGACGGACAGATATAGTGAAACTATAAGGATTCTTTGTTTAGATAAAACATATTGTAAAATCTGTACACAGTGAAGGCTAAAAAACGTAAGATATAAAAGAAAGTTTTAGTTTATATTATTAAAATATTACCAAACCCTATCTTATCTTTGACTGCCTCGGTGGCGTAAATGGTAATGCATGCAACTGCCGTGCTGAGGTCCCGGGTTCGATTCCCGGGTCAAAATAAATATTTGTGCGATCAATAAATCAAAAACACTCAAGCTAAGAACAAATCTTTCGGAGTTTGAGTTTTATATTTATAATATGTATGTATTTAGAAATATATAAGTATCTTTGAAATTAGCATAGCATAGTTTGGGCTAGATAGCACTGTGTCAAAAGTGTACTACAATATTTATTTAAGTTCAGGTCTACTACTGAGAATTGGACTATGAAGTTGTATCTTACAACAACCAGCAGCTAGATACTGCTGAGGGTCTTTATTATTTCGTCTTTTTCGCCTTCCTTTTTCCGTCCACCATGTTCTATCATTAGCATCACAATATAATCACAATTAGTTTCGTCCGAGACTACCAGGACTATAATTGGTCGTGCTAATTAGTGTCTAGCACATAAGACCTTTTAGCCTTTTTGTTACCACCTCACTAAAACGGCGACGGGTTCAAAAATTTCTTCCAAATTTTACATCTTAAATAGACACTATCTATAAAATTTATTCGGCCCTTTAGACTCACCCCAGTTTCGTGCTTCGGAAGGCACGTTAAGCCGTTGGTCCCGGTTGCTAATAAATTGGCAGTCGTTAAGCCAGGTTGAAGGCCTTATGGGCGGCTTAAAAAACTTCAACTGCAGGTCGCCACAGCCTGCGCCTGTCCATTTCAACACAGCAATGGGCTCACCACCTGTTATGTGGGATGAAAATGTATACGGTGAAATGTGGGCGTTTAATATGCCTCTGCCTACCCCTTCGGGGATAAAGGCGTGACAATATGTATGTATATGTATTTATGTATTTTTTTTTAAAACGAATTACGTTCATGTCATTGCTATCCATATTGCTTTTTCCGTAATATCGAAAATCGTCGCGACGGTATATCATTAAAATGCGTACGTAAATTTCGCTGACGTCATAAACATATTACAAGTTAATGACTTATCGATACATCGCACATTTTACAATATTATTATCTCGTGAAACGATTCAGTGTCATGCGTAACGTTGAATATATTACATTGTAAAAATTGGATCAACTGGTAATATTTTTTATCTTTTAGACTTAGAATACTTAAGGAAATTTGTTAAAAATATTATTTGAGTTTTTATTAAAACTGCATGATTACGACGTATTTTATATTCTATCTATACAGATAAATAAATTCGGAAATAATGGCGTCGCCCGCCCTATGGTAGGCAAAGACTACGTGATTGGGGCCGCTATATCAATCCGCAGGGTTCCAATAGCGACCCTCATCTTGACGGCCCAGAAATATGCCTTTTCACGCTTCTCTTAAAGGATCCAGGGTTGTAAGAGGAGGGAAACACGTGCGCTGGCAGAGAGTTCCATGCTTTTATGGTGCGACATAAGAAAGATCTAAGGAATCTTTCGGTTCTGGGCACGATGTTGTCCACAGTGTAAGGATGACATCTCTGCCCCGCCGGGACCACCGGGTTTTTTTTATGTTAGTACCTACGATATATATACGATATATATACGCCGGGACCGGAATACGAAAGTATTCCGGTCCCGGCGTATATATATCGTATATATATCGTAGGTACTAACATAAAAAAAACTGTGCTATGGAAGGCATGCTAAGCCGTTGGTCCCGGTAGCAAGTAACGTGGCAGTCGTAAAGTTTAGTTGATGGCTTTATGGGGTGCTTGAAAAAATTTCAACAGCAAGTCGCCATAATCTACGCTTGTCCGTTTCAACACGATTATGGGCTCACCACCTGTTACGTGGGTCTAAAATGTTATTAAAATGTTGGCGTATAATATGCCTATGACACCGCTTCAAGTTTATCCCCGAAACCGTGAATATATATCATTAATCTATTTAAAAAAATCCCTATCCATCTGTTTGTTTGTTTCGGCTAATCTCTGAAACAATTACACCATAGAATACATTTTATCCACATATTCTCACGGGATGCGTGTGTGAAACCTCGGGTCGACCGCATATAGTAAATAAAATTAATCATTTAAATCAGCCTCAGCCTATATAAACCGGCGAGTACCTGTCGGAAACAGAGTTAACGGTGCTTTGTCTCAATTGGTAAAGCGACAAAGTATCGTAAAAGAAGAACGCCTCACGATTCATAACGCAGTGCTAGTACTAACGTAGCTTTTCGGAAGTGAAACCTACCTAAACGACAAAAGATACATGGAAAAAAATTGAATGCTGTGGAGATGAGATCACTTAAAAATTGTGCACTATAACATTGGCCGACCGAATACGTAATAAAGTGATACGCAATATGGAAAGTTTGAATAAAAGTATCAGCGTAACGCTGGAAAAGGGCATGCTCCGTTGGTTTGGACATGTCTAATGAATGAATACATATTGTGCGAAATTAAAGGGTAGAAGGAGGCAGGGTATACTGAGACTTACATTTAACGCCCACAGGAGCAGATTACAATCCTAGGTCCTTTAAGAGAAGCGTGGAAAAGCATATATCTGGGCCGTCAACCTGAGGGTTACGCTATCGGGGTCCTACCGACTGGGATAGCGGCCCTCAGTCACGGATCGTCGTCTCTGCTTTCCAACAGGCAGAAGGCGCCATTTGATGTGTCAAACATTAAAAAAATTGTTTTAAAATGCAAAGATCAACTGTAGTCGAATACCCAGCCGGAGATGTATGAAGCGATTATTTAATTTGCAGGAAGCAAAAGAAGTATGCCTGGATCGCGAAGTCTTGTTATCTGTCCTCTCAGACTACCCCAGTCAGGGATACAGCGTGAAGATATTTAAGTATTTTATTAAATATCATTGAAAGAGAACTATGTAATCAGAGCAAACAATATTAAAAAAATAAATAAATATCCATCACGCCTTATCCCCGAAGGGGTGGCAGAGGCATATTATATGCCCACTTTTCACCGTGTGGATTCCTGTCCCACGTAATAGGTGGTGAGCCCATTGCCGTGTTGAAATAGACAGACGCAAGTTGTGGCTACCTGCTGCTGAAGTTTTCAAGCCGCCCATAAGGCCTTCAACCAGGCTTAACGACTGCCATTTTACTGGCAACCGGGACCAACGGCTTAACGTGCCTTCCGAAGCACGGAAACGCTCGCAAATGTAAATGCCACAAAGTGGTCACCCATCCGAGGACCAGCCATAGTGAAAGTTGCGTAACTCAGTGATCGTTTACAGAACACTGAGACCGCTAGGCCACGAGCGCTTCTACACAATAATATTTAACGAGCATCATACTATTATAAGCGCACCTGCCTCATAGCCCTTTGGCTGTTTACTCCAAATTATTTCACGCATTGAGTTACCGACACTCAATTATATGGTACTAATTGGTGAACCTCCTCAAATGTGCTGCCAGTGAAAGCAATTAATTGGTACCTAGTACCTACATTCAAAACGATATAAGTACTTATCGTATTTCTTAGTACTCATAACCTTCATAATTATTAATGGCCATGATATTACTTTCTTGGAATACGTCATCTATACTAATAAAGAAATAAATAAAGTGTGTGTTTGCGTTATATAAAATGTAAGTTATTTTGTGAATAGGATCAGAAACTGCTACGCCGATTCTAAAAATTCTTTTACCAACAGAAAGCTACATTATTCGTGAGTAACATAGGCTATATTAGATTTTCTAAATTTTTAGGGTTCCATGCGAAATTTCGAATAGGAAAACTAAACCACACAAGCGAAGCTGCTACCTAGTTACTTAAAATTTATCCTTGGATTATGTGTTTATTTTATATTTCAATTGAGATATTCTAATGTTAAATCCGTTAAACTTGAAGCAAAACCTACTAAAGTTTATTACTAACCTTCGCTATAATTATCAATGTATGGAACTAACTCTATTGATCACAGACTGAATTAAATGATTATTATTATTATTGTTGAATTCGTAAATATTCAAAGAAAAAATGATGTAGTTGCCGTAAATAATCCTAACAATGATAATAAATCTCTTTATCGTAGGCGAAAGACGTAAAAATAAGAACCGAATTTCATTCACGGAACCCAAGTCTTGTTGAGTAACGAGGGGCAAATTTGATTGTAACATCATAGGACTTTATAATACAAAAGATTCAGAAAGGATTATCAAAACAAGGAGAGATTGAAATACACTCCCGGACACCTAAATCGAGCCACCTTGATTTTTTGGTTTGGAGTACTGTAACTTATAAAAGATGTATGTAGAAGGAAAATGTTTTGATGCAGTTCTGGAGCTGGTATACTCATCATTCATTTAGAGTGTCACTGTTCTAAATTTGAACTACAGTTTATTCAAAAAGTCGAGTTACGTTGATACAAGTCCATATTTCCTTTATTCAAGGAAAAAAATCTAATCGATTTTTAAATAAAGACATGTTTAAAAGAAATGTTTGTTTAGTAACTTGTATTGCCTCCCAGTGCATTTATGACAGCTCTCATACGGTTTGGCATAGAATTAATCAATGTCGTTATGACATGTTGAGGAATGTCCTCCCATTCTTCCAAAATTACATTTTTGAGCTCCTGCATGGTTTGCGGGGCAGGATGATGAGCTCGAACACGCCTCTTCAGCTCATCCCATAGATGCTCTATAGGATTCATATCAGGACTTTGCGCTGGCCATCTCATAACAGTGATACCAATGTCATTTAAGTACTCCCTGACGATTCCCGCAGTATAGGCCCTTGCATTATCATGCATTAAAACAAAATCTTGGCCAATAAATCCAGCATATGGCATCACGCGGTTCTCTAAACATTGGCGAATGTATCTATTGCCACCTAGCGGCGGCAGTCGTGGTCCCGTCACTACCTCTAGCTCAGTTTTGCCTTCCATAGAGATTCCTCCCCAGACTGTCCATGATCCTCCACCATAACTCACTTTCTCGTCAATACAGCATTGCGCGAAACGCTCGTTCTGTCTTCGGTACACCTTACTCCATCCGTTATTACCGTATAGCATTATCTTGGACTCATCTATGAAGAGAACCTGGCTCCATTGAAGTCGAGTCCAATTTAGATGTTCACGCGCAAACTCTAGACGGGCTATTCGGTGTGCTCGTGTCAATTTGGGTCCATTGGCTGGCTTATGGGGCTTTAAACCACGTTCATTGAGTCGCCTTCTAACGGTCCGAGCACTTACAGCCACTCCGTGCAAGTCCCTGAGCTGTTCTTGTATCTGAACAGAGTTAAGGCGTCGATTTCGTAAGCTAGTAGTGACAATGTATTGATCTTGTCTCGCCGTTGTCATTCGGTAACGAGGTCCTCCTGTTCGCCGAACGAACATCTTTGAACAGCGGAACGACTTATGTGAAATTGTGAACTCACATCTCGCTGACATAGCCCAGATTGAAGAAGTGCTACAGCTTGCGCGGCTACTTCAGGTGAAGTATTCATAATTTTATAGCCAAAAACGGTTCAAATTATAGAAAAATAACTAAACTAAACTTTGGTTAACAACAATTGCGAAAATTCAAACCAAATCGACATTAAATTGCTTCAAAAGCAACTTTCAACAGTCATTATATTTTTTCAAATCAGTGACCAAGCTCGGCTTTTGTTCTTTATTTTAAATTCTAAAATTCAAATTTGGAATAATACATACGGGAAAGACGATGAAATATGCCAGCATTAAAAATGCATAAAAACTTTTTTGTTATATTGTATATTTTTTTGTGTATTGGGCTTTTAGGCCCAGGAATGTAAGGGGGCTCGATTCAAGAGTCCGGGAGTGTATCATATTTGAAATATACTTTAAAAATGAATAGTGGCGCCCGGCGTTCAAAACGAGTCCTTTGAAATAGAATAACTTTGTTGCGATGCTTTACGCTGATAACTTGGAAGGAAATATGAATCTTAAAGGGGATAAAGAAGAATTTACAGTTTGTATACAATTAACTACATCTTTTTTTATCTGGCTGTGCCAGTATTAATGCACATTATTTTTTATTTATTTAATGCATATTATTCTTAATAATTTAAATTGTTAAATTTGTAGTTGTAAATCTGTAACACTTACGTTACTCACACACATTTTTATATTTTTATATGTAATTCTGTATTCTTGATTTGTTTCAACCTACCAGCACATTCAGCCAGTACAATGGTCGATGAACGGACAAACGCAAAACCTCAGCACCGGGCGTCTTAACCGATTACAAAAATTACCATCAAGAACTGTTTGAGCTCGAATACAGCTCCTGTAGCCATCTAAGTCTTTTATGCGAGTATATCAGCGCAAACTCAAAACTGGGGCACGCCGGTGTCAACCGAAAGGTACTACTTGTTACTATACAGATATTATTTATGTCATTGGGATTGAACCAGTGGAATGGGTTTTATGAGTCATATGTCAATTAAATATGTCGAGTAGCAAATACGAACAATTTGTCATACTAAAATACAATAGCGAACACACGGTCAGAAATTATTGCAGTACACAATCCTATTAGAACAAATTGTTAATGTTTTTATGCGTTCAAGTCCACGCCGACACTGGAGACGCCGAGTCAGCTCGGTTTACAGTTAATTAACTAATATTTGCATTGGATGGGAGAAATTATTTCAAGCGAAACACCAAAAAAAAGAAGAAAAAGAAGAAGTTTGGTTGCGGCTTGGAGCGTTGCCTTTAGAAATGTAAGAAAGAAAAATAAATTTGTTTAAGGCAGGATATTCTTGGCCTTGGTATTATTTAATTAACATGTTTATAACCCTGGTACATAGCGCTAGAAACAAAAAGACATGGCGCTGAATGAATGGGTAGAAACCGAGTGGTTACTTCGAGTTCGGAATGCATCCGTGAGGTTAAAATAAAGATATGTACTAAACCTACACAATTGGGACTAATCCCACCTGCATTACCATTACTGTTACTCCTGCAAACCCTGATCAACAGCAATAACCAAAATTTGAATATTTAGTCCAACATAAGACAAAACTTTAATTATATATTAAGCGCACAGAGTTATAATTATTGTGACAAAGAAATATAATTTCTAGGGCTTTTTCCTTGTGCTAGAATATTTGACCTGCGATTACCTGTCAGAAACAGAGTTAGCGGTGCTTTGTCTTAATTGGTAAATCAACAAAGCATCGTAAACGACGAAAGCCTCATGATTTAACCCAATGCTGGTGCAAACGTAGCTTTTCGGTAGTGTAACCTAGCTGAATGCCAGAAGATACATGGAAGTAAATTAAATGCCGTGGAGATGCGAGGACTTCAAAAATTCTACAGTGTAACATTGACCGACCCAATACGTAACGAAGTATTACGCAATATAGAAAGTTTGAATTAAAGTCTGACACTTTGATTCAAACTTTATATATTGCGTAATATTTCGTTACGTATTGGGTTCAGCTGGAAAAGGCATGCTCCGTGCTTGGACATGTCCAACGAATGACCAAAATATAAAATAGACCAAAACTTACGTATAACGCCCACGTTAGCAGATTGCTTAAAAAACGCAAAGATCAAATGTATTCGAATACCCAGCCGGATATGTATGGAGTGATTAATTATTCTGCAGGAAGCGAAAGAAGTATGCTTGGATCGCGAAATCTTGTGATCTGTCCTCTCAGACTACCGCAGTCAGGGATAAAGCGTTAAGATATTAAAGTTTAATTTTCTTTTTATATATCGGTTAAAAAGAACTATGCAATCATAGCAAAAAATATTAACGAGCATCAAATTGTTAGAAGCGCGCCTGCCTCATAACCCTTTGGCTGTTTACTCCAAATTATTTCATGCATTGAGTAACCGACACTCAATTATATGGTACTAATTGGTGAAACTCCTCAAATGTGCTGTCAGCGAAAGCAATTAATTGGTACCTAGTACCTACATTCAAAACGATATAAGTACTTGTCGTATTTCTAAGTATTCATAACCTTCATAATTATAAATGTCTATGATATTAGTTTTTTTGGAATACGTCATCTATACTAATATAGAAGAAAATAAAGTATAAGTTTGTGTTATATAAAATGTAAGTTATTTTGTGAAAAGGCTCAGAAACTAATAGGCCGATTTTAAAAATTCTTTCACCATATAAAAGCTACATTCTTCATGAGTAACATAGGCTCTATTAGATTTTCAAATTTTTTTAGGTTCCTTACGATATTTCGAATACGAAAACTAAACCACGCGAGCGAAGCTACTACCTAATTACTCAGAATTTATACTCAGATGTGTTTATTGTTGAATTCGTAAATATTCTTAGAAAAAATTATCTAGTTGCCCTAAATAATCCTAACAATGATAATATCTTTTTATCGTAAGCGAAAGAAGAAAAAATAAGAACCGAATTTCATTCACGGAACCCAAGCCTTGTTGAGTAACGAGGTGCAAATTTGATTGTAACATCATAGGTCTTCATACTTCAAAAGATTCAGAAGGGATTATCAAAACAACGACAGATTGAAATATCATATTTGAAAAATATTTTAGTTTAAAAATGAATAGTGGCGCCCGGCGTTCAATACGAGTCCTTTGAAATAGAATAACTTTGTAACTGCGATGCTTTACGCTGATAACTTGAAAGGAAATATGAATCTTAAAGGGGATAAAGAAGAATATACAGTTTGTATACAATTAACTAAAAAGACCAAGTTATGTACAGTGTCATACATTACTTTATCTACTCTCATACTATAATACGTAAAACAATATTGCAAATAAAATGATAAATATAACAACAAATTTATTTTTAAATGTCAAATGTTGGCGCCAAGGCGCAAACATTGATTGCGCATGCGCGCTTGCGTCGCGGACTCGTTCATTGAAACCAATGATTATAACTTTTTTTTTTTAAGTAGACGGTCTACCTCCTTGGTACAGCTGGAGGTTGTATAGGTGTATCGTTATGATTAAAAAGTTATATTATGATACAGGTGTCCAAACAAGACCTGTATCGTAATTAAACTTTTTTTTTATTATTTTTGGCCTGTACGTAATGTTTGTCATAAGATTTTTGTTATCAGTTTTATAATCTTCGTATTATAGTATCAGAGTAGATAAAGATATTTACTATACCGACACAATTGGGACTAATCCCACCTGCATTACCATTACTGTTACACCTGCAAACCCGAATCAACAGCAATAAACACAATCAGAAAATATAGTCTTCTAAGACAAAACTTTAATTACCCATATATAGTCATTGATTCAGCGCGTAGGACCAGAGTTATAATTATTGCGCCTAAAAAATATAAATTCTAGGGCTTTTTCCTTCTAGAACACACAATGTTCATATATTTAAGCCAAGTAATCTCATGAATTCATATTTTTTTACACATATACAGGTTGATGGTCGTGGAGACGAAGAAGCAGGAAAGCGAGCCCTGGGTGCGGCGAGACACAACCTCGATAGACACTCGGATCATGATACAGGTCAATGATATAGAGCTTAGAGTCATTAGTACAGAGCTTTATACACAACGTCACCGCAGCTTACGTACATAGAAAAATACCAAATATATCATTCTCAGCAATTTTTTGAATGGAATTCATACTTCCATCCCTTTCTAAATCTGTTGCCTTTTAAATATCTATTAAGTTCATTTACCGCAAAATAATCTTTTGAACCTATTCAAAGCCAAGTTTTATCTCGTTTTCAGTATGCTCACAATGATTACAAATGACTTTAAATCTGGTATGGAGAATAGCAGGTTAACTTTTCTGTATTTATTACATTTCAGTAACGCCCAGATTTTGACATTTTATTTTCGATACTCAGCTGTCTTAACATTTCTTATAAGAAAATAGTGGTTTTGTTGTTCTGTATTGCTACTGTTTACGTGTGGAAATCCTGAGAGATGCCATGTAAGACGTCTGCCGACTAAAACTAAAAACACACAGTTTCCTACTATCTGCTTTCATGTATACTTATCTACTTAAACGATGGACTAAACTACCATATTGCGGTGCCGTCGCCGCCACGCGCTCTCGTCTGCAAACTACGCCCGTATATTTTAAATAGTATTAAGCTGGGCCATAACAGAGGTGCATTCTGGACAATTTAGAAATACAATATCGTTACTAAGTGTCGTAATAACATCGTTGAACTTAAATTCTGTTTGCTTGTGTTAGCTCGCTGGTAGTACACAAGGTTAGGAACGGTTTGGAGTACAAGGGACTTACTATCTAATCGGTTTATTAATCTTATTATTATTTATCAATTACGCCTTAGCTCCAAGGGGTGGCAGAGGTATATTATATGCCCACTTTTTAACGTGTGCATTCTTGTTCCACGTAATAGGTAGTGAGCCCATTGCTGTGTTGAAAATAGACAGACGCAGGTTGTGGCTACCTGCTGTAGAAAATTTCAAGCCGCCCATACGGCCTTCAACTTGGCTTAACGACTGCCATGTTACTAGCAACCGGGACCAACGGTTTTACGTGCCTTAAAACCCCCGCAAATGTAAATACCACAAAGTGGTCGCCCATCTGGTGACCAGTTATAGTGAAAGTTGCTCAACGCTGTGATCGTTTACAGAGCGATAAGTCAACGGGGCCACGAGCGCTTCAATGTTATTAATCTTAGGATCAAGTACACAATAGCCAAACATAATTTCCGTAAAATTTCTTTCTTTACATTTTAAATAACCAACTAACATGCGTTTAACTGGCTCAAAGTAATAATAATAATAGAATTAAATGATTATTATTATTATTGTTGAATTCGTAAATATTCATAGAAAAAATGATGTATATGCCGTAAATAATCCTAACAATGATAATAAATCTCTTTATCGTAGGCGAAAGACGTAAAAATAAGAACCGAATTTCATTTACGGAACCCAAGTCTTGTTGAGTAACGAGGGGCAAATTGCTTGCAATCAAAAGATTCAGAAAGGATTATCAAAACAAGGACAGTTTGAAATATCATATTTGAAATATACTTTAAAAATGCGCCACCCGGGCGTTCAAAACGAGTCCTTTGAAATAGAATAACTTTGTAACAGCGATGCTTTACGCTGATAACTTGGAAGGAAATATGAATCTTAAAGGGGATAAAGAAGAATATACAGTTTGTATACAATTAACTACATCTTTTTTTATCTGGCTGTGCCAGTATTAATGCTCATTATTTTTTTTATATAATGCATTTTTTTTAATAAATAAAATAATTTATAATAAATAATGTGAATTTAAATTGTTAAATTTATAGTTGTGAATCTGTAACACATACTTTACTCACACGCATTTTTATATTTTATATTAAATTAAATTAAATATATTGTGGGACACTTTTCACATAGCGCCATCTAGCCCAAAGTAAGCTAATATTAGCTTGTGTTATGGGATCTAGATAACTGATAAACATACTTATATATTTCTAAATACACACGTATTATAGATAAATAACACCCAGACACAGAATAAACCATCGTGCTCATCACACAAAGTTTTATCCTGGGTGGGAATCGAACCCACGACCTCTTGCGTAGCAGTCGAATGCACACCCACCGCGCCACAGAGGCAGTCAAATATATATGTAATTCTATATTTAAATGGCAGTCGTTAAGCCTGGTTGAATGCCTTATGGGTGGCATGAAAAATTTCAACAGCAGGTAGCCACAACCTGCGTCTGTCTATTTCAACACGGCTATGAGCTCACCACCTATTACGTGGGACAGAAATCCACACGGTGAAAAGTGAGTATATAATATGCCACCCCTTCGGGGATAAGGCGTGATGGATATTTATTTTTTATTTAATTCTATATTTTTGATTTGTTTCAACCTACCTGCAAATTCGGCCAGTACAATGGTCGGTGAACATACAAACGCAAAAACCTCAGCACCGGGGGTCTTAACTAACACAAATTACCATCAAAAACTGTTTGAGCTCAAATACAGCTCCTGTTGCCACTTGAGTCTTTTGTGCGAGTATATCAGCGCAAACTCTAAACTGGGGCATGCCGGTGTCAGCAGAAAGGTATATTGCTTTATACCAGATATTATTTATGTCGTTGGGATTGAACCAGTGGACCGGTTTTAATAAATCATATGCCAATAAAATATGTCGAGTAGCAAGGACGAACAATTTTTCATACTAAAATACAATAGCAAACACACGGTCAGAAATTATTGCAGTACACAATCCTATAAGAACAAATAATTATAATGTTTTATGAGGTCAAGTCCACGCCGAGCCAACAGCTCGGTTTACAGTTAATTAACTAATATTTGCATTGGATGGGAGAAACTATTTCAAGCGAAACACCTGCAAGCTTGGTTGCGGCTTGGAAGGTTGCCTTTAGAAATGTAAGAGAGAAAAATTACTTTGCTTCAGGCGGGATATTCTTGGTCTTGGTATCTATACTAATATTATAAAGCTGAAGAGTTTGTTTGTTTGGTTGAACGCGCTAATCTCTGGGACTACAGATTCGATTTGCAAAATTCTTTTTGTGTTGAATAGTCCATTTATCGAGGAAGGCTATAGGCTATATAGCATCACGCTATGACCAATAGGTACGGAACAGCAATGATAAATGTGGCAAAATCGGGGACAAAATATTCCTTTTGATAGCTTTCGTTACGAACGATGCGTAAACGATTAAAGTTACGCAAAAACTATGTATTACATAATTATTCCCTTTTAAAAGTTCTAAAATAAAGTCCGCGACAGCATATGCCTATCTTTTAAGGTTAACTTATTATTATCATTTTATTGTAAAAAAAATTAGTTCTTAAAATGACAAGTGAAAAGTATGGCCGATGATTTGCGTTTTACGCATGCGCTAATCTCAGAAACTGAAGGCTCGATTTAAAAAAATATTTTTGTTTTGAATAGTCCATTTATCGAGGAAGGCTATAGGCTATATATAATCACGCTACGACTAATAGGAGCGGAGCAGCAATGATAAATGTGGCAAAATCGGGCGAAAAATATTCTATTAGAAAGCAACCGTTACGAACGCTGCCTAAACGATTAATATCACACTAAAAATATGTCTTACATAATTATTCCTCTTTAAAAGTTCTAAAATAAAGTCCGCGATAGCACATTTTATTGTAATCAAATTTGTTCTCAACTAATGTAATGGCGCCAGATAAGCGGAGAGCGAATGCGCGACGGCGCATAGTTGTTGCCTCTCGCTGACCAATAAATATCGCTCAGACCATAGATTAGAATTGGCTCAGACGCGTCTCTATGGACGCGTCATCGGCGCACTGCCGAAAGGATGTGCGTTCTAAGATCTACTCTGCTTTCAAATGCGTTTTTACGATATTTTATAGTTTGGTTTAGTATATAGAAGCCTATGTATCATCACGCTAATGACCTGGAGAGAGGAGCAGTAATCATAAATGTCAACAAATCAGAAGAACTTTCATACATTATTGTAAAAGTAGGTACCTAATAAACGACGGGATTAAATGGCTGCGACGGGGATAAAGGCCGAGTGACGGCGTGAGTGATAAACTGACGGGAGTTCGAAATATGGGTCAGCTAGTTATTTAATAAACATGTTTAAAAAATAAAATAACATAGCGCTAGAGACAAAAAGACATGGCGTTAAAAAATGGGTAGAAACCGTGTGGTTACTTTGAGTTCGGAATGCATCCGTGAGGACTAAAACAGGTTTAAATAAAGATATTTACTATACCGACACAATTTGGACTAATCCCACTTGCATTACTATTACTGTTACTCCTTCAAACCCGAATCAACAGCAATAACCACAATCAGAAAATATAGTCCAACATAAGACAAAACTTTAATTATATATTCATTGACTCAGCGCGTAGGACCAGAGTTATAATTATTGCGACAAAAAAATATAAATTCTAGGGCTTTTTCCTTCTAGAACACACAATGTTCATATATTTAAGCCAGGTAATCTCATCAATTCATATCTTTTTACACATATACAGGTTGATGGTCGTGGAGACGAAGAAGCAGGAAAGCGAGCCCTGGGTGCGGCGAGCCACAACCTCGATAGACACTCGGATCATGATACAGGTCAATGATAGAGAGCTTAGAGTCATTAGTACAGAGCTTTATTCACAACGTCACCGCAGCTTACGTACATAGAAAAATACCAAATATATCATTCTCAGCAATTTTTAGAATGGAATTCATACTTCCATTCCTTTCTAAATCTGTTGCCTTTTAAACATCTATTAAGTTCATTTACCGCAAAATAATCTTTTGAACCTAATCAAAGCCAAGTTTTATCTCGTTTTCAGTATGCTCACAATGATTACAAATGACTTTAGATCTGGTATGGAGAATAGCAGGTTAACTTTTCTGTATTTATTACATTTCAGTAACGCCCAGATTTTGACATTTTATTTTCGATACTCAGCTGTCTTAACATTTCTTATAAGAAAATAGTGGTTTTGTTGTTCTGTATTGCTACTGTTTACGTGTGGAAATCCTGAGAGATGCCATGTAAGACGTCTGCCGACTAAAACTAAAAACACACAGTTTCCTACTATCTGCTTTCATGTATACTTATCTACTTAAACGATGGACTAAACTACCATATTGCGGTGCCGTCGCCGCCACGCGCTCTCGTCTGCAAACTACGCCCGTATATTTTAAATAGTATTAAGCTGGGCCATAACAGAGGTGCATTTTGGACAATTTAGAAATACAATATCGTTACTAAGTGTCGTAATAACATCGTTAAACTTAAATTCTGTTTGCTTGTGTTAGCTCGCTGGTAGTACACAAGGTTAGGAACGGTTAGGAGTACAAGGGACTTACTATCTAATCGGTTTATTAATCTTATTATTATTTATCAATTACGCCTTAGCTCCAAGGGGTGGCAGAGGTATATTAGGTATATGCCCACTTTTTAACGTGTGCATTCTTGTTCCACGTAATAGGTAGTGAGCCCATTGCTGTGTTGAACATAGACAGACGCAGGTTGTGGCTACCTGCTTTAGAAAGTTTCAAGCCGCCCATACGGCCTTCAACTTGGCTTAACGACTGCCATGTTACTAGCAACCGGGACCAACGGTTTTACGTGGCTTAAAACAAATGTAAATGCCACAAAGTGGTCGCCCATCTGGTGACCAGTCATAGTAAAAATTGCTTAACGTTGTGATCGTTTACAGAGCGATAAGTCAACGGGGCCACGAGCGCTTCAATGTTATTAATCTTAGGATCAATTACACAATAGTAAATAATAATTTTCGTAAAATTCTATCTTTACATTTTAAATAACCAACTGACATGCTGGCGCAAAGTAATAATTATAATTTTACCAAAGTGCTGTTTGTAAACTATCTTATTACGACTCCACGTCTGAACTGTGTAAATTCACCCTATGGATTTCAGGTATTTCTATTGGATTCAGACATCAGGGTCTTGATCACGACGCTCATCCCAGATGGTGGTAATATTTCTCAGATCGTTTTTCAATTGGATGTAATCTAGATATCTAGTTTTCATTGTATTCTTAAAAACTAACTAACTAACTAACTATCTTCACGCTGTATCCCTGACGGGGTAGTCAGAGAGGACAGATCGCCAGGCTTCGAGATCCATGCACACAATATTAATGTATTCTTCAAACATCCTAACAAAAGCAATCGGTGTTTTATCGGTTGTTATAAAACTTGACTAATACAATGAACTCATCTATTTATATAAAAATGAATCCCTATTTCCCTTGGTCACGCCATCACGCGTGAACGGCTGGACCGATTTGAAAAATTACTTTTGTATTGGATAGCCCATTTATTGAGAAAGGTTCTATGCTATATATAATCACGCCACTACACAGGAGAGCGGAGCAGTAATCATAAATGTCAACAAATCGGGGAAACTTTCATACATTTTTGGAAAAGTAATAAGAGACGGGATCAAATGGGTGCCACGTGGTTGGAAGTATGTCACGGACGAAGCCGGGCAGGTCAGCTAGTTATCTATAAAATTTTATGTTTGCTCCGCCTGAAAATAATGTTCCATCGCTTTAATTAATCATAAAAAAACTTCAAATAACAAACTAGAACTCGTGAAACAATATAATAAAAAAGTTTGGTATTAGCTTTTAGATAAAACATCGATTATTTAGGCTCGGCCTTAAAAGATTGTAGTAAAAAAGCGATAAACTATAAAATTCCCTAAACAAAAATTTTAGGGCAAAATTAAATATATATATCCATCACGCCTTATCCCCGAAGGGGTGGCAGAGGCATATTATATGCCCACTTTTCACCGTGTGGATTTCTGTCCCACGTAATAGGCGGTGAGCCCATTGCCGTGTTGAAATAGACAGACGCAGGTTGTGGCTACCTGTTGTTGTTTTTAAGCCGCCTATAAGGCCTTCAACCAGGCTTAACGACTGCCATTTTATTGGCAACCGGGAGCAACGGCTTAACGTGCCTTCCGAAGCACGGAAACGCTCGCAAATGTAAATGCCACAAAGTGGTCACCCATCCGACGACCAGCCATAGTGAAAGTTGCGTACCTCAGTGATCGTTTACCGAACACTGAGACCGCGGGGCCACGAGCGATACAAAAAAAAATAGAGCAAAATTGAAAATAAAAATACTTTGTTGTACCAGGTGTGAGCAGATCATAGGGGGTTACTTATTTTGAATAATTCTCACAAAAAGTGTGCCTTTGGTGAACTACATTAATGGGTATTGTAGCGCTACTTTAATTGTTATATCCTTCTACTATTACAGACGCGAAAATTTGTGTGAAAGTCACATACATCGATGTGACTTTCTAGCTCTTTTACTCAATAATATGGATTAAAATAAAAGTTAGTAATTATGTTGCTATTATATCAGAAAAACAAATACCTAAATTATAGTTTTAAATACTATTCATGAAAACGGCTCCGTTCGTGTGGTGAAATATTTCCGTTCACTATATTACTGTAGAAGAAGCGCTCGTGGCCCCGCGGTCTCAGTGTTCTGTAAACGATCACTGAGTTATGCAACTTTCACAATGGCTAGTCCTCGGATGGGTGACCACTTTGTGGTAATTTTAACTAGAAAACTAACGTTATTATTACACATTATAAATAAGTAAACGGGATTACTCACGTTTTTACGACCAGTAATAGACCGATCGGTTTCAGCTGTATTTAGACAGCCTTTTTCAGAGGTGCGAACCGTTCGCCGAGCACTCTTTACGCATCACACAATAAATACAGCTGAAACCGGTCGGTCTATTACTGGTCGTAAAAACGTGAGTAATCTCGTTTACTTATTTATAACACTTTGTGGTATTTACATTTGCGAGCGTTTCCGTGCTTCGGAAGGCACGTTAAGCCGTTGGTCCCGGTTGCCAGTAAAATGGCAGTCGTTAAGCCTGGTTGAAGGCCTTATGGGCGGCTTGAAAATTTCAACAGCAGGTAGCCACAACCTGCGTCTTGTCTATTTCAACACGGCAATGGGCTCACCACTTATTACGTGGGACAGGAATCCACACGGTGAAAAGTGGGCATATAATATGCCTCTGCCACCCCTTCGGGGATAAGGCGTGATGGATATTTATTTTATATTACTGTAAAGTTGCATTAAAATGCATACAGTTGTTTTTGTGTGAAGGAGTAACAAAAATCCCTTCAGACATTTGAACAATTATTCTCTTTAAAAAAAATAAGTAGGATATAGTAAGTAGAATATAATTCTAACATCAGCAAGATATGCGGTAATAGCCAGTGGCTACTTTCAATCACGGAAAATCGTCTAATTTCCACTAGAATACAAAAGTCAATATCACGCGGGCGAACCAACGGCGAATGGTGACGGCGTAAAAAGCCCGTACTTTTTACGTTGTCCCCATTTGAGAGGATATTGGTAAGAGAAAAAAATTTATGGGACTATGGTACAGTCCATTTACTTATTCCAGTAACATTTATACAAAGCATAACCGACAGCAAAATGTAACAGTGAATAAAACTGAAATCATAATTCCAAACTCGTAGCATTTCTACACAATCAGAAGGAAATTGACAGAAAAAATGAAAAACAGAATAGCCGAAGGGATCAAATAAAAACGTCACATCGTGTTTACAGGTCACAACGTAGGGTTGCCCAGTGACAATAAATAATCAAGGATGACATTAAGGGAAGACATATACAATATATTCGACTGCCACATGGCGCAGTGGTAGTGTATACGACTGCCGCGCTTGAGGTCCCGGGTTCGATTCCCGTGTCGGAACAAAAATTTGTTTATGATCCAAAAATCCTTGTTTCTGATTTTGGGTGTTTCTAATGTATAATATATAATGATTAAAAGTATATAAGTAGATATGTTAATCAGTCGTCTAGAACCCATAACACAAGCTTATATTAGCTTACTCTGGGCTTGACGGCGCTGTGTTAAAAAATATGTCCCACAATAATTATGTCCCACAATATACACGCTATGGATACAAACTTTTGATACAGTTACGTAGCCATTTAAAAATATAAAAGATACCGACAAAAAATTAATATAATTAACACGTTAAAAATATTTTTACTAAATCTGTGCTCGTAACATTTAACGTATTTTTCAAGATGAAAGTAATCCTTATGGGAGTATTGTTGAATTCCCAAAAAAATAATATGCTAATATTAGCTAATAATATGCGGTTTAGTTAAAAAAAAAAGTGGGGCCCAAGTGGTCGATCGCTATATAGAGATATCGCAAAGTGACTGGTCGAATCTTCTTGTGGCTGTTCTTGTTTGTTCTTGTGCTGGCCTCTTTAAGCATTGCTATACAACGTAGCAATACGGCCAGCCTTATGGGAACCTTACCGGTTGATTTTGATGGGTAGGAATTCTTTGACACCTAGTTGACACCCATTGTCAGTCTTGAAATAATCCCTACCCCCCTTTTGTTGTACTATTTGTACATCATTTTCTGTAAATATATAAAATTTTAAGTTTTGGTATCCTTACATGAATATAGTACTTCTACTCTCTACAAAAAAATCAATAAAATGTATTTCAATCAAAAAATTATATTTAAAGATGTTAATTCATCAAACCATACTATCACCATCCACTACCAGATGTAGACTTCCAATTTTCGCTATAATCACATGGTCCTGTGTTTCCCTGCGACCTTTTCGAGATCGTCAGTCCAGCTGACTGGCGGGCGGGGTTTATGTTTGTAAATTCACAATTTCTCCTCCGGACCCTATTCAAATAATTGTATTTCTATAATTTAATACAAGTACGTAGTTTAATTTCATTAATAGGAACTCCAAATTTGTTAGATTTAACCATAAAGTAGACGCCAGGAACTAGTCTATTGATGTAACAAATTTATATAAATTAAATATTTTGCGACATTGTCACACAGGGCCAGTAAGCCCAAATCAAGTTATTATGCTTTGTATGATCTATACAACTGATAATATATGAGCTATGTGTAATTTAGATACATCCTAATATAGTTTTTTTAAATATGCATATAAATATGACACATATAAAATGTCCAAACTTCGAAACAAGCATTTGTGACTAATACAAATATTTGGTTTCGCCCGGGTTTTAAATTAATACCTCACATTGATTTAGATGCATTTTCTGAAAGTTTCTCTCGTTTCTCTCGAATGCGAAATCCCATTTTGCAATATGTTTATCTCATTTTGTATGATGTATACTTATATTCTATTTCATTTTCTCGCAGACTAAATCTTATTTATGAATTGTTTGATGCTTTTGGTGTCGCTTTTGCGTTTATTTAAATTACCACGATACTAACGTAATTTCACTTCAAAAGGTGATTTTAGTATGTTACAAATAGTTTTAGAATAAAACAAACTTTATTGCACACAAGTATAAAACGGGTGCCCTTTCGATCGCATTTTTTTTTTCAGCATAATGTTGTTTGGCATAACAATTTCAGCATAAAGTTTTTTCGCATAGATTATGATAAGCAGAGTGTTATAAACGCATAATGGTTTTATTGGCATAACATTAACTTACTCTAATCTTTTTATCATAATTTTAATCAGCCGAAATGTAAAGGGTATAATTCTTATACGCCTAAAGATAATTTATCATAAAATACAAAACGCACAATGGAGGTATGGATAACCGTTTAAATCATAAATAAATAATAGTTTGACTAAGAATATTTAAGAAATGATAAGACACCATTGTAAATAACCATCTCACTCATAGCCAAGTTTTTAAGCTGTAACATATAAAATGATATTTTTAGTGTAATTTTTTTTTAGACTAGTCCTGTGCAAAGTCGTAAATAGGTACGACGACGAGCGAAGCGAGGAGGAGTGTTAGATCACTTGTGACCACAACGACACACAACCGTGGCCGGCGATGCGCCAGAATAGAATCGCTCGTTTTAATGTACCTACTTTCTTTTTGTATTTTATTTATATATTCTTTACATAAGTGTTAAAATTTTAAACTTCAGTATAGTGACTATCGACATTTTTAATCAGTGGGTATTTCAATCTTAGACAGTTCAAGCTTAGATATAAAAATATGTACTCGTTAACATTATGGTATTCTATATGTATGGCTTGTAAGCTTTATGCGAGAGTGAGTGATATGCCAATAAATGTTATGATTAGTAATTGTTAATGTAAAAAAAAATATGCGTAAATATTTTATGCGGGTATATCATTATTTTAAAAAAGTTATGGGAAAATAATGTGTGCCTAATGATTTATTCTGTTTGAACGTTATGCGAAACGAAGAGTATGCCAAAAAACGTTATGCATTTTTAAGTTATGCCTCTAAAATTATGCTACCCAATACGGACCCGTATAAAACATATCATAAATGTACGAAGGGCGGCAATATCGTTAAAGAGATATCTTTTACATGCAACCTTTGGATGGAGAACGTTGTCAAGAAACATATATAACTACTAGCTGACCTGCGCAACTTCGTTAGCGCCACCAAAATGTAATAAATGAAGAACTGCTTGACCGATTTTGTGCAAACTTCACATAAACCATCTAGTAAATAGTCTAAACAAACCCTAAACATTTGGTTAGTATAGGTGAGTCCGTTCTTGAGTTATAAAATTACAATAAATAATGGCATTGAACATACAAACCTACCTTATTATTATTTTTTTACTCCACGTAACATAAATAGTATATTGTGATATTGCAAAAACCATTACAACACACCTTGCAACTCTAATCTTGGCATAAAGTGGCAGGAAAAGTTTCTAAGTTTATCTCCAACCTCACCCTCGTAACGCCCCCTGGGATTAAGTGAGCAGTCTTCTGTAAGATTTGCTGATGCGAAGGCTACAAAAAATCGCCAATGGCTTGTGAAAGGCTGTGTGGTTCAGTAATTAGGGCCGATAATTCATGGAATAGCTTCTTGCTGCATCGGAAAATCGCGAAAGATATACGGTAGGTACAAACACTAAAATCAGCGAGTTACTGTGAAAATTATTGGAAATTTATTTCATTCCTAATAATTTTGGAAAAAAGTCGTTACGTATAATTCATTTACAGTTCACATAAAACATTGTTGGAAAATTGTTGCGTGTTAATTACTAACTGTAATTTCAATTATAATAAAATCCAAAAGCTCAGTAAATAAATACCCTCTCAGACCATATCGTTGAATTCGCATACGTAACCTATATACAGCACTTAGACCATTTTGTACGTTGACCCAAAAATTCTCGCATTTTTATTACACCAGCATTATTGCAGAACTTTAAAACGCAATATTAAAAGCTATGAAAGTGAAAGTGTATAAGAAAAAAGAGAAAAATTCACTACAATTCAAGGCAAAGTCAACACTCTACCTCAACTGTATAGTTTCCGTACTACACCTTTCAAGAATCTTATTAAAACTTGCCGGTGCGTCCATTTGTTTGACTTGTATTCCCTTAGCTTGATCGGATAAAGCTCACTGGACTAACCCATTTAGTTATTGCAATTTAAATGGAATTTGTTATATTTAATTATTTACTAGGTGACCCCCACAGATTCACCCGTCACATACTTTGAACTCCCGTCGCAGTAATTTAATCTCGTCGACATTTATGTTAACTGCTTCGCTCCCTAAAGTAGTAGCGTGATGATATATAGCCTATAGCCTTCCTCGATAAATGGGCTATCCAATACAAAAATATTTTTTGAAATTCTATCAGAAGTTCCTGAGATTAGCGCGTTCAACCAATCGAACAAACTTTTCAGCAATTATTAATATTCTAATATAGATTTGTTACATAAGTTATAAATTCTATAGATAACCGACCCTCCAGAATTGAAGACGAGTTTCGTGTCACTTGAGCAATATGAACCTTGTGCTCGCTTGAGTTTTCAATGAAAACTTTATCAATTTTCGGGCTACAACAAACTAAGTTTCGTCGTCCAATTAATTACGAGCCAGTAGCCGAATAATATTTTTACAAATAGCTACGATGTGATATTGAAACGACTCTAATATATTACATACTATGACGCCCGCGGCTCTGCATGCGTAGTATTTGAATATCGCATGTCACTATGCCTTAATAAAGAGTTAAGTTAAATAAAAAAAGTTAAAAGTTAAGCGTTACTCTTTATTAAGGCTTCACTATGCCTTAATAAAAAGTTACTCTTTATTAAGGCTCTATTTATCTCTTTTTTAGTGACATGCGATATTGAAATAGGTAGTATAGTAGGATGACAGATTTTTGACTTTGATTACTCGATTAGCCTAAAAATTACAAACTCAAAGTTATAATACATACATTAAATCAGTGTGTATATATTATATATATATATATATATATATATATATATATATATATATATATATATATATATATATATATATATATATATTATACAGTGATTTAATTTTAAATGTACGTTAAACAGCGCAATATTGACGCTCGTTAGTATAATGGTAATATTAATTACAAGTATCGTGTATCTCTTGTTTGTGTAAGGGATTAACTGTTCGGCATCGTCCCGGAGGGAAGCCCCTTGTCAATTTAATATGTAGTGTATAATAGTAATATATGTACATATTATAATTTACTCAGTATGTGTATATTATTATATTGTACACACTAAAACAAAATTTTACTTAATGGGGTAAAAATATAAATATTTTAGAATTCCACTGACTAAATATATATTTGATAATGTAACTATCTTTACGCTGTAATTCTGACGAGTAGTAGAGAGCAGCTATTGCCAGGCTTAGCGATCCATGCATACTTCTGGTGCTTCCTGCAGATTCATTAATCGTTTCATACATGCACATCTGGGTATTTGACAATTCCGTTTCATAATGTGATATGTAGAAACGTTATTTTGCCTTTTGAGTTACCATATCTGTGCCATAGCTACATTCTAATCTTGTTCCAAAACATATTGGTGTGGGTACACAGGGTGTTCTCATCATTTTAATCCAAAATCTCGCCTGTGATTATAGAAATATGAACAATCTATATCACATGTTCAATGACTATTCAACGTTGGCAATGATGTTTGAAGTAATGTTTTCTACAGTATATATGAACACGCCTCTTCGCAATATATTGTAACGTAAGAAAAACATGCGAAGCTTACAAAAAATACACAAAAGTTTATCCTTTGAAGGACAATAAAGCCAAATTGCTGTAACGATGGAGCGTAATGACTACACGCATTTCCATATTTTTAAGAACTGATACGCATTTCATGTCTTATAATATTTTTTTTATGTTTTGTGTCAGTTAGGGATTTCGGCACTTTCGGCTTTGCCCGCGTATAGAAGTTTTCCCATTCCCTTTTCCCACAGGACCTTGTTCCCGGGATAAAAAGTAGCCTATGTCTGTCTCCTGGCTCTAAGTTAAAACGTTTAAATACGGTTTCTGTGATTAGGCCACCTTTATAGTATGACATAACGGGGTACATTTTATTGAATTGTCACAGGTGAAGCCGGCGGGTTTAGCTTCTTCTATAATGAAGGCAAAGTAACTTAAAAACAAGTTTACTATCGCATAAAGAAAAATTATTGTAAATGACGTCACTACATTTTACAAAAGAAAAAACTCCAAACATTAGCTTATTCGTAAATTTTCCGCCTTAAACTTTATTGGAGAGAAAAAGAAAAATGACAGTAAAATTTAATTTCATAAAATCCTTAGCTTTATTTCGAAACATACGGTTGGAAATTTTGGGAAGACCCGCTTATCGCAAAACGTTATCAAATTTTAATGGATCATCTATCACGCCTTATCCCCGAGGGGGTGGTAAAGGCATATTATATGCTCACTTTTCACCATGTGTATTCCTGTCCCACGTAACAGGCGGTGAGCCCATTGCCCTGTTGTATGTAACAGACAAACGCAACTTGTGGCTACCTGCTGTTGAAAATTTTCAAGTCGCCCATAGGGCCTTCAACTTGACTTAACGACTGCCACGTTACTGGCAACCGGGACCATCGGCTAAACATGCCTTCCGAAGCACTAAAACGCTCGCAAATGTAAATGCCACCCATCCGAGGACCAGCTATAGTGAAAGTTGCGTAACTCAGTGATCGTTTACAGAACACTATGATCGCGGGGCCGCGAGCGCTTCTAATTAATGGATCAACTATATCGATATAATTTTAATATTTATGCTAATAAATGTTTCACTTTATGTTTTAGTAATACATCTTAAAATTTGATTGCTATGTCTATTAATCATTTATATATGTCGTTAAATGTCGCTGATGATTTTATTGCATTTGAAACAACAAAATGAAAAGAATTCGGCTGTAATTTGCTTTGCGGAGTTTGCTATTATGCTCGTATTTGTACGATGCTTCGTTATGTATGAAAGGATAATAACGGAAAGGATAACCTATGTAACCGCCAAAATTAAAGACAGGTGGATCAATTCGCCAGCCCAATAATGACAGCAGTATTCATGTGAAGTCACACTTTGTACTTTAAAAAAGTAGCTTTTACTTGAAAAAACTCCCACGGCCTACTGAGTACTTGTGTCTTGGTGGGGTTAAAGTTATCTATCCCTATTAGGTACAGTCTATCCCTATTATATACTGTCTATCCCTATTAGATACTCTTGCTAGAGTATCTTTATTTTCAAACAAGCTGTTGACATCAGTGTTAGTTTAGTTAGTTGTATTTAGTAAAATAACTGCCGTCAATTTAAAACCGTATGTTCGTCTGTTTACCTACTATTACGTTTTTCCTGATAAGTCTCTTGTACACAAAGTTAAGGATGGTGTTTTTATGATCACTTCTCAGTGACCCAAGAAGGGGAGCTTCCCCTGTCGTTCATGGTAACGACCCCTAATATGTAAGCGTGATTATATCCATTTCAAAACAGAGTAAAGCTTATTACAATTAATTGACGTACTCTTGGTTTTTCGAATAAAGAAGTCTCGCCGCAATTCTAGTAGCGAAACGGAAGGGAATATGGTATAAGGACCATTAGTGGTTTTTAATACCCAAATTAATATGGCAATATAACACCAACCCTGATTAATTTCGATTTTCTGTTGAATAAAAGTATCAATCTAATAGTTACATACCTATGTACTGTAGACTTACAGAACAAGGAATCCATTAATGTTTTTAAACTTTGGCGATTGACACTAATATTTATGATATTTTGGGTCTTATTCACGTCGTATATTATTAAGTACAAAGCCTACCTTATACTTCCCGACGTTTCGACCGGATTACACCAGCCGTGGTCACGGGTTGACTCAAGTCAAGGGGAAGTATAAGGTAGGCTTTGTATAATATACGTCGCGAATAAGACACGAAATATCATAAAAACAAGGAATCTATGTCACTCATGCGCTCCCTACCCTACTAGAGACGACTTAATCTATAAATTTAATTAAACTAAGCGTGTCCGGGGTGTCACCTTTTTTTTCATAAGATTACACTAATTACTACAAAGGGATAGTAGGTAATTGACAGGCCGCGTATGCCGTTTTTAGCATGTGGTATTACGATTACTTTCGTTTCTATACAGTCGCGAGCTAGAGGGAGTTTCCTTGCTCTGTGTGTAGACTATAACATAGAACAAAACTTATTTCTTGAATAACATTATTTACATGCACAAATTTTATTCTATCAATTCATAAACGCCCCGCTACACGCTCCGCTACAGCAAGCAAACAACCTTACTGGGTCCTCTGATCTTGTCACGCTAATGGTGAATGCAGTGAAAGATAATGATAAAAATTTAAAAAGAATTTGTCGCAGCTTAGATGGGAAATACTTGGAATTTTAACTAAGGAATAATTTATCAAAGCTTTTGGGATGGGAACAATTTTTTCTAAGAAGATGTATATTCAGTTTGAGATAATATCTAATAATGTTGGTATTTATGGAGCGATACGGTAAAATTTTACTGAAACACTTTGGCAGTATAATTATTAATATGATTCAAATATTCATTATTGCCTTTATTATTTGTTTATCAATCACGCCTTATCCCCGAAGGCGTGGCAGAGACATATTATTCGCTCGCTTTTCACCATTTGTATTCCTGTCCCACGTAATAGGTGGTGAGTCCATTGCCGTGTTGAGATAGACAGGCACAGGTTGTGCTACCTGCTTTTGAAATTTTTCAAGCTGCACATATGCCCTTCAATTTGGCTTAACAACTGCCATGTTACGAGTCAGCGGGGCTACTAGCTCTTCTTTATAGCCTTTATTATTTAATATTCATAGGTGCTTTATGGGCTTGAAAACTTTCAACAGCAATAGGCTCATCACCTGTTCCGTGGGACAAAAATGCTTCAGGTAACTGAGGGTGCATAGTATACCTCTGCCACCTCTTTGGGGATAAAGGCATGAATGACATGTTTGCTTTATACATCAGTCTAGTACGCTGGCGGAGGAATTGAGTTCGTTACAAGAACATAACCGAATCTTACACTCTTGGGTTTCGTATAAAAGTAAAAATAAGACCTTGAGAGATAGTGATCTCTTAAATAGCGCTGTAGTTGACAAATAGTTGTGGTGTTATCAAAACGTACTAAAATTAAAAAAATATCGAGATGTAGTTACACTAACGACTAACAAGATTATTAAATATTGGGGATGCATAATGCATTAAGTGGTTTAACTGCTGTACTCAACTAATTGAACTACTGGTCTCTACTAAGAGTCCTGGTCCAACTGAACCTACCGTTCCTTTTCAGTTCAAAATTCTCCCGAAAGAGATTAGCCTATGCACGCTTCGAGCCGTCTCCGAACGTCCCTCTGAGAACAGAGGGGGTGGAAAGCGATCGAGTGGGCACTAGAAGGCACCCTGGAACACGAGGGGTGCCAGCCGTCAGAAGGCCGCAGAGACTTTGTATGATACAGCTCTAGATAGGTACTAGACTACCTACAAGAAAATCACGGTGTTCTGCCTAGTCTCAGTTGGCCCCTGAAATAGACCCAAAGTCACTGCCACAAGTACTCGTAGTTGTACTTAACAAAACTAGATACTAAATTCAAACAAACACAAAGAACCACTCAACCTCTCAAGTTTTTCCTCTTCTAATAGTCCGATCCTGGATAAAGGGATACTCGTTAGTATAATGGCAGTATTAATTGCTGATCGAATTGTTTGCTGTCCCGGAATAGAGCGGGCAACTGAACCGCTATGAGATCACTCGTATGTAATCGAATATGAATCGATGCAGTATCGTATATGCTAATGTGAATAAATTGAATCGAATGGATTAGCATTATAGTGGAAACTTCTAAGAAGATTTGATATTGACGAATCATGTAAGGCTCGTAGGATTTATCTTAATATAATACCTGAAATGACAAATATGCAGCATTTAATATTTAAGATATGATACAACAATTTATATCCTTTAGTACTTGAAATCTAATTTTAAATGCTTTATCGTAATCAGCTTTTATAAGGTGAAATATCAATTAAATTGCGCTTTAATAAATAAAGTAAAGAGAATCGAGTAAACTTATTCAACTCGGCAAGTGGAAATCGAGTTATAAGCTCGCGCATCACTACCTACTGGCCGGGAGTAAGGCCCGGGGATTAACGAGTCCCGTAGCTGCTCTAGGTAAAGTTGAGAGATACTACAAAACGGTCCCAAGCTGGTTTGTTTGTCTTGTTATGGATCTATTAAATAAAAAGCAGTATTTTCATATACCTAAGATATTTTTATTCCTACTTTTGTAGCTATAATTTTTTGATGAAGCAGACATACCTATACTTTCTAAGATATTACTGATAGTTAATCATCCTATAGCCAGTAGTTTTGATAGATACAGCGGTTGAATCATTCCTTTGAAAAACTAAGTTCATAAGTCATGATTTCGGTAATAGTCCTTCGACATCGAATACGCCTACCAAAGTAAAAAAGGAAAGTAACGGATATTTATGATTTTATTTTACCTCATATACGGTACCAGTATCGTTTTAGAATGGCTTAGAGCTCCGTTAGGGGAATGGTGGGCGATACATACGCATTATTCTTATTGCTTTTATTGGTCTCCGTTATAGGAACATAAATAAACACATTCTGTGTGTATTTTCACATGTTTTTCTCCACACGAGTCGATAAGGCGCCTTACATTGTAAAGCATCGATAAAAATAGGCGCATACCTACGAGTAAATCGAGTTTCTATTTTCTTTTCATTTATGTCATGTTCCAAGAAAACTTAACCTACAGTTTGATAATAATAATTAAAAATATTTCTTCTTTTTATCTTAGCGTATTACTAGTTGCAATCAAATCCTTTCTGGTTTTGGAACCAGGTATCAACTTTTATTTGCCTGCTAAGAGCAGCTAGCGTGTTGATGCTGTCTGACCTTCCAACCCCGTAACCTAACTCGTTGCCTCGTCCGATAGTCAGCAGGTTTATCGCTAACAGAGCAAATCGTTTGGGCCCCGGAGTACTTGGTGGAAACCATTACAACCAATCAAAAAATTATATTTTTAAATTGTTAAAGTACTTGGATACGCAGACGTGCATGTATGAAGCGATTAATGAATCTGCAGGAAGCGAAAGAAGTATGCATGGATCGCGAAGCTTGGCGATCTGTCCTCTCTGACTACCCTGTCAGGGATACAGCGTGATAATAGTTAGATAGTAAATTGTGGAATAGTGTAAATAGTCAATTGCGAAAATAGTTCAAAATAAGTTGCCTGAATTAGCATTTTTGATTTTAACACCTTACCGGGCTCATCACCTATAACGTAGAACTAAAATTTTATAGGTATATAATTTTTATTATACTCGTATAATAAGGCAAAAATTATTTACCTATCGTACACATTTCCAAAACAAGACAGTCAATTCAATATACTTTATTTTGTCAAAATTATATTTTCCGATGGCGGAAACATCAAAGTGACTTTGATAGCGCTTACTTTCTTTTAAAAATGTCCATAACAAAAGTCTATTGGAGATAAAGGAAAGGCACTCATTGTAGAGTCCCCGAAAGCAAAATTAATGAGTGTAGCCCAAATCGACATCTAATATTAAAAAGCCCAAATCGTGACAAGATTTTTTTTAAATAAATTCTGAAATGACAGCTTAAGCGTCAAAAATTATAACGCACAAATTTAAAAAATCAGCCTTCACTCTTAGTAAGGGTCATTATTAAAAAGGAAAGTAGGTGCTCGATAAGTTTTTACAAGATGGCTGAAGAAAGTGCTTACTTTTTAAATTCATTTATTTGACATTGTGAAAATGTCATTTCATGTCATTCAAGTGAATTTTTGCTGAATATAATAAAATAGGTTCTCAGCAACATCAAAAGACAAATTTTATGATTATTCTGGTTTGAGATATTTGTTGTACCGTACACTTACGTAATGTATAGTATGGTCAGTGTCTTAATATGTGTTTCTTTTTAAGCAACAAATAATATAACCCCTCTTTTAAGATAGTTACCATTACATATTCAATAATCAATGAAAACAATAGTTGAATGTAATTTATTTGTTTATTATGTACACTAAGAATACAACAATAACAGTAGGAGGAGTCATAAGTACAATGGTACTGCTTATTTTTTTTATGAGAAATATTTGTCAGCAGTTCGGCGATATAATAGGAATAGGAAAAGAAGAAGTTCACACTAATTTTGAATCAAATAATGCAATTATTGCGGTAATTATATTTTATGTACAGTCAGATCGAAAAAGCTTACCCCCGGTAGTTCAAATTTACATTAAAAGAAGTTGAGATTTCTTTGGTACCGTACACAGCAAAAAGAACTTGACAAAATATGTGTCTTTTTAGTTTTTTTGTAATTAAAATTAATTGCATATGGAGTAGTAAGTATAGTAAATGATATAATCAAAATATAAATAATAATGTTATAGGATAATTCTAATTAAACTATTAAACTAAATCTAAATACAGCCCCCGAGCTATTGTGCCCTAAACGCTGGCAGCAGTTCCTCTTTGAATAGCTATATTTATAAATTTTCCTAAAATATATTATTATTTCCGTGCTTCGGAAGGCACGTTAAGCCGTTGGTCCCGGTTGCCAGTAACATGGTAGTCGTTAAGTCAAGTTGAAGGCCAAATTTCAACAGCAGGTAGCCACAACCTGCGTCTATTTCAACACGGCAATGGGCTCACCACCTATTACGTGAGACAGGAATACACTTGGTGAAAAGTGGGCGTATAATATACCACTGCCACGCCTTCGGGGATAAGGCGTAATTGATAATAAAAACATATTATTTATTTATTTTGCTTTATATATTGATTCCTACTACAGCTTAGAAGTAACAGCCTAGAAAAAAAAAGTATATATAAGTATAAAAAATAGAACTGGCTATTAATTTTCTCAGTCACTCCCAAGGCATATTTAAATTGCGTCTAAAACATAAAACAAGTTGCTTTTTTTTCATCTTGATATTATGCAGATTAATTTTTATAAATTACTTATTTAAGCAATAAACGGACTGAGACGTCATATAAAAATATACGCCAGAGCGAACGACTGTTGCAAACTTTGGCTTAAGTAATAAACCTTCAGCGAAAGTTGGCGGCCGGTTGGCTTAATGTGCCAACTTCTGTTTTATGATGTGACAATATGTTCGAAGGAAGAAATGAGCTCAGCCCGTGTGTCGAGGGATTTTGTTATAATGTTGGTAGCAAATGGAAAGCAGGTGTTAGATATTGAAGGTTGGTATTGAAATATTCGTTTCAAGAGAAATTTTACAAATTACTTTTTTAAAAATGACATAGGTAGTTTATTTATAGTTCAACTAAGTCTATGTGCAAATTATGTCTAAGGAAAAATTTGCATGATGAAGATATATTACATACGTATATCTTTTCACTATAATACTCTAACAATAGTCCAGCAATGCTGTTGTGTACGGATATTTGAAAAATTGATGCCGATATTGGTAAATGTCAAATTTTGTTTCAATATTTTTTTAAATCAATGATTTTTTTGTTAAAATTAAATAAATATCCATCACGCCTTATCCCCGAAGGGGTGGCAGAGGCATATTATATGACCACTTTTCACCGTGTGGATTCCTGTCCCACGTAATAGGTGGTGAGCCCATTGCCGTGTTTGAAATAGACAGACGCAGGCTGTGGCTACCTGCTGTTGAAATTTTTTAAGCCGCCTATAAGGCCTTCAACCAGGCTTAACGACTGCCATTTTACTGGCAACCGGGACCAACGGCTTAACGTGCCTTCCGAAGCACGGAAACGCTCGCAAATGTAAATGCCACAAAGTGGTCACCCATCCGACGACCAGCCATAGTGAAAGTTGCGTACCTCAGTGATCGTTTACCGAACACTGAGACCGCGGGGCCACGAGCGCTTCGCTTTGTTAAAATTCTATATTTTAGAATGCTTTTACAGAATGACTATATTCAAATGAAAGAAAAAATTGTTTAATTCTATCACCAGTCTGACTAGAAGAGAAGGAACGAACTAAGTTATAAATTATATGCACTATCCAAGATGGCAATTTTCCGCACCACCAACACTACAGCTTAACAGCAAACGATAAATCGCGGCATATCTCCTCCAACTTGCACCACTGAATGTTCCAAGGGCGGGGTGATAATGGTTATAGCTGAAGTTAGTCTTCTGTCGTACTATGTATTCTGTCGGGTGGCTAAGGAGATGGTCGTCCAGGATTTGTATTAGATAAATGTTAGTAACGAGATAAATACCAGTAGTCTTACAACTTTCTGTTTGTGTGGTACAATGCGGTACTAGTTTTTACGTCTTGATATCAAATAGAAATTATCTGATTAATAGCTTTAACTAAATTGAGCTTAGTAACTCGCACTGTATCCCTGGCGGGGTAGTCAGGGAGAACAGAACGTCAGGCTTCGCAATCCGTGCATACTTCTTTTAATTCCTGCAGATTCATCAGTTGTTTCATCCATGCACATCTGGGTCTTCGTCCGAGTAGGTATTTCAACCTTTCCTGTAAGTGACGTTTCCTGTGACGATGTAAGTATCGTTCATTTATATATATGATAGGATTCCTAGTCATGAACATTTCGTCCTACTTTTTATTCCATTCAAAAATAAATTTTGAGTTTAATCCTACTAATATTATAAATGCGAAAGTTTTAAGTATAGATGTATGTTACTCTTTCACGCAAAATCTACTAAAAGGATTTTGATGAAACTTTACAATAAAATAGCTTGCACATCAGAATAACACATAGGCATTATATGTCGGGAACGAATTCCTGTGGGAAACGGTAAAACTTTTTCACGCGTGCGGAGCCGCGGGCGTCAACTAGTAGTATATAAAAAATCAAATTAAATACTGATATGTTTCTGATATTGTTAAATTACTTGAGTTGAGTCAGTTATTGATACTATTATTTATTCTGTGGTTGAGTCAGAATATTTAAGGTAAAAACTACTCTCTATTTTGTATCTGTAAAATATTCGTAGCCAACCCGCCGTCAAGACTTTGATGCTATCGGACGCGATAATTTGCAAGTTTACGCATTTTAAGAGACTTTTGTTACAGTACAATTTGTTATGCTTTGAGATTAGACGACAAAAGGACGGGTATTTGAAAAAGTTTTACACTGAAATTGTACTTAGTATGATAATGTATTCCGTACTTTACACTTTTTCCATTAGGAAATTATTCTAAGTGTAACATTATCCCGTATTTTTTTTCTTTAAAAGCTTTTATTACATGTTAAGTTCTAGAACTAAACCAATTTGCAATACTAAAACATGTCTTCGTCGCTAGGCCAAGAATTTGAAAATGTTGGAGATCTTCTATGCGCGTACTAAAATTTTGATGTCAAACACACACACACACAAAAATTGGTTAAAAAATCAAGTAATTTGGACTTGCAATATTATCGAAGTAACCGATACCTATATAAGTTATCGATATTTCAATTTTGTTGTGGTATTTTTACAGAGTGTAGGCTTTTTGCTTTTCATTTCTAATCTGAGTGTTACAAGTTTTATCGGATAAGTTTCAGGCGAAATGTATCGGCGTCATTTCTCTCTCACTGTTTTATATCGAAACTTTGCGACATAAAAGGGCGACACAATTGCACTTTGTCACTGATATTACTTTTGTTTTAGCACTGAGCACTTAAAAGGCAAATTAGGATCCGATACAATAATATTACAATAATATATTAACTAGTATGATCTGCCATTGGCAAAACGATTTCTACAATGTATCGGCGATTGAATCTTTCCGTTCAATGCGACACTAGTCTGTTTATGAAAATGTAACGGTATATAGTCTTCGTAGGCTGCTTATGTCTGTCGTAAGTTTTTGAAACGATGCCATTTCATACTCTGGTTATTGTAGTATAAACTACGCATGTCATCGCACGTGACCAAATGCGCATCACTGCGATTCCGTCACAAGAATGGGCCCCTTATATCAGTTTACGAATGATTCTTGGTTGTTTTTTTTTATAAGTGCGTATTAACTATAAAAACCTAACAAAATACAGCAAAATGTTAATGTATAAGGATTACTCTGAACATCGCTACCATTAAATTTACTTAGAGAATACCTGTACTAAATGATGCCCGCGGCTCCACCCATGAGTTCCAATTTTTAACGTGCCCGCTTCTCTCAGAAACTGGTTCCCGTAAACGGAAGCTTATGTGTTAATCTGGGGTACTATCGAGTTATCAGTATATCAAAATTCAACCACTGTTCCAAGGATTAGAGCATGATTGAGTAACAATTTTTTTATTCAAAAATATTCACGTACTTTCATACCCTACTAATATTATAAACGAGAAAATTTGTAATCATGTATGGATGTAGGTTTGTAAATCTTTCACGCAAAATCTACTGAATGGATTTTGATGAAACCTCAAAATAATATAGCTTGTACATCAGTATAACATCAAAATAACAGATAGGCTACTTTTTATCCTAGGATCAAGTTCCTGTGGGAAACGGGAACGGGAAAATTTATCTACGTGGGTGAAGCCACGGGCGTCAACAAGTTTATAATGATAGTAGATAAGCCCAAATTAATAATTCACAAACTGCCCTGTACGAGTGTAGTTCGAAATTTCAGTAGAGTTCTCTAAAAACAGGACCCATTTAATCTCTACGTCAGAATAAAGCCATGTCACACTGCACTGCTCGTGATTTGTAATCATGTATTTGTAATCATGTATAGATGTAGGTTTGTTAATCTTTCACGCAAAATCTACTGAATTGATTTTGATGAAACCTTACATTAATATAGCTTGTACATCAGTATAACATCAAAATAACAGATAGGCTACTTTTTATCCTGGGATCAAGTTCCTGTGGGAAACGAAAACAGGAAAATTTCTCTACGTGGGTGAAGCCACGGGCGTCAACGAGTTTATAATGATAGTAGATAAGCCCAAATTAATAATTCACAAACTGCCCTGTACGAGTGTAGTTCGAAATTTCAGTAGAGTTCTCTAAAAACAGGACCCATTTAATCTCTACGTCAGAATAAAGCCATGTCACACTGCACTGCTCGTGATTTACGCGCGTCGCGTCGCTTTAAACGCGTCGGTTTTACCCTCCCACACGGTTGACGATATTAAAGCGAAACGTGGTTGAGCGATATCCATTGTCCTTTCAAAATATACATATAACTATACTGCAATTGAAATCCTGTCAATATTGTCACCACCTTGCGTACGAAAATCATGTGTGATTAAGCCGTACCTACTGGAGTTTATGCGAGTTTTTCAATTGGAAACGAAATAGATCTTTGATATTTTGATGGGCTGTACTATTGAACATAATGGTTGGTAGCAAAGTTGTTATAAATCTATTGTTCTCTTAGATTTTGAGAGATTTTGTAAACTAATTATATCTTACAAGTAATTATTACCAACAAGTTAGTCAACTGTAATTCAGTGTTATGTATTTTTTTTTTGATAAATCTGTTTGATGTTTTTTACCGTTGAATTCAGGATATTTTTAAGATAAAGACAAAAGTGGACAATATATTCTACATCTTATTTCCAGGAGTTCAATTCATTGACAGTCTCGACTTGAAAGTGTAGACAGAAATTTGTTTGTGAAATGTCATTTGTTTCATATTTAGAAACGGCGAAACCTAAGACAAAAGACATTTCACCAGTAAATTATCGTTTATTCTTTCAAGTAGTATCTTGGAGAATCAGGGGAATTTTAATTCGTAAATGACCTGTCAGATTACGATCATATTGCGATTTTTATTTATTTATTTCGTTCAACAACTAGTAATTTAGTATTGCTGAATGAATTCATTACGTCCTCTATGAGTAATGGTAAGCAGGTAGATGTCGTTTACTCCGACTATAGTAAGGCCTTTGACAGAATTCACCATTTTACTCTTATAAACAAATTGCACAACATCGGAATAAATGGGGATCTTCTACGGTGGTTCTCCTCCTACATAGAAAATAGGTCTCAGGCTGTAGCTATGAATAACTACAGATCCACGTGGGTCTCTGTGCCCAGTGGTGTTCCTCAAGGGTCCCTGATCGGCCCGCTTTTATTCGTTATTTACGTTAATGACATTGACCAATGTCTGCATTCATCAAACCTGTTATGTTTTGCAGATGATATGAAGGTATTTGCGAGCAGATCATCGATCGATGACGCGTTTGCACTGCAGGGAGACTTGGATAGATTGCAAGAGTACTGTCATCTTAATAAGCTAAATCTAAACCCTGCAAAGTGTTCCGTAATAACATATACGAGAAAACAATATGTTCTGAATACTACCTATACCATGGGGGGTCAAACTCTGCCTAGAAATACTTCTATGCGTGACCTAGGAATACATCACGACAGTAAAGTGCAATTTGATGAACACATAGATGTGATAGTGAGGAGAGCTTCTAGGTCGCTTGGTTTTGTGATGCGGCAGGGTAAAACATTTAGGACATCTAAAACGCTTAAAATTCTGTACTGTACATATATGAGGAACCATCTGGAGTATGGGTCACAAATATGGAATCCATGTTACGCTAAGTACAGCGATAGAATTGAAAATATACAAAAGCGGTTCATAAAGTATTTATGGTTTCATCAAAAAATACCGTACCGGTCAAGAGATTATCTTCAATTGTGTAAAAGGTGCCACGTTTTACCCCTCTCCCCCCGTCGTGATATTGCTGACTTTACCTTCCTCCTCAAAATTATTAATCATGACATTGACTGTTCTGACTTATTAAGTAAAGTAAATTTCAGCGTTCCATGTAAGTCGTTCCGGTTCAATCCTATACTCCATGCGCCTCTCGCGAAAACTAACTACAGGCAAAATAGCTATATGATACGTGCTAGTAAAAATTTTAGCAACTTGTGTAAACGGTATGATATTGATCCCTTTGTGGCTAGTGTGTCATCGGTAAGAAGGTGCTTAAGCCTTGATTTTTTCAAATAGTGCTATATAGTTATGTCACTGAATCTTTTTGTTTATATAGATAATGCATATTTGATTATAGGTGTAAAATGCATAGATAGTTTATAAATCTAACTTGTGTAACCTGTGTGTAAACTTTTATATGGATAACGTGTATCTATTTAGTTACCTATAATTTTGCCTTGTGTGATCTATGTGTAACTGTAATAACGAGGTTTTTTTTTTCTTTTTAACATGTTTAACAATATAAAGCTCACATTTTTGTACCTAATTAGTCTGCAACTATAAGCGAGGACTTGTAAATGGCTTTTAGATAGCTAAACATAATAACTATTCAGTTATGTGCAGCTGTAAGTCTTCCATGCATTAAATAAATAAATAAATTATTTATTTAAAGGTACTTCACAGCTTACAGTAAATTTATAATACAATGGTCCAAACAATACGCCAATAAAGAAGTACACATTGGTATTCTTAATCATTAAGTTACAAGAGCAAGCAATATATTGCATATTACTACTTACCTATGATTATTATTATTATTATTTATTTATTTTATATGATTATTATTTCCACATATACAAAAATAACAAAAATAAAAAATACATTCACTATTATTTCAATAAATATTATCATTCAATTCATTATTTATTTATAAAACCATCGATTCCGGCACTCGCAAATCTGTCATTACACAGATCTATTATTTTGGCGCTTCTGACGTTCTCTGTCTAAACCGCTATTAGGGTTAGAACGAGCAGAGGGGTGGCAGAAAAATATTATGTCGGACGATTTCTGCGGATGAACTAATTACTTCGATTTCTAATCCTATGATTATACAATGGGCTCCTGCTGGTACCTGTTACGTGGGACAAAAATGCATACAGTGAAATGTGGGCGTATAGTAAACCTCTGTCTACCACTTGGGGGATAAAATTGTGACAATTGTTTGATGTATGTATGTATGTATGAGTTTACAAAAAAAAACCTAAGAATCTGCCATTACATTAGTCATTGTGAATTTACTGTAGTGAATAATGTCAAAACATTAAAACCTCTTTAACCAAATACAACGTCAAGAGCATAATGACTTTGCAAGATAAATTGACCATGCTAACGGTGCAGCAAGTTTGTTCTCTGAACTTTCAAGTGGCTTTGTAAAAGAAAACCGTTTGTCTAGGCTCCTTTGGCGGTATCTTGGCTATAAAAAGTCGCTTAACAATGCGGGCTCATTGGCTTGCGGCTGTGTTAATTGGAACGGTTAGCATTTAAGCAAGTGTATCTTTTTTGAATTTCAGACGCTTTTAACTTGTGCCAGTTTTGTGTAGCGTTGAGATAAGATAAAATTCTCTAAGAATTTCTATTTTATGCAACTCAAGCTGCGGTTGTTTTATAATTTCCTAGCTATCCCGCCCAGCTTCGCCCGTGACATACTTCGAACCCCGTGGCACCCATTTATACCCGTTGTTTATTAATTTCACAATAATGTATGAACATTCTCCAAATTCATTGATCACTTCTCCGGTCTCCAGTACCTACGCCCGCACGGCCCGGTCGAATTATGGTTACACGAAATTAATTTCCTTAGGCTTTTTTTTTTGAATTTGCGATAGCTCCTAAGACATTCATTTGATTTGCAAGGTGCAAAGAGCCAAAATAATCTTCAAGACATGCTGTAGCCAAATAATGTAGTAAAAATGATAGGGATTAATAGTATATTTGTATAAAAATTAGTGTTCCAGTTGCTCGGTAGTTGCTTTGCCGATCGCATGTTTGCGCACCGCACCCGTACGGCTTGCTGTTGTTGTTACCTATACTTATATACGTAAACTCCGACTACGATTCTCAAACATTTTGCCGATATGTTCTCGTGTTCCGTGTGCGAGGGTCAATTTGACTATCCTTGCGCGGGCATTACGGAAGTTGGCTGGAGAAAACTCGGAGACAGGAAATCAACCTGAAAATGTGGTAGCTGCAAGTCCTTAGGAGTAAAGAATCCACGACCATCCAAGCCATCCGCGAGAGAGAGATGACACGGAGACCATCTTAGCCGAGATCAAAAGGCTGTCAACCCAATTCGAGGCTATACCAGCCCTGGTCGAAAGTGCGAGGGCAATTCAGGCGGAGTTAATGGAACTCAAAACCATACGAGTGGAAGTTTCTGACTTGAAATCATCCTTGGAGCAAAATATTGAAGATTTGAAGGGCACCAAGGCGGACTTATTGGCAATTCGGAAGCGAATGGGTAGACTGGAGGATATACAACGTACTACTGAGCAAAATTCCCGAATGAACAATATTGAGATAAAAGGCGTACCATTATCTACGACTGAAAACCTTTTTAATTTGGTGGAGAAGATTGGAGAAAAGATTGGGTGCAAAATTTCAAAAGAGCAGATAAATTATATTGCCAGGGTGCCGACGCGCAATGACAAACATAACAAAAATATAATATGTTCAGTGCACAATACCTACCTTAAGAACGAATTTGTGGCTGCTGCAAAGAAATACTAAGCCCTGAATGCGAGTGACCTTGCACTACAAGGTGCTAGCATTATATATATTAATGATCACTTGACATAAGAAAATAAGATACTCTTGAACAAAACGAAAGCCTGGGCTAAAGAAAGAGGTTGGGAATTTGTTTAGGTTCAGGGTTGCAAGTTGTGGGTGCGTAAAAATCATACCTCTCATAAAGCTGCAAATAAGAACAGAAAACGACTTAAAAAAGTATTTTGCATAAGTTGTGTGTTCCGACAGTGTCTCGATGGGCCTATTTATGTTTGAGAACCACAGGTAAAATTATTGCTTGCAATCTAAACCAGTTATGTCAACTTTTTGTACTGTGCATCGGTGTCGATAGTTCAGAGTTTATTTGCTATTTACATAATATGAACTGTGTACTTGCTCACAGCTTATTTTGCTTAGCCGACCAGGTATATATATTTGTTAAAGGCGGTATTTTTTGTTCAGGTAGACACCTTGTTCCTCTAAATCTTTTTATACCTTACATAAATAATATTAAACAAAGTACTAAGTATGATTTTACAGTTTCATCGCTATTATTGTTGAAGCACTTTTTACTGCTATGTATCGAATGTGACCCAGATTTCTATTATTCTAGAATGAAATTATTATGTGTTTCCAATGGCGTCATTTAGTGTTTATTATCAGAATGCTAGGGGTCTTCGAACGAAAACAAGCACCTTTTACAGAAATATATGTTTAAATAACTACGATGTAATTTGTATTACGGAGACTTAGCTACTTGAAAGTATTTTAGACAGTGAGTTATTTGATAGCCGATACCTGGTTTTAAGACGGGATCGTGATTATGCAAGAACTGCCTAAACTAAAGGAGGAGGTGTGTTATTGGCAGTTAAACGAGAAATTAGTGCTAACCCCCCAGTGATTGGTGTTCGTCAGCGGAGGATCTTTGGATATCACTAACTCTGTGTCGCCGAAAGCGCCGCGTATCCCACAGAATACACATTCGTGTCGTTTATATTTGTAACCAGAACCTAGATAACTCACTAGTGGCTCAATTAAATAGTTTTTTTAAGTAAATTGATAGACATAGTCCCTAGTAGCCCAGAAGACACTTTTTTAATACTTGGGGATTTTAATCAACCCAATATAACTTGGTGTCCGCAGGGTGATAACTCCCTCAGTCCGGGAAACCTAGAGGGAGACCATCAATCCTGTCTCTTTGACAATTTCAAACTATGCAACTTATTGCAATATAATTCTTACGTAAATTATAAAGGTAGATTACTAGATCTGGTATTGTGTAATGTAACATTTGTAGATTATGTGTGTATTATGTTGTAATATGAAAAATAATTAAATACCATATCAATGTATTAGTGGAAACTTGTAATTGGCGTTCAGATTGTTAAATTTATATCTATTGTGACTACTAGCTGTAAGATTTCCTAAATTTGATATATAAAATAAATTAGCCTTCAAATTACCGCTTTATAATTGATGGTTTTTTAAAGTATTACAATAGATATAGTATGTTATTCTTATGAGATAGACATATATCGTCGCGGACTTTTTTGTAGACCTACATTACATACACAATTGCACCATACATTACCAGTATTTTGTTATATCACAAAGGGTTTAGGCAGCGTTTTTGTTGAAAGCTCCCAGACGGCTTATTTTTTCAGACATCCCTAACAAATATCGTTTTATTTGGTCAATGTATACAAAAACTTAACAAAATATGCATAAAAACCTTCTATAAGAATCAATCTAACTATAAAAAAAATTCGTTTCGTAGTTTTCAAGATCTAAGCATACATAGGGACAGACAGCGAAAAGTGACTTTGTTTTATAATATGTAGTGATTGATCCTGGGAGGTGTGCTGCAATTGCGTTCAAGGGTTTGAGCGGGCTACGAGTACTTTATAATCAGTAAACCTCTATAGTGCTTCTGTTTAGATTGTTTATTTCTTCTTGTTATATTTTATTTGTATTGAGGGTACTTTTAAAACATTAATCCCTATTATATTAAGCATCTTTACGATGTATTTTATATACTGTACCAACTTTCACTACCAGCCGTTAAGAAGCTAGTATTGCCTATCAAATCTCAAAGACAATATCAACAACGACATAAGAAATTTTATTAGGTACTAGATCCATTTACAACAAGAGCTTTTAAGCTTCTAATTTCATTTATATTAAATTTTTGAAGTAATAAAACAAATGTTTGGCATTCAATATTATACAGCCAAGAAAAATAGTTAAAATACTAAAACATTATTAAAAATACTTTTATATTATTACATTGCAGAAGTAAAGGTTGACATTTAAAGCTATAGTTGAGGTCATTTTTGTGTGTAGCAATATTCATGGATTCTAACCCAGGTTTTAACCCAATAAATTCACATACTCTACCATCTAACTATGGCCGGAGTCCTGGGTGAGCCCTTTGACGGATAACCTCAGGGCTCCTGACAGACATAGTCCGCTTCAGCAAAGTTTAGGCTATAAGTTATTATAGTAAGAAATTATTTCTATTCAAAATATGATTACTGTAGTTGATTCCTCTCAAATCCTTTCGCTGTCTGTGGATGTGGGATAGATGTTAGTTGGTAGAAACCAGACAGTAACAAAACAACGATTAATATCGTCGTTAAACTAAAGACAGGTCGTTTGTTGCTACAATATTACGCACAGCGTCGGTGCATAGTTAGTAAGAAAAGTATATGTGTGATTAAAAGTGTTAAGAATTTTTAAAACATAGTTTAGTTAAGTTTACCAGCATTTTTGTCTTCAATACATGGCACTAATGAATTTATCAGGAAAATTTAAATGCCTACATAGGTAAATTTTGAAGTGCCAGGCAAGATTGAAGCTTGCCATAAATGCTTGGAAACTTACTTGCCCAGATACTGATTTGCCCGACATTCAGAATGGCTGTCTGTCTTCGTTTAGGTGCTCGACACCTAGTCGGGGCATCATTGTCAGTATTGTAATAATCCCCAACCCCCCTCTTTGTGTACTGTTTGCTGAAAATTAGTAAAAAAATATAGTTTGGTATGTTAATTTTTCACCTTAAACCTATTTCTTGAAACTATAATTTATAAGATAAGACAGATTTTTACATTTCCGCAGTAAAGAAGCAACAGTTATATTTCATCTGTCCGCAGTATGGCTCGTTAACGCTTAATACTAGAAAGGATTAAAAGAGCTATGATGGCTTTTCTTGTGTATCTCTAATGCTGCGACAGCACGTCCAACATTACCTTAAAAAAATAAAGGATTCCATATCCCTTTTTTGTTCCAACGTGAACGTTTTGTTTAGAACTCTGGTGCACCTCGATGAAACGGTCTGACTTTATTCTTCTGTCATGAATTTCAGTAAATAATACACAATTTTTTTGATACACTATTTCAGTCTTTTTACAATAATCGTTACTTTAGATCATATGAATGAAACCAAATTCTAGTATTTTTATTTTTTGACTAGTAATACTTTTGTTCGCGACTGTATCGCCAACAAAGGACTTAGCCACGTACGTCTTCGCGTCCGCAAATCATATCTTACAGTAATTATATGGAGGTTTCTTCAACCGCGACGAGCCTCATGATTTATTAATGGATATGTTCCATAATTTACTATTTCCTATATATAACAAGAAGTTTCGTTATCCAGAACCAGTTTTTGGGGTGATGAATATTAATGGTTTTGACTTTAGTTTGTGTACATATTTTGTTTGCTTAGTTTCGTAACTAATGGAGTTGAAATATGGTAACTCAGTATTTATAATGATGCCATAAACTGTTTTCAATTTAATACTTTAATGTTTTTGACTTCATAGATTTCTAAATAAAATAATTTTAATTTGAGCTAGTAAGGTATTCTCAGTAATTTTAATATTTTAATGAACCTATGGACAACGTCGTAATACTTTTTGTCAACGTCATCATGAACGCCTTAGAAATTTATCTTTTCCAAATTTTAAAGAAATGGTTGGCTGTTTTCTTTATTTTTATTCATAATATTACCCTATAAATGTTAAGTGATTGATCAAAGGTGCTGTTCTAGGATTCAGAACTAAGGGAGTAAGTTTTTGTTTGTTTGAAATATAGTTTAGTTCAAACCAACTTGCTGCCTTATTTCAACCAACCTCATCGGAGAAGAAAATTATTTTCTATTTATTAAACCATTGAAAAGTCAAGTTAAGTCAAGTTGAAGACCATAAGGGCAGCTTGAAAAATTTCAACAGCAAGTAGCCACAACCTGCGTCTGTACATTTTCAACACGGCATTGGGCTTCCCACCTATTACGTGGGACAGGAATACACATGTTGAAAAGTGGGCATACAATATGTATGCCTCTGCCACCCCTTCGGGGATAAAGCGTGATAGATAAATGAAAAAGTCGACAGTAAACTTAATCTAAGCCACATTGATCAATTGAAATTTAATTCACTTACTATGAGAGTGTATTTTCATATTTGAATTATACCTTTTGTGATCGTTGTTCATTATTACAACTCGTCGGGCTATACCAAAATTTACACATAAGTAAAACCATTTAGTTAATAGTAATTGTGTATTTTCATGAACCCAGGTCAATTCGTGTTAAAAATAACTTAATATATTACCTATCACTTAAAATTAAATATTTGTTGTGACAAATAAATTTAGACAACCATTTAAACAACAATCAAAGCTTATTTGAAATAAAACGCAAAATCCTTACAAATTACCAACAAAACACACACATGAACATGGCCCCCCAGTGAATACATTATATACGATTGTTAATTTAAGTATTTTTACGTGGAAACGCTGTTGTGTTTCCGCCCTTACGCCCCTGTAATATATTCGACAGCCCCGACACGATTTTATGGTAAAGGTACATCCTGAGTATCAACTTAGTGTTATTTATTAACTTGCCAAGATTTTGTGTGTTTTAGATTTAATCTTCATGAGGAAGTAAAGGGGTAATAACAATTTAGTGATGTGTAAGGGACTATATTTTGTGTATTAATTATGTTTTTGTAAGTTTCTTTGAGCTAATCGTATAGGTAGCCCAGAGTCCGCCAAATGTAAGACACGTTCTATTTCAGGGGCCCAATTCTGGACCATACGACTGAAAAGTGTAAACTGAAATTTGTTGGTGAAATGTTATTTGTTTCATGTTTACACACGTGACATATTAAACATTGGGACCAAGGTAGTCTCATGTATGAGTGGACAAGAAACTTGATGATTGATTTTAGAGGTTTTTCTGATGATTCATCACAACGCACATCCAATCATATTATGAAATTTTTGTCCCATGTAACAGGTGATGAATCCATTGTAGTGTTGAAATAGACAGGTGTAAATATTAAGTAGTATTGTTTGATTCAATTAGAATCAGGGTTAATTTTGAGGATTCCTTTTTCTGCTTTTCTTAAATTTTTATGCTATTCGACGTAGAATTCAATAAATCAGGGATAATTGAAATTGGTCAACCCGTTTTTGACTTATAATGTGAGTTCATGGTTTTAAAAACCTGTGAAAAACGACTATAATATAAAATAAACCTATAAAAATGAAAAGCATCATACTTTATCGTAAACTACAATGAACGAACCGTTGATAAAAGTTGGTAAATATATATAAACATTGATTTTATCTTTGTAAGTTGATACGAGAATCGAGAGGCGAGCTGTCGCTGTGATAGTTTCGGTTTTGATTTGTGGTCACGCGACCGTCACTCCAAAATAATGGCTCTTTAAAAAAGTATTCCCAATAACAAGAGAGGTTTACCCAATAACATTGAAGTAAATTTTTTGAAAAACAATGTCGAATCTGATATCGAATACATATTACAAATGATCGAATATATTGTTAATTCTGATAAAATATTTGAAAGCGCTATAAAGAAATGCCTATTCTACTAATATTATAAACGCAACAGTTTGTTTAGATAACTTATCTAATCAAGCGTTACATGGCGGAAATCCATTGTAAGACTGTTATTTTTATATTTTATTATTATGGGTCCAAGATCTTTGCCAAGTGACCTCACCTGCAAGCGGCGCACCTGCTGACCAACGGACAAGGCTACGACGCATTATGGAATTCACGTGGTGATATAACTCCCATGTGGGTGCCAGGTGGTACAATGTGTTGGTCCAGGGGGGTAACACCGTGCAGCTGTGACAAGCCCCCCAAGTAACCCAACCCGGGTTGGGTTGCGTTAGGGGTTCAGCAGCTGCAGAACCGGGCCCGAGGCGATGCTCGGTGCAGCAGGCGAGGGACCAGCAAGTGTTTAGTGGAGTCTAGTGTGGGAGACGTGGGTCGACCCGCCGGCCAGGGAGACCTGTAGAAACGGTGGTACCGCTGGCCGCCCTCGGAATAGTACAGGGGCTCAACTGGGATTAACCACCTCAGGAGGCTGCCCCACCAGGTCGCGCATAATCCCGATGTGGATCGTCATGCCGGATGGTGACCGGCGCGGGTCCTGGCGACCACACTTGGTACGGGGGCCCTTCCGTCCGGCGGGTCGGCTTCCATCTAATCCACACAGCCCAAGACAAAGCTAGCTCCTGCGCTTTGTCACTCACTGCTGCAACGAATGTCGCCTCGTCTTCACGTTTTCCCCTTCTTACAAATTTTGGCGGCGCATAAAATGAGAAAGAGATTCACAGCGGCCGTCCAAAACCCACGCAAAATCTACATTCGAGGTGGAGTTCACAAACATTCGTGGACTCCATGCAAACCTCGATGCCGTCCACCACCACCTCGAGACGGCTCGGCCAGCTGTGATGTTCCTCACGGGGACACAAATACGCCGCCCTGACGATTCGTCTTATCTGTGTTACCCTGACTATATAATCGAAGAGCACTTTCGAGATAAAGCCGGGGTGTGCGTTTTCGTTAGCGCGGATGTTTGCTGTCAAAGGTTGCGCTGCCTTGAGAACCCCTCCTATTCTGTCCTCTGGCTGCACGTGATCGTCAGATCTACGTGTGCGTTTACCGTTCCTACACAGGGGATGCTGAGACAGTAAGGCTAGTTCAGTACTTCAGCGAGGGTGCCGATGATGAGCAGGTGCGGTTCCCGAAAGCTGTCTGGTGTTTCTGGGGGACTTTAATAGCCACCATACTGAGTGGTTGGGGTCCCTCAAGACCAATCACGCAGGTCGAGCTGCCCACACATACGCTCTCTCTCATGGTCTGACCCAGATGGTACGCGAGATCACGCGGATACCAGACTGGTCAGGTCACACTCCCGCTCTGTTGGACCTACTGCTGACGAGTCGCCCAACCCTCTATAGTGTGTCGGTGGGCGCCCCACTGGGTACCTCCGATCACTGTATGGTACATGCCAACATGCAGGTGCCACCTGCTGCACGTGCAGTAGAAGTGACACGGCGACTATGGCATTACTCGTCGGCAGACTGGGATGGGCTTCGCAACTATTTTGCGTGCGTCCCATGGAGCCAGCGCTGCTTTGCAGATAAGGCTCCTTCGGGCAGCGCTTCTGCCATTGTTGGCGAGATCAGTTTAGGTATGGAATACCACATTCCTTACACTGATGTCGCCAACATCCGCAAAGCTCGCCCCTGGTTTGAACGTTAGTGCGCTGAGGCTGTTCAACAGAAACAGTCGGCGTATCGCGCCTGGTGTAGGGCGCGGGCTGTGCGCTGTCCAAATGAGCGCCACTTCAAGGCGGCATACAATAAAGCCACCAGGGCCAGCAAGAGCGCCTTCAAGAGAGCGGATGCCCGGCGCATCGCATGGCTTGGCCAGGAGCTTGCGTCACGTCCAACGGGTAGCCGTGGATACTGGCAACTGGCCAAAGCCGTGCAGGCCAACTTCTGCCAACCGTCGCTGCCACCGCTGCGTTACTCAGATGGGTCACTAGCTCACAAAGCCCAAGAGAAAGCGGATTACCTCTTTGCGGCTAATTCCCGGGTCGACAACTGTGGCACACAGCCTCCTACTATCACCAACTGTGGTAACACTATGCCTGACATAGTTGTCAGGCAATGTGATGTTCGGGCAGTGCTATGGTCACTTGACACGCGGAAAGCTAGTGGACCAGACGGCATTCTGACATTGAGTGGTGCTGAAAAAATGTGCAGCTGAACTGTCTCCAGCGCTAACGCGCCTGTACCGTCTGTCGTACTCATCGGGGGACGTGCCGGAGGCTTAGAAGGAGGCGAACGTGCAACCCATCACCAAGAAAGGGGATCGGTCAGATCCGGCCAACTATCGCCCCATAGCCATCATCTCAGTTATATGCAAGGTGTTTGAGCTCATCATCAACAAGCAGCTCATGCGTTACCTAGAGAATCACTCGCTAATCAATGATCGGCAATATGGCTTTAGGCCGAAACGATCTACGGGTGATCTTTTAGCGTACGTAACACATGTTTGGGTGCGGCTATGGAAGCGCACGGCAAGTCCTTGGCTATTAACCTGGATATTGCCAAAGCGTTCGATAGAGTTTGGCATGCGTCGCTCCTTTCTAAGCTCCCGGCATACGGTCTACCGCCTCAATTGTGCAGCTGGATGGCCAGCAGCTTCCTGCAGGGGCGACGTATACGGGTCCTCTGTGATGGCCAGGCTTCGTGCTTGCTATGCAGATGATAGCCGCTGGACGGGCAGAATAACTCCTATGTAAAGTGTTACATAGTAGTTATTCTGCCCGTCCAGCGCCGAGGAGAACCGACATCGAGGGAGAGAGATGACAACTTGTGGCTGATCTCGACCGGGACCTTAACCGCATATCTCAATGGGGTTCAGAAAACCTAGTCGATTTCAATGCTCGCAAAACACAGGCATGTGCGTTTACCTCTAAAAAATCCCCCTTCCTTCCTCTACCCTCTCTTCAGAACGCTTCAATACCAATGAAGGACAATCTAGATATCCTCGGCAAAGACGTCCGTCGAGAGCTCAATCATAAAACGTATATTGAGAGTTGTATTGGGCTGGCCTCGCGGAAGCTCGGAATGTTAAATAAGGTTAAATAAGGGAAGGTAACATCTCTGGTGCGGTTTTCCACACCGCACCAGAGATGTCTTTTGTACAAGACGCAGATTCGTCCATGCGTTGAATACTGCTCTCACCTTTGGGATGATTTCGCAAGGTACCTGTTGGACGCACTAGACGCTATGCTGAGACGTGTGCTATTCGTATAATAGATTGTCCTGAGGTAACAAGAACCCTTGAACCGCTGGCGCAGCGTAGAATGATAGCTTCACTGGCTGCGTTTTACCGTATATACCACGGCGAGTGTTCTGAAGAGCTTTTCAACCTAATCCCACCCTCTCCTTTTCGATCCCGAACAACGCGTGCCGGGCAGAGGTGCCACTCGCATATAGTGGAAAGAATTCCCGCCAGAACTGAGCGATTTAAAAGATCGTTTTTCATTCGCACAATAAAAATTTGGAATGCTTTGCCAGCGCACGTGTTTCCCCCCTCTTATAATCCCGAGTTCTTCAAGCGGAGCGTGAAGAGGCACATCATTGGACCGCCAACTTGAGAGCCACTGTTATTAGTCCTGTTTTGAACTGCGAAAGTGGCTTTCAATTCGCTAGATGTCGCTTTGGCTTTCCATCAGGAGGGCGGCGTCATTTTGGCAAGCTAACAATAAAAAAATCAGGTTTTCATATATTTAGCAGGTAGCCACAACCTGCGTCTTTCTATTTGAACACGGCAATGGGCTCACCGCCTATTACATGAAACAGGAATACACACGGTGTAAATTTGGGCGTTTTTTTTTATACCACTGAGTTGGCAGACAAGCATACGGCCTACCTGATGGAAAGTGATCACCGTAGTCTTTGGTCGTTTGCAAAACCAAAGGTGCAGCACTCGCGCTGCCGACCCTTTAAAAACCATCTAAGACGGCATTTAAAGAACCCCATACTGAAGACGCTTAACTAGTCTCGCTTACTTTCAAATCCTACCTGAGCTGAGGTTTTTGGTTACTAGGGGCAGCTATTGTTTAATTATTGATTTTCGTCATTATTGCGAGCGACATCCGTCTGACCTTTCAATTTCGCAAGAGCACCAGCAGCGTTGCTTTGCCTATAACAAGTGTATAGGGGGCCAAGTCTAATTTAATCGCGTCAGAAAATAATAGAAATCGTTGCTCAATAGAAAGCCGACGGTACAATTTTGATAGTTTTCGTAGTCTACTATTACAATTGCGCTCCAATACACTTCTATTGGCCGGCTGACCGGGAAATCTACCAACTCGTGACGCGCTAATGGCTGCTCATAAGTTGCATTTTTTGGTAGTCTACTAACATTTTAACGCGAATAAAGCAATTCTGGTTCTATTCTGGGACTTGTGAAGTGCAATTGTAATAAATATGATAGATTCAGTAGACTACCTTGTTTGGGATCAACCGCAATAAAATCGATTTGGAATGGAAATAGAACGGCTTTTAATTGTAAAATAGTAGACTCGGCCCCCAGCTAGCAAGAGAAGCTACTTGGTCCCCAGAGATCTAAGTGGTTCCCCTGGTACCGTTTACACAATGTTTCCTTCCTTAAAAGGTATAAAGGATTATAGTATATCACTAATAATCAGGTCTCGCATGCGTATCATCGCATTAATATCACATTATGGCAAGGCTCTAAGAGTCAACGGCGTCGGTTCCGGCATACGCACTCATCTGTGTTCGCTTGATAACGCTTGCGCTGCGTTGGACCGCTTGAAATTAACCGGTGAGTTAATAAACCAAAGCCTATGTAAAAATATATTCTGGTACAGGTGATATTTAAAGATTTCATTAGTTTTTAATTGTATACAATGTTGCACTTTTATATGTTGTATATTTTTCCAAAAAGATAATAACGTTAATCCATTCATTAATTAATTTATTGAATTGCTACCAGGACCGTAGCAAGTGGAAAGCTATAGTTTATGCGAACCCCGCCTTGAGAAAGCTTCAGACTTTGAAACCGTAGCAATACCCAGTTTTTTTTAGTTAAACCTTTTTTTAAATATCGTTTGACACTTATCACACAGTGCCATTAAGCACAAACTAAGCTTTAAGCTTGTAATATGGGATCTAGACAACTGATATATATACTTATATATATCTAAATACATACATATTATACATAGAACTTACTTTGATACACAGAACGAGCAAAGAAAGAATTGCATTTTAAGAGGTTAGGTAGCCTTATACTGACATTATAGTGGATAGAATCTAGTTTGAAACCAAACGAATTAAATCATTTTTTTGTATCATTTTTGAGTCTTAGTCGCGTAGAATCTTGGCTTTTTCTACCAGCACACATTTATATCTTCTCCCACAACTCCGAGTCGTCAGTTTTCGGGTTTCTGGCTATTCTTTCAAAGATTGTAAGTGGTTCTCAATATATTACGTTACCATAGCTTTCCATAAGACCGGTGGCGTTATTCTGCGTACACACTTGAGAAAAAGAGCAAAAAAAGGGAAAATAAAATATAATATACAAAATTTTACAAAGTAACCAAATACACTAAGAGAGTACCTCAAAATTATAAGTAAAAGAATAAAGGGCCACGACGGCATTAAACAGGACAAAAACAAAAAAGAGTGGAATTTGTACATTTGGTATAAATTGCGAAACCTGGAATGTGTGACTATTCATTACATTGAGCGAAGAGTTTTGGCAGGAAATTAAATGAATGTACACCTTTGTGAGCAGTCACAACATGTCTAAGAAAGCAAGACTGCCTGTACATAGAGGAGTGCTTTTCCCTACGCTTATGTATGGCAGTGGAAGTTGGGTATGGCAGAAGAAGCATAGAAGTAAAATAAATGCAGTGGAAATGAGAAATCTACGAAGTATAGCTGGAGTGAAGTTGGTGGATAAAGAAATAAACAGCGTGATAAGGGAACATTGCGGTATGACAGAAGATGTAGTGACTAAGATAGAAAAAGGAATGCTTAGAAGGTTCGGACACGTAGGGAAAATGGATGAAAAGAGACTGGCTAAGCAGATTTATGTGGCGAGAGTGAATGGGCAAACTGGTAGGGGTCAACTCGCCGTACGTATATGAATCAAATCGATGATCTTTTGGAAAAAGGCCAGGTCAAAAATATCCTGAACCGGCTGTATGAAAACACTTATGAAATTAAGAGAAGCGAAAGTTGTATGCCAGGATCGTAGTAAGTGGAAATTCATAGTTTCTGCCTACCCCAATGGGAAACAGGCGTGATAATATGTATGTATGTACATCATAAGTGAGGCATTTACACTTTGTACATCGAATTTCGTAACAAAAGATAACTTCATCAACAATATAAACTAAAGCCTGCAATTATTTTTATTTAAGAAGAAGCACAATGATGATTCAATCCCAAGAGTTCAAGATACCAAAAATATTAATCTCAATTTCCGTTTATTGCCGTGCTCAATATCTACGACGTAGCTACGGTGTAGCGGTGCTACGGTTGCCCGTAGAGGCGGCCAACCGTTAAACGTGCCATCGTAAATAACGAGCGCACACCAATAAATGAATAATTATCGGACGGATGCCATTTTACCGCGTTGGGGCTTTGCAGGTGAAGCTAACTTTTGATGTGTAATCTTCATGGATAAATAGTTCTCTAATTTAAGGATAAAAACTAAATTATCGTTAAATAGTTTTAAAATTAGCAAACTCCAATTGGACCTATTAGAAAACATGTTATTTATACCAAGGATTATGCTGTTTATGTTAGCGCAACAAATGACTTGACTTTGTGACTTCAACTGCCTCGGTGGCGCGGTGGTAGTGTATGCGACTGCCGCGCCTGAGCTCCCGGGTTCAATTCCCAGGTCGGAAAAAATATTTGTGTGATGCACAGATGTTTGTTTCAGAGTATGGAGTATATATAATATGTATGTATTTACAAATATGTTTATCAGTCGTCTAGTTCCCATAACACATGCATATATTAGCTTACTTTAGATAGACAGCAGTGTGTTAAAAATTTGTCCTACAATATTTATTTATAATTATTATTTTTTTATCTCAAAGTAATCGCAACTAGCAGGAATTAATAGGTCAAACGTGGCCCACCATAAATCAGGCGGACGCTAAACGAATAATTGATGCTACAAATGGACGCTAATCCCCCCCATCCACACCTACCTCCTCTAGTTCCACGCAAAAGCTAAGCATATTAATTATCCACGAGTATTGTATCGGATACACAAGATAATCCTGTCAACGGATGTTTATTTGTATGTATGTTTAGATATTTTATTGAGTATGTGTATGTAGTTTAGTTCTTTAATGCGTGTTAATAGGTGTTTGTGTTTGTTTCGTGCGTGTATGAAGCGATTGATGAAACTTCGAGAAGCGAAAGAAGTATGCATGGATCGCGAAGCCTGGCGATCTGTCCTCTCTGACTACCCCGTCAGGGATACAGCGTGAAGATAGTTAGTTAGTTAATAGGTGTTGACAGCCTCGGTGGCGCAGTAATAGTGTATGCAACTGCCGCTATGAGGTCCCGGGTTCGATTCCGGAATTATGACGGATTATGGTCGGAACGCGCTAGACATCAAGAAGCGCTCGTGGCCTCGCGGACTCAGTGTACTGTAAACTATCACTGCATTAAGCAGCAATTAACTTTCGCCATAGCTGGTCCTTGGATGAGTGACCATTTTGTGGCATTTACATTTGCAAGCGATTCCGTACTTCGAAAGTCACGTTAAGCCGTTGATCCCAGTTGCCAGTAATATGGTAGTCGTTAAGCCTGGTTGAAGGCCTTATGAGAGGCTTGAAACATATCAACAACAGGTCGATATATCCTGCGCTTGTCCATTTCAACATGGCAATGGCCTTACCAACTATTACGTGGAACAAAAATGCATACGGTGAAATGTGGGCGTAAAGTATGCCTACCCCTTCGGGAATAAAGGCGAGACAATATGTATGTAGTAAGTACTTGAGAGCAGCTGCATGCATTTTAATATTTATTTTTATTAATAAGTCGGGAGTAGTCTACACAAACGCAGTAGCATCAGCTAATATTTAAATTCTCAATAAATGCTTTAAATACCAATACCAGTATCTACTATGGCCAGATCAAAGCGAGATTAACTACTTACTTAACATTAATTAACCTATTTAGACAACGTTAAGTGATCAAATATTTAAATACCAAACACAGTATAGTAGTTACGCAAATACCCTCAAATTGAATGAAACTATTCGGAGTTAGCGCAGGTTCGCTCAGTGATTTGAAGCCTCGAGGCGCCCACACTCCTCTCGCCTCAACAGAAAGACAAACTCGGTGTTGGATCTGTTCAGCGAAGTCATTATACCTCTAGTTTTTGGAAATTAGTTAGTTATTACTTTTGGAAGCTTTTGAAGTTGTGTGTACCTTAACGAGGTTTTATCACGATGCACTTCATTGACGAGTTAGTACGACTTGTCCAAACTATATTTGTTTTTGACTAATTTAAATATAATTCGAAAAAATGTGTGAAATGCTCGCTAGATGACTCGAAACAATTTTAAGGCTTGACGAATCATAATCTCATTAACATTTATCGTAAACAAAGGTATTATTTTGCATAGCTAATGAATGAATGCAATGCATCCCAAAAAAATAGACAGTGAAGAATACCCATTTAGTTTAAACCACGGCTTAAAACCTTTTATATTAATTATTGAAGTTTAAATCTCACTCTATCAGTCTTTTTTGGTTCGGTCATAAATATTAATTGGTGTTATATCCTGGTCCGTGAATTTACAGGAATAGAGAGAAACAAATAACTTTTAAATTTAATGATGATCGATTGAGCACGGGGTCTTAAGGTCTTAATGTTAATAGTATTAATCGTTCTCATCATGAATAGAACCTACAGTTGAAATAGATCCACGAATTTAGATATCGCTATACCTTGCAACTTTGCAACCTTTACGATTAAAATTTAAAACGGCATTACGGCCATACAATTTCTGTAACTTTACTAAAGCTCAGAATTATAAAGCTCCCGATGAGATCCCATACATCCATTACATACTGATCGGAAAATTCTTCAACCCCGACACTACGCTGCTTTTAATAGAATCAATGAAGCGCACACATGCTTACCGATGACCACAATGTACTACGGTGCTGAGAACAGAGCGTATAAAAGCGTGCCGTGTAACAGTCCAAGTAACGCACGGTAATTGACAGATTGAGTGAGCAGCCACTCTACTACCGATAGTAGAGTAGGGTGTGCGTGATAACAACTTATGTTAGGACAACTATTTTTCTAGAGGATCGGTTCTTCACTTTGCATGACTTGTGTATTATCTCTCAAATTGACCTTGTTTTGATATTGTGTATTATTTTCTACGAAATATGAAACTCTGACTCACTCTGAGCTTTGTGTCTGGGTGTGGACATTACTAGAAGTAGTCTATCGTAAAATAAAACGATTAATGAATCTGCAGGAAGCGAAAAAAGTATGTACGGGTCGCAAAGACTGGCGATCTGCTCTACTAAGTAAGATAGATTATCTAGCATAGTTCTATTTCATCATACATATCATAGATGACATAGCATAGATCAACACAATATGTTAACAGTCAAAATGATTCTGTTTCAGCTTCCATTATTTTTCATATTCATTCCAAAGCCTGAATTTTTTGATTTTCAAAAAACTATTTTATTAAAATAATCCCATTCTTTAACTTATATCAGGGTGACCCTTCTCACGTGGCGTAGAGCGAGCGTCGAAGGTAATGAGAGCGATTTCATTCTGTAGGTACACAGTTGTGTATTGAGTTGATTCGATTGTTATCGATCCACCTGATGGGTTTTGATAGCTTATATAAATAGAACTGAACCTTTGTTTCGTTTGTTTTGAAACGAGAAAAAATATTAGTTTACGATATTCGAAATAATTTAGAAAAGCAGTAGTAAGCTGACTGTAGAACAATCTTAATGTAGAAAAAAAAATCACGAGCTTGAACAGGATTCCAAACCCGTGTTCTTTTGCAATCCGGGGATACCACTTTGATTCGCTAAACTACCGAGCCACTTTCGCAGTTATGGGAATAAGGTGGAATAGTTAATTAGCTTTGAGCTGTTCTGAATTATATACTAGTTTACGCCCGTGGCTTCGCCCGCGTAGAGACGTTTTCCCGTTCCCGTTTACCGCAGGAACTTGTTCCCGGGATAAAAAGTAGCCTATGTGTTATTTTAATGTATAAGCTATATTATTGTAAAGTTTCATTAAAATCCATTCAGTAGTTTTTACGTGGAAGAGTAACAAACATCCATACAAACTTTCACATGTATAACTTAACTTAACTATCTTCACGCTGTATCCCTGACGGGGTAGTCAGAGAGGACAGATCGCCAGGCTTCGCGATCCATGCATACTTCTTTCGCTTCTTCGAGATTCATCAATCGCTTCATACACGCACGTCTGGGTATCCGAGTACTTTTGACCTTTTCGTTTTTGAGCAATCTGCTCACGTGGTCTTCATATGTAAGTCTCGGCCTTCCCTGACTCCTTCTACCCTCTACTTTTGAACAATATATATTCTTCGTCAATCGTTCCTCACTCATTTGTTGGACGTGTCCAAACCAACGGAACACGCCTTTTTCCAGCTTAACGCTGACACTTTCATTCAAACCTGCCATATTGCGTATCACTTCGTTACGTATTCGGTCGGCCAAGGTAACGCCGCACAATTTTCGAAGTGATCGCATCTCCACAGCATTCAATTTACTTTCATGCATCTGCTGACATACCCAGGTTTCACTACCGTAAAGCAAAGTTGGCACTAGCACTGCGTTATGAATCGCCAGTCGTGCTTCTTTTACGATGCTTTGTCGCTTTACTAACTGGGACAAAGCACCGTTAACTTTGTTTCCGGCAGCTACTCGCCGTTCTACATCCGAATCACATCTTCCATCCGCGCTAAAGATACTTCCTAAATACACAATTTCATTCACTTGCTCTAAACGTTCCTGGTTTACTCTAATCTCGCATTTAGTTCTTACGTCACCTCTTTTCACATTTATAATATTATTAAGATGAAGATTAATAATACTTTACAAACTATGATAATATACAATAATATTTACAAAAAAAAATTGAGTTAACAGTAAAATACAAGCAAAAAAAGCGTTTAGGAATATCTTTGCAACACTTTTTATAACTTATGATTTTGCAAAATGTAATTTATTGTCTTTGGCCTTAAGCTGACTCGTTAAAAACCAAACATCAGATAATTAGCAAATTTTTATATTTATAATTGCCACGTAGAATGAACTGGCATGAAATGACGACAATAAATCGACGAAATAATTGAAATATATCAAACAGAGCTCAAATATTGACGCCAGTGAGAACATAGCCTCTGGCTCTCAAAAGGTGAGTTTTAAATATCCCCAAAAGTGGGAGGCGGTATGAATAAATTCCGACAACAATACGGTGTTTTTCTCACAAACTACCCAATTAAATATAATGCGGACGATACGTAGAGCAGCAAAGTCATTTAAAAGTTTAATTCGTTTTAATGTGCAAGAGAAAGCGTCTTATACTAGCGGCACACTATGGTGGCCGTTTTGACATATTACATTGTGATGTGAAGTCCTTTTGCGAATACTTTTCCAACAGAAACTTTGTACGTAAATGCTGCAGTGTCATCTGTCCAAGAACGGCTTACAGTTTGGTTAGCATTAAGCCATGTTTCATCCAAAAACACAACGTCAAAACGGCCATCATAGCGTGCCGCTAGTATAAATTCTAGCTCTCTTCACATTACGTATTCCTATTTGCTTTGAAATCCGTGGATTTCGAGCCTTGGGTTGCTTGAGTAGTTTACCTTTTCATTTTCGGCAATATTGGGAGCGAAAACCGTCTGAACATCCACCTTAAGGGCGTCGCATCATTGTCTCGCCCTTAGTCAGCAGGTGGTCTCGGTTGGACGAGACAACGATTCTAGCAGGGGAGTTGCATCTAAGAATAACTAAGTAAAAAGAAAACTAAATTGAAGACAATATTTTCGTCAATCAATGCATAGTAAACCTTTTACTTGTAAGAAAATATAGCACACCTTGTCAATGCAACCGTAATGGTGTCTAAATGAAATGGCAATATTTATGGTTACAGGTATTTTTTTGAATAGGTTAAAAGAAAAATGTGGCAAGCGAAGGGCGAGTCGGGAAAACGGTGACAGCAATGCAGTGATTTATTATGGAAATATTCAGAGCCTCAATGCTGCTGTTACATAGCCACTGTAAATGTATATAAAAAAATATTCTATGTTGTTTTATTAGACTGTAAAAAAAAAAAATCTTTGAGAATAAACAAATAAGTTAAAGTAATTTCGTATGATATAAAAATGGCATCATTCAATAAAGTTATTTCCGCTACTTGTTCCACTTGTACTATACGTCACACATTGCTCCAAGTCCCTAGAGGAAGTATTTTATTTAGAAATATTGTTTTGGGACATACGCGACTCTCAGATAGGCGTATAGAGATAGCGAAGGTATTGAGTTAAAGGGGACTCTAGGCATAGTCGGTAACAATTTAAATTTACCTCTGCAAGATAAGTGTGTGGTTTTTCGGCTCTCTTTATGGTGTGAATGGGCTGCTTTATGTAGTGAAGTGATATAGTGGTATTGCTGAAACCTTTATTGTTAAGAAAAGGGTGATAGTAGATATTTCGGCACACAATAGCCTTTTTTGGAAATGTTCGAATTGCGTTTTAAAAAAACAATCGCAATACAAGTGTATTAAAATTGTTAATTCTAGGGCAAAATTTGCTTTGTAAATTCTGAGTTTAACAGCCAGGAATACTGTTCTCGTACCAGAACAAACGAAATTCAGGTCAGTACATTTTTATGATGCTGTCGTTATGCAGCTCAAAATCTGTGTGCCATGTGAGCCCAATTTAATGTGATTGAGAAATATTAGAGTTGCAAGGGTCAAAGTTTTGAGCTGATGTACATATTTATTAATTATTGTAATTCATTTATTAAAGATTTTATCCTATTACATTTGTTTAAGAAGTACAATTTCTCCACAGTTAAAAAGACTGAGAATTATTGAAGTGAAACGTCCTCATCGACGTATGAGAAAAGTATTAAAACTGTAAAAAAATCGTCACTTTTTCAGTTACGCGGTATTTTTTATTTGAAGTGAAAGTTCTTTATCGACGTAAGTGAAACTTCTTTATCGACGTATGCATATCTAGAAAAATTATATGTCGTATTGAACTTTCAATTATTACCCGAGAATGGGACCAAATGCGAACACAGGACCAAGTACGAATTGGACGAAATGCGCATAACGCGTGTACTCTGGTACACACACATTTTTTATAATAGATTTATTTTTATTGGGTTATACCGACTTCTATAATATTCACATTAATAACTACAATATTTAGCTGGTATTATGGAATAAAAACTGATATAAATGTGCCAAGTCGTTTTTTTAGTCTAATTTATAATTAATGTCTATACTAATATATGAAGCTGAAGAGTTTGTGTGTTTGTTTACGCCTATATTTCACCGTATACATTCCCATGTAATTGGTGGTGAGCCTATTGCTGTGTTAAAATGGACAGACGCAAATTGTGTATATCTGATGTTAAAACTATTGCCTTCAACTTGGCTTAACTACTGCCGTATTACTGACAACTGAGATCAACGGCTTAACGTGCTTTTCGAAGCACGGAAAAGAGGTACTTTTAAATTACTATTATATAACTACTAAGCCATAACTATTTTATACAGTATTTATAAAAAAACATTATATAAAAGAAAATAGAATACAAAGTATATTCCCCACTGTGCATGGCAGCGACATCCCGTTGACATAATGATGTAAGAAATATGAGAGTGCCACAGCAGTGACAATATGCGACGGTATTATACACGTACCAAGATATACGAGTATGCGCTCCACTTTCCATCTTAATAACGCTAGCGGCGACACAGTTATCAAATTTCACGGTTTAGGGTATTTTCAGATTATGACAGACGTATAACGCGGTGGAAACAACAAAAGAAAAATGTTAAAGTTAAAATAAAATGAATGATGATTTTTGAAGTGAAAAATATACTCACACTATTTTTCGCCGTCTACCCAAACAATCAGTCAAACCGATACACTGTTTTTATCTTTAATTATAGGCAAACTGCTCACAGCGAACCCTAGACCCCTAAATCCACACAAGATTTGTAAGCTACTGGAAACACAATATTAAGGTTGAACATACATATATATTTAGAATTATCCTACTTATGACGTTATGATATGAACAGAGGCCTACAATACAAGGCAATGGATCCCGCACTGGGTTAGATTTTTAGCTTATACTCTGTACAAACCAAGAATCGGAAAGCTGTCGGATCCGATGGAGTCCCCATCGAAGCCTGGAAGGCGATGGGTCCTCGCGGTGTGGGCATCTTAGTAAACCTTTTTAACCGCATACTCCTCAGCGGGCAGATCCCAAACCAATGGAGACTGAGTATTATTACTCGAGTCTGCAAAGGTAAGAGATCAGTGCAGGAGTGCGGGAGCTACCGTGGTATAAAGGTGATCACACCATGAAGATCTTTGAGAGGATTATAGACTCTCGGATCCGGCAGGAGACTACTCTCTCGGGGTGTCAATATGGGTTTTGCCCTGGTCATGGGACCACGGACCCTGTTTTTGCCCTGAGGGTTGTCGCAGAGAAATACAGGTCGAAGAACACGCCTCTGCACTGTTTGTTTCTAGATATGCAGAAGGCCTTCGACTGTGTTCCTCGTGCGATGATCTGGTGGGCACTGCGGTCCAAAGGGGTTCCAGAGGTCTATATTGACACTATCCGGGACATGTACTGTGACTCCGATTCAATGGTTCGGACTGCTGTTGGCGACACGAAACCCTTCCCCATCACCGTCGGGATACACCAGGGTTCGGTCCTTAGTTCGCTTCTATTCAGTGTAATATTAGACGAATTGTCGAACAGCATCAGGAACTCGCATGAGCAGCCTCCATGGTTGCTCATGTATGCTGACGATATTGCGCTGGCAGACGCGGACAGGGGCAGATTGGTGCGACGTGTAAAGGCGTGGAAGGAGACGCTTGAGAACGGCGGTCTGAAACTAAATGTGGCGAAGACCGAGTACTTGGCACTAAACTCGACAGATCCCACATCCGTCCGCATAGGCGGTGATTTGGTCGAGCGCACGGACCAGGTTAAATACCTGGGATCTGTTTTTCACACGTCCAGTGACATCGATTGCGATGTCAAGTCACGCATTGCTGCCGCGTGGGCCAAATGGCGGGAGATGACCGGTGTCATTTGTGACCCTAAAATGCCGATCCGGTTGAAGGGACAGGTCTACAAAACCATTATTAGACCTGTCCTTTACATGGCAGTGAGACGTGGCCGATATTGGAGCGACACAAGCAGGAGCTGCGTGTCACGGAAATGAAGATGCTGCGGTGGATGTGTGGAGTCACGCGGATGGACCGCGTGAGGAACTCTCGCATCCGCGGCAGCCTTCACGTCCGTGAAATTGCAGACAAGTTGCAAGAGTGTCGCCTTCGTTGGTACGGTCACGTCTTGCGGCAACCGCCGGGCTACGAAGGTAACAAATGTCTGGCCATGTCAGCCCCGCCGGGTCCCGGTAAGAGGGGAAGACCCAAGAAGTGCTGACTTGACGTCGTAAAGGATGACATGCGTGCCAATGGTCTCACTACAGTTTATGCCGACGACCGTGCGAGTGGACGCAACTGAGACATACGCTCGGATGATGATGACTCTGTACAAACCAAGAATATTGCAATAAATAAAATTCTTTAAAGTTGCATACAATTTTCAATGTATAGTGTAATTATTGAGTTAATCAGGTGGTACTTTGTGGTACTTTGTATAGAGCACATATCGCTTCAGTTAGTGGTGGGTGGGATGACATATCAATACAAAATTGTATCAAAAACTGAGATCTTTAGAAAAATGAGAAAGGACCGGTTGCCAGTTCACAGTCGATATATCGGATGGGTCACCCACAGTTACATTTTGGCATTCAATTACCACTTTACGAGGAGGTTAAGGTAGATATATAAGACATCTATGAATAGTATAGTTTCTGAAGCACGTGTATGTATGTAGATTATTTTATTTATGAATTTTGTACAAATATTCTAGAAATGGACTTTGAAAATTCAAATCCCCTTAAAGGGTTGCAAAATTTCTACGAAATTTTATTTTTTAGTAGCATTATATAGAATTATTTATGAACTTGTATCTATTTAGAAATCAATTTTAATCATGATGGCGTTGATTGAAATGGATAATAACAGTGTTTATAGGCCCTATAATTTTAAGGCTCCAATAGCTAATTCCATTAACCTTTCGCGGTTATTTCATCAAGAGATTGATGTAAATTTAGTTAAAAGGTAGATCTAAGAGAGTGCTTTTAAATTGCTTGAGGAAATGTGAAAAAAATGTACAGTAAAAAATAAACGGAAGCGATGAAATTAAGGTTTTCATACATTTTTTATATTTTTAATTTAATACGAATGACTTATTGACGAGAGGCAATACTTTTTAAAAGATTTTTTTTACGAGGCACTTAACTACTTCAAAGTTCAATTAATCAATAACAACCTATTTATTACTTGGATTTGTGTAATCATTACAAATACAAAAATACACAATTAAAGTCTTTCATATCATACGCATAGATATCTTAACTAGTGAACGTTCATAATTTCGATTACAATGTAAATTATTCACTCAGTTGCACAACATTATAATCAATATAACTTACTTTTTCTGTATGCTCTCAAGATATTATTTGCCAATAAAACACGCAATGGAATGCAAAGCTTGCGATAGACTGTCATTTTATTGCGTTGTCGAGGTGCGATCATATGTCGCGGAAGGCCGAATAACTTAGCGATACAGGTTTGCATCGTAAACGCTGCGTTCGCCATCTCTTTTGTTAAGATGTGTGTGTGGCGTCACTTTTGAACAATGTTTTTAAACCGTTACATCACAATTTGACACTATCATTAAAGAAGTTTAAAACTTACATTATAAATGGGACTTGAAGCTTATAATCTCACATTATCTTGATGAAAACAGAGTTATAATTTTTGTAAGTAATATTTAATGAGGAGTCAGGGTAGGCCGAGACTTACATATGAAGACCACGTGACAGATTGCTCAAAAACGGAATAGTCAAAAGCACTCAGGATACCCATGTGTAAAGCGATTGCTGAATCTGCAGGAGGCAAAATGGGTATGTATGGATCGCAAAACCTGACGATCTGAACCTGACTACCCCGTCAGGGATACAGCGTGAAGATAGTGTTTTGGTTTAGTAATTTTGAACTTATAATTTGCTAATTGCAAGGTCTATAGTTTTTACAACATTGTAAACACAGTCACGAAAGTCTAACGTTTACCAATTTACATATTTTTATTGAAATTGATAATGAGTTATCAAAAATAGATTTCAACTAGATACAGATTAAATCAAGGTACATAACCCTTCGATTGCTAATCCCGCACACAGCAAACTGCGCGAACGAATTACAGTAATTACGTCGGCTGAGCCCGCGGGGAATAATTTGTTGGTTTTCGGACCCCAACGTAATGTAACACCGTCAGTGGGGAAAGTCTATGGGGAACGGAGGGTTGTGTGCAGGACGCGTGGTGTGAACTTGTAATTTTTAGGGCTGTGCCGAGAAAAATAGATTATCGTCAAAATAATCGAAATTATACATCCATAACAGTCCTATTTCATCAAAGAAAATCTGTAGGATTTCTTCGATGAAATAGGAAATAGGAGTTTGTAAAGAATTTCTTGAATTTCTATACTAACTTTTACATTATCGGATTCAATACTATATAAATATTTTTATTCAAAAGGCTTCGTTTGTCTTGGTGAAATGACAGACAACAAAAAGATGTGGACATAATACACAGACATGATCCAGTTCCACACGTGCATGTCAATTGATTACACGCACCATGTCACAAACGTTATTTGTCATACACGTAGTTGGTCATCAGCGATCTGTTTATCAGATAAGTTATATTATTGTATAACAAGCTGAAGACCTTTAGACTTTTCGACCTTAATGCACTATCAATTCTTAACAACAATATTTTTTATTAAATATCCATCACGCCTTATCCCCGAAGGGGTGGCAGAGGCATATTATATGCCCACTTTTCACCGTGTGGATTCCTGTCCCACGTAATAGGTGGTGAGCCCATTGCCGTGTTGAAATAGACAGACGCAGGTTGTGGCTACCTGCTGTTGAAATTTTTTAAGCCGCCTATAAGGCCTTCAACCAGGCTTAACGACTGCTATTTTACTGGCAACCGGGACCAACGGCTTAACGTGCCTTCCGAAGCACGGAAACGCTCGCAAATGTAAATGCCACAAAGTGGTCACCCATCCGACGACCAGCCATAGTGAAAGTTGCGTACCTCAGTGATCGTTTACCGAACACTGAGACCGCGGGGCCACGAGCGCTTCGGGAATTATCAATATCAATATTTTTTATTGATATTGATAATTCCCGAATTGATAATTACCCTGTCCGAGACTTGCAGCTTTAATTGGTCGTGCTAATTAGTGTCACATATGACACATAGCACATAAGACCTTTTATTATAGTATAAATTATAAGTACCAACGTATTCTGTAGTGACATAGCTGTAATGCTTATGAAAATACTACATACTCAGCATATTAGATTACTAAAGCTGTAATACTCCGAATAATGTAAAATTGGTTGTCTAATGGAAGCATTCCATTCTGTATTTATTTTGAGACAGTTCCACCACTTATGTCCTCAGCGCGGGATTGAGCATTTGTCACCTCACGTTGCATCGCGTTTGAAAGTAATGGGTCTTCCAAGAAATACATTTCTAGAATCACGGGACTTCAGACTTAAGGTAAAATTCATAAATGTTGTTGCAAGAAGGTCTATCTTTTATTTTTCCTATTTATGCAGTAGTGAAATTCGGTTAAAATATTAAAGACTCATAGAAGCATAACTAGTAGCGATAGTGGTCTGATAGCAAAGCCACGCAGGACTTGTCATCGAAAATGCGAGTTTAACATGAAATTTATCTTAAAGGTCAATGATTATTGGTCGGATTTGCTTGATCGTTCAAAAGTTTCCTCATGCCGTGAAGCTCCTAACGTCTACATTTTCACCTTTTTCATCAGGTCTGCTGGCTTAGTGTCCATCAATTTACCACCTCTTTTGGGGTAAAAATCGAAATGAAAAAAATGTTGGTTTGTTTCAACGAGTTCACGGTCAAACGAGATATTCAATTCTTCCTTAATCCAATTCAAGATGGTGGATAATCAAAATAATTATTTTTGCTGGTTCACGGTCAAACGAGATATTCAATTCTTCCTTAATCCAATTCAAGATGGTGGATAATCAAAAGAATTATTTTTGCTGGTTCAATCTTTTTTGAGCAAATTCGACTGGGTTAGTATAGTATAGAGTTCGAAAGTACAAACAATTCATTTAATAAAAAAAGATAACAAAAAAAAACCGCGCTTCCTAACACGTGTTTATTAAGATTTTTCATAAAAATAAATAATACAATTAACTTGAAAATCAATCAATAAAATTATTAACACGCCGATATAGCTCATTGTAAGTATAATACATAACTCCAATCAAATTCCTAATCAACTTATCCATAATGTACACCCGCCCTTTTATAACAAGGTCGTTGACTGTTGAGTTACGCTTGCGGTCATAATCGGAGGGTGCGATTTCTTCCTAAAAATGGAAATTTTATTACAAGTGTTCCCTTTGGCCGTCATCGTGTCTCTCATAAAATTATGATTTAAGGGACCAGGAAGAAAGCTAAGAATACCGCATTGAGTAAGATAGAATGAAATTATTATTACAAAGAAGGAATCCTCCAGGCATTTTCTGGTAAATTTCACTAAATTTATGTAACTAAAACCCCCACGGCTTCGCCCGTTACATACTTCGAATTCCCGTCGCACCTATTATTCCAGTCGCGTATAAAATGCATAAAATTTGTCGACATTTGTCGACCATTTGTCGACATTTATGATTACTGCTCTGCTCTCCAGGGTAGTAGCGTGATGAGCCTTCCTCAATAAATGGGCTATCAACCATTACTAGATTAGAGCGTTCAACCGTACAAACAAACAAACTCTTCTGCTTTATAATATTAGAAGTACAGATAACTTAATCTAAAAAAAATTTGGGAATCCATTAAGCTTTTGAGAGACCTATGTTACGTCATACCACACCATAGGATTGGGGGTGCAAGGGAGGCAGTCTAGAATTTATTACAAGTTTTCTCTTACCACCTAGTAACGTGCATTCGCCAAATTACAGCTGCCTATTATTAACAGTTTCTGAAATTTGCTATGTACATTTGGACAGACATAGCGCTAGAGAATATCGTGTAGACTAAAGAAACCCAAAGACCAAGAATATAGAATGAAGAATAATAGTTCGGTTCAATTATATTCAGAAAGCTCAGGTCTAAGTTTTTTTCTCAATATCTGCGAGCAGTCTTTTCATAATTGAATCCGATTCTGTTACTGAATTATAAAATGAAATAAGGTAATAATACGAGTAGTAGGTAGAATTTTATGACCTCCGGTGGAAAACGAGGGCTGTTATAAGTTTACCCTTTGTATCTGTCTATCTGGATCTTGTTGCTGGATCAATTTATCCGTAGGATACTCTACTCCTCAGAAAATTTTAGCATTGTAGCATTTTTTGGTTTATTGGCACGGTCTCCACAGGTAGTTGTAGTTCTTGGGTTTGGTAGTATTTTATTTATCTATCACGCCTTATCCCCGAAGGGGTGGCACGTAATAGGTGGTGAGCCCATTGCCGTGTTGAAATAGACAGACGCAGGTTGTTGCTACCTGCTGTTGAAATTTTTAACCGCCCATAAGGCCTTCAACTTGGCTTAACGACTGCCATTTTATTGGCAACCGGGATCAACGGCTTAAGGTGCCTTCCGAAGCACGGAACTGGGTGGGTCTATAGAGCCGAAAAAATTTAATATAATGTGTCTATTTTAGATGTTAAATTTGGAAGACATTTTGAACCCGTTGCCTTTTTAGTGAGGTGGTAACAAAAAGGCTAAAAGGTCTTATGTGCTAGACACTCATTAGCACGACCAATTAAAGTACTGGTAGTCTCGGACTCTGTGGTAGTATTTTAATTTTTAAAATAATGTCAGGTTTGTTCTTTTTATGTACAATCGCTTCTGTGTCCCCAAAATAGTAGACGCAGTCTCCGTCTACTATTTTGGGACTAATTTGGCGCAATACTGAAGCTACTGAAATTTGGTCATACATAGCAAATCCATTGCAGTCATGTCGCAGACTCCAGAATTATGGAGTTGGGGAAACATTACAAGCCTAAAGTATTACCCTAATAGATCCCTAAAGAAGCACCTTAAATAGGTAATACTTTTTGACTTCAACTTGATGATATAATATTGACGCTTCCTATGTCTTTTATATTCCTGAATCAACACTGATATAAAAGACATATTCAGATATAAGTCGGTATATCAACTGACAAAGTCAGTGATGAGAGGTTGAATAAACAAATTGTTATGAGTTTATATGATCAAAAGTTACGATATATTTATTTGGGACATTTTATGAGAATTTTGTCTTACGAGCCAAATTATGAGATAGCCAGAAAATTGTCAAGCCTAAAATTAATTTCTCTTAACAAATATTATAGCTTCTTACTAAATGATAATTAATAATGAGAAATCATTTTATTATCAATTACTTAAAATAAAGGAAATGAGAAATCATGGAAGATATATATATGTTAGCAATTCGAAAACGTTCTTGTGCCAACTTTGCTTTACAGTGCCTCGTGGAACCTGGGAATGTCAGAAAATGCATGAAAGTATATTGAATGCGGTGGAGATGCGATCACTTCAAAAACTCAGCGGAGTAACGTTGGCAGGCCGAAAACGTAACGATCTGATACACAATATGGCAGGTTTAAGTGAAAGTGTCAGCATAAAGCCAGGGCATGCTCTGTTTTGTCACTTCCAACAAATGAATGAGGAACGATTGGCGATACGTACCTTTCTTATGAAAGTAAAAGGAGTCAGAGTAGACCGATACTTACATATGGGGACCACGTGACCAAATTGTTTAAACATGGAAAGCTCAAACGTACTCGGATATCCAAAGTAATATGTATGAAACGATTAATGAGTCAATAGGAAGCGAAACAGTATGTATGGATCTTAAAGCCTGGCGATCTGTCGGTGGTAAAATAAAAAGTCTTTATTCATGTAGGTCACAAAGTAATACGTCTGAACGTCAAGATTAGGTTTGATTAGATACAGCGTAAAGATAGACAGATAGATCTAATTGAAGAATCTTCTTTTTCTTATGGTAATTTTCATCAAAGGTAGGCGATAGATATCAACCAAACAAAGTCACGTAAGTATCTTAGTTTTATGCGGAACTATGCACTAGTAGTATTGTAGTATAATAGTATTCTAGTCATTATACAGTGGCACTGCATTTAACCAGTTCATGGCCAGTTAAACCGCATCCTGTGTGGATTACGGCCAGTATTATCTCGATCGTGTTTACAGCGGCCATAAAACTAATTTGGCCATAATGAGGGCCCATTAGTTCCTTTATTATACGGCACTTTTAATCTACAGCCAAAAAAGGCAATGATGAAACTTCAACCGTATTATCCTACCACTAAGTGCAATTTTGATTGCACGTAAAATATCATTCGGTTGATAAAGTATTTAGAACTGTTTTATTTGTTGCAATATTGGGGGACAATAATGTATTATAATGTATTTTACTATGTTGATTAACATCTAAGCTTATTTAACCACTGATTAGAATTCGTGGTGCATCTCTTCGTGGAATTATTTGTCTTCTCCTGGAGGTTTATAGTGCAAGACCTATTTAAAGTGCATCTTTCAGACGTGGTGGCTTTTCAAACATATCAGAATACTAGCAATGTGAAAAACCTCCACCATTCAAGCTAGACCCTTTATTGGTGACCTCCTTTATACTTCATCGTCACTGATAATTATACCCTATAACAGCACTATTACATCCCTCTCCATTATTATCTAAGTGATTGTGTGCCCCTTTTTGAAACCGGTAACCAAAGACTTGGTATTTATATTTAAACTAGTAATACACACTCATGTAGCATAAGTTTAAACTTCTAGATTTACATGGACCATTAAAATTTGCTTTCTATGCCCGTCTGGGTTGTTTACTGTTGACCGCGGCGATTATTAACTCTTTTAAATTGCGCGACTTTTTATTTTTCTTTGTATAGTGTAAGGCGTAAAAATATTTCTAATCTAACTTTGTTAGATTTGTATATTTGATTGTGCATATATTAAAATTACTGAATAAGTACCGCTCACATTTTCCCTGTTTTTTAAATATACATTACATCAAATATGAGCCTTCGCATTACTGCAACTCTATCAATATAGGTTCTAAAGTTCTTATTATAGGTATATAAAACTAACTAAAAATAAATAAGGAATATCTCGATTCATACTTATCGGGTAAGTCGATTAATATTGCATGAGAAATCCACCTGAAACAAAATAAAACATCATTATTATTTACCACCAAAAGGTCTGTGTAAGCATATAATCCTATTCCGCCCAGCGGACCAATTAGTTATGAATCCTTATGAGTATCCTTAATTGTTTTATGATGAATACCTTGGAGGCAATCAATATGTTGTTTGCGGTAATGCCAAAATAATGATCACATAAATCAGAAGCTCAACAAAATAAATAATATATATAATAGAAAGGTTAAATGTGATATTGGTTTTTGTTTAGTTCTATTCGGCGAACGATATACTATAAAATATAATTTATACTAAGTATATTGATAACAAAATGTCGAATCAAGCTACAAACTTTATTAATTTTCCTTAAAATAATGAAATATATATAGAATTCAGAGAATAGGTGCAAATTTAAAAAATAGAGAGAATTGAAATGTAGTCAAAAGAAGACAGTGTCTCCACTTTCTTCTTTTTGACTGCAGTGTGATATCAGACTTGCTCGTCATGCTAAGTATATTGAGCACTATCCATCAATAGTAAACAACTGTCGCCCATATTTTGCTATCATTAATTCTGTGTGGTGTCGGATTAATGAATAATTAATGTTAAGTTTTCGTGCTCGTGCCGTACACGATTTAATTTTCATTTCAGTTGATTGTTCCACACTGGGAAGCGCGTCATGTGAAGTGAAGCGTAAATATGTGCCGGCTGTAGATGGAATAGTGTACCGTAGCTACGTATAAACTACATAATAAATTATGTGAATGTGTGTAAACAATAAAATAATTGTGTAATCGAAAGATTTAATCTAATAGAATTAAGAAATCGCCCAAAAACCGCTTCTGCTTTATAACTATAGTAGTGTTAATGGATGCGTACATAAAGTTTCTCATAGTGAAGTTCTTGGTTAATACCAATTTAATTTGAGTTTCACCCATTTGACCTTAAGCGAATTCAATGAACACGTCACGAAGGAACGAATCTACGTCAAAAGATCAATGCTTGAAGTCGTTCAAGTCGAGCAGCGTTCAACATACAATTTTCAGTTTTTTCCCATCACCGCAAAGCCTGAAGCCGACAGCTTCACCCAGTGAGTTCTATAAGATCTACAGGCTATGTAAAGTGAGCAATACCTGGGAGTGAATTTACGGAGTATAGTCTGAAACGAGATTATTCGTCTGAGGACCAAAGTAGTCGACAAAACTTTTAATGCCGACAGCTTCACCCAGTGAGTTCTATAAGATCTACAGGCTATGTAAAGTGAGCAATACCTGGGAGTGAATTTACGGAGTATAGTCTGAAACGAGATTATTCGTCTGAGGACCAAAGTAGTCGACAAAACTTTTAATGCAGTGTCAGTATATTAAAGTGGCAATGGGTTGGCCATATTTGTTGAAGGACCGATAGTTGTTGGAGCAAATGAGTTCTGAGTAGAGACAAAAAGAGTACGGTAGGTTATGTCCCGTGGCCAGATGAAAGGTCATGGAGAGAGTTAGTGAAAACCATGAAGTCTAGGTATTAGACCTTAGTAGACTAACGAAAGACTGATTTTTGGTCAAGACCAAAAATCAGTCTTTCGTTAGTGTTAGGCGTGATGTGTTCTTGGACAAACATTGTACGGGATAAGAACATGTGATAAGTGTTAGCTGTTTCCATACAAATCAAACTTCGATTTAGGGTATACTCGTAATCGGTCAAGCATGTAAATTGTTTCGAATGAGCGTGTATAGGTAACAAACATACACACTGACATACCTTCGCCTTTATAATACAAGTATTCATTGAAAACAGTTTTTAAACCTAGTTAAAAAAATGCCATATACTTTGCAAGTTTTTGATAAAAGCGCTATAATATAAATTTAAATTTACCGAGCATGGGGTCTTAATGGCGTTGCGCCTTGCTCATGGGTAAGTTATAGTACATTTTACCATTTTCGCCCTTGCATCAATTTTAGGGTTCCACGTTGGGTGTAAGTGAATACGGATTTTTGTATAGTATAATATTTAGTCACTTGAAATGCGAAACCTGACAATATGTCCTCTATGCCTACCCCGTCAGGTATAAAACGTAGTTAACATCATAAATCCTCTGGTTCTGTTAAATCCCCTATATTCTATAACTTACTTTGAAAATCGATTTTTACTATAATTTACACTTTTAAGATTTCCATTTAGCATCATGCTGCTTTAGGCTTTTTATATTTTAATTATTAAAATAACTATAATATTTATACTTATATTAATTATTTAAATCATTAAAATTATGTGTCAACATCAGAAAATGCCTGAAGGCATAACTGATCAGGTAAAAAAGAAAATAATGCGTATTATTACAAGGGATTTTTTTTTCAAGAATAAAAGACATTACAAAACTATTAAAATGAACGCCGAGTAATTTTTTTCCGATGCAACCATCCTACTAATATTATAAACGCGAAATTTTGTAAGTATAGGTGGATGTTTGTTACTCTTTCACGCAAAATCTACTGAATGGGTCTTGATGTCCGAAACTTTAGAATAACATAGCTTACACATCATAATAACACATCGCGGAAGCGCTCATGGCCCCGCAGATTCAGTGTTATGTAAACGATCACTACGTTAAGTGTCTTTTACTATGGCTGGTCTTCGAATGGGTGACCACTTTGCGGTATTTACAATTGCGAGCGTTTTCGTGCTTCGGAAGGCACGTTAAGCTGTTGGTTCAGGTTGCCAGTAACATGGTAGACGTAGGCCAAGTTGAAAGCCTTATGCGCCACAATCGGTATCTGTTTATTTCAACGCGGCAAAGGGCTTTTCCACATGGAACAATAATGCACACTGTGAAATGTGGGCGTACAATTTGCCTCTGCCACCCCTTTGGGGATAACGACGTGATTGATAAACCAGTATCTACATGATTAATTATTAAACATACAGAACCAATAACTTTTCAATCATGCTTACATTGTTATTTTTATAGCCTTACGGATCTCTCAGGGGATAGCCACAGAGGGGCTGAGGTAGACAAGGAGGAGAGGGGTTAAGCTCAGGTGGGGTGAGCCGATACCGGGTTGAATTATATTGTTATTTCTTTGATCGGGAATCGATTGCACGACCGCGACCCTTTAGAGAATAGGTGCAATGTTTAGTGCGTATGGACAAAGTTTTTAAGCATTTTGTACGAAATCCACAAAACCGTATAATATCTCCAAGTCTGCATTTAATAATCGTTACATTCAATCTTGAAATTATCTCATAACTCGTCATACGCGTCTTATAACATGAGAAAGTAAATAAATACCTCGCTATGTGTGGGCCCATGAAGGTCATATAGCCCTTTTTTGATTAACGCCACGAATATGCCGCTTCGTCTCAAGTAAAGGGTTATATACGTTATGTAAGTTATATTATAATATTCAAAAGTTTAGGGTTGTCACTTACCAGAGTATTTAGATATATAAGTTCAGTCCACGGTGTCTCCGACTGAACTTTTAACTTATCTACTTGAAATTTTTTGATTGATTTAAATTATTTCTTTTTTAAGAAAACTATTAACCAAAATGACTAGTATTAAAATCAAAATGACTATATACCGTTTTGGTAGCGTCTTACTTCAAACTACTGCTATGTTATATTTGGTTTGAAATGTGCAGAGGTAGATAGCTTAGGATCGAATTAAAAAATGAAAATCTTTCTTTCAATACCCTTGAAATGCTTGAAGCAGTTTCACATTAAATCATTGTTTCATATTTCATTATATTTCGTGTAACTATTTAATCGTTAGGATAATTCTAAGGTAGTATGGAGAAGCAAAATTTAGCTACCTTGGAAAATACAAAGGTTCATTTAAAAGAAAATGGAAGACCTTCAGATCTTGCGAACAACCCTAGCGCCTTTCAGTAAAGAATATGTTCGGAGAAAAATATCCAGTACTTACCCACCACAGCGCGCATTCCAACTACTTATGTTTTATGTCAAAACATAAAAGAATATACTTGGCATCTTGTGACTGAATAATAGAAATAAACAGATGAAATACAAAAAAAAAAATTGATGTAATGATAGTTTCAGCTTGTAAATGCAATACCATTATATATCCCTCAGTATAAATACTAATATAATACATCTGGTTACAAATAAAAAAGTTAAAAGTAGTTAAAAGTTGAAGTGGTTGTCGTGGTCCGGCGGACTCCGTGTTCTATAAACGATCACTGCGTTCAGCAATTTTCGCTATGGCTGGTCACTGATGGGTGACCACTTTGTGGCATTTACATTTGCGAGCGTTTCCGTGCTTCGGAAGGCACGTTAAGCCGTTAGTCACGGTTCCCAGTAACATGGTAGTCGTTACGTCAAGTTAAAGGCCTTATGGGTGGCTTGAAAAATTTCAACAGCAGGTAGTCACAACCTGCGTCTATTTCAACACGGGCCTACCGTACCACCTATTACGTGGGACAGGAATACATATTATGGTAAAAAGTGGGCATATAATATGCCTCCGCCATCCCATCGGGGATAAGGCGTGATTGATAAAACAGTAGTTACAAATAAAATATAGACATTCATGAGAAGGCCTTTCTTTACATATGGAATTCCCCATGAAATTCATTACGTCGGCGTAACCGTAATATAGTCATGTCATAACTTTCTAGAACCCTGACACGCCTTAGATGCCAAACATTTTTATTTAACTTAGATATTTGGTGGATGAATATTATTTAAGCAAGCGAAGTCAATTAAAACCAGACTTTATTATAATGTCAATTTCATTGGGGGAAACCTTTTAAACCATAACTTTGTACAACGATCTTTCGGGGCCCCGGTTAACCATACTTAACAAAGTGAGGTTTGTTTTGGCCCAGCTGACTAACGGACAAAGTCACAGCGAAGAAAAGGAAAATTTGAAACAAATATAAATAAATATCCATCACGCCTTATCCCCGAAGGGGTGGCAGAGGCATATTATATGCCCACTTTCCACCGTGTGGATTCCTGTCCCAATTAATAGATGGTGAGCCAATTGCCGTGTTGAAATAGACAGACGCAGGTTGTGGCTACCTGCTGTTTTACCTGAAATTTTTTAAGCCGCTCATAAGCATTCAACCAGGCTTAACGACTGACATTTTACTGGCAACCGGGACCAACGGCTTAACGTGCCTTCCGAAGCACGGAAACGCTCGCAAATGTAAATGCCACAAAGTAGTCACCCATCCGAGGACCAGCTATAGTGAAAGTTGCGTAACTCAGTGATCGTTTTACAGAACACTGAGACCGGGGCCACGAGCGCTTCAAAAATATGAAACAAATTAATTAATTTATTTATTACTTTCATGTACCAACTCTTTTGACCAGCGTGGTATAAGTAATGCCAAACTCTCAGTAGTGGACTGTCCTAGTCTGATTTGATCATCAATAATTTAAAGCAAAATATAATAATCAGAAGATATAAAATTTAAGCCCAAATTATATTCGAAACACGACCAAAGTAGTACCGAACACCCAAAACTTTTTATTCCCAAAATACGGAGGAGAAGCGCTCTTAAACTTGCCGAACAAAAAAACTTTGAACATCATTTATAATACTTTTTCACGTGGATAAATAAAGCTTCTACTCTGAAATGCCTTCACTTCAGCTGAAAATTTATTACTATATAGATTTATATAGACAATCTACTCGGTTTTCTCTTTATAAAATTCCAAATTCTTTGGTACTGCAAAGTTGATGAACTCAGCTAAATTATGTCACAACTTGCTGCCACTTTTGGTAAAGTTTTTTCACTACTCCACTATGAATTGTAGTTAAGAATGGAGAGGAAGGATTTTTTTTCATGAAAAGTTTTATTGAATTTACGAAACTAAACATCCGTTTAGGGTTATTTGTTATTTGATAACATTTAATAGTTGCCCCTATATTGTGTATTTGATCAGTCGACGTTATGCCTCACAGTATTCAAAGCAATCTTCAGAGTACAATTTTCTTTCAAAATTCTACTTACATTAACCGATGTTTCGAACGCGTTGCAGCGTCTGAAACGTCGGTGAATGTAAGTAGAATTTTGTTTCGCGTGAAGTCCCGATTAGTATATAAAACATGAGTATACACCGCGAAAGTTTAAAAATAACAATTTGCTTTCATGCATCTTCTGACATACCCAGATTTCACTAACAAAAAGCAACTTAAACTCGCGATTCACAACGCAGTGCTAGTTTGGTACTAGTACTGCGCGAAGCTAATTCACGATGCTTTACCGGCTGAAATTGCGCATCTTTAAATTTGTTTCTGAAAGCTATTCGCGGTCCGAACTAAACAACTTTCGTAAATTTTAAAATATATACAAGTATAGAATTTCATCCACTCGCCATAATAATATTGAGTAAATCATTGAAGCATATTTCAGTTTTCGTAGTTCAAATCGGTAAATTTTGTCCAATAGTATGAAATAATTAAATTCCTTTCCAGAAACATTCTTTTATTACTATTTATTGGTACGAACTACCTCGGAGTTGGTGCGAGTGCATTTTTATGAAAATTTTTGTTCAGAATGTTTTAATAGCATGAAAAATGTCGGCAGCGTTAGTAGACTGAAAAATTTTACTTGTATGTTGTTAGGTGAGCGTGTATATAAAGTCGAATAATACTTTAATTATAGTACGACTTTATTTTTACTGTTACACTACAGCCTACCAAATTTTCTTAATTATTGCTTTTTATACCATTGAGATGAGAGACAGGCATACAGCCTACCTGATTAGAGGTGTTGTTTGCTCGCTCAAAATCTTCAGGTTGGGGAAAAGTCTTTTCACATATAGTAGTGTATTAACTTGTAATAAAATCTCTTTGACACAAATGGTATATCATGTACATATACATGCATCTGACTGGTTTTGGTGATATTAAACAGTTAGAATTTACATTACATCGGAATTTACATTACATTAACATAAACATAACATACTTTCACGCCTTTATCCCCGAAGGGGTAGGCAGAGGCGTACTATACGCCCACCATTCACCGTATGCTTTGCTTTTGGTCCCACGTAACAGGTGGTGAGCCAATTGCCGTGTTGAAATGGACAGGTGCAGGTTGTGGCGACCTGCTGTTGAAATTTTTCAGACCGCCAATAAGGCATTCAACTGTCTTAACGACTGCCATGTTACTGGAAACCGGGACCAACGGCTTAACGTACCTTCAGAAGCACGGAAACGCTCGCAAATATAAATGCCACAAAGTGGTCACCCATCCGAGGACCAGCCATAGTGAAAGTTGCTTAACGCAGTGATCGTTTACAGAACACTACGTCCGCGAGGCCACGAGCGCTTCATTACAATATACATTAAGGTTAATATTTTATTAGTTTCTCACACCCAAGGACCATAATTTAATAAATTTGTTCTAATATTTTCAGCAGGATTAGCCATATATTTTACACTACCTATACAATGTGACATTTAAACACGTGGCGACTAAATGCACGTTGTAAAGTAGTATTGCACATTGTTAACAATAAGGTGACCTATTACCTTTCCTACGTGTACATCTCTTTCCTTGAAGAGTTCAATTGATCATTCCTCCGTTACAAATATAAGGTGCGTTAGGTCTGACACATCGAGGGTGTCTGGTGGAATCCTCCTCCCCTCCTTTATACATACATACATATCGTCACGCCTGTCTCCCATCGGGGTAGGCAGAGACTATGGCTTTCCACTTGCTACGATCCTGGCATACAACTTTCGCTTCTTCCACTTTCATAAGTGTTTTCATACACACACGCCGGTTAAGGGTACTCTTGACCTGACCTTTATTATCGTTTATTATCGTCCTAATGGCAACTCTTAGCAAAATATCTATCCATTGATTGTGAGCTAAAAATTAATCAAACCAATTGTAATATTAACACTCAAATTAACTTTTCAAATAAAACATTTATATACATCGATATCCATATAACCAATACAAAGCAGGTACTGATAACAGCAAAACTGCAATGTCTCGCTTATTAGTTGGTTACAAGTAGATGGGAGTTGAGAAGATTTCCCTCGAGGCGAACAGTGACGTTGGAATGTCTTGTCTAGTACTTGTTGATGAGCTAGTTTGTGGTTGTTTAAAGTAACATGATTTGGTAGTATTATCAAGTTATTTGTAATAACTCGTAAATGGGTCTTTACAAATATTAAAGATTATAAAAGATAAAAAAAAAAAAAAAAAAAAAAAAAAAAAAAGAAAAAGATAAAGATAAAGATAAAGATGATAAAAGATAATGATTTAAAGATTGGCGATGTAGATAGTCTCATTGATAAAATAAAATAAATAAAATAAAAATGTCTTTATTTTGCATAGACAATTTCAACGGCGCTTACAAAATGTCATACACTAAAACTAAAGAAAAAAATTGTATATTTAAAGTGACCACCGGTTCGGAACGCGGCCCACCTGAGAAGAACCGGCAAGAAACTTAGGATGCCTTTTTTTTATGCCTATTTACAATTTAATATATTATGACTATAATATTTTATTTGCCAGCAGATCATTTCCAGGCATCCCTGTCCTGTAAATAGTCTTGAATAAAGTAATAACCTTTTTCACAAAGCTTTCTTTTAATAAACTTTTTAAATTTATTGAATGGTAAATTTCTCAGGTCACAGGGAAGCTTGTTGTAAAAGCGTATACAGTTACCCTGGAAAGAATCGCCAATCTTATGCAGCCGACTGTGGTGAACTAAAAGATTGTTTTTATGTCTAGTGTTTATATTATGTATATCACAGAGTTTAGTAAACTGTGATAGATTTTTCTGGACATACATAAGATTGGCAAAAATGTATTGTGATGCTACGGTTAGAATATTTACTTCTTTGATTTTTTCTCGGAGGGAGACTCTGGGGCCCAAATTATATATAGCGCGTACAGCCCGCTTTTGAAGAACAAAAATGTTATTTACATCTGCAGCACTCCCCCAAAGGAGAATACCGTAAGACATAATACTATGAAAATAGCTGAAGTAAACCATTCTAGCCGTATCTACATCTGTTAGAGTCCTGATCTTTTTTACAGCGTATGCAGCCGAACTTAACCTAGAGGCCGTTTTTTCTATGTGCGGGCCCCACTGCAAATTGGCATCAATAGTTATACCAAGGAACACAGTTGATTCCACAAACTTTAACACTTGTCCATTAAGTTAAACATTGGCCGTAACTTGTTTTACATTTGGTATTATTAGTATCGTTGTATCTACCAATATAGTTGTTCACCATTTTTTTTTCCATTAGAACGACACGGAAGAGATATAGTAAGATACATAAATAGTATTTCTATTACCTCTTTGTTTAAACCATAAGAGATTACAAACATCCACATACATTTTGAAAAGCTTAAGCAAAGTATGTTATTTGCTGTTAATTTAATCTGAGAGAGCATTCTACGAGTAAAAGTGCAACAGTCACCTTTTTGATGGAACACAATAAAATTAATTGTACAAGCAATTCAAAAATTCTAACAAAATTAGGAGGAATACACTCAAACCCTAAACAAAGTGTGGCCGCTATAGAACTCGACACCTGCTCCTGTAAAAAGGGCATAAAATTGCCGAAGAGAATAAAAAAAATTTCAGGGACATTAGCCAAACAAAAGGGAGCCGAGAGGGTCATAACTCGAAGCGCATTTTCCTTTGTCACTGTGACGTTGCTAAATCCTCAACTGACGGCATAATGCTGAAGAGTAGCCAAATGGGTAGGACATTTGTTGTGCAACACGATTTAAGTACACGTGTCTGAAGACTGTCATGTATATAATGTGATGTGCTTATGTCATTTTATAATAGATAGCGTTTTGGACATTTAACATTAATAAATATTTCGTTTCGAACTATTTTTTTTCAATGCACACGAGTTTGCTGGTTTATGGTTAATTTTTACTGAAGTCGTCTTTCTGAAATAATGATACATTAATTTTAAAAGTTGTCTTTAGTTCAGCTTGAGAGGCTTTGATAAATTGACATTGATTTAATATTATATAATAAATTTTAACCAATATCATACCAGTAATAGTTTCATCTAAAGGTACAAAGGTAAGGGCAGATATGTGATCCTTACATTGTAGACACAATCGTGCGCAGAACCGAAAGAATAGAATAGAATAGAATAGAAAAAACTTTATTGTACACCAAGTTAAAGTTAATTAACAATACATTTCATATAATATTGTACAAAGGGCGGCCTTATCGCTAAACAGCAATTTCTTCCAGGCAACCTTAGGATGGATAGAGAGAGAGAGAGAGAGAGAGATGTCAACAGTCAGAAAAATGGGTAGTTTAGGTGTAGAAGTATAAAGTTTCATAAACAATTCGAACAATACATACATACCAATAAACAAATACACAAACTACTGAAAATATCTACATACATATAAATATATACATTGTCACCAATACTTGTATACATACAATATATGCATACAGTCATAAACTATACACAAAATGATGTATTGGAGATAATATGATATACCATAATAAAATACAGTGTGCAGATGATTATCGACCTCATAATAATTACTTAGACGTGATAAGGAATTAACTATTGAGTTAAATAGTGATTCTTTAACATATGTTTAAAGGCAACCAGCGACTGTGCTCGTCTAATCGATATAGGCAGTGCGTTCCATAGCCGCACAGCTTGTACGGTGAAAGATTTATCGAAAAATCTAGTGGAATGACAAGGTACTGCCAGTTCCAAAAATTCCGATGACCTCAGGGATCTAGAATGTGTGTCATTAAGGAACATGAATCGTTCTTTAAGATAATTTGGGGTACGCGGATGGAACAGTATATTGTAAAGCATGTTAAGGATATGAGTATTCCGTCGAAGGCGAATTGGAAGCCACTCGAGCAAGTTGCGATATTCAGTTACGTGATCATATTTGCGTAATCCAAATATGAATCTTATGCAAAAGTTTTGTAGGCGCTCAAGCTTATCAAGTTGTTCTTCAGTTATATCGAGATAACTGACATCGGCATAATCTAGTATGGGAAGAAGAAGGGATTGAGCAAGCGCAATTTTAGTAGCCATTGGCAGAAAATTACGAAGTCGACGCAGGGATCCTGCAGATGCAAACAGCTTCCTGCTGACTTCCTGCAATTGGGGTCGCCAGGAAAGTGTGCCGTCCACCAAAATACCCAGATTTTTTACAGTTTCGCTAATGGGTATCGCAACACCGTTGAACAATATACTAGGCAATTGTGACCAATCAATGCGTGACATCATGTTAGGACTGCCAATAACAGCCACCTGAGTTTTGGTGGGGTTCACACTAAGTCCATATTGTTTGCTCCACCTACATATTCGCCTTAAATCAGAGTTAATAATTGATATAGACTCTGCAATTTCTAGCACTGAAGCCTGCATATAGATCTGTAGATCATCTGCGTAAAGGTGGTAGGATGATAGTAATGATTTAGAGATGGAGTTTATAAAAATAGAAAAAAGTAATGGGGATAGAACGCCACCCTGCGGTACGCCCACAGTCGTGTCGCACCAAGAAGAAAATGATTCTTCAATGCGTACACGCTGACGTCGTCCAAGCAGGTAACTGTGAAACCAATCAATAACTGTTGGAGATATGTTAATTGATCGCAATATGCCGAGCAGGATTTGAAAATCCACTGTATTAAAAGCATTACTGAAATCAAGTAAGGACAGCACAGTAAGATTTCCATTTTCCATGCCCAGCCTAATGTCTTCAGTAACACTGATCAACGCACTAGTTGTACTATGTCCTGGTCGAAAGCCTGATTGGTAAGGGTTAAGGAGGAGGTTTCTGGTAAGGAATGAGCTTAGTTGGGTGTGTACAAGCCGTTCCAGGACTTTAGAAAGGAAAGGTAAAATGGCTATGGGACGATACTTAGCAAAGGATGTAGGGTTAGATTTTTTTGGGATGGGGATAATTTGTGCCTCTTTCCACGTTGTCGGAAATATACTACAAGATAAGGAGTGGTTAAAGACATGACACAATATGGGAAGAATTTCATCTAGAATTGGCACAACCATGTTACGACTCAAGCAGTCAGTGCCCACAGCGTAGGAACTTAGCGACATTATAGTTTATTATTTATAGTTTATTATTTTAATCAGAGCAATTATAATAAATCTGAATCACTGAAGTACTGGCCTTCAATAAAAGATATGTGTAAAATTTTAAAAAATAGAACTTTAAAATATTGATTTTGCAGACATTTAAGTGACGCTACGCTTGTAGTTTCGAAACAATGGAAAAAAACGAGTTTCGCGTGTTGATAAAACATTGTTTTTAATGGGAAAAAATACCGTTGAAGCACAGCAATGGCTTATAAAATTTTATGCGGGATCAGCTCCCTCTAAAGCAACCATTTGTCGGTGGTATGCCAACTTCAAACGCGGTCGCATGGACCCAAATGATGGGGAACGCTCAGTTCGTCCAAATGAAGCAGTGACTCAACAAAATGTTAACCAAGTCCTCAAAATCGTAATGGAAGATCGGAAGATAAAAGTGCGCGAGATAGCCGAGATTGTGAAGATTTCAGCTGGTAGTGTTATCACTATTTTACATAAAAATTGGGCCATGAAAAAGCTTTTTTCCAAGTTGGTGCCGCGTTTGCTTTCAATTGATCAAAAGGAACAACGTATCAATACTTTAGAGCGATGTTTGGCGCTGATGAATCGTAATAAAAAGGATTTTTTACGTCGGTATGTGACAATGGATGAAAAATGGATACACCATTTTACTCCGGAATCCAATCGGCAGTCAGCGGAGTGGAGAGCGGCTGGTGAAAGCCGCCCGAAGCGGCCAAAGACTCAGAAATCGGCCAGTAAGGTTATGGCCTCTATATTTTGTGATGCGCATGGAATACTTTTCATCGACTATCTTGAAAAGGGGCAAAATATAAATAGAGACTATTACATGTGCTTACTGGAGCGACTGAAGTACGAAATATAAATGGCCTCAAATGAACAAAAAGAAAGTGGTGTTTCACCAGGAGAAGTCTGTGAGAACGATGGCCAAAATGAATGAATTGGGCTTTGAATTGCTTCCTCATCCCCCTTATTCGCCAGACTTGGCCCCCAGCGATTACTGGCTGTTTGCAGATCTCAAAAAAATGCTCCAGGGTAAGAAATTTGACTCATATAGTGAAGTTATCACAGCAACGAAGGCTTATTTTGAAGTTATACACGCATGGGATAGAAAAGTTAGAAAAGCGTTGGAGGGACTGTATCGCTCTTGAAGGAGACTACGTTAATAAAAAAAAAAAATTATAAAAAAAACCTTGTGTACTTAGTCTCGGGACTTATTGAACCATCTGTTAGATACAAAATGTAGTCGCTGTAAATTTTGCTGGCATATTTTATCTTTATACACCGCCCGATTAATAGTCATTCTTATTTCCTGAGGAAGAGCATTCCATAGCAGAATAGATTGAACAAAGAAAGAAGAGCGAACAAGACTGGCGCTATGAGTGAGACAGGGAAGTAGAAGATTGTGAGAAGATCAAAGGTTTCTATTATGATTAAAACCAAGCAGTTGAAAATGAGGAGTTAAATAAGCAGGGGAATTTGAAGAGTTTAAAAACGTATAAAGCATTATCACAGAACGCATGTTACGACGCTGACATACGGTAACCAACGCAGCTCAGAACGAGAAGTTAACACATGATCAAACTTTCTTCATCATTATATTATACTGCAGATAGATGAACTTCTCTAAATACAATTCTATCTATTATTTCCACCACTCTAGAGATCAATAAAATAGCCGAATTGAATTTAGGGCCCAAAGACGAAAACACACGCCCTATCGGGATACGGACCATTCATCACGCACAATGAAACGAAAGCTTGCTGATAAAACGCGAACATTCTTATAGTTAAATAATAGCCTTGGCGTCTCGGTCTCTTTACTCAAAATAATACAAAAGATAATTATTATCTGCCTGTGGGTTCTTATTCTGTCAGTTTTCATTAAAGCGATTTTTGTTAACAATTAATTATTATCATTATCAAATTAATTATCATCATTACATACATACAAACATATTGTCACGCCTTTATCCCCGAAGGGGTAGGCAGAGGCATAATAAACGCCCACATTTCACCGTATGCATTTTTGTCCCACGTAACAGGTGGTGAGCCCATTGCCGTGTTGAAATGGATGGATATATCATCATTAATAGTAATAAATATTGTAGGACATTTTTGTACACAGCGCCATCTAGCCCAAACTAAGTTATAAGCTTGCACTATATGATCTAGACAACTGATATACATACTTACATAAAAACATACATATTATACATAGGAAACACCCAAGCTCCGAAACCAACAGTTGTGGATCCCACAAATATTTGTTCCGACCCGGGACCTCAGCGCGGTAGTCACATACACTGCCACTGTGCCACCGAGGCATTATTATGATGACAACGATTAAGTTGTTATCATTATATATATCAAATCTTTAATAGTAGCAGTTTGAATCTCACGTACCAATTTAATTATTCTTGTTGATGGAATATTAACCATCTCTTTCAATATTTAACAGTTATATACATAGCATACTTGTCATGTGCTATTTAGAAAATAATGACATTTTACCTAGTGTGCAATCGGGTTTCCGTAGGTTACATGGAACAGATACGGCTCTTGCGCAGGTCATGGATGATGTATTGACGGCAGCAGATCAGGGAAAGAGTACAATTCTGGTGTTACTGGATTTTCCAGAGCTTTTCACTGCATAAATACAAAGCTCTTGTTGGCCAAAATGTCCTACTACGGAATAGCACCGGACTCATTGAAATGGTTTGACTCGTTTCTGCGGAATAGGAAGCAATATATTGTGGTTGATGACGATCAGGGAATAGGGTCAGGTCTCATGTCAATCAGGGTCTTCATGGTGGATAGTGATTTGAGTTTTACACAACACGTAAAGACGAAAATCGGTAACGCTTTTTATAGACTAAAGACTTTGTATAGTCTGAGAGGCTGTCTCTCTGAAGAGGTTAGATTACTGTTGGTGGAGTCTTTGGTGTTTTCACTCTTTAATGAGGGTTTTCGATACTTTTTCTGCCGCCAGGCGGCGCTTCGTATGCGTCAGGTCCAAACAGCTGTCAGATAGCACAGAATCTTACCGAACGTATTATTATTTTAGTAAAATTTTATGTATTTGGAAGTGTTATTGATTTTATTATGGATTACGGCCAAAGAAAGGTTGCCGAACTGAAGATTGAGCTCAAAAAGAGAGGCCTCCTTTTTTATTTGCACACATAGGCACTGCACAACACTGTGGCATTTTGGAAAACAATATTCCGTTTGTAACGTTTTTAAGAATAAATAAACCAAAAAAATGATCGAAAAATATAAATCGTGTATGTGTTTTGACAGGTAGTTGGACCTGACGTTACAGCGCTGCCATCTCACGGGGAACATTTCAAAAAACCCTCATTACTGTGACGTTGTGTATGGTCCTAGAATACTAGCAAAGACGAGCCGAGCTATTCAGCGTGTCCAAAATGCGTGTGCACGCTTTTGTTTTGATATACCGAGGAGGGCACACGTGACTCCATATTTGGAAGCGAAGAGGATATTCAAAATGGAGAGCCGCAGACAGGCACACCTGGCATTTTTGGTACATAAAGTAATCTCCAAAGAGAGGCCAATATATTTGTATAACAAAATGGAGTGGCAGAAGGACCAGCATGATCGACATACACGCAGTAAAACCCAAAACAAAATGACAATTAGGTTACATCGTACTGCCTTGTATCGGGGAAGTTTTAAATATGCAGCATCGAAGGTTTGGAATGATCTTCAACCGCAACTCCACAGGCCCATGTCTCAGTATATGTTTAAGAATAGACTAAATAGGTTTTTACTTTCAAATACATCAAGTACATTAACACGAATATGAAGTGTTAGTATAAAGCTTATATGTAGGTAGTACTTACATTTATTGCTTTCCTGATATTCTTGGGGCAGCATTTGGTTGTTAGTTTATGTCGATTGGTAGGTGAGGAAAAAAGGGGACAAAAACAAGATTTGTAAATTAGATAAACTTTTAGGCTTTTAGGAGTTTATTATATTATTGTGTATTTTTTGGTAACCAGTTGTACATTCAAAAATAAACAAACTGGTAGGTATGACTATGTCCATATGACAGTATGATTTTGGAACCATACAGGCACAGAAATTAACGTGAATAATTCATGCATGTCTTGCTTTTGGTTATACGAACTTACTTTTTGAGTTATAGACGGAATTTGTGTGAATTAATGACTGCATAGTTTCTCTTTAAAATATGCATGCGATTGGTAAAATGGTAACGCAGCATAGGACTTACTTGCACAACATTTTGCACATTGTATTTTTACCAATTTGCAACATTGATTTAAAAATTTAAAAATTGTTTCTTTATATTTCTCCATCTTGGTTGTTTATGTTTTCTTTTTTGGTATATTTTGTAGAAAAAAAAATAAAAGTAACGGGAAATGTCGAGTAACGATTCCAAAATGTAATTATTATTAATGTTATATGGATTAAAGGGTGGATTGTAAAACCGCGTTGGGAGGTGCTATGCACATTCTCAACAATCGCTGAATCCATTCCTTTTGCCAAAAAGAAGAGTAATTATTACGATGTTATAATTGTATTTGTGAGAATGTAGCAATAAATAGATTATTATTTTTATTATATCGATATTATTATGCTGCCGTGAGATAATGCTATCAGTAAACACGGCACTAAGATAAAGCGACATACTGAGACATATATTTATATATGTCTGTACTGAGACATATATTTATATATGTCTCAGTATGTCGCTTAATTATACCAGCATGCTTTATGAAGACCACTTGAGCAGATTGCTCAAAACGGAAAGGTCAAAAGTACTCGGATTACCAGACGTGCATGTATGAAACGATTAATGAATCTGCAGGAAGTGAAAAGAGTATGCCTGTATCGCTAAGCATAGCGATCTGTCCTCTCTGTCTACCCCGGCAGGGATACAGCGTGAAGATACATAGATAGCATAGTTTAAAACGACTTTAAAAAATTAAATTCCTGTAACTATCCTCAAAACCTTTGGAGCAGAATATAAACATAAATAAATATTATTATTCTGGTTTGCATCATTCAGACAAATAACTATGATACAAACATTCTCGCATAAATCCAAAGGAACAATGTAAGTGTAATATAATGTATATGTTAGTAGAGGAAGAAACAATATCAATTAATCTTAGTTAATTAGATTATAAACAATCAATTAATTAGATTATCAACAAAAAAATAGAAAATGAATATTTGTAAGAATGTTAGGAGATAGGTTTCTTACTCGTTTATGCAAAAATGATTAAATGGATTATGGTAAAATTTTACAATAATATAGCTTACACATCAAATTAACACAGACTACTTTTTATCCCGGTAATTTTTTTTTGTGAGAAACGGGAAAGGGAAAACTTCACCGCGGGCTTCAACTAGTACTGTGTGTGCTAGTTTTCACTTAGACCTGTTTATTTAGATTTTAAGGGCAGGTAGGCCCAGTCGCGTAGGCACCAAATCGGTTCCTCAGCCCCCGCCAAGATAGATCGACGATGTATTTTCCAAATTTTCCATATTTCCAAATTGTTTCTAATGTTTAGGCAGGTGTCATTACAAATCGAATGATTATAGATGCAATTCTATACATTCGTACCGTGCAGCTTTGCTAACTGACGGTAGATGGCGCCTTACGTCGCCTTAAGACGTAAAGAGGTGGATTAATTCGTCAGTTGCGAGCAGGTCACGGTGGTGTAGTTGGTAACGCGTCTGGTGCGTTGAACCAGAAGATGCTGGTTCGATTCCAGCTCGTGACTTAAAAAAAATCCACTTTATAAATAAAATTTGAAAAAGTAAGCATACTAATTGCTTTTCAAAATTGTTTCTAATGTTTAGGCAAGTGTCATCACAAATCGAATGATTATAGATGCAATTCTATATATTCGTACCGTGCAACTTTGCTAAGTGCCGGTAGATGGTGCCTTACATCGCCTTAAGACGTAAAGAGGTGGATTAATTCGTCAGTTACGAGCAGGTCACGGTGGTGTAGTTGGTAACGCGTCTGGTGCGTTGAACCAGAAGACGCTGACAAGTCCAGCTCGTGACTGAAAAATTTTTCCTCTTAAAAAAAAAAATTTGATAAAGTTAGCATACTAATTGCTTTTCAAAATTGTATCTGATGTATTTTCCGCTGGCACGCCACTGTAAAATGATTGGCAGTAGGAATCGAAATGGAACATCTCTGTTATTGTGTTGAATTTTATTATAGGTTTATGATATACTAGTTGACGCCCGCGACTTCGCATACGTGATGAAGTTTTCTCGTTCCCGTTTTCTAAAGGAACTTGTTCCCGAGATAAAAAGTAGCCTATGTGTTATTCTGATAGATAAGCTATATTACTGTAAAGTTTATTTAAATTGCATTCAGTAGTTTTTAAATGTAAGTATCATCAAACATTCATACTTACAAACTTTCGCGTTTATAATATTAGTAGGAGTTAATGATGATATATTTAATAACAAATTTAAAGTTTTATAATATTAAAATAAATATACAATTTTATACTCATCTTTTTTTTAAATAATATTAAAATCAAAAAATAATATTTTTATGTCCCTGTATTCAGAAATCTTCCGTTCGCGCTTAACATTCTACCTAAGTATATAACTTCATTTAATTGCTCTAAACGTTTTCGGTAAATACCCGATTCTTAGTTTAACATGCAGCGAAGACTTCTACTTTCATATTAGTGACTAATGCCTGAAGGTCGGCTTCTGATGAGACCATCACTACCGCATCATCAGCGTACAACGGACATTGTACTGTAAAATTTGCAATTTTACAACACATCATAATCTTTTAACTTTTGCAGCCAACTATTACGAGTAGATACACTATGAAAAACACAACCAAGGCCGACATAACACAACCCCGTTTGACGCCCGAACAGACGTCAAAAAGAAGCGCCAGGTGAACATCCCTTGATCGAACGCAAGCTTTACAGTTTGTATAAAGTGACTGTATCGCCCGCAGCAGCTGGCCGTCCAACACCATATCCTGCTCGGATACCACAGAGTTTCTCTCACAACGTTATCAAATGCTTTCTCCAGATCCACTAAAGCGCAGCAAACCTTCGGGTTAAAATGTTGGGATTATTAATTATTAGTTACATGAAATGTTAACATTTTTTAAGGCTACTAACATAAAGTAAAAATCTATATATATAAAAATGAAACCCGTTTTCCGTTGTCACGACATCACGAGTAAACGGCAAGACCGATTTGAAAAATTATTTTTGTATTGGATAGCCCATTTATCGAGGAATGTTCTTAGCTATATATCATCACGCCACTACACAGGAGAGCGGAGCAGTAATCATATAAGTCAACAAATCGGGAAAACTTTTATACATTTTTAGAAAAGTAATAAGCGACGGGATTAAATGGCTGCCACGGGGTTGGAAGTATGTCGCGGGCGAAGCCGCGCGGGTCAGCTAGTATAAATATAAAAGCGCTGGTACTCCCCCCACTAACTCAGTTCTCTGTAAAGAACTTCACTGTCACTGATTTAAGAAACTCTCTCGGACTTTGGATGGATGACCGCTTTGTAGCATTTTCATTTACCAGTGTTTTCGTCCTTCGAAGGACACGTTAAGCTGTTTGTCCCGGTTGCTAGTAACGTTGCAATCGGCACTCGTTAAGTCAAGTAAATACCCTTTAAGCGACTTACAAATTACAACAGCGAGTCGCCACAAACTGAGCCTCTCCATTTGAACACAGGCATTGGGCTCACCACAATATGCCTATGCCACACCTTCGGGGATAAATTCGTGGCTAATAAATTTATAAATATACTTAAATAATTTATACTTCAAGAATAAAACAAAGGTCTTGGATACAATTTAAATAATTTATGTGAAGCGAAGCGAAGCTTATATATAACAACTGCACTGATTACTTCAGCCAGTGGCAGTCGGTATGTTAAAGCTTCAGGATCTATTGATAAATAAATAAATAAATAAATATCCATCACGCCTTATCCCCGAAGGGGTGGCAGAGGCATAGGTATTATATGCCCACTTTACACCGTGTGGATTCCTGTCCCACGTAATAGGTGGTGAGCCCATTGCCGTGTTGAAATAGACAGACGCAGGTTGTGGCTACCTGCTGTTGAAATTTTTTAAGCCGCCTATAAGGCCTTCAACCAGGCTTAACGACTGCTATTTTACTGGCAACCGGGACCAACGGCTTAACGTGCCTTCCGAAGCACGGAAACGCTCGCAAATGTAAATGCCACAAAGTGGTCACCCATCCGACGACCAGTCATAGTGAAAGTTGCGTACCTCAGTGATCGTTTACCGAACACTGAGACCGCGGGGCCACGAGCGCTTCATTCGTTATTGATAAAATTTGTTTAGAAACAAATTGAAAGTATACGTTACACTAAAAAAAAGAAATTCGTCAATAATAAGCGGAAAAATATGTAAACATACATTGAACAGCCCACTGGCTCAGTTAATTATACAACTGCCTTCTAACCTAGTCGATTTTATACTACTTACAGGGATAATTGTAATGCTTCTGTGAAGTGTACGTAGCTCATTTTATATTCAAACTCTCATATACACTATACAAAGCGAACTTCGGGGGTCGCGAGATGCAGCTGGGACAGGCGCTCGGATGATGATGGAATGCTTACTGGTCTGATAAATATACTGTGATATTTGCGAAGAAATAACAAGGGGAGCGTAACGAAAAAACCTGACACAGGTCCTACCTCAGTAAGCGACAGCGTGCGACTAATAAGGCGTCAGCGGCGCGAATCTGGTATTATTTAAACATTTGTACTATAAAAATCACTGTATATAGTCAAAGTAAGCGATTATGTCTATAAATATTTAGTAGCTATAGTTAGGTATAAAAATTTCATGAAAATTATCTGTAGTTAGATTTGGCATTGAAATAACATTTTGAAAGGGGGCAACTTTGGGATGTTTTTCTATCAAGTGAAGTTTATTATATTTTGTAACAGAAAGCCATTTTGACTAGCTTAAATCCTAACTAACATATATCTCTTTTTCAGAATCAAAAAGCCTTTCTTCTACGATTTGCATTGTTTTAAAAAACTCAAAAGCGTGGCCTCAGCAGGAATACCAAGCCTTAAACCCAGTACAAAGCTGCTTATATTTTAGTAACCGACACTTTCTAATAAAAACTAACTGAATTACAGCGAAATGTCACGTTTTCTACGAAATATTTCGAACAAAATGTCTAATGAAACAAAGGACTCTGTAGAGATGATGAATTTAAATTTAATTATTGCTACTTACTTACCAGTGGTAGATCTACTCTGAGTTATTTTTATTTCATGAGGAAGTTGAACATATTTTTTTGGTGTATACAGGTACGAATTAGAGGGAATATTGTTGTTCGTTTTTATTTCACTCCACGGATAAAATGAAGTCTCAAAGCTCTTTTGTATTCACTTTAATTTTCTTTTTCAAAAAAGATTTAGAAAAGTAATTTAAATATTTTAAGGTTATATTTAATATTAATGTTAAGTTAAGGTGATATAATACTATACCATTTAGAAATATATAAGTATATATATTAGTTGTCTTTAACTACTAAATTAATTTAAAATACACAGACAGACAGCTAAACACGGGCTCCACAGTAACTGGCATCCAATGCAACCCGGAATATAGGTAGATGATGTTTAGTAAGTTAAATGACGTTGGCACATCTATGTATTTAGCCGTAACCCATTTACGGCTAAATACATCTTCAGAGATTTTGACAGTCGTAGACAGTTGTTAAAAATGGCTAAACATACAGTATATATAATGGAACAAACCTATTAAATCATTGTATTGTGATGGGGATGGATAAAATATTGAAGTTAACGTGTTCAAATTTTGCTCGAGTGTAGTTTATCTGATGTTCAAAACGTCTATAGGCTAACATTTCTAATCATGGTGCGCTGTAAGTTTGTCAGTCAATGCTATCTCGTGGAAGCGCAATACAGAAAATAATACTTAGGGGTAGGTATTTGTTCATCCCTGAAACAATACAGATCAAATTAAAAATCGTTTCAGTTTGAATTCTTGCGTTAAGTACGTATAATATATGGAATTACTGTATTGTAATAGGTACTACTACAATCTAAAGCTTGTGACGTCATGGCTACCCAACGTCACAAGTTGTAGGTATAAAAACAAACCATAACCGTTTTGATACGCTCATCAATGTTTAAAAAAAAAGCTACAAAAAAGAAAACATAAACCGAATTCACGAAGTAACTTTCATGTTATGCAAATCACCGTATCTAAGTTAGGCGAATATTTTGAATGGTTGACTTATGCCTCAGGCGATGGGTGGCGAAGTAAATGAATATTGTATTAAATGAGAATATTTTTTGCATGTAATTCTCTACAACAGTTACGAGGTCGATTTTTAGTAAAACTGGCGTATTTTGTATGAATAATTTGTAATATTTTACATCAAAAATCGTATATAGTTGGGATATTGGAAAACCTGACAAATATCAAGTGTTCTTAACACGCTTTTATTACCTGTATGTATGTTTGTCTGTGACCGACTCTTTTGGGCTCGATTTTGCCGTACTTTGAACGATCAGATTTAATTTAAATTTTGCACACTTATCAAACACGAATGACAATGCTTTAATTCGATAAAAAAATCCGATAATACTGATTAAATTTGCCAGGATTCATCAATTTCTTTCCGGATACTTACGGATACGAACTACACATGCGTGCAGTCCCAGACCATGTCATGTCAGACCAGTTTTATTTATTACACCAGTGATGGGATTTTTCAAGACCCAGTGACCCAGCTTTAGTGATTCGTAACCCAGTTTTATCCAATTATCTACTTTACAATTTAAAATGGAAAGATCTCATGGGCCATGGTGCCTTTGTAAGTTAAAAGCATTAGTAAATTCTTAAAATTGATTTTGACACATAATCTACAAAACGCACAGATTTTGTCAAGTGCTTGTAGTGAAAACGGTCTCAAATTTCTAACTGTGTATGAGAACTTGATAGGGAAACCCAATTAGAGCTATTAGTCGAGAATTCTGCACCAAAGGCATAGGTACGTAATAAACGTAATGGTTCTATCAGTCAAATGGTTGAAATGCAGTTAGTTTGGACCTGAGCCAATACAAGAAATTAGTGATACCATATATCACAGTGGACCGTCACATAAAAAATGAACAAGTTTATAAAAGATATTTTCAGAATCGATTTGCTTGTTTTCGTAATCGCATACATGAACGGTTTCATTTTTTGCAAGATACATAAAAGTATAATTCATATGGGTGTTATATACATAAGTATTTAAACAGCGAATAATAAGTTCACCGTCTATTACGTGGGATAATACAAATGCTTGACAAGTATTTGTGTGTGGGCGTATAGTATGCCCCTGCCTACCGCTTCGGGGATAACCACGTACTTTTATGGATGTATGAACTTATAAAAATATAAATTTTAATATCATATCATAAAAGGAAATTTATTTACCGACTAGCAATTAAGTACTATAAAATCTAGGCCCCTACAGCGTCTCTCTATCTGTACGTGATGAACTTAAACATTAAATGGGCCCAATACTGTCCTAGCGAAGGAATCAGACGACTTTAAACCGAAACCAGTTTTACTACCGAATTTGATAGTAACTTAAAAATCGCCTATGCACGTATTCATGGTGTCCTGAATCGAATGCCTCAAACAATCTCACAAATTGTCTCTATCTTATGTGGTTTTCCGAAAAATAAATGCGTATGAAGAAGAAATAAATAAGCTTTATGGTTTACAAATCCAAAGCTATTGAACCGATTTTAATGCTAGTTTGGCCAATAGATAGCTAATCACGAAAAAGCTTTTTTTTTACTATCAAGGTTTAATTAAAATCACTTGAAATTTGACGATAATTGTTCAAGATGTCTAAAAAATCAAGCCGAGTCAGGCCTTAAGCAATTTGCTGCCTAAACCGCTAGTGATATAACAAAATAACATTAAAAAAAACTTAACTATCTTCACCTTGTATCCCTGATGGGATAATCAGAAACAACAGATCGATAGGATTCGCGATCCATGCATATATTTTACGTACAACATATATTATTCCTTTTTATAGGTGTGTAGCCACTATCTTCTAAAGATAGCTGCCTAGATAGTGTGAAATGGATTCGGGTAAATAACCCCACGCAGGCGAAGCTGCAGCCATCAGCAAATATACCTACTTGTAGATCCTTTCATTTAAATGACAACTAAATTTGAACTATTTATTTAAATTTATTTGTCAAGTCGTAAGCAAGCAATGAGTTTAATCTTGTAAAACATTTTCTTATATTACGCGGGTAGAACTGCGGATGTCTTCTTGCGTAACATAAAAATTAACCCTGTCCGTGTCCACGCCATGTATGCGAGTGTATGTAAATACGTAAAAAACATGTGTCTACGTCGTAAGAAATATGATAGCTGTGAATTAAATCACGTTAGAGTCGCAATTTACATGGGCTACGCGTTAATAAATTTTACCCGGCGTTGGGCGGCGCGCTGTTGTAGCCTGAGCGGTTACGGCGAGCTCACACATACTCGTACATAGTTTACTTGTCGCACTCCGGAGAGTACTTGTGTGGTTTTGTTGTGAATGAAAATTAATGTTTTGGTTCTTTTTTTGCATTGTCATTACATTTCTTGTAATGAATACGCAGGCACGGCTCGGTGACAACGAAAGTGTTGTAAATATTTTTCTGAATATTTTCTATATTTTCTGTTCTATTTTTTCATGGCGTTAGTAACGCTTTGATAGCGTTTAAATAATTAAGCCAGTATTATATTATATAGCCGTTTCAGGATGTTTTTGTCGAGCAGTAATGAGAACTTATGGTTCAGACCGAGACTGAAGATGAAATTAGAGCAAATGTCTTCATCAAAGATCAAGGTCAAGGTCGTTATCAAAGGTAATGAGTGCAAATCCCTTAAGTTAAATTTAGTTACTCTTAAAAAATATCAAACATAGTATTTTAATTATATTATCTTTTAGATATTGATATTATATATAATTGCAAAAACAAATATATTTTTCTAACTAAATAATAAAGTAAATCACTTAAGGTTCACACAAGCAAATGAAGATGTAAATATTCATAATATATCAATTATTACATATACATTGTCATATATTGTCAAGACTTTATCCCCGAAGGGGTAGGCAGAGGCAAACTATACGCCCACATTTCACCGTATGCAATTTTTGTCTCACGGCAAGGCGGTGAGCCCATTGCCGTATTGAAATGGGCAATTGAAATCAATTTATATAAAAATCAATGCCACTTTTTGTTGTAATTTTATAACTCAAGAACGGGCTTACCTATCCAAACTAAATGTTTAGGACTATTTTCGGACTATTTAGTAGATGGTTTATGTGAAGTTTACACAAAATCGATTCATTTAAGAGAGTCATTTAAGAGTTGCGCGGGTCAGCTAGTATTACATATAGTATAAAAATAAATAAAGTTATAGTAATCACCTCGCTTTTGATTTTAATAATTCGTACATTGTGTGTAGAAAAATAATATTCGAAATCAATAAAAAAATAGATGGACAGTATCCATTCCAATTAAGTGAAATTACATATCTATCTGTACCTTTGTTGCATTATTGAGTTGTCATCGCAATAATATGTTTAATCAATAGCATTATTAAATATGAACACTTCATGATTGTTAATTACTGGATGGTCGTAATTTAATTTCAATGGACATTAAATTATTTTAACACTAGTTGATGCCCGCGGCTCCGCACACGTGGTGAAGCATTCCCGTTTCCCACAGGAACTTGCGCCCGGGATAAAAAGTAGCTTTTGTGTTATTCTAATGTGGAAGCTATATTAATTTTTTAATAAAGTGGTCACAGGTTCAATACCTGTCTCGAATCAAATTGTCTTTTCCACTTTATTAAATATTTATGAGAATTTTTGCAAAATAATTGCTTTAAAAAATTATCAATGTAAGCTATATTATTGTAAAGTTTTATCAAAATCCATCTAGTAGATTTTGTGTGAAAGTGTAACAAACATCCATCCATACTCGTACTTACAAATTTTCGCGTTTATAATATTAGTAGGTAATCCTATCCTATATATGTTAATACATAATTATTTATATGTTAAATCAGTTCATCATTTCATTATTTTTATACATCAAGAATCTCTCATTATATGAAGTCTCTATATATGAAGTAGAGTTGTCCATTGTACTTTGAGAGCATCAAGATTTCATTTTAGAATTTAGTACCGGCTGTAACTAAAGCATAAATACTTCCTATTATATGTGTACACATATACTATGTCTACTTCTCTAACCCTCATCATCATCCGAGCGTCTGTCCCAGTTGCGTCTCGCGACGCCCGGGGTCCGCTTTCCTAAATTTTCTCCGCCACTTCGCACGGTCATCGGCATCCCCTGTAGTGAGACCATTGGCACGCATGTCATCCCTTACGACGTCAAGCCAGCACTTCTTGGGTCTTCCCCTCTTACCGGGACCCGGCGGGGCTGACATGGCCAGTCATTTGTTACCTACGTAGCCCGGCGGTTGCCGCAAGACGTGACCATACCAGCGAAGGCGACACTCTTGCAACTTGTCTGCAATGTCACTTCTTGTCTACTTCTCTAACCCTCTTTAACAATAAAAGTTTGAGGTATAAAAATTTGAGCAAGAAGTCAATGTGGTGTCCCTATAATCAATCAAAATAAAGCAGGAATACAGTATCGTTTTAGTTGAATCGATTTAGAAATCCCACCTACGCTATACCCAAGTAAGTAATATTACGTGTAGGTTTCTATGGGTATAAAACAGATTCACATACTTCTGTAAGAATACTGAATATTAAAGTTCATTTCATCAAATGGCATAAAATAATAAACATTATCTTATAACTCGCTGTCCTTAAAACTCCACATAAATCAAAACAATATAAATCGCCTAATAAATAATCCCTCTCATACTGCACCAGGTTTTGGAGGGTAGTACTCGTATAAAAAATTATATCGAGTTAAATAAGTTGTGGCAACAGGATTCAATGATATCAAGTATCGTGAACTGACTAGTGTTATAGTGTAGGCACGTTCTGGTTTGTATAAGAATTAATGGAAACCCTTAGAGATGGAAAATAGTGAAACCAAACAGTAGAAAACTGAACATCGACAGAATGTAATTAAATTTTTAAACACTACATAACGCAAACGTGCTTATATTTATTACTTTGAATTCGCTTGACGTTTTGGCTGGGTTTCACCAGACGAAGTCAAAAGCAGACTGTCTGTCGGGTCTGCTTGTGACCACGATGGGTGGCGTTACTATTTATTTGTATCGTGCAAGGCAAAATATTTAACGTTAGTTAAGATAGTATGCTGTTCCTATGGTATTATCTCTCTTAACAAATGTCGTGCATTTTCTTAAAGGGATTTTTTATACCATTGAGGTGGCAGACAAGCGTACGGCCCACCTGATGGAAAAAGGTCACCGTAGCCTATGGACGTATACAGAATACAGTATACAGCTCCATTTAACGTTAAAAGGATAGCAATGACATCTTAATCTTAGTAATATTTTAAATGCGAAAGTGTGTGTGGATGTTTGTTACTCTTTCACGTAAAAACTACTGAATAGATTTTAATGAAACTCAACAATAATATAGCTTATACGTCAGAATAACACATAAGCTACTTTGTATCCCGGGAACAAGTTCCTGTAGGAACCGGGAACGGGAAACCTTCTCTACGCAGGTGAAGCCGCGGGCGTCAACTAGTAACACAAGAATTCCTGAAACGCGAATCATGATGTTTGAATACAGTTTTTAATGACCGTCTTGTGTACATTTTAATGACCGTCTTGTGTACATTTTAATGACGGTCTTGTGTACATTTTAATGACGGTCTTGTGTACATTGGGTTTGAATTGTGTCTTTTATAGATAAAATTTGATTATTCATGTACCATAGGAAATTAGAATCCAGAGAACTTCACAATGGCTCCAATAAGAGCGCAAAGAAATGCAGGCAGTATAAATTGAATAAAAATGAAGGCACACGAATGAGACAGACGAGGGGTGGAACTAAATAAAACTCGTAAAGAGTAAATGGGAAGAATGCCTTACATGATGGACACTAATATGCACGTTGGTACTAATAGCATTACTCTTCTTTGGTTGTGCGATCTGCGGACTGCCTATCTGTTTGGATATACAGAGTGCCCTACCATAAATCGTAGGATGGTTGTCGTTACGACAACGATAAATCTAACCATTCACTAATACACCACATTCAAATGTAACCGGGTGGGGTAAATCACGTATGCGACTAGAGATTTCAGCCACCCACATCCTCCCGGTTCTTTGCACCTTGAAAGCGGTGCGTAAAGTATGACCACATTTATCTCTGCTCAAATGACGGGAATATACAGGATAGGGTGCTGTTGGAAGCGTTCAATTTTAGTGATTTTCCTTTCTAATGACTTACTTAAAGTAAAATGTATGTACACCATTGAACACTGAGGGGATGTAAATGTGAAGTATTTAAAACTTTTTACAATGTGATGTGAGGTATTTAAACTCTTTTGATTTTGTGATGTCATTGCACAAGCTTCAGACGCCCAACACTTCGTCATTTGCAAAACATTCGGTGAGAAAAAAAACTTCGATTCGCATTGAATCGCTTATTAACATTTCCGCTAACATTAAAACCTTTTTTATGCGTAGCGCTATTTTACAGGTATATCGTGTATGCTGTAGACATGTACCAATTATTCATCGCGTATCAAATAACGAACGTATGAAATATCTTCCTTTTATCGTTGCCGTATTTCAATCGAAGTCAAGTAAAAGTTTGGCTATGGAATCTGGAATTGTTATTTCTATGTAAATTAATATTGTAGTACATTTTTGTGACAACAAACTTAAAACTAACTAACTATCTTCACGCTGTATCCCTGACGGGGTAGTCAGAGAGGACAGATCGCCAGGCTTCGCGATCCATGCATACTTCTTTCGCTTCTTCGAGATTCATCAATCGCTTCATACACGCACGTCTGGGTATCCGAGTACTTTTGACCTTTCCGTTTTTGAGCAATCTGCTCACGTGGTCTTCATATGTAAGTCTCGGCCTTCCCTGACTCCTTCTACCCTCTACTTTTGAACAATATATATTCTTCGTCAATCGTTCCTCACTCATTCGTTGGACGTGTCCAAACCAACGGAGCACGCCCTTTTCCAGCTTAACGCTGACACTTTCATTCAAACCTGCCATATTGCGTATCACTTCGTTACGTATTCGGTCGGCCAAGGTAACGCCGCACAATTTTCGAAGTGATCGCATCTCCACAGCATTCAATTTACTTTCATGCATCTGCTGACATACCCAGGTTTCACTACCGTAAAGCAAAGTTGGCACTAGCACTGCGTTATGAATCGCCATTCGTGCTTCTTTTACGATGCTTTGTCGCTTTACTAACTGGGACAAAGCACCGTTAACTTTGTTTCCGGCAGCTACTCGCCGTTCTACATCCGAATCACATCTTCCATCCGCGCTAAACATACTTCCTAAATACACAATTTCATTCACTTGCTCTAGACGTTCCTGGTTTACCCTAATCTCGCATTTAGTTCTTACGTCACCTCTTTCAAATACTAGAACCTTAGTTTTACTTGCATTCATGCGGAGACCCTTACTTTCACACCCCTCTTTCATATTAGTGACTAATGCCTGTAGGTCGGCTTCTGATGAGGCCATGAGCACCGCATCATCAGCGTACAGCAGACAGTTTACTGTAAAGTCACCCAAATTCACACCCATATTAAAATCTTTCAACTTCTGCAGGCAACTGTCCAGATACACTATGAACAGCCAGGCGGACATGACACATCCCTGTTTGACGCCTGTACAGACATCAAAAAGAGGTGACACATCCCCCCCTACTCGCACGCAAGCCTTACAGTCCCTATAAAGCGACTGTATTGCCCGCAGTAGCGAGCCGTCCACACCATATCCTGGCAGCAAGTCCCACAGCGTTTCTCTCACAACGTTATCAAATGCTTTCTCTAGATCCACAAAAGCGCAGAAAACCTTCTGGCTAAGAGCCAGAAACTTTTCCGCGATCATGCGGAGAGAAAACACTTGATCCATGCAACCTCTTCCACGTCGGAATCCGCATTGAGCCTCCCACAAATACCTTTCAGACTTTTCTTGCATTCGTGCCGTTATAACCTTTGCATACACCTTACTAGCTAAGCTGACCAAGCTGATCGCCCTGTAGCTGGAGCAGTTTAGGCGCGAGCCTTTCCCTTTGTAAAGAGGTACTACAACTGCTACTCGCCAGTCATCTGGGACCTCACCCGTCCGCCAGCACAAGTTGCATAACAGACAAAGTGTGTCCCAGACACGCGACCCACCGTACTTGATCATCTCAGCAGTAACTCTGTCTTTTTCCGCAGCCTTACCACATTTCATACTTCTTATCGCTTGTTCTATTTCTTTCATACTAATGACTTCAATGACATCGGGATCCGGAGCATCGAAGTGAGCTCCACTTCCCGATGTGGCATCTCTGTCTTTTCTTGCATACATCTTTCCATAATATTCACTCCATCTCTGCAGGACGTCACTTTGGTCTGTTAGGACGTCATTGTTAACACTAAGCACTTCATTCATACTGCAGATTGCCGAACAACTCCGGGTCTTGCCTACCTCTTTCCAGAAGAGCTTGGCATTATCCCGGAAATTGGACGACAACCTTTCATCCGCTTTCATTCTGCACCTTTCACGAGCTTCTTCTATCAGTGCCTTCGTGTTAACTTTCTGCAGCTTGTATCTCTCTTTCATATTAAAATCATTCCGCGAGGCTAAGTAGTCTAGCCATGCTTTCTTCTTCATTCGAACTGCTTCTTTCACTTCCTCATTCCACCATGCATCACGCTTATTACTACTGCCTCTTTTCGTTTCTCCACACACTTCCACAGCGGCATTTATCATACTGTCCCTAAGGTTCTGCCATACACTTTCCACATTCTCACTGCTTACATTGACGTCGCCAAGCTTTTCGGCTACCCTTTCATTATATTTATCCCTAATGGATGCATCCTGCAGCTTCCAGCTTTTGATGCTATAAGTCGGCCCAGGTTCAGGACACTCGGTACGATGACGCCAACCCGCGAACAGACCCCTAATCCTAGTTATGACTAGGTAGTGGTCTGATCCCAGCTCAGCGCCTCGATAAACCCTCGTGTCCATCACCTGTTTACGGAGCCGACTATCCATTAGGAATAGATCTATCATGCTTCTCTTTGACTTACATCTCCTCGTATACATATGAATTTGTTTGTGGTTGAACATTGTGTTCGCCACAAACAAATCCTTCTCCTTACAATATGCCAGTATTAGCTTGCCAGCGTCGTTCACCCTTTTATCCCCATACTTCCCGAGTACCGACTCAAAACCATTGCGAGCGGTACCCACCCATCCATTCAAGTCTCCACATACTATAAGTCTTTCATTTCCTTCTATCACATTTAGAGCTTCTCTCATACTCTCCCAGAAGTCCTCTAGCTCACTCGCGTTCGACGAAGATACTGGCGCGTAAGCAGCTACCAGGAAAATCTACGTCAAACCAAGTTTTACACGGATCCAGAGGATTCTAGGACCTACCAGTTTGTACTCATACATACCGGAGGCCAATCGCGAGGACAGCAAAATTCCAACCCCCCGACTGCCATGCTCGCTCTCTGGTACTCCAGACCAAAGCGCGAGCATCCCACCCGGGAGCTCCAAGACTTCGCTGCCCTTGCGCTTGGTCTCTGTCAAGCACACTGCATCTAACTTTCTCTCATTCATAACATCCATCAACTCATTCATCTTATCTTGCATTCCTCCCCTAACATTCCACGCAGCTACCCTGCACTCCATCCTCCACTTCCCGCCGTGTCGGGCCGCGCGTGTAGGGTGGCGGTCCCCTACGCCGCTCTGGCTCACACTTTTCGCACCAGCGGGGACGAACTGGTGCGCGTCGCCTCGGGGGCACGCCCTAGCATAGTTCGCCCTGGTGGCACTCGTGTTGGAGTAGAATTGCAGCCGTAGCTGGCAGGGATGGCGACGTGCACGCTTCTACTCTTCATCCCCACAACAAACTTGAAAGCAATATTGAATTAAGTAGTATTATATTGATACGAATAGGTCTGCCAGGCACATGTATAATTTGAACATGAACTCAGCCTATTGCACTCACTACTGGATGTAAACATATTTTAATTTTGGTTGGATTCGTTACTTACCTCAGTGATATGTGCATAGTTTCCCATTGAAAATATAATATAATTGAAAAAAAAAAATAGTTTCTCTCCGTAATGGTGATTTTTTTCGTAAACAGATAAAAAATAATGATCCTATAAGCCATAAAAAAATAAAAAAACAAAACTAAACTATCTTCACGCTGTATCCCTGACGGGGTAGTCAGAGTGGACAGATCGCCAGGCTTCGCGATCCATGTATATTTCTTTCGCTTCTTCGAGATTCATCAATCGCTTCATACATGCACGTCTGGGTATCCGAGTACTTTTGACCTTTCCGTTTTTTTATACATCAAGAAAATTCTCAATAGCTGTTGTATTTAAGTAGGCGGTAAATACTCTTCTCTGGCTCCTGAGTCACGTCATTAAAAGTATCAGGTGACAAACTTTGCACCGAGACATAATTAGATGAAATGTTTCATTATTTTCAATATCACATTTAAACTATTATGTATACATTTTCAAATGAGAAAAATAAGTGAATACATTTTTTACCACTTTATGAACATTGAGCAACAAGATAACATTTTATTATATTGATTATGATAGTTGACGCTCACGGCTCCGCCAGCGTGGTGATGTTTTCTCGTTCCCGTTTGCACAAATTTTCTCTCCATTAAAATCTCCTTTAGAGTTCAGGGAATAAATAAAAAAATACTTGATTTGATATCCAGTACAGATTTTGGCTTAGCAACATATTTTGTGATTAATTTTAATTCATATAGATTTATTTTTCAACGCATGTAAGAGTCTATTGCTGCTTAATTTAGATAGGAAACCGCCTTTAGCGTTCATAGGGCTTCACAATGCATCTCTAAAATACTTTACCCGTGAGGAAATGATTATCAAAATTCTGTCACTTTGGACCACTACGTCACTAATGTGGTCACACATAGACATATTGTCACGCTTTTATCCCCGAACGGGTAGGCAGAAGCATACTATACGCCCACATTTCACCGTATGCACTTTTGTCCCACGTAACAGGTGGTGAGCCGATACTAACGTGGTACTGGGTAATCACTCTGTCTGTCGTGTGTCTGTCCCTATGTATGCTTAGATCTTTAAAACTACGCAACGAATTACGATGCGGTTTTTTGTAATAGTTAGAGTGATTCTTATAGAAGGTTTTTATGTATAATTTGTTATGTTTTTGTATACATTGACCAAATTACAACGATATTTGTTGGAGATGTCGGAAAAAATAAGCCGTCTGTCAGCTTTTAACACAAACGCTGCTTAAACCCTTGGAGCTATAACAAAATAATGTATGGTGCAACTGTGTATCTAATGTCTACAAAAAAGTCCGCGACGATATATTTCTATCTCATAAGAATAACATACTATATCCATTTTAATACTTTAAAAAGCCATCAATTATAAAGCGGTTATTTGAAGGCTATTTACACAAATATGTTATTAATCCTTATCATTTTTACTACGTTAGTTGGCTTCAGCATTTTATGAAGATTATTTTGTCCCTTTACATCTTGCAAATTAAATGAATATCTTACGATATATCGCAAATTCAAAATAAAGTGCAAAGAATTTAATTTCATGTAACTATAATTCGACCGGGCCGTGCGGGCGTAGGTAGGTACTGGAGAGCGGAGAAGTACCTAATCAATGAAATTGGAAAATGTTCATACATTATTGTGAATGTGATGTAAACAACGGGATTAAATGTGGGTGCCACGGGGTTTTTAAGTATGTCACGGGCGAAGCCGGGTGGGTCAGCTAGTAAGGAGATAAAACAGAGGTTGTATTAACTGACTCATTAATCACGAAATCGATGGAGAAATGAAGTACACACTTTGCATTGGGGTTCCTTTTAACACGTAGGTATGAAGAAAGTAGGCTATGAAGAAGTTTTGCGAATTTTTACCCCTAAGGACGTAAATAAGGGATAAACGGGTTGTATGGACGATTGTCATTTTCAAAGTAAGTAACATGTACTTAGAAGAAAATCCTAAGGCCTATATTACCAGCGAGTTCGGTGTTCCCACAGGAACCGAAACTATGTCAGTAAACCACGCAGCACGTGCCTTAACGTTAAATATGGAATCCTTAAATTTGGTGTATGTTTACTTTAAGTCTTTGGATATGCAATTAAAACGGGATTCCCAAAATTTACATGGAAACGGAAACAACGCGGATAGTAATATATAGACTGTGTGTGGCTTACACACAGTCTAAACTTTCAAACATAGGTACATACCTGAAATTTGGTGAACGTATTTACTAGGTATCTACCGTGAATCAGCACTAAGAAAAGAATACCCTGTATTCCCACGGGAACGCCTATGTGTAAGCCTATGGTAAACCGTACACAACCTAAAATTTGGTGAACGTATTCTTTATGTACCTACGTTAGATGAGCGCCAAGAAAGAAGTCCCGGTATTCCTATGGAAATGTAATCTTACTAATATTATAAAATTAAATGTGAAAGTTTGTAAAGATTTCCATATTATTTGGACGTTTATTATTTAATCACATTTTGATGAAAATATTTAAATATAATATTAGCATTTAGGTAAAACATTTCCGAAAGTTGATGCCCGCGACTCAGCTCACGTGAAGTCGTTAGAACACAAAAAGGTTTTCATGCGGGAAAAGGATATTTTCCCGGGATATAAAGTAGGTATCCTATGTATTATTTCAGGAAATGTCTCGCACAGGATAATTAGTCTAAGCAGTTTGACCCGCGTGTATTCAGTTGTAACTCATCAACAAATATTCCGATTTCATTCTGATTTTTGTTAAAATGCAAAATTTTAGAAGTATTTTCATAAGAATAGCCTACGCGCCACCCTCTTTAGCTAATGCTTCGAACTTTGTCTGTTTCTCTTATGTGGCGCTGACGAAGTTGCGCGGGTCAGCTAGTAATCAATAATTTTAAGTTACACACCAGTAAAATAATGCAATGCTATGTAGACTCTGAGTTTACATGATAAAGATACAAAGTACCGTAACAGCTACAATAATCGACCCATCCAAAATCGATGTAAAGCCAGCTGCCAAAATTTGAGAAGTAAATTGGAATGTTAATATTCAGAAAGCTGCTTTTACCCAACTCGATCCCTACTTCAACAACTTGTTCATAATATTTTAGAGACAACCTTATGCTTAACTAATAAAAAAATGGCTCTCGGCACTGGAGAAAGAGTTTCAGTGTATAAACAAGTGTTGTTCTAGAATCTACCTCGAGCGGAAATAAGTTTTAAGTTGTTAAAAAAGTAAAATATCTCAGGGGAATAAAACTTTGCTAAAATAACTACAGTTTTAAGAAAATTTGTTTTATTTTAGTTGTGTGTTGCTATACTTTGTAGTAGGTTGCCTGAAAGTTGAGTAAACTAATGTGGAAGTGGTACACATAATTTTTAAGTAATAAGTTAGTTTCATGTAAAATATATTTTTCGTAAGTCTATGCCTACTACGCCACACAATGAGAATTTACTTGTTATCTACATAAAACGAACACCAACGGATAAGACCAATTTAGTACTCGTAGTCTCAACTACGGAATTTTGATAAGTGATGTTAAACTTTGATACGCAGAGAGTGCGAATCGATTTAGGTGTGATACATCCCTAATAAAAAAAAAGGAAAGATATGCCAGGATGTAGGATAAAGATTATCATCACAGTCTCGGCCTACAGCATACAGCAAAAAATAGATAGCTTAACGAGTACGAGAAATAAAAACAAAGATGCTGTTAATCGCCCGTTTGCAGATATTCTGGCCTCAGAACAATTTAATTTAAAACTATCTAGGCAATTTTGGAGGCCATAGTACCTTTTAGTTCATAATGTAGAATGTTAAATTAGAACGCGCTCAAGCATTTGGTTAATTACATAATAATAAACAGTACATGTTGCTGAGCGATGGGCTGTGGTTCCATTGCACGGATTTGGCAGGCACACATATGAAGTATTTCAGATAATTTTAATTATGTACCATTGAGCTTTTTACGCGTTGAAAAGTTTTCTCGTTCCCGTCTTCCACAAGAACTTGTTCCCGGGATACAAGGTATGTCTATTCCTTATGCCTATGTCCGTTTCCTGGCTCTAAGCTACCTCCCCACCAATTTTCAGCCAAATCGGTACAGCCGTTGCTGAGTTATAAATAGTGTAACTAACACGACTTTGTTTTATATATATACACTAAACGAAAATAAATCCATAGCTAATCGTGTTTATATATTTTGGCGATAAACATTTTATTTCAATACGGATTTTGCTGTCCTTGGAAATATTGTTAACAGGAATCAATGTAGTTAACTTCTCGTTATATTTATTATCTGAGTTATTAAAAACTTCTACTCGATGTCTTCGTATTAAAGAAATCTTCCTACATTTAGAAAAATAACAATACAATTAGATTGAAAGCACATCCAGTAGACTTGAAGTACACTATAGTTGTATAAGTTACAAGTACGAGTAGACATTACATATCCATTGGATGATTACATTTTCAATTGCGAACTCACACAATATGGAGGACCATTGTGGGAATATCTCACAAATAGATATCGGAAATGTTTGCACGGATTCAAAATAATTTTATACGAAATGTTACACACCTACTTTATTTATAAGAAGCGCTCGTGGCCCCGCGGTCTCAGTGTTCTGTGAACGATCACTGAGTTACGCACCTTACACTATGGCTGGTCCTCGGATGGGTGACCACTTTGTGGCATTTACATTTGCGAGCGTTTCCGTGCTTCGGAAGGCACGTTAAGCCGTTGGTCCCCGTTGCCAGGCCTTATGGGTGGCTTAAAAATTTCAACAGCAGGTAGCCACAACCTGCGTCTGTCTATTTGAACATGGCAATGGGCTCACCACCTATTACGTGGGACAGGAATCCACACGGTGAAAAGTGGGCATATAATATGCCTCTGCCACCCCTTCGGGGAAAAGGCGTGATAGATATTTATTTTTTATTTTATTTATGTATTTATATGATTACAATTTCCTGCACAGAGAATAAACAGTGACTGAAAAAAAAAGAATAAGCAATAATGTGAGAAAGTAATATTTTTATACTTAGTGTTATATATTCATTATAACTACTGGACTGGTCATCGAATTGTTCCTTTTGAAAATTCATATAGGTATATGACTTTCAAAAATTAACTCTTTAAACTTTGTGGGGTTACGTAGATCAGAAAACGAATGAATAAAAAATAGAAGAATTAACGCAATTCTAGTCTTGTACCATCGGAGCGTGAGGGCTGAATATATTAAATCCTAGTCAACGACTTTTAAATTTCATCAGGCTATAAATAGCTAAAATTAATATATAGGACTTTTAAAAATGAACTCTTAAAACTTGTGTCAGGTTACGTAGTATCGGAAATAAATTTGGAAAACCCAAAAGTGCATGCCACACACGCTTTTATAATATTATAAAAAAAATAGAATTACAAGCTTACAAACTTTGCTACGAATTATCGCGTAGGGGTTATGAAATAAATAAAGTAAAGAACAATTAAACCACATCGAATCGGACCGTAAAAATTGAAAGGGTTCTATTCCTAATTATACTGAAGCTTAAGAGAAATAAAAAGACTCGATTAGTAAAGTATTTCGGTCGTTATCGTGTTAACAAGAAAATATCCGTAACATACAGACAAACGGACGTCCAAGACGGAACTTTTTTAAACAGTTTTTTAACTAGTTTAAATAACAAAAATGGCATCAAAAATATCATGAGTGTTAAAAATAGTGTTTTTTCTTGATATGTGTGTGTATATATTATTTTACATGTGCAATATATGATAAATAGAGACATTTTAAGTTTGAAAAATCAGATGTTATGCGCGAAGTGACAGTAGTACCCACCTCAACGCTTCGCTTATGAGGCGTGCAAAAGGACTATAAAAATATAAGAATTAACATCGTACGAATACATTAATCGATTTTTTTTTTAAAGATTTTACAATTTTTATTAATGACCAGCAGCGTGCCGATTGGATGCTTTATAAAATACATCATTTACATATATACAGTGCTACAATTTTTGACTTTTCTGTTCCATGCCACGAGTTGGCACGCTCTGTCCAAATTATTTATGTAAGAAATGCTGGTACTGAATAGGCAATCTTCTTATAGAGCATCACCCTAAACGCACCTATTAATAGCTTTCTCCACATTAATAAATTTTACGAGAAAATTAATAGCTGTAATAAAACTTTACCCTAATCTGTTTGGCGATGAAAATCGAAGAAGGCTGTAAGTAATAGTATTTTATGTACCTGAAACAAGCAAAACAAAGTCGTTAAACATGTTATACGTATCAAATGCAAAAGAAATTAGTGCACATAAAACATGTAAATTACGATAAAACGAGAGAGCTAACTCATAAATGTATAAAGAGACACATATTAAACACGTTTGTACAGAGGTATTGTATTTTAGTAAAATATAAAATGACAACGCCTGCCCGTTGTCAGTAATTTTTGAGTGATGTGTTTTTCCGAATAAATCATCACAACTCTTTCAGCTCACTGTCTATTGACTTGCCTCCTACAAAGATACGATAAAGAGTCCAGTTTCTTATTGTGTCCAACTTAATTAAATATTAATTAAACGATAACATAGTAATCGACAAAAAAAAAGAAGCGCTCGTGGCCCCGCGATCTCAGTGTTCTGTAAACGATCACTGAGTTACGTAACTTTCACTATGGCTGGTCCTCGAATGGGTGACCACTTTTTGGCATTTAAATTTGCGAGCGTTTCCGTGCTTCGGAAGGCACGTTAAGCCGTTGGTCCCGGTTGCCATTAAAATGGCAGTCGTTAAGCCTGGTTAAAGGCCTTATGGGCGGCTTAAAAAATTTCAACAGCAAGTAGCCACAATCAGCGTCTGTCTATTTCAACACGGCAATGGGTTCACCACCTATTACGTGGGACAGGAATCCAAACGGAGAAAAGTGGGCATATAATATGCCTCTGCCACCCCTTCGGGGATAAGGCGTCATGGATATTTATTTATTTATTTATAACATAGGAATATTTAAGCCCAATTGGAGACCTGGGCATGTATAACTTTGGAAAATGCAAAGCGATTATATGTACAATACGTGACTGATCATGTAAAATCTTTCTTCTATTTTAATTAAGAAGCCAAAGTTTAGGGTTTCTGTTCTGTATATATTTTTCCAACTGGATGCGTCATTGATACCTGTGGTAGTCCAGGATGTAAGACTCTAAACAAGGACTAGAAAAAATGGCCCGTGGTATAATGAAAAGTTCATGAGATGTTCATTAAACATATATAAAAAGATAAATTTTCTACCAATACATCCTCAGTTGAGCCGTGACTCATATCTTTTTTATTATTGTTATACGCTGGACGTGTTTAGACGCTTTGTCATTCTGGTACACTTAACATGAGGGACTGGACGTAATAAGACAATTGACATGTTTGGATACATGTCAGTATCGGATTTTGTAGAAGAGACATTATCAACCGAAAGGATCACAATGAAATAAAATACAATGTGACATTCTGAGAGAATCAAATCATCAATAATGCAAACGTGACATTCTGAGACGGTGAAATATTACGTGAACGCACAATGTTTTAAACTGGACACAATTTGCGACAAAAATCATAAGAGTAGAAAGGTTATGATGATATCTAGTATTGTAATGATAATGATGATAAAAAGATATTGTAGCACTTATAATTGAACCCTCACCAAAGTAGTTTAATTTTCTATCTCTATCGTAATAAAAAGGTTAAGAGTGAAAAGTCTATAAATTAAAAATATTTTCACGAAAAACAGAAATATACAGCTTTTGGAATTATTCTGTCTGTTACCTAATCAAAGAAAACGGCTGGATTTATTATTGAATTTATTTTATTGTGTAGCTGGGAAATAATTTATAAATTGGTACAAATTTTTACGTCTTAATCCCAATAATTGGTGTAACTACAGCTTGACACATAGAGACAGACAGACGCAAAGCTCATGTTTGAGTCGCAATAAAAACGATAAGAGTTAGACTAAGTTTTTTCACTTCAGTACATAAAAATCTGCTTGGAATTAAGACTAGTTAGTTAAGAATTGTCGTGACTGATAGTAAAAATTGTTAATCAAATTAAAAGGAACCATATGAAATAGGCGAGTAGCTGCCGGAAACAAAGTTAACGGTGGTTTGTCCCAAATAGTAAAGCGACAAAGCATCGTAAAAGAAGTACGCCTCTCGATTCATAATGCAGTGCTAGTGTTATCGTTGCTTTACGGTAGGCAAACCTGGGTATGTCAGCAGATGCTTGAAAGTAAATTGAATGCTTTGAGATGCAATCACTTTGAAAATAGTGTGGCGTAACTTTGACCGACTGAATACGTAGGCAACGTCCATATGCTACGGTGACCATTTTCCATCAGGTGGGCCCTATGCCTGTCTGCCAACTCAGCGGTATAAAAAAAAAAGAAAAAACGAAGTGATACGCAATATGGCAGGAACCCTAAAAACAATAGGACTTTACTGAGACCTACAATAGGAGTCAAAATGAGAACATTAATTATAACATGATATTACGAGGAAGAAATTAAACGTAGATGGCTCTGTATCCGTCACAGCCGCTGCCATATGTATATTAATCTGCTAGGCTATAAAACGATCTTACAGACTCGGTACTATACTCCGTCTCTCACCTCTAACCACTTCATATCTAATTAAAGCACCGAATTGGCGGAACTAATAAAATAAAGCCAAGTATAAACTGATATAAACCGGTGTATACCGCACTAAACGGGTTTATTATCAAGGAGTAGCTCAACTTTTCGACATGGTGGAGTGCATTACAACTTACACCTGGAGTGGATTAGCCAGTGTGTATCTAGCTTAACGTGTGCTTCTTTGTTTGTTTTGAAGTTGTATCTTCGCGAGCTGATTACAGTTTTCCAGCTATGCTTGTATTGAATGCAAGTTTGACTTTCATAATTGTAGTTTCTGGTTTTAAACTAGTACCTACAGATTGTGGAACATTTGAAACATATTTGATATTTACATGTGTAGAACTAATCTGGATAGTATGAATACAAAATTTGAGCTCAATAGTACCTACTACAAAATGGTTTGAGGTACCTAACGAAATCACATTGTCAGTTAAAAGTAAAAAGAATATATTCAACTCGGTTCTATTGATAGAAATTTATATCAGAAAATTATATAAGTACTTATAAAGCAAATAAAACGGACAAGTGGGAATCGAAATCGATATTTTTGCATACTTTTTTTTACGTTAACTTCGAACTTTTATTTTTTTTAACAGTTTCAAGGGGCCGAATACATACATAGTCTTAAATTTAACTCGATACCTTCATGCGTTCTTGAGATAAAGGGTCTGGACAGACATTCGGGCGGACAAGCATACAAAAAGTGATCCTATAAGAGTTAAAATTTAACCTTTCGAAGTACGGAACCCTAAAATGGATAGCAAATAAGTCAAATAAGTAGTTGGTGGTGGAATCAAACCGATATAACTATAATCAACAGTTTTAACAAAAACCATTGGATAATTTTGCATAAGTCAGAACCTATGAGATTTTGCAACATGTTGCCTATTTTCTACAAAAATGATACTTCCCCACAAACTAAACTAATTTAATTATATCAATCTTCGTATCGATAGAACTCAAGTCCCCAACATAAAGCGGTCCAACAAATTGAAACGAGAATCGAACCCATGACCCTCGCCGTCGCTCAATAAACGGACACCGAATGTGTTTATCGCGATTTGATACCCGTCCCTTCTCAGACCGTCCCTTCGTCAGGATGACATGAATCCTTGTGTGGCTATAGGTACTATTCTATTACTTAACCGTCTAATGCATTGGCCAATTCTCGAAAGTAATTTTGGTAAAATAGTTGACTGGTTTTTGTATGGACATAACATTAAAGTAGGTTTGTGTTGTATGCATCAATCAATCAAATCGTCCTATGGCTGGGCAATTCACGCCACAACACACTATCTTAGGCCTTCCGCATCCAGTCCCTTTCCTGCAACCTTTTCCAAGTCATCTGTATATCTATCAGAGGGTAATTCTGCCGTACGTTTGCCGAGTCACAATCTCCATTCTAGAATTCGTTTGGTCCATCGGCCATCGGTTCTTCTACAAATGTAGCGAGCGTATTACCACTTTAACGCACTTATATGCATACAACCCACAAATTATTATACTCCAGGTTAATGAATAGTCTACTTTCATACGGTTTTACATATCTTCTTTATCTGAGTGTATTCACAATTACATCCAAACTAGCATTTGGAGTTTGGGGCGCTCTATTAAAACGCTACTACGAGCAGCTATTGTTAATCTTTTTAGATCGTCATGATCAGTGGATAAAGTTGGTACAGTGCGTAAACAGTCCAATTTTTTTACTCTTAATACAACCTAATAAACTTATAAACATCTATAATCACTCAATTATTTCCAACTATTTCCCTGATTCCGTGTCCATTTTGATTTCGGACCCTTTAAATCCTCCAATAGTATATTTGTTTTCTACATAATAAGGCCTTTTATCGCCATGTTTCCCATCTTGGGTACAGATCTTAGTATTTGAGATAAGAAGTAGGGTTGACAAACCCTTGTCACTGGCTCGGTGAGATCTATTGTGACGATCTCAAACTTAAAGGAGAAATTGAGAGCGGCTCAACAGTTTCGGATCAAAGTTGTTCTTATTCAAATCGAATCTTCTGTCACACAGAAAAAATATTTATATTAAAGTTGAATATAAGGTTATTTTCATACAGGTATTACACCGTACCGTAGGTAACCTGATACATATTATTATATACATACATATTGTCACGCCTTTATCCCCTAAGGGGTGGCAGAGGCATATTATAGGCCCTCATTTGCACACACCGTGTGCATTTTTGTCCCACGTAATATGTGGTGAGCCGGAGCCGTGTTGCTTTCTACTGTTGACATTTTTCAAGCATGAAAGATGTAATTATTTGGCACAAAATAAAAGTTAAGTTCTTATCATCTAGAATAGTTTATTTTAAATTTAGAACAGTTTGAATCTTAAGTGCGTACTCCTAGACCAGAACACCCTATTTAGTGTAATTTGGACAAGATGGCGTAAATGTTTGTTTCGACGTTTGAAAATGTTTTATTTATTGCACGCCTCATAAGCGAAGCGTTGAGGTGGGTACTACAGCCACTTCGCGCATAACATCTGATTTTTCAAACTTAAAATATCTCTATTTATCATATATTGCACATGTAAAATAATATATACACACAAATATCAAGAAAAAACACTATTTTTAACACTCATGATATTTTTGATGCCAAAAAACAGTTTAAAAAGTTCCGTCTTGGACGTCCGTGTGTCTGTATGTTACGGATTATTTACTTGTTAACACGATAACGACCGAAATACTTTACTAATCAAGTCTTTTTTTTTCCCATAGAACCCTTTCACTTTTCACGGTCTGATTCGATGTGGTTTAATTGTTATTATCTTTACTGTATTTATTTCATAACCCCTACGCGATAATTCATAGCAAAGTTTGTAAGCTTGTAATTCAATTTTTTTTATAATATAATAAAAACGTGTGAGGCGTGCATTTTTGGGTTTTCCAATTTTTTTTATGTATGCTTCTGCTTAATATTACTTCTTAAGGCGTACACAATTTATATTCAAATTAAAAACATGACTACCCACCCTGTCAGGGATACAACGCGAAGATAACTAAAAACTAACTATCTTCACGCTGTATCCTTGACGGGGTAGTCAGAGAGGACAGATCGCCAGGCTTCGCGATCCATGCATACTTCTTTCGCTTCTTCGAGATTCATCAATCGCTTCATACACGCACGTCTGGGTATCCGAGTACTTTTGACCTTTCCGTTTCAACGCGAAGATAGTTAGTTAATTAGTTAAAATAGTGCAAGGATTATTTCTTGATATTTTCGGTTTTAAAAAAGCTACTCAAGTACAATTTTTTATTTTAAATCTGTGAATACAGAGCTTCTTTTCATTAAAATCCACAGGTTCCACAGATCAGATCTTTAATATCTTATAGTTTCAAAGTTGACTAAAGTGACCGTTCTAAATGGGCCATCTTGTATATTCATTTTAAAAATCACATATTCATATCTTACGACTGGCAAGAAGGACAAACAAACACCCTTTTGAATTTATCATATTATTATAGATACAAGTAGCCATCCAATTATTTTGAATGCAAGTCATATTTTCCTTAGCCTCTTGAACAAAGAGAGGTAACTAGTTATTTTAAATCAACAGCATGAATAAAAAGTACATTGTGAGTTATAATAAAAAGTCTTTGCAGAATTGGAGTGGGTCGTTTAAACGGTACCTAGGCAAAAAGGCTCGTGGTTAAAACTTGACGTAGATAATTTACTTTATTAAAAAACTAATGGAAAATTTGGCAAACATAGCATTATTTGTGAATATTAATCATTAACAGCAATGGGCTCACCGCCTGTTACGTGGGACAAAAATGCACACGGTGAAATGTGGGCGTATAGTATGTTTCTGCCTAAACCCCTTCGTTGTTAGGGGTTTAGTACTCATATATGAAATGAAAAAATCGAGGACCTCACTAAACCCAGTCCGATTTTGTTTTTGTAATTTATCTTGTAGACAAATATGAAACAAACTAATTGAATTTACGAAATAGTTGTATTAACTTTAAAATAATCTACTTTCAAAGAAATTTCACAACGTTGAAGGGGGTTTTAACCCGCGTCCTTGCCCAATACGGGGCACATTTTGCCCGTTATGCTACCGACCCACACTCAAAACCAATACTTATTTACATGACACGGTTTTTGCTTTTAAACATTCGATTTATTTTGACGCCTACCCAAACAGTTAGTTGAAGTAACTTTGAAAAGCATGTATGCCGACTATAACATAATTCATTGTGAATCAAAAATTCCAGAAATGTAATGAAATGAATATTTATTCACAAATAGGCTGCCAAACAGTCTTGATAATGCCTCGTGTGCAGGCGAAACACGTGTCGACATATCGTAGAAAAATTAAAAATCGGAATATAGCAAAACTAAAATTTATAACAAAATAATTATAGTTATGTAAATATATAATTTTGCTCTACAATTACAAAAGAGTTAGTACTGCCTGAGGCGACACTCAACTGTTATTAACTTAGTATACACGTGACAAATTCGTACGCGATTATGAAACTTGGCGCTTTCGACAACGACGGCGACGGTGACAACTTGTGGTAAGCCTTCCGCTTACTATATTATATCAAACTTTTGTGTAAATTAATAATAGATATATTCATAGTCTTGAAGTTGATTTTTGTGATATTCGAAATATTCCGTAGAATAGAACTAGGAGAGTTATGTTCTCTGTGTGTCTCACTGGGTTTTATTTACTTTATTATAATTTGAACATTAATCTCATTTAATATTTAAGTATTTATTTTATAAATTATTTCAAATTCATGTATAAAAGCTAAATGCACTTCTTCTCTAATATAAACTTTAACTTTTCAAATTCTGCTTTAATTAGTTCGAAAAGTAAGTAATTAGCAATATTTAATAAGTTAAAATGTTTAATTTAAAATACCGTAGGAGTGATTTTCCTAGCATTACTATTTCATTATTTGGATTTTTTGTTTATTTTAACGTAATATATAGTTTTTATTACTTGGCTAACTAAACACAATGCCTATGTATTAATTTTAAGGCGATACGAAGTCCGCCGGGTCTGCTAGTCTACTTACAAAAGAATGCAGTAGTCAAAATAAGACAAAATACTCCTTGAGAAGTATGCGGCAGGGAGACCTTGACCATTTGTAACTTTACCAAAATGTATAGCTTAACTATCTTCACGCTGTATCCCTGACGGGGTAGTCAGAGAGGACAGATCGCCAGGCTTCGCGATCTATGCATACTTCTTTCGCTTCTTCGAGATTCATCAATCGCTTCATACACGCACGTCTGGGTATCCGAGTACTTTTGACCTTTCCGTTTTTGAGCAATCTGCTCACGTGGTAAAGCTATAAAAAAACTTTAAGTTAAGTTTTTTTATAGCTTCATCTAATTTACCTACTTTGTTCATTAAACTTAATGCACAAAAATACAACATTAGTGGACTTAATGTCTAAGACATTCTCTACTAGTCAACCATACATGTGTCTATTTCAACACGGCAATGGGCTCACCACCTATTACGTGGGACAGGAATCCACACGGTGAAAAGTGGGCATATAATATGCCTCTGCCACCCCTTCGGGGATAAGGCGTGATGGATATTTATTTTTTATTTATCTATTAAAATAGTAAGTTACCCTTAAAGTTTCATCTTCATCAAAATGTGTAGACTGAATCGTATTAGCCGCCGTAATTTTACTAATTTTCAAAACACACTGTTCTAATCTGCTTATCTAATCCAAATGGACACGCAAAACCGCAATCACATTAACCCTTTTTATGTTATTATGAATACATGCACCCCTAAAAAGGAATGTTCTATCAAATCTTGTGGTTTTGTGACCAGAAAGGAGGTAAAAACCATAGTAGTAGCGGCAATTGCACGCTCATTAGCAAGGTTCGGACCTCGCAACCCAAACAAAACGTTAACAATTTCACAATTTGTCATCGCGTCTCTGATTATAAAGTACTGCTCCATTTTCGTCAGACCTTTAGTAATTAAGCAACACTTTGTTACATAATTTATATGGGGTTAGTTACTTTTAGTACTATATGTTGCATTTGTACAAACTTACCATGGCACTTCTTTATAAAAGTAGTTATATAATAAGCCTGCTTCGTCTGCTCCTTTTTATATACGCTTATTTTGCATTCTCTTTTATATCCGCAAAAAAATATTTGTTGTGGTTTACACTATTACTATAGGTTACAATAATAAATGAATACAAATTTGTTAAAAGTATAAATACTAAAACTCAACTAGAGTCTAAGTTACCGCGGCTCGGAAAACAGGACATCCCTTCCAATAGAGACCCAGGGTTTCGGCAGGTAGACGACGAGTATCCAGCTTGCTCAAGAACCTTCCAGCCCCCAGCCCATTACTAAAAGACAAACATGACCCATTTACTGTAGCGCCGCAATTCCAAGGCTCACCTCTATTCATCTCCTATAGTATTGGGATATAGTATGGGAATCCTTCGTGTTGAGATCTAAATGATGTCCAATACCGTAGTCACTTAGCGGAAAAGGTCAAGCTGGCGTACAAAATTATTAAAGTCCTGAACAGGGAGCGGCAGTACTTTACTGCGCTGCAAACACTGCTTCTCTATAAGTCGCAAGTGCGACCGCACATGGAGTATTGCCGTTGCCTTTGAGGAGTGCTCGCTCACGGTATGATCCGATACGGGCTTCCGCGTACGCCCAGATTGTGGAATGAGCTCCTTTAGGTTTTCCTAACGTCTACAATAAGGGATTCTTTAAAATCGCTCTTAGAAAGTTTTTAAAGAGCCGACATTGCGAGTGATGCATCTCTAGTGTTGCAAACGTCCATAGGCTATAGTAACCACTTTATAACCGTATATTTAAATAATTTACATAATAATACTATAAGCGCTCGTGGCCCCGCGGTCTCAGTGTTCTGTAAACGATCACTGAGTTACGCAACTTTTCTATGGCTGGTCCTCGGATGGGTGACCACTTTGTGGCATTTACATTTGCGAGCGTTTTCGTGCTTCGGAAGGCACGTTAAGCCGTTGGTCCCGGTTGCCAGTAAAATGGCAGTCGTTAAGCTTGGTTGAAGGCCTTATGGGCGGCTTGAAAATTTCAACAGCAGGTAGCCACAACCTGCGTCTGTCTATTTCAACACGGCAATGGGCTCACCACCTATTACGTGGGACAGGAATCCACACGGTGAAAAGTGGGCATATAATATGCCTCTGCCACCCCTTCGGGGATAAGGCGTGATGGATATTTATTTATTTATTTTTTAATACTATAAGCAAAATTTCCAAAGTGAGTTTAATTAAAATATTAAACTTTTTAAATTTAGACGTAATTTCTAATGACAATACAATTTGAAAGTAATTAATACGATACAGAAAGTTTGGAGTAAATACTAAAAACTTTTATAAGCTCATAATATGAAAATTCAGGTTGGAGATTTAGGAACGGGGGCAAAGGGGAGCCAATTAATGAGTAGGGAAATTATATTTGTGTTCTATTCTAAGGTTATTTCAACAACCTACGCTTGTCTTTACACAGGGTGAAATATGGGCGTATAGTAAGCCCCTGCCTTCCCCTTCGGGGATAAAGGCCTGGCAATGTGTATGGGTGTATGTTATTTTTAGAAAAAATAGGTATTCACTAAGAATGATAAAAAAAAAAATTAAGTGGCAGCTGCAAGTATATTATGTTAATAATACTCAATTTAAATTCCACGAATAAAGTATCGGCAGGAAAATAATTTCAGTAAGTTAACTAGGTGTACGCCACCTAATGTAATCTCTTTCAATAACTGTCCCAATGTAGGCGTTTTGTATGTGCCATTACTTACGCACCCATTATATAATAATGTTGTGACTAATTGTTGACAATAATATAGTGACAGTCCAATTTGAATTATTATTTAAATTACATATGATTACTACCACTATTCGTTTAATTACTACATGTAAATAGGCTTACTCGTAGAGATAGTAAAAGCTTAGCCCTACGAATAAGAATATAATGGTAGAAAATCGCTTACAGTGCATTGGCCCATTTAATTCACTTTAATATAAAGAAAAATGTTGGTTGAGTACATTCTGCTTACATATCACATCTCGATTTCCATTTTTAACATAAACTCGATAACGTTTGGCAGCGGCCCAAATGTCAACCTACTGAATCTAAATGAAATAAGGTAGGCCAATGTCTATCTGACTTCAAAAGACACATGGATACATGTCTCTACTACATAAATTTAATAGATAATTTGATGAAATAAAAAAAAATATTTTTACTAATATAGATTAAGTATCTGTCGTTTACATACGAACCTACACTTTACCAGTCGTATTTAATCCACATAATAGTTGAAGAAAATTTAATGGTAATTTGAGATTAATTTGAATCTAGCAAAATTTATGACGAAAGTATCCTCCCCAAACAATCGAAACATATTTAATAATTATTATTGTCAGTGGTATCTGTGGTACATTTTCTATCTTCAATTGCCAAATCCATCTTTTCTATTGATCGCCATTAGATTTTGTGAGATCTCAATATGCATTTCAAATTCATTTCACTTACTATAATAAATTATCAATTAGGATGCCGATAAATCTTGTTGGACCCCAGTCAGCAATTGTACGTCGTTTGACCCTTGATTTAATGGCCATTGACTTAATAACTTCAAGTTTTTACAGAGCAGAAAACACTTTAACGCGAATACATATTCATGAAGACACCGTCTTGATGCTTCACAAGGTATTCTTCGATACTGCGTTTTATTCAATTAATTCCCGATATCGACGAAGATCTTAGCTGAACCACTCAACACTCCCTTTTAAAAGGATCTATGAATATTCTGAAAGTACTTGAGCTAACAAGTCTTAGTGAAGAAACGATGAATCGAAAGCATAAACCCAGAGATCGCATTAAGAATAGCGTAGAGTGGAGCATAGCGATACATTGGAATATGTAAATTAGATTGTTATCATAAATTTACTTTCAGGAGACTTTAATAAAATTTATTTTTATTTCACCCAGAGGTTTTTACAGGAACTTCCAACGAGGCTTGAGTTTATTTAAGAAGGTGACTCTTTTAATAAACTTGTTCCAGAAAAATATGATTGCAAAATAAAAAATACGTTCATAGCTGTTCAAACATTAAACTCATATTCGTACACTAGCTCCCTATTTTGTGATAATTCGGTGTCATGTCACTAACTTCATAACCGTTTCGATCTGTAGTGTCAAAGTGCGAACAATGGGGAACGTGTTGAGTAATAAAACAGACTATTTGCATAATTTATTATGTTTACTACAGGGAGTTCGGTGTGATATACGCCATTGCAATATTCACTATTTAGTTGTGGATACATGCATATTTATGTATTTGTTGTCTCTATCATGAAAATGTATGTGAATTCGGAAGTATTGTGTCTCTCTTGGAGCAGATGCGAGGTTAGGATCCAGGCGGCAGCGTACAATGGCATCCACTTATCACCTGAATTAATTGACATGACGTCACGCCTTCATCCCTGAAGGATTACATGAAGGTGTATCTCATTTCATACGATGTGTTTAATACAATTTAAAGCAATGTGTAGCATGTCGCTCTCATATTTAGTGAGATATATGGTAATGATATTTTACTTTGTAGCAAATAGGAACACGGCTGTCACAAAAGTGATACTAAGAAATAATATATCATGGGGATTCGAGAACTTAGAACCACATACGTATATTATTAGGATTGTTTTCTTTTCGCTTAGGTTTAGACTTATTATTCCCTGAACGTGGACTCAGTCATTATGTTCAGTCATTATTATTATGTCTTCTTCCCGGAACGTCTACACCAACAACTAACTTTACTTTTTTTTACTAACTTTTGCCACAAATTTTATTTTTAATTTATGTTTTCTGTGAAAGAATGTCAATAAATGCATTTGAAGATTACACGTAAAGACTGTTATTATAAATAACTCTTTTCTTATGTTGGATTTAGCGGTGTTTACTTTAGACTGCTACAAAAAGGATTTATTATTTCGAGAGCTGGATTAAATTCCTAAGATCTCTAGCCTCAGCTAACACGAGTTAATATTTACCAGCAGTAAGACTAATCATCAAATTCCGAATAGTTAAGATGATGCATACATTGCAGGATAAAAATCTTCCATAAATATACTTATAAAATGAATTCCCTTTCTATAAACAAAGTAAATTATATCAAAACATTATTTGGCAACCCTCAAACCACAGATAACAATTAAACCCAGTCCCACACTACTCTGACAGCTATCAGTTACAAGCAAGCTCTGCAAGTCACGATCGCTCGTATTCATTACGTGAACCATTCCAAAAGAAAACACCGTCCCCTCTCGCACATCATGTGTCACGTTTGTGGTTTACGGGAGCTATAAGAAAACTTATGGGGCAAAATATTGAGCGACTAGTCGTATCTCACTCGTTTCATGACTACAAGGCACCACGCTTTGCAAACAGTATAAAGTATAAGTGCACACGATATGCTTAGTTTCACCATTGAATTTGCAGTGAGTACAACAACATTGAATTTGCCTTGTGTGTAACAAACCCGTGATTTATTGCAGCTCGATATGTTTCTAGAAATTTACATCAACTTAAACCTTTTTGCCTTCTGAATAGATTAATCTTGAACGAAAACGTAATAAATTCGAGAGGTATATTTTGGAGCCTCTGTTACTGGATGACTCATGATCGAGGCAAGATTGTTTCAATGAGTTCTTGAGACGGTTGAATTCAATGTGTGCAAACAGTCGGTTAAAAAAATATTTTTAACCAACTATCATTGTGACTGGCAAATTTTTCTATTTACCTTTCCTGATTTTGGATTGCGAGGAAGCAAGATTGTAATAAAATTGTTATTGTAGAATCGCTTGTACCCCTCTAATTCAGTATTCTATTAACGATCACTGCGTTAAGCATCTTTTACTAAGGCCGGTACTTAAATGGGTGACCGCTTTGTGGTATTTCCATTTTCAAGCGTCTTCGAGTTTAGGAATCCGTGGGTTTCAGTTGCCGCGATAAAAGTGCATAGGATGAAAACTAGGCGTAAGTATGCCTCAGCTCACCCCTTAAGGATAAAAAGTAATAAAATCATTGTTAAACAACATTGTCTAGGATGTTTATAAATATTCATTAAGGTTGAATCGTTTGTATACACAAGCTAACCTTGTACGAATAAAAAGTACTCGTAGAACCTTATGAAGCTATTAGTTATTATTAGTGTGCCGTCTGCTACTACAACTATTCGTTAAAATACTAAAGCTTTTATACTGAATGATGTAGACGGACTAACTATTGTGTTTCCGATTTTAATATCGATAAAGTTATATTAAAGGTTAACATACATATTGTCACGCCTTTATCCCCGAAGTGGTAGGCAGAGGCATACTATACGACCACAAATCACCGTATACATTTTTGTCCCACGCAACAGTTGGTGAGGCCATTGCCGTGTTGAAATTGATAGGCGCAGGCTGTGGCGACCTGCTTTGAAAATTTTCGAGACGATAGCTTAACGACTGCCATTTAACTGGCATCCGGGACCAACGGCTTATCGTACTATCCGAAGCACGGAAACACTCGCAAATGTAAATGCCACAAAGTGGTTACCCATCCAATGACCACCTATAGCGAAAGTTGCTAAACGCAGTGATCGTTTATAAAACACCGAGTTAGCGCGGCCACGAGCGCTTCTCTTTAAAGGTTAAACTAAAAATAAGTTAACAAAAAGTTATTAGACGTACATTACTTACTTAGAATCGGGTCTACTCAATCAATCAAAACTTCGAATAAGTGAAGTACATGTTGTTATATTGTAAGAGGTTGATTTGTTTTACAAACCGTACAGTAGCTATTATTTTTAACAACTATTTTACTTAATCGTAGATACTCTCACATTGCTGTTGCAGGACAACGCGTGTAAGACGGAATCTTCACCCCTCACATCAAACCAACCCCATACCAAAAACGAACCATATTCCTTGAGATTCTTCACCATCAACCCTTTACGTTCATCTAAGTATATTTTCCTTACTCTTTCAGGTTCAGACCACCACGTGTTGGACGCAGCGCCATTTTTCTTTTAATATAAACGTAGATTACAGCAATGTTTTTAACAATACTTTGATTTAACCTCATTGCGTTTACAGAGGCAATCACATCTGACCTTTAGGGTCCTGGACTCGTCCCTAGGGCAAGCAAACTCGACCTATGTAATCGAGTTTTAAAGTTTAAATCTTCTCAACGATTGCTATAATGCTCTGTCACACTAATGACCATAATATACCTATTCTAACAAATTACAGTCTTTTTTAGTATTTTGTGCCTATAATCGATTTCAAATGGATGTTCTTTTAATGGTGGTAGTATCTATAGTAATATAATATTATAAAGCTGAAGAGTTTGTTTGTTTGTTTGGTTGAACGCGCTAATCTCAGAAACTACTGCTCGGATTTAAAAAACTCTTTTTGTGTTAGATAGCCCATTTATCGAGGAAGGCTATAGGCTATATATCATTACGCTACTACACAGGGGAGCAGAGCAGTAGTCATAAATGTCGACAAATCGGGCAAATTTTTATGCATCATTGTAGAATTTATAAGCGACGGGATTAAATAGGTGCGACGGGAGGTCGAAATATTCCACGGGCGAAGCTTTGGGGGTCATCTAACATTTTATAAGTATGCCCAAGATTATTTCAAATTCTGATATATTGAAAATAGTAACAATTGATTGTTAGATTACATATTTTACAATAAATAATAAGTAAAGTGCCTCTGTGGCGCGGAGTGTGTCCGACTGCTAAGCAAGAGGTCGTGGGTTTGATTCCCATCCAGGATAAAAAAAAGTGTGATAAGCACGATGGTTTATTCTGTGTCTGGGTGTTATCTATAATATGTATGAATTTAAAAATATTTAAGTATGTTTATTTGGTTTATCTGGTTACCATAATACAAGTTTTGCCTAGTTTAGAATAAGATGGCGTTTTGAGTTGTCTCAACTATATTTATTATTCATGTACTTATTTTACAAATAATTATATAATTTTAAATATTTGTTACATTATTGGCACAGCTAAGAAATCACTAAGTTAAGCATCTTACGCTACAGTTAGGTCTGTGATGGGTGATCGTTTGTGGCATTTCCATTTACGAGTATTTTCGTGCTTCAGATAAAATAAGGTGTTACTTAAATAGCCACTGGTTTTAGTAGTAAATAATGGAGTTTTTACATGGCATGGCGAAAATACATCTACTGATAACTGCCTTTTATTAAGGTTCAACATAGTAGTCGTTAAACATAACATACTTTCACGCCTTTATCCCCGAAGTGGTAGGCAGAGGCGTACTATACGCCCACGTTTCACCGTATGCTTGCTTTTTGTCCCACGTAACAGGTAGTGAGCCCATTGCCGTGTTGAAATGGACAGGTGCAGGTTGTGGCGACCTGCTGTTGAAATTTTTCAAGCCGCCCATAAGGTATTCAACTGGCTTAACGACTGCCATGTTACTGGCAACCAGGACCAACGGCTTAACGTGCCTTCCGAAGCACGGAAACGCTCCCAAATATAAATGACACAAAGTGGTCACCCATCCGAGGACCAGCCATAGTGAAACTTGCTTAACGCAGTAATCGTTTACAGAACACTACGTCCGCGGGGCCACGAGCTGCTAGTAGTTGTTAAGCCCAAATAAATACAGGCGGTGATTAAAGGCAACTAGGCTGTTTAACAATTTGCGGCAGCCGAAAGTCACAACCAGCCCGCAACTACCTATTAGGTGGGACAAAAATATAACTGACCATAGAAATCTGAGCCTTTAGTAAACCACAGCCTAACCTTTCGGGGAATAAAGCGTGACTACATTGTATTTGCGAGCGTTTCCGTGCTTCGGAAGGAACGTTAAGCCGTTGGTCCCGGTTGCCAGTCCTACGGCAGTCGTTAAGTCAAGTTGAAGGCCTTATTTATACTTACTAAGGCCGGCTTGAAAAATTTCAACAGCAGGTAGCTACAACCTGCGCATGTCTATTTCAACACGGCAATGGGCTCACCACCTGAACGTGAAACAGGAATAGACATGGTGAAAAGTGGGCATATAATATGCCTCTGCCACCCCTTTGGGGATAAGGCATGATAGATAAACATAAAAACATTGAAATAATTTAATGTGCCCAAAATAAACAACTTACAACATTGTGAATCTCCCTTATTATTAACAGAATTATTTGTATTTACCTATTTTTGTAACATAAACTCTTTAAGCCGGTAAGCTACTCGTAACTGTTAGAAACGAGTAGTTATGAAGCATGAAACAAAAACTGTTTACCACTGAAAGCCGGCCATAATATCTAATAGGCTCACATCTCAACAGAGATTCGAGTAGGTACATCGAGGGCTGCCCAAATTAATTTATCGTCCAAAAGGTTCTCTCCAGGGCCTCGTCTAAATACAGACAAGTTTTCCAAGAACCCACAGGGGGACAGACAAAAATTATAATTTAACAACTTTCCTCAGTTTACGTTTGAGTTTGGATGACCTTTTATATAAAAAAAATAAACCCTCTTTTGTTGAAGTTCCAAACGATAAGTTAACATCTTTTTTGAGGATAATTTAAGCGTTATAGTAACATTTTTTGTTTACTTTTGGGCTCTTGTGTACTAAGGATTGTCAAAAATGATTTTTGTATTGTTAGTTTAACCTGTGTATTTAAAATGAGCACCAAAGTTCAAGTTAAGTTAGACAACAAGCAAACAGTAAATTAATATAATTACTTTATAAAAAAATTTCTAATTATTATGTATGTTATACTAGCGGACACCTTGAGATTTTATCCGCATAGTGCCCCTTTTCGTGGGTATAAAATGTAACCTAAGTTATTTCCTACAACGTCAACTATCTACCAGTGAAAGAGATTAGCCGGAACATACAAGCAGAGACAAATAAAAATAATAAAATTATTGAACTGAAACTTCTTTATCTACCTATGAGAGAAATTTAATAGCTGTAAAAAAATGTTTCACTTCTTACCCGTGTACTCTGGTATACACATTTTTTTTGTAGGTACCATATACATTCAAATGCATTTAGTGAAAAGTTGTTAATTTGGAATTACAAACAAAATATGCAGCTTTGACATTTTGCTTTTTTGACAATTTCAGATAGCTTGTCAACTTTCGCTTTTGACAGTGTGCTTATAATCGTTTTACAGTTATTGACTACTTTGTCTGCACATTACATTAATTAAATTAAATATTGACTGTCCTTACATTTGCGTACTACATGCACAAAATACTGGGCAATTATTTATTTAATGAAATCAAACACCGGGTAATGATTCGAACGCAATCATTTTAACACGCAAAATTATCAATCAATACCGTACGCCCGCAGCGCACTCTTGCCAACTTTTAATTGGAACAAAATCCCAGTACCGAAGGCGTTTTAATTAGGAAAATTTCCTATGAACAAGCGGACGCGATATAATTTCTATGCAAATTGAGCGCTTAACTTCGCATAACACAGTGGTACGAACCGTTACTCTTCCAAGAAGGCTCTCCTGTAGACTCTGAATTAATAAAGAGCTAATTGATCAAGTTTTGCTGACGGATATTGTTAACAACTTTTGTTTGTATAGGAGTGAGGATACCGGTGTCTTTTTCAACTTGTTTATTGTCTTGCATTTGATTCTGAATCGCTAGGCCGATTGACAAGACGAGTTATAAATCTATGTCACCATATAACACAGTTCAGAATTCTAAGTTTTTTAGACGTCTGGCATTCAGTCTGTCTCTTTCAACGCAGGAGATAAAAGCTGGAATGATTTCATGACTCAACCACTATTCACGTCAGTCGTTAGTCAGTCCCCACAAATTAACCTATTTATTAGCATTTATAAGATTAGTCAAAAAATATGTGAATTTTTAAATGATATTTTGGGTCTTACTCGCGACGTACATTATTAGGTACAAAGTCCACCTGTGACGGCTGGTTTAATCCGATCAAGGTAGGTAAAATTATATATATGAGTGAAAATAGCGAAAATTTAAAAAAAAACATTAGTATGTGAAATGTATAAATCAATTAACGTCTTTTAAGACTTAATTTTTACGTATTTAAGACTAAGCTAACTACCTATACTAGTTGAATGCGTTTTGAATAATGGAATCAGAAAAAAGTTTTGTTGTAACGTGCCTTCATAAATATTTGAATTTGAAGAATATGAATACTTCTTATTTTTAGTGATAATACAAAACGAAATTTTACTAAATATTATAGAGGTTCAAAAGTTGTACCTTTATAATCAAATTTCAGTTCCTGTCAATAACTGCGACCCAACTAAACGAGATTACGCCGCGCTGTAAATATATTAAGTTGCCAAACGACCACGCCGATATGCCGTGGCGCCCCTGGCGTATCGTTTGCGGTGTGGTATTTTACTATTAATCAAACAATCTTGAACCTCTTACACTATATTTGTATGTTAGCTTTAATTTTTTATTTTCAACGTAAAGTTGTTGACATATCAATACACATATAACTATGGCAGCATCAACCACAGGATCCTCAATAGCCCTTATCACTAAAAGAGTATTTCACAACTTACATTTTTGTCCTTAGAACAGGTCACTGCCGTGAAATATTACAAGCAGGCGGCTTTAAAGGCAAGGCATTAAACTTAAGTCAACGACTGCCATGTTACTGGCAATCGAGATCGACTGCTCAACGTGCTTTCCTAAGCACGGAAAGTCTCGTAAATTGGAATGCCAAAAATTGGTAACCGATTTAAGGACTAGCCAGTGTAATAGTGTGATCGTTTACAGAAAACTGAGTCAAAGGTGAAAGGTGAAATTAAGCGGTCGTAGCGCTTAATTTCAATTTTATTATTCAATTATGCACAGTCATTGTCGAATCTCGCAAAACCGTTAGATTCAGTAATGTCATTAATTATTCACCCAAGCGTGAAAATACTCTTAACATTAGGTACGTAACAAACAAAACTTAATTCTCATCCAAAATTAAATATAAGAAGCTAGCATGTGTAGGTAGATGGTGCTTCGCTACAAGAATAAAAGTTTTCACAGAAGATATCAAATGTAGGAATACTTACTTCATTAGGTCGGTACCAGACACTTTACTACGACCAAGTGCTTCAGGAACAGCGGTGTTAATTAACACACTGAATAAAATATACTCCCGGACTCTTGAATTCTAGCCACCTTACATTCCCGGGCCTAAAAGCCCAATACACAAATAATATACAATATAACAAAAAAAAATTTTATGCATTTTTAATGCTGGCATATTTCATCGTCTTTCCCGTATGTATTTTTCCAAATTTGAATTTTAGAATTTAAAATAAAGAACAAAAGCCGAGCTTGGTCACTGATTAAAAAAAAAAAGATCATTGCTTTTGAAGCAATTTAATGTCGATTTGGTTTGTATTTTCGCAATTGTTGTTAACCAAAGTTTAGTTTAGTTATTTTTCTATAATTTGAACCGTTTTTGGCCATAAAATTATGGATACTTCACCTGAAGTAGCCGCGCAAGCCATAGCACTTCTTCAATCTGGGCTAAGTCAGCGAGATGTGAGTTCACAACTTCACATAAGTCGTTCCGCTGTTCAAAGAGTGTACCACCGATACCTGGAGACTGGCGGCTTCGTTCGGCGAACAGGAGGACCTCGTTACCGAGTGACAACGGCAAGACAAGATCAATACATTGTCACTACTAGCTTACGAAATCGACGCCTTAACTCTGTTCAGATACAAGAACAGCTCAGGGACTTTCACGAAGTGGCTGTAAGTGCTCTGACCGTTAGAAGGCGACTCAATGAACGTGGTTTAAAGCCCTAAAAGCCAGCCAATCTAGAGTTAACGCGCGAACATCTAAAGTGGACTCGACATCAATGGAGCCAGGTTCTCTTCACAGATGAGTCCAAGATAATGCTATACGGTAATGGCGGAAGGGGTAAGGTGTACCGAAGACAGAACGAGCACTTCGCGCAATGCTGTATTGACGAGAAAGTGAGTTATGGTGGAGGGTCATGGACAGTCTGGGGAGGAATCTCTATGGAAGGCAAAACTGAGCTAGTGGTAGTGACGGGACCACGACTGCCGCCCCTAGATGGCAATAGATACATTCGCCAATGTTTAGAGGACCACGTGATGCCATATACTGGATTTATTGGTTAAGATTTTGTTTTAATGCATGATAATGCAAGGGCCCATACTGCGGGAATCATCAGGGAGTACTTAAATTACATTGGTATCACTGTTATGAGATGGCCAGCGCGAAGTCCTGATATGAATCCTATAGAGCATCTACGGGATGAGCTGAAGAGGCGTGTTCGAGCTCATCATCCTGCCCCGCAAACCAGGAAATCAAAAATGTAATTTTGGAAGAATGGGAGGACATTCCTCAACATGTCATAACGACATTGATTAATTCTATGCCAAACCGTATGAGAGCTGTCATAAATGCACTGGGAGGCAATACAAGTTACTAAATAAACATTTCTTTTCATGTAGAACATGTTTTTATTTATAAAATCGATTAGATTTTTTTCCTTGAAAAAAAAAAAGCAAATATGGACTTGTTTCAACGTAACTCGACTTTATTCATAAACTGTAGTTCAAATTTAGAACAGTGGCACTCTAAATGAATGATGAGTATACCACCAGCTCCAAAACTGCATCAAAACATTTTCCTTCTACATAGGTACATCTTTTATAAGTTACAGTACAAACCAAAAAAATCAAGGTGGCTCGATTTAGGTGTCCGGGAGTGTATAATGTAATCAAAGCCGATTATAATATTAGTAGGATTTACCTACGAATATTATAACCGTGAAAGTGTATAATAAGGTATAGATGTAGGTTTGTTAGACTTTCACGCAAAAAATACTAAATGGTTTTTGATGAAACTTTAGAATAATATGACTTACACATGAGAATAACACTTAGGCTACTTTTTATTTTGCGATCAAATTCATGTAGGAAAAGGGGAACGGCAAAATATCTCTATTTGGTATATCAAATACTTATTTAATTGATTTTAGATATTAATATATTTTACCATATTATATATTAAGAAAGTTATATATTTACAGAAAATTCGTAGTGATTAGGACAAGACTAATAAGATACTAAGATTATTTTAAAATTTAAATTATTGGATAAAACACGATGTAGTGATGTAGCACAAATAAAGACGAAATATAACAGTCGATTAATAAAATGGTCTTGTACTTACTGAAAACGATGTTTGTGTTTTATAGAACATTTTTTATTGTTTTGTGTTGTTAATTAGCCGCTTTAATAGAAGTATTAGGTACCTAACTAGTCTATTTTTTGTAATGGTAAGTTCGAAAGGTGATGCGTATACAAATTAGACTTTAAAAAATTTAGAAGTTAATGTATCTAAATGTAGATACATTGCCTCCTGCAAATTGGAAAATGTACCTGCTTGTAGAATCTAAAACTAAAAATCCTTTGCTGGCACTGATATTTTTTAAACCACTGACGAAACACGTTCCTCGATTTTCTGGACCTTATAAATATAAAAAATATTTAACAGTCGAATAAATGCCACAAGTGCTATTATAATATCTGAAAAAATACCAATAAGAAATTCCACGAGTTCTGAATGATTTCATTTATTCAAATAGATGACCAAGAATATGCAAATGTAGATAGAAGATAACTCCAAGACTTAATTTTCAATATTAACTTCCCTAGCTCCATCGCATATTCATTAGAAGTGGTTCTTCGAGTTATCAATTACACTGTAATGTCGATTACAATTGGTCGGTACCTACTCTAGGACGATTTAACCACCTCGGATCGAATAGCTTAAATCGACTCGCAAGTTGCAGTGAATTAAAAGAGAGAAACTTTTTTAAATTGTCTAACACTTTTCTTCTTACTTGATAGCATTTTATTTCGTATGTAAAAAAATGACGAAAAAATGTAACAACGATATAAAGAAATACGTAGAAATGGTATATTTAGAATTAGGTTATATACCTAATATTCATTTATCTATCACGCCTTATCCCCGAAGGCGTGGCAGAAGCATATTATTTGCCCACTTTTTACCATGTGTATTCCTGTCTCACGTAATAGGTAGTGAGCCCATTGCCGTGTTGAAATAGACAGACGCAGGTTGTGGCTACCTGCTGTTGAAATTTTTCAAGCCGCACATAAGGCCTTGACTTAACGACTGCCATATTACTAGCAACCGGGACCAACGGCAAACGTACGCTCGGAAACGCTCGCAAATGCCATAAAGTGGTCACCCATCCGTGACCAGCTATAGCGAAATTTGCTTAACGCAGTCATCGTTTACAGAACACTGAAACCGCGGGATGACGAGCGCTTCATATACCTAATAAACTGCCAGTATCATTCACTCAACCTACAGAAGAGAAACTGATCGCCGTACGCGCCTGCCCCCGGTACTCGTCCGGTTACCATCAACAGTACGACCACAAGTCACAAGCTTAACATAAATACATATTACATACGATTTTCGTACTTCGTAATTCTATAGTCTATTCGTTTATTTAACACCTCAAAAACGATATAAAACATAGGACTACAAATCTAGACAGGGTTTGAAAACAACTGGGAATACACTACGAAAAAGAAATGCGAATTAAGACTTAATAGTTACTGGCTGTACAAATTAGCTAACTAAAGCATTGCAACTAATTCAAGTAACAAATACGCATTGGCAAATGTTCAAATGTATAATTTAATATAATATTGGCGGCGCAACCGAACACTTTTAATTAATGGTAGTGTACCGATTTGATTGGATAAGCTTGTAATACGAGCATAATTTTATTATATTATATGTTATTTATGTTCTATGGTAAACATATACTAACTTAAGTCCTTTTAGACGTAAACCCTAAAGATTAGTAAAGTCTTACAAACGGCTCAGTCTGTCCGTCTGTCTGTACCTATTTATTTCTCAGGAACCATATGTGAAAGAGACAAACGGTTTGCGGCTTTCGATTCAGGACACCATAAATACATGCTTAGGTGATATTAAAGTTTCTACCATTGCCGGTTTCGAAACTGGTTTCTGTTTAGAAATCATTTAATGTTTTTCGTGTAATGGATTGACTTTTTCTCCCCTCTCGACGTTTCGGCTATATTGCAATAGCCATGGTCACGAGACTCACGAGTAGACTGGGGAAAGCGGCGGGCGTCATCATTTTGTACGTTCGTCAGGTACCCACATTTCGTTTGCAAACAGACATTAGGACCGCGACACACATACCCTAAATCACACAGTGCACTCACGACAGTTTGTAAATGTAAATATCTGACAACCGTATAAGATGATGTCGCCCGCCGATTTCCCCAGTCTACTCGTGACCATGACTATTGCAATGTAGCCGATATGTCGAGCGGTGAGAAATAGTCAATTCATTACACGAAAAAGACCCGAAAACAGAAATGCTTAGTAGAAGTCGTGAGAGTTTAAAAACATGTTTATGTTCGCTACGAGAGTGAAGGGCGCGTTACTTATTTATTACAAGTATTAGTTACGATTTGGCTCGTATGTGACTATTATCTAAGGCTGTCAAGGCAATACTTTTCTTGAAATCAATCAATTTTATTTTGCTACTGATTCGCAATATACAGGTCTCGATAGGTGGTTGGCTGAAGGGTCTGACAAACGTTTTTTTTTACCTTAAATGCCAAATAAATCTAAAATAAATACGAGAAAAACTCTAAAGGGTTTATACTATTTTATACATCAAAAAATGGTTGAAATATTTACGATCAAAGTGCGTTATAACGCGGGTGAGCGCATACGTCACAACCCTACTCATTCAACAGTCGCGCTCTCGTTCGCATCCGAACGCCGCGCCGCTCCTTGTCGCAGTCAAAATGAGCGCGCCTAATCTCGGAAGTTCAAAAAAGGACTAAAACTTCTCGTCGTTATAACTTCGGTAATACTGCATGAATTAAAGTGAAATAAAAACTACACATCAGCTAAGCTTCAATTTTAGCTGTAATATTTGACAGTAATATTTTGACCCCTTTGTGTTCTCCATTGAACATAGGAGAGTGGACAGTAAAAAATTATAGAAAAGGATTTTAATCAAAAAATAAGTACACAAAAATGTAATAAAATAATATACTTACATGTCATCGTTTATTTGAATCTTTGGGGAGTCCATGACCAGAAGATTGCGTCAATCAGCTAATATGCTGTAATCTTTTAACTAGTCAATCTATAATATCTAATAAACATATTTAAATTAAGGGAATCGGCTGATAAGATATAATCTTCTATCTAGTCAATCAATAATATCAAATGACATATTAAAATTAAGGAAAATGTTTGTTTGTTCTACTTTAACGTTGGTAAAGAAACAATGCATTGACGTTGTTTTGTGCCTTAAGCTACTTTTTAACCCACAAAAATTTGCTTATTCTTAAGGGAGTTCCCAAAGGATTCCCTCACGCAGGCGTGTTCTTATATAGAAATATATTCAACCCGTCTCGGAAAAAAAGGCAACCAATTGTTATGAAAACTGGTATATAGATGAAGTTTATTTTTCTCAGTTTTTATCATTTTTGGTTTTGTTTGAAATAAATAATTTGAATAAAATAACACATACATATAGTCACGCTTTTATCCCGAAGGGCTAGTTAGAGACATACTATAAGCCCACACTTCACTGTAAGCATTTTTGTCCCACGTAACAGGTGGTGAGCCCATTGCCGTGTTGAAATAATGCCTCTGCCTACCCTTTCGGGGATAAAAGGCGTGACAATATGTATGTATGCTTGAAAAATGCCGACTGTAGTTCATCATAGTCATTCAGCTACTATTATTGAAAAGAACTGTCTGACTGGTCAACTTAACTAAATTGGTATAAGTCCAAGTCAAAAAGATAGTTTTTGTGGCCTACACATCACATTATAAAGGGATTTTTATAACTCTTACCTAAGGGGTTTCTAAACATAGGTATATGTATAAAGCAGCCCGCAAGCCTACAATAAAAACAGTTGATTTCATATATTCAACAACAGAATATGTTACAATTTATTTAATATCATAAGCAAATAAAACATATATTACTCGTACAATTCTGAGATATAAATACATGTTGAGATTGTAAATACCTATATATATAGAATTAATATAATATTAAAACGAAACCTTCTGGTCCGTAATGTTGAATTTGCAAAATGTTGGATTCTCAAAATGTTGAATTCTCAAAATGTTGAATCCCAAAATGGTGAATTCCCAAAAAAGTTGATTTTGTAAAATGTTAATTTATCAAAATGTTAAATTTCAAAATATTTAATTCTAAATGAAAAAAATGTTTTATGCATTCGGTCGTAAAGTTAAAACTCTCTTTAAACCCAAAAAAATTAAAACTAAATGAGAGTTGTAGCGATGCCGATAAATGTCGTTTTAGTGCCAACTCGAAGAAGTACTCCTGTGCAATCTGTTGTCATAGAAAATTGTTTTGGGTGACTATCTGAACGGTCAAGTTGGTGAGAGGTGTGAGCAGTTTGAACGAGTTCATGGTAGTTTAGGATACGACACTCGCGCAGCGTTGGAGGGGAAACTATCCTCAGAACACGTGCAACTGCCGATCTGGCCATCGAGAACACGTATTTCATAAATAAATACTAACATCTCGTCACCATTTAAAGAGCGGGTGGTTTACACCTGAAATTGATCCTACTCCCTAGCAGATAGTGACGGCAAGGTGGCCAACTGCAAAGGTCATACCCAGCCTGAGTCTCAATGCACAAAACCGTCTCGTTGTTATGGTTATTTACTTGAAGCCCAAGGACAACCATATCGAGCGGTGCCAGCGAAGTATCAAATGGGGACTGCTTAATGACACCATGCCCTAGGAGTTTTGTTTTGCAAATTCCGGAGCGAAACGACATATTGCTTACGACGATGCATGTGGTAACTATATCCTACATTACCAACCGCTCAAAATTACACGTTTCAAATTATCTCTATCAACAAGGTTATTAGGTAAATCTTAATTATCTGATATTTGGATCAACAATTTTATGGCAGCGACGATATATTGACATATTAGAAGACCATCACGATACTTAGGGAATGAGTATCAGTCAGGTCCAAGCAGACACAGCGACACAACGACCTATTTTAAATACCTATTGGTGGTTGGCATGGTAAACGGCATTACTTTTTAACCTAGGACCGAGCAAAGTAGAAGAAAAGAATAATAGAAAGAGAATAATAGAAATGGCAGACCTTGCGTTTCGAAGCCACTCAAATTTAATTCAATACAATGTAATAATTATTACACTGGTTAAATGCTAATGATGAAATATATATAAATATGAATCCCTATTTCCCTTTGTCACGCCATCACGCGTGAACGGCTAGACCGATTTTAAAAATTATTTTTGGATTGGATAGCCCATTTATTGAGGAAGGTTCTAAGTTATATATCATCACGCCACTACACAGGAGAGCGGAGCAGTAATCTTAAATGTCAACAATAGAGAAAACTTTCATACATTTTTGGAAAAGTAATAAGCGACATGATTAAATGTTGGAAGTATGTCACGGACGAAGCCGGGCAGGTCAGCTAGTATATGATAAAAAGGGAAAATCATAAAGCAGTTATAATTATATATAACTAGCTGATCCCCGTAGTTTCACCCGTGATATACTTCAAAATCCCCGTCGCACATATATAATTACGTCGTTTATTACTTTTACAATAAATTATGAAAATTTTCCAATTTGATGACATCTAGAGCCTTCCTCGATAAATGCGCTATCGATCACAAAAATATTATTTCAATTAGAACCGAACGCGTAAGGTCAGGATCTACAATCCTGACATTACGCGTTCTACCAAACAAACAAATAAAGAGACTCTTCAGATTCATATATTAGTATAGATAAAAGTCCAGTAGAGTTCTACATACGCTAAGAACTATGTCGAAACAAAAAATACATATTCATACTGTCAAATTACTTGGTCTTAACAATGCGAGAGATATTATCGTCTACAAAATTGGGTGTACCGTAAATGTAATTCATGCCATACCTAGACTACAATACGTAAGGGGTTGAGAAGGTGTCAGAACGGAACTAATAAATCGCCATTTGTTTGTTAGCAGTGCTGATAAAATCTTTACGGGCAATGCAGGTAGCGATAATTGTTAGTTAAAATTAATGTATTACGTGGTAAAATATAGGGTTATTCAGAAAGGTTCTTAGACGGGTCGGCAGCGCGAGTTCTGCACCTCTGGTGTTGTAAATGTCCATTGGCTAGGGTAACCACTTTTCATCAGGGGGGCCGCATGCTTGTCCGCCTCCTCAGTGGCATAAAAAAGCTGTGATGAAGGGTAATCTGGTAGGTGAAGTCTGTTCTAGGTGCAGAATTCATCAATCGCTTCATACATCTGGGTTTGTGTATTCGAATACGTTAGACTTTTTCGTTTTTGAGCAATCTGCTCATGTGGTCTTCATTATCTAAGTCTCGGACCACCCTGACTCCTTCTACACTCTAATACCGCACAATGTTTCTTACTTCTTTAAAAATGTTCGGTTTTTTAAATTTACAAATCCGATGTAAGGAGCCTCACCAAGATCTCCAGAGTCCAATCGGTTATCTCACCTTCTAGTGCTGCACCTGTAGATCAAAGGACGACACAGCAATGCAGGCACCCTTAGCGGGGTTCAGAAGTCGCGGAAGTAGTCGTTCTCCACAACTCCGAAAACTAAAACTCAAACGATAGCTGGTCCTAGCAGCCAAATATAAGTGGAGCTCAGGCTTAAAATTCCAGTAGGGTTTGGAATCAACTAGTTATATACAAAGAAAAAGGAAAAATGTACAAATTTCATGCTCATCTCGATAAAGTAAATCTACCTGTCAACATGAAAATGGCTTTCTTCTGAACGGGAAACAATTACAATAGTATATGAGGAACCACCCGCGACCGAGTTTAACCTTGGATGGAAATCCCTAAAGACAATATTTTGCGTTAACTGTGATATGGGAAATTAATATCGAAAAACGATAAAAGACCATCATAATAATTATTATGAAATAGTCCGCTATTTATCAGGTCACGTCCTTAAACTATATAGGTACTTACATATCATGTATTTTACGTACAATTTAATTAACATATAGATTATGTAACACGCCATTAAATTTCATCGAATGTGAAAATGTCTGCCGTGCCAAGTAGGTAAATAATTTTCCATCAAATGCTTGAGAATTTATTAATTTAGTGCTTGCCAAATTATGCTTACGCAATAATTTCAAATATTTAATACTATGCCCGCAGGTTCGCCTGCATGGTGAATTTTTCTTATTCAAGATTTTGTACGTAACCCTAAACTTTTAGAAAATCCAATATAGCCTTATGTTACTCAAAAGATTGTAACTTCCTAATGGTGAAAGAATTTTTAAAATCGGTCTAGTAGTTTCTGAGTCTGTTAATTACAAACAAACTTACAAATCTTTCCTCTTTACAATATAAGTATAGCTTGAGTAGATAAAATTAATCGGTTTAATAAAGTACTGAAACTGGATAAGAAATGCTGTAGAAATGTTGATGATATTAGCCAATTTAGGGTGATGATAACTAACTAACTAAATGCACGCTGTATTCCTGACGGAGTAGTCAGAGAGGACAGATCGTTAGGCTTTGTGATCCATGCATACTTCTTTCGCTTCCTGCAGATTCATCGATTGCTTTATACATTTTTTAATTTATTCCCGAGTTTCCGAGTATTTTTTAATTTATTAGCTTTTTAGCAATCTGCTCATGAAGTCTTCATATGTAAGTCTCGGTGGTCTCGGCCTAACCTTACTCGTTTTACTCTCATTTTCGCACTATTTGTATATATATAATACTAATGAACGTTCATATTATCATTGTACTACTTACTAAAATTTCACATTATTTAGTAAGCTATTTATTTTGTCTTTTTTTATCATTAGCTTGAAATGAATGAACTGTCGTCACATACTGTGTTTAATGTGTCATATGATTTGACTGAACATTCAATGGTTCGGACTGCTGTTGGTGACACGAAACCCTTCCCCATCACCGTCGGGGTACACCAGGGTTCGGTCCTTAGTCCGCTTCTGTTCAGTGTAATATTAGACGAATTGTCGGACAGCATCAGAAACCCACATTAGCAGCCTCCATGGTTGCTCATGTATGCTGACGATATTGCGCTGGCAGACGCGGACAGGGGCAGATTGGTGCGACGTGTAAAGGCGTGGAAGGAGACGCTTGAGAACGGCGGTCTGAAACTAAATGTGGCGAAGACCGAGTACTTGGCAATAAACTCGACAGATCCCACATCCGTCCGCATAGGCGGTGATTTGGTCGAGCGCACGGACCAGGTTAAATACCTGGGATCTGTTTTTCACACGTCCAGTGACATCGATTGCGATGTCAAGTCACGCATTGCTGCCGCGTGGGCCAAATGGCGGGAGATGACCGGTGTCATTTGTGACCCTAAAATGCCGATCCGGTTGAAGGGACAGGTCTACAAAACCATTATTAGACCTGTCCTTTTACATGGCAGTGAGACGTGGCCGATATTGGAGCGACACAAGCAGGAGCTGAGTGTCACGGAAATGAAGATGCTGCGGTGGATGTGTGGGGTCACGCGGATGGACCGCGTGAGAAACTCTCGCATCCGCTGCAGCCTTCACGTCCGTGACATTGCAGACAAATTGCAAGAGTGTCGCCTTCGTTGGTATGGTCACGTCTTGCGGCAACCGCCGGGCTACGTAGGTAACAAATGTCTGGCCATGTCAGCCCCGCCGGGTCCCGGTAAGAGGGGAAGACCCAAGAAGTGCTGGCTTGACGTCGTAAGGGATGACATGCGTGCCAATGGTCTCACTACAGGGGATGCCGAAGACCGTGCGAAGTGGAGGAGAAAATGTAGGAAAGCGGACCCCGGGCGTCGCGAGACGCAACTGGGACAGACGCTCGGATGATGATGATGATGATGATGATTTGACTGAACACTGTCTCCCAAAATACAGGCGCAAGCCTAGTTTGGGAACCAGTATCAGGTGAGTTTGTAACTCTCACTACACCATAATCTAAGACGTGAATGTAAATATTCTCTTTGATTAATATCTTCACGCTGTATCCCTGACGGGGTAGTCGGAGAGGACAGATTTGGCTTTTTTCTTTGATTAATAACCATAATATATTATATTATAACAGAAAAGTCAGAAGTACTCGGATACTCAGAAGTGCGTGTATGAAGCGATTGTTGTTGATGTCCATGCAAAGAAGTTTGCATGGATCGCGAAGCCTGGCCTGGGTCCTCTCTGACTACCCCGTCAGCGTGAGCGATACAGCGTGAAGATAGTTTAGTTTAGTTTTTTATTATATTATATATATTCTTCGCCAATCGTTCCTCATTCATTCGTTGGAGGTGTCCAAACAACGAAGCACGCCCTTCTCCAGTTTAACGCTGACACTTTCATTCAAACTTTCCATATTGCGTGTCGGCCGGCCAAGATTACGCCGCACAATTTTCGAAGTGATCGCATCTCCACAGCATTCAACTAATTCTATTAAAATATTAAAAAAAAAATGCATGTGACACATCCTATACTTGTATATATTCACATATATCTACATAAACTACTGCTTGATTTAGTTGGAATAAAAAAAAATATACCAATATAAAAAATTTGGGTAAAGAGATGTATGTTTTTCAATGTTCCAAAATTATCAAAATTATGGTGATGAATGAGCTGGAAATAACTTTACCAAGTAGATATTTGTGTGTAGATTTCTAAAGAAGCTTAGCCATAGTGAAAGAAAAGAAAAGTAAATAAAAGTAGTCCAAACAAAAAGTCTAACTCCGCAAACGGAGCTGTAATTTCCCGAAGTCACTGCAGAGAGCAATCAGCTTCTCGGTATAATAGTTGAAAAGATTGTATGGAGTGGTCACGGGGCGAGCGAGACTATTTGAAAATACACTAACGAGACACTTTGCGGCTTTGAGCCGAAGGAAGACACTTGCAATGCAGTGCAGTTGCACTGGTTTTCTTGCTAGATTAAAAAGAAGTCTTTAAGATTTTTAAATCTTAAAGTAGCCGAGTTTATTTATAATTCGTTTTCGAATCTATTTCAAAATAATTCTATTTGATACAATGTATTTGGACACTATAATAATAACTTTCGTTATTCCTTATTACTATGTAAACGGTTGTACTTACGTGTAAATTTTGGATCGCCCGACTAGTTTCGGACCTAACGGAGGTCCTTTTCTCAAGAGGAGCGTCAAGCCACGTCGGAAGCTGCACTGGTACATACATATTTGGACATGTTTGTTTAAGTTCACACTCTTGACCTAAAATTTTCATCTGTTGTAATCCCCATTCATAAGATGGCCCATTCGTAAAATGGCCCATTTGTAATGGCCCATTCATCAAACGACTCATTGTGGATAATAGGACAATGGCTTCTAAAGTATCCTAAAGTTATTTAAAACTTCGGACGCAACCGGAATTTGCAATCTCATGATGATAGGTATGAGTGTTAGTAGCTTTTAGGCTTTACTAATTTATGTTACAATCCTCTCTCTTATTCTGAGCACAAAATATTTTCCACTGACCACAAATCCATGATAAAGCCAGAATTAGAGCATTGTTGTGAAAATCTCATAGAATATTTATACGGGTAACAGGAAACAAGGCAAAACATTTGCGAACACTGGTGAGAGTATTCGACTGCATCAGTAGTTGTGTTCAACAAATGTACTACAAAATAAGTTTTTGAAATAGGAATTTATTTTTGCAATCAAATAATACAAGGGCAAGCTTTAAAATACCTGTTTCTTTTTAATTTTATAGACCTGTGTGTTGAATTTAGATGAAGTTTCATGAATAATATAGCAGTCACGATCATAATTCGTAAAGGGCACTGAGAAAACCTTAAATTAATCAATCAGTCCACTGCTATATATGAGCCCTTCCCAAGTACATTTTAGGAGGGTTTTCCTTACTATACCAGAATGAGGAGACGAGTTGATACAGGATTCACTATAACTTCGATGGCAAAAAACATACTACTCAATAAGTCCTATATAAAACCCACAAATATAAATTGTATGTGGAATGAACTATTTGGGTTAAAGTATAAATAACGATCTCCGTGAGTATAAGGACCTGGGGACTATGCTTTGAGTTAAGCGTAGCTTTAACCGCTAACCGTAGTAGTATAAAAGGCAAGTTCCTGCGCGTGTTTATCTATAAACAAAAGGTAAATTAATCCTAAAAAAACAAGCAGACGTATCAAGGGTCGACAACTGAAGGTGGTCAGGATTCCCAGGAATTTTGTTTCATGGGTATACCAGGTTGCTGAACCGCATACGGTCACGAAAGAGCTCGGTATGGGTTTAGTCAGTTCATATATAATATATGCATATAGTCCGACTAGTTTATTTATAGGACTGTAAATAGGTAATATTTACAGTCATATAATTAAATTATACGATACCGACAGCATCTTATATTCCTATTTTAAGCATGTACATATCAATCAGTACGATTGATATGTACATGCTTAAAATAGGAGTACATTTTTATATACCCAAAGTATAAAATATCCAAGTAGGCGTATCTAATAAAATTTGCGTGAATGTGTACACCTTCATATTCAAATGTAAGTCCCGAAACAGTAAAAATGTCAAGTTATTCCCAAAAGGTTCCTGACACAAAGAAAACGTATTTGACACAACATAACTCAGATCTTTACAGCAGTTGTTTTTAGCCGGGAAATCCCGAAGCTTGTACTGTACACCAGAACATAAATATTTCATCGTTCTTTAAACATGTCCGGTACACTCAATCCCAACTAGGTCAGCCAACGACATCACTTTGATACTTTGTATGTATAAGACAAATGTCTGTGAAAGGCGTATTGAAAACTATAATGTTGCCTGTTCGTAGTATATCACTGTTATATAAATGTGTAATTAAACAAAACCGATCCTTTACTTGCAGATGATGTCGAACGACTGGAGAAAGCAACTGAAGACTAAAGTGCACGGCTTTCTTATTGTACTGCTCACCACAGACCGGGCACCTAGCGTTCGGAGCACACGTATACTCGTACGGTACGGTCCTATAGGAGCCTTTTGTGTACATTTCAATTTTGGGATGCTTCCTGCTTCGGTTTTACTGAAGATCTACAGTATGAAATTCTTCAAAAGGGATGTTGCATACGTTCGGGCTAGGGTGACCACTTTCGTCCAGGTGCTTGTTTAAATGTTCACAATTAATGGAATTAGTTATAAGTTAATGTGAAATTTTGTATCTATATTTTTCAAATGCACTCAAAATTGAAATAGAATGTTATTAAACCATACAACAAAATCCACTACAAAAATTTCAACCAATCTATAAAAGTAGATATTTCTGAACCCCTTTCCTCAACGTGACAACTAGTAGTACCAACACAATGTAGCAAAGAAGATATAACAAAGCCAACATTGTCATAATAATCCTGTGTAAGATCAAGCAAGCAGACTTCAGCGGTAATCTCTGAAGCCACGCTGAGATAAAGACAAGCCTAGACTAGATTATGTTAGTAGATACCCCAGCATGCCGGCGTAATATTTTAGTATGCTAGTTTTGCTACTGTAAATATGCTCGTATATTCTGAACTAAATAGGTGGGATGTTTTTCCTATGCAAATGAAAAAGTGAAACGATAATAGGAAAATATTTTGGTATAATTATCCTGTTTTTAGAATGCATAAATGAATTTAAAATACCGATATCATATCATGCTACTCCACAGTTAAGTTCAAACCTATTACCAACATTAAAACTTTCAACATAGGGACAAAAGTCTTTTAGTTCGGAAAAACTCGATGCAATGCTGTACCTTTAAAAAACTACGATACTAAAACTAACTATGATACTAAAATTCATTTTGTTAGCCGCTCCGAGTGGTGCGCTGCCCGAATATACCCAAGCTGCGGTCCAATATTGGTATTTATAGACCAAATTCTTATAATACATAGACCAAGCAAACCAGAATTATCTCAGTGGTATAAAAAAATCATAAATAAAAACAGATTAAACACTGAAATATGAATTCAAATACTTTCCATGTCCCGGTCTGATGAGGCAAGGATGAGCTCTCGAGAGAAATGTAAATAATTTACAACGGCCTTTGAGCTACTGGGGGACCTATTAAATTCCTTCCGTTCGTTGGTCTAATTAGGTATATTACTCCTGGGAATATTTTGGCGCGTGTATAAAAATGTCACGCTAAATTAAAATCAAAGTCGTGAGTGTCAAATTGTTTTTGACACGCATGTGTGACTAGCCAAAGGGGTATTAAAACGTCTAATGAGAAACGGGACAAGGTTTTTCAAAATTATTTGTTTGTTTATTTTATTCTAGTGAGCTGATTAAATTGTTTTCTAGCATACCACGTTGTATTTCACGGTTTCATAGAAGATAAATAGTTAGAAATAATTAAATAACAAAATTCATTAAACAATTACATAACTACCACAAATTGAAAATCCATCAATCAAGGCAATGAATAATGTCCTACTAATTTTTAAGGTAAATATTTGTGTAATTCACAAATGTTTGTTTCGGAGTTTGGGGTTCTCTATGTGTATAATATGTTTGTAGAAATAATGTTTATCAGTAGTTTTGATTCCATACCACAACCTTATATTAACTTACTTTGGGCTAGATAGCGCTATGTAAAATTAAAAATGTCTCCTTAATATTCAACCAATTTATTTTCTTAGATAGTACGTGTTTGATGTATTGAAAATACTTCAAAACTATTTGAGTCTTAAATTTTCGTACTACAAACGGTTCTAAATTCTCCATTGAGACTATTTCATAGCAAGTAGAAACAAAATGTCTGACATTAGGAATAATATTCTCAGCTATTCCAAGGAATTTATAAGGCAAATAACAAGTTGGCAAGGGGATTGTGGAGAATATTTCCCTGTGGTGCTTGAAATTGTTTAGCTTTATTGTCATCACAGTCAGAATGCAAATGACGCGATAAATAATTATTTGAGCATGTTTTGGTATCTTAGGTTTATTAGTAATAACTTTTAGTATTTTAAGGTTTCAAGTGAAAAAAGTATAAAATCAATAAAAAGACAGTATTTCTTGTAATTTTTCTAAAAAGTGAAATAAGACAAGTTGTTTCGAGACGGGTATTGAAACCGTGACCTTTGCCTAACCAGGGCAATGTTCTAGCCACTGCACTACCCGAACCGTATCGAACTAAGTTGAAAATTTTCACTATATTTTAATTGTTATTTAAGAGTATTTGAAAAATAAGACAGTATTTATTTTGACTTTATCACATTAAAACAGATAGATTAAACAGGCAGAATACTTGAGAGCTTCTGTATTGTAAATGGCAAATCAAAAAAAAATATAGACAGCACAGTGCAGGATTTTATGTAGACAGATGAAATTTACAGCACATACTGATGATTACAATTTCGTTAGATTAGCCATAAGTACTTTTTTTATATACCACTAAGGTGGCAGACTAGCTTACGGCCCACCTGATGGAAAGTGGTCACCGTAGCCTAGGGACTTATTGATTTTATTAATTCTTAGGCCGATGTAGAGAAAGATCAGGTCAAGTGATGCTCAAGGATGATAAACTAAATTTACACAAGACATTACCGATGGAAATCTAAAGTTACCGTAGCTTGCTATGTTGCTTTTAAGTTGGTAAAACTACAAAATTAAAAAAAACGTAGGCAAATAACCAGAGATTGACCAACATTAATTATATAGATATTCAACCACCACACTAGAAGTTTAACTGCGAATAGAATATTCGTGACAATTCCAACCAAACGTACATATCTAAACAAAAAACATCCTAAGAGTTGTTGGGGTCATAGCTTTTCAGAGTCTGTCGAGTGCGAGGCAAATTAAAGAGAAGTCCTATTGCAGGGTGACCACGCATCTTTTACTCGTATATATGAACATTTTTTTTACAAAGATTAGTTTAATAAGTTGTAAAAAAATAATTAATTATTTTTATTTGCAGTAAGTTATTGGACTAAATTTCACAAAACTTAGTTCAATAATTTTTCCTTTTTTATATACGAGGAGAGGACCACTTACAGACTACCCACTACTGGCTAAGGCATGGACGTGTGGGTCACCCAGCACCTGATTGTGGTGACACTGGGAATACCCACTAAAACTCCTCGGCTACCTTTTTGACCTCATTCATTAGCTGCAATATGCTGAGATGGTTATTAACCAAAATAACCATCTCAGAATATTGCATCTCAGACTATTGCAAGACTAAGGTAAACATACCAATGTTTACCTTAGTCTTGGTGGAAAAAAATCGTAATATATTGCATTAACTGCTACTGGTCTAACATGCATTAGTTTTTGATAAAATCGAGTCACGCCACATTTCATGTTATTTAAAACATGTGGCGGGTTGAGTTTTCTAATCGGGCAGTTACCTACTCATAATTACTTTTCACGAGAGCTGTGTTCTTCAAAATTACTTAATAATATTTTTTTAATTAATATAGACCTAATTATAAGGATAAATAAAATTTAAGTATCTGTTTGTAATTCCAATTTTACCAGGGCTTCACTGAATCAGTACATATGTAAAGTCATCACAGTATATTATTCATCATCACAGTACATTATTTATATAATTTGACTGAATACATGGTACTTACATTAACGGCAATATTCATAATTTTCCTGTCTGTCTGTTTGTTCCGGCTAATCTCTTAAATGGCTGGACAGATTTTAACAGGCAATTTTTTAGTTTCACTGAACGATAACTGCTGTTATACGGAATAAATGATACATTATTTTATCGCCGTCATGCCACGGGAACGTACACTACGTGGATAACACCGCGAGGCGTTCGCTTTTATCAATAAAATTTAATATACGTATGGGTGTACCGTACCTATATAAAGCAATGGTAATATCAGTACCGTACAGTACACTATTATATAAAGTATGCAGTTCCGTATTAGTTATACAAACTTTGTGAATTGTATCTTCTTCGTTAACAAAAAATATTTATCTTTTTGCTACTGGAAGTTTTTTTTTATTTATCTATCACGCCTTATCCCTGCAGGGGTTGCAGAGCATTTTATATGCCCACCTTTTACCATGTGAATCCTGTCCCACGTAATAGGTGGTGAGAGAATGGAAGTATGTTTCCAATTACGTAGATACACCGTTTATTTTAGACCTTCAGAATAATATTTATCTCATTTTGTGCTGAAAAGATGGTTCATCTACAAACTACCGAGGCGAACGGCGCACGAGCGTAGCAGCAAGCATTCAGACTGCCAGCTTCTCGTCTCACTCCCCATTCATTGTGATGATTGCTCCGCACTCATTATACCTATACAAGTTACTTGTGACTGTCCCGTCAGGATACTTGAGCCAACCATCGTTGCTATACTAATGATGAATGTTTTTTGCGCTATGAGTTTTTCTGTTTATTGAACAGATTTTTTGTATTTTTCATTACTAATTGAGGAAGTCTACCCAAATTCATTTGCATTAGAGAAATTTAGAGCTTTTTCGGGATTTTAATAGTTTTCTAACGTCTCGAGAAATAGGTACTATTCAATCTCTTTTAGAAATAAAATAAAAATAAATAAATAATAGCGTTAGGACAACTCACACAACGCCATCTGATTCCAAACTAAGCAAAGCTTGTACTATGGTAACCAGATAGCTAATAAACATACTTATAAATTTCTATATATATACATATTATAGGTAAATAACACCCAAACACAGAATAAATCATCGTGCTCCTCACACAAAGTTTTATCCTGGGTAGAAATCGAACCCACGACCTCTTGCGTAGCAGTCAGATACACTCCCACCGCGCCACAGAGGCAATCAAATCTTAAGTTAAGCTTTTTGAACCACACTACATTAGTACAGCAGCTGAGTATAACCGTAATTTGATCGCAGTTATAACTTAAAACAATTGCCTTAAACTACATTTACAACATTGATTTAATGTTTCTGCAGCCATTATATTCAAATTATATACTTTACTATAAATGCAAAGTTGTGCTATGTAAAATTGAATACTAATTGTTTCCTACTAATATTATAAACCTAAAATTTTTTAAGAATGTATATCAACTAAAAATTGTTTTAAATTACGTGTCACGTTGTTTGTCCGCGATGGACTCAAACTACTTAACCGATTTTCATCAAATTTGCACATCATGTGCAGTTTGATCCAACTAGAAAGATAGGCTATATATCATCACGCTACTACCCTGGAGCAGAGTGGAGCAGTAGTCATAAATATCGACAAATCGGGCTAATTTGTAGAATTTATAAGCGACGGTATTAAATAGGTGCGTCGAGAGTTCGAAATATGCCACGGACGAAGCCGGGAGGGTCATCTAGTATTTTATAAAATGTGGTTATTGCTAAAATAAACTTTGGAAGTTTAAATATGTTATAAACCCATACTTGGCAAAAGCCTAAATTTAAAAGGGTTATATATGCCAAGATGATATATTGACTTTAAAGTTTTGTCTATTGATGAACATGTACAAAAATGTCTGCTTTTTATTTGAAATTATAATGGTTTGATTCAAACATACACGTTTTTATATTTTATAGTATAAAAAGATAAAACCCCAAAAATAAATATCCATTTCCTCGCAAAAAGCTCAGTCCTACTTGAAAGTTTTCTAAACGAGGAAAAATATGAGGGTATGTACGCAAATAAAGGCAGAGATGTCAAAATGGACGCATGTCAAGATCTCTAACATTCAACGGTTCACAAGCACCTGGAAGGGAAAATAAATAGTTTCCTTTTTACAAAATAAATGGAATGGTTTAAGAATTTCTTAATGTAAGTTCTAGACACGTTATTTATCTTCTAGAGTATCCTTTTATAGAAAAATTTTTACAAAAAATCATTGTTTATGATATAACTGTAATGGTTGTTCGCAGAATGTATGTTTTTTCATGAAATAATAATATTATTTTAAAACGTTATGGCACCATTACCAGTCCATCAAAAACCATCAAATTTCCATTGTAAAACTAATACTGAGAAAAAGAAAACATGGAGCAGACATGCGTGAGTCGGATTTACCCACGGTATCGTTCAGTTTTCAGACTTTTCCGTTACTTGTAGTATACGAAGATATTACTTATTAAATTTTATAGTTCTCTAACAACGGAAAATACACTCTAATAAACTTTGATGCCTTGGAGAGTGTCAAAATATACAATCAATTCAAGCATATATGAATTATCTTGACCTACGGTTACAAAAACAAAAGGGGTTCGTTTCTCTCTTTTGACGTAAGCGGCTCTAAAAGTTACAGAAGAAAAAGAACAAAAGTAAGAAATTAAATGTAAATGACATTTATTCGCTCACAATCTTTTGCAGCGTAATGGCAAGTTACGCGACGCTGTAGATAGAAATTGCCATAATTGGTGAGACAACACGGCTAGGAGCTTAATCGTGTTATCTTCAAAAGAACACCATTACGTCATTAGCGCTGAATAGATTAATCAGGTTAAATGTACAGAAGATTCACTGGCTGTCTTCACCAGTTTTGTTTGCTTTTGTATTCAAAACTAAGTTGATATATTTAACTTAAAACTTATTTCTGATATAATCTAAGCACAGTAAAATTACATTAATTTAGTAGAGAGATATATATTATAAATTATATGATATGAGGAATAAATATCTGGGTAGCGTTAATTAACTAGTATGGCTCTTCCAGGAATTCACTTTTAATTACAGTAATATACACAATGTGTATGAAGCGATTGATGAATCTCGAAGAAGCGAAAGAAGTATGCATGGATCGCGAAGCCTGGCGATCTGTCCTCTCTGACTACCCCGTCAGGGATACAGCGTGAAGATAGTTAGTTAGTTAGTTAGTTAGTTTAGTTAATATACACAATGGAAGATGTTTATAACAAAATGTTGAGTTAAAGATACAAAAAGAAATTTTCATCGATTTTGTAAATATCTTGTAACACGAATGTTCCCAATAGACAAAGTTCTAAACGCAATCTTCTACATTTTAATACACTAAATCACAGTTTAACAACGTTTTACTGGGCCCACGGAGTACAGACTGGGTCCTACAGTTTACTCAAACCAAGAGTAATTTGAATGTATCAAAATTTTGTCCAATACCTATTAATTTTGTTTAAACATATAGCTGTAATAAAATTTTAGGGCAATTAAACTTTGAAACTAAATTTTAATTCAACAACATAATTATTTTATACCTAACACTATTACATTGACAATCTAAAGTTTTATTCAAATTGCTACCAGCTCTACCAAACTTGGGCAATAATCTAAAACTTGAAATTGCACCCGAAACTCTGCCCAATTATACCCATTGATTTACATATCCAAGGCATAGGAATAACCTCTGTACTACACGGTACCTTTGGGAAAAGAGCGGTTCGCTGAAGCTGCGTTCATTGCTTGTAACGTACGAGCTAATATACCTACTAAATATTTTGAATTATTAATGTATAGCAACCGCTGAGATAATTATATTTTCGTGTCTTTGTAAGAACCTGGAATCGGAAAGTAGGTCGGGTTGGTCGGTAGTGGATTCTTCTAGTGAATTAGTAATGCATTGTTTTCGGTTACTTTAAGTGAGTTTGGAGTGGTCTGAATAAGTCATGGTAACGGTCTTCGTTAGGTTTGTTTGTAGTGGTAACCTGTGGTATTATCCAAATTCCAATCGGTAAAAGTAAACATTAACTTGATTAGTCTTTAATTACATATACAGGGAAACGATATATAGTTCTTGAACTAAAACACTTGTACTGTTCCACTTATTTATTACTTAAATCTGACCGGTTTCGCCTTTTCAAAGGTTAGCACTTATTGTATGTATTTCGGATGTCATTAAGTACAATATGATAAGTCACAATAACAATGGTTTCACTGAGGGTAAACAAGGAAGTCATGATACCACTTAATAATTTTTCCCCAATATTAGGGAGAATCTAAGAAATGAAGTAATACATTTAAACATTAATTAAACATTACAATTAAATTTCATCATAAATAATGTCAATAAATATAATAAAAATAATAATAATAAAAAATAATAATAATAATAAAAATAGAAATAAATGTCATGAGGTAATTACGTTTGTCAATACTATTTCAGAATATAAACTATTATAAATTACAATTTACATATGCCAATGTCATTTGAATTACGATTTAAGAAATTAAAATATGTAGATGTCACCACTTTACTGTAATATAGGTGAACGGCTTATATCTAACTGTTGATTTAGGATCATGTTTCTATCAGTATTAAACTCTAAAATTTATTTCCCGAAATTTATTTCCCGAAAATAAATTTTAGAGTTTTACATGCATGTGAAAAAGGTAGAAAAATGAATGCCCTTGAAGTTCATGAAATAAAGAAGCGAAAGTTGTATGCCAGGATCGTAGCAAGTGGAATGGGAGACAGGCGTGACGATATGTATGTATGTATGTAATATTTGCGCTAGTGTTTGCAATATGCGCAATAAAATAAAGTTAACGTAATAAAAGAAAAGTTTTTGAGTTGGGAGAACGTTTACTACATAATATAATTTCTAAACAAAAGTATTATTAACCGAATAATAAAAAATCACTATTAAGGCATTGCAACATTACCCTGGGACTTCCTTCCGAGGAGTTTCTCGGCACTAGTCAGATGAGAGAACCAATGGCGTTCCTGCAGGAGACTCGGTGGAAGGGCAACAGAGCCCGGCCTTTGCAGAAAGGCTACAAGCTGTACTACACGGGTGCGCCTGGTGGGGAGAACGGGGTGGCCGTGGTGCTCTCCGAAGGGCTGCAGAGCGGCATCTTGGAAGTGAAACGCTGTAGCGACCGGCTTATGATCGTGAGGGTGCTTATCGATGGGATTATTACCCACCTGATAAGTGCCTACGCGCCACAGGCCGGTTGTAGCGACGCCGATAAGATGTCGTTTTGGGGCCAACTCGAGGGAGTGCTTCGGAGCATTCCGTTGTCACAGGAAATCGTTTTGGGCGGCGACCTAAACGGTCATGTGGGTGAGAGGTGTGAGGAGTTTGAGCGTGTTCATGATGGTTTTGGATACGGCACCCGCAACGCTGAAGGAAAAACTATCCTCAGAACGTGTGCGGCTGCCGATCTGGCCATTGTGAACACGTATTTCAAAAAGAAATCCGAACATCTCATCACCTACAAGAGCGGGAGGCGTACAGCTCAGATCGATTTCCTACTCACTAGGCGACACAGCATCGGCAAGGTGGCCAACTGCAAGGTCATACCCGGTGAGAGTCTTACTGCACAACACCGTCTCCTTGTCATGGACCTCTGCGTGAAGCCTAAAGGCAAACGCATCGAGCGGTGCCAGCGCCGCATCAGATGGTGGCTGCTTGATGAAACTAGGTCCCAGGAGTTCGTCTCAGCTGTCGGTGACAAGTGCACCGACACTGAAGGCGAACCAGTTCAAGATTACTGGGACAAAGTTCAGGCGGCCATCCTTGGAGCGGCGAGGGTGGTGCTCGGTGAGTCTAAGGGTGGACGCAAATGTGACAAGGAAACTTGGTGGTGGAACAACGCAGTCTTGAGGGAAACCAAGGAGAAGAAAGCCCTCTTTAAAAAGTGGCAAGCGATCGGATCTCCCGAAGACCGCGACGCGTACAGGGCTGCCAAGCGCGCCACAAAGAGAGCTGTAGCCAGAGCCAGACGGGACCACTTACAACCTTTGTATGATAAGCTGGAATCGTCTGAGGGGCAGAAGCTCATCTATAAGCTGGCGCGCTCCAGGGTCAAAGCGGCACAGGATATATCCAAGTGTCGCTGTGTAAAAGACCCTGAGGGCAACCTGTTAAGCGAAGACCTCGCGGTAAAGGAGAGATGGCGCTCGTACTTCCACGAGCTGCTTAATAAACAGCATAAAGAGGTGCAGCCTCCGGACCTCCCTCCGAATCAGGGACTAGTGCCACCGGTAACGCCTGGAGAAGTCCTGACTGCGCTTCGCTGCATGAAGAATCGGAAAGCTGTCGGACCCGATGGAGTCCCCATCGAAGCCTGGAAGGCGATGGGTCCTCGCGGTGTGGGCATCTTAGTAAACCTTTTTAACCGCATACTCCTCAGCGGGCAGATCCCAAACCAATGGAGACTGAGTATTATTACTCCAGTCTTCAAAGGTAAGGGGTCAGTGCAGGAGTGCGGGAGTTACCGCGGTATGAAGGTGATGTCCCACACCATGAAGATCTTCGAGAGGATTATAGACTCTCGGATCCGGCAGGAGTGTACTCTCTCGGAGTGTCAATATGGGTTTCGCCCTGGTCATGGGACCACGGACCCTGTTTTTGCCCTGAGGGTTGTCGCAGAGAAATACAGGTCGAAGAACACGCCTCTGCACTGTTTGTTTCTAGACATGCAGAAGGCCTTTGACTGTGTTCCTCGTGCGATGATCTGGTGGGCACTGCGGTCCAAAGGGGTTCCAGAGGTCTATATTGACACTATCCAGGACATGTACTGTGACTCCGATTCAATGGTTCGGACTGCTGTTGGCGACACGAAACCCTTCCCCATCACCGTCGGGGTACACCAGGGTTCTGTCCTTAGTCCGCTTCTGTTCAGTGTAATATTAGACGAATTGTCGGACAGCATCAGAAACCCGCATGAGGAGCCTCCATGGTTGCTCATGTATGCTGACGATATTGCGCTGGCAGACGCGGACAGGGGCAGATTGGTGCGACGTGTAAAGGCGTGGAAGGAGACGCTTGAGAACGGCGGTCTGAAACTAAATGTGGCGAAGACCGAGTACTTGGCACTAAACTCGACAGATCCCACATCCGTCCGCATAGGCAGTGATTTGGTCGAGCGCACGGACCAGGTTAAATACCTGGGATCTGTTTTTCACAAGTTCAGTGACATCGATTGCGATGTCAAGTCACACATTGCTGCCGCGTGGGCCAAATGGCGGGAGATGACCGGTGTCATTTGAGACCCTAAAATGCCGATCCGGTTGAAGGGACAGGTCTACAAAACCATTATTAGACCTGTCCTTTTACATGGCAGTGAGACGTGGCCGATATTGGAGCGACACAAGCAGGAGCTGCGTGTCACGGAAATGAAGATGCTGCGGTGGATGTGTGGAGTCACGCGGATGGACCGCGTGAGGAACTCTCGCATCCGCGTCGGCCTTCACGTCCGTGACATTGCAGACAAGTTGCAAGAGTGTCGCCTTCGCTGGTATGGTCACGTCTTGCGGCAACCGCCGAGCTACGTAGGTAACAAATGTCTGGCCATGTCAGCCCCGCCGGGTCCCGGTAAGAGGGGAAGACCCAAGAAGTGTTGGCTTGACGTCGTAAGGGATGACATGCGTGCCAATGGTCTCATTGCAGGAGATGCCGATGACCGTGCGAAGTCGAGGAGAAAATGTAGGAAAGCGGACCCCGGGCGTCGCGAGACGCAACTGGGACAGACGCTCGGATGATGATGAGTCAGATGAGAGAACCGTATGTTTTAGACGGTTCGAGTCCATCATGACAGCCTTAGGAATTTTCTACAGAGCAAGGTCTTTGTCATTCGCGCGCTCTCTGCTACACACGCCTTACTCTATATAGGTATCCTATTAATATTATAAACGCGAAAGTTTGTAAGAATAAATATTTGTTACTCTTTCACGCAAAATATACTGAATGGGTTTTGATGAAACTTTACAATAATATAGCTTACACATCAGAATAACACATAGGGTACTTTTTATCCCAGGAACAAGTTCCTGTGGGAAACGGGAACACATCACCACGCGTGCGGAGCAGCGGGCGTCAACTAGTATTTCATACAACCAAGCGTACATCACGCTGTTTTCATAGGATAACACAAAGTATTACAAATGAATGGTCGGCAACTGACAGGTCGCGTATGCTATTTTCGCAAAGAGTTTGACGTAACGTTTGGAACGTGGTATTATTATTATGATAACTTTTGTCTCTATTGGGCGCAAGCGAGATGGAGTGGAGCAACATTCCTTGTTCTGGAGAATTTTCTCACGTTAATGTTATTATTTTGTCCGAGACTACCAGGACTTTAATTGGTCGTGCTAATTAGTATCTAGCACATAAGACCTTTTAGCCTTTTTGTTACCACCTCACCAAAAAGGCAACGGGTTCAAAATTTCTTCCAAATTTAACATCTAAAATAGACACAGTTTATTAAATTTATTCGGCCCTTTAGAGGCACGTTAAGCTGTTGGTCCCGGTTGCTAATAAAATGGCAGTCGTTAAGCCAAGTTGAGAAGGCCTTATGGACGGCTTCAAAATTTCTACAGCAGATCGCCTCAGCCTGCGCCTGTCCATTTCAACACGGCAATGGGCTCACCGCCTGTTACGTGGGACAAAAATGCATACGGTGAAATGTGGGCGTTTAATATGCCTCTGCCTACCCCTTCGGGGATAAAGGCGTGACAATATGTAATGTAATGTTATTGTAATTTTGTTGTGACTTTAATACATTTACACATTATATCTTTAAGGAAATTACTTATGATCACAAATAGGTTTTTTAAAATTATTATATTCTATTATTGTGATAATATTTTCAAATAAAACTAAATTATTTGTAGTAAACGTAAAATTTTGAGGCGACCTGAATCCCGTATCCCGCAGTTATTAAATATCTTGTAGCTTATACTACGTGTAAAGACTATAGCGATATACGTGTCAATTTTCCACGAATTTTATTTTTTCAATTTCTGGTACAAACGGGCCAAGCATTTACATAGAGGGCCAGGACGCCCGGGGCGCGGGACCACCCGATTAAAATCCCTAAAATACACATCAACGTGTTGACGTTTAGATGAGGCGAAATAAATTGTGGGGCACCCCCTCACCCCAGGGGTATATGCGTGCCCCAAGAAAATGAAGGTAATCAGCGGGCTGTGTCGCCGTTTTTGCTTTGAAAACTGTGCAAAGCGCGAAATTTATCAGCTTACCCAGAGCAGTCTAAATGCTTGTCGCAGAGTTTTTTTTCTTTTCATTCGTATTTTGTTTTATTTAATCATTCCTCTTGGATTTTTAGTATTCCGAGTTTTTTTTTGATCTAGAAATATAATTTGCGATGGTTGGAGTATTTTTCATCATTACAGATTCTCATTTTATCCGTAATTTTTTTATGCTTTGCGTTTAGGGATACTTTTGTCACGTTGTGTTTGGTTTTTTTGCTCTAGTTGAATAATCCACGTTGTTAAAGAAGGACAATACATGGGCAGGCAAATCACTCCAAATTTCAATGGTTCGACAACAATTTTATATTGTGCCTTCAGCGTGTCTGCACATAATTATGCCTTAAAAGGATTATTATTATCCATCACGCCTTATCCCCGAAGGGGTGGCAGAGGCATATTATATGCCCACTTTTCACTATGTGGATTCCTGTCCCACGTAATAGGTGGTGAACCCATTATAATAATTATTATAATAATTATATTATTATTATTATAATTCTTTATATGTATCAACGGCCTCAGTGTCGTAAGTTGTAATATACAACTTACTTCGAGGTCTCGGGTACAAAATTTTACAAATAGTTGATTTTTATTAAACAAACCTTAATCATTAGTATGAGCGCATGACTATAAGTAAGTTTAGGTTTGTTTATGTGTTTATCAATCACACCTTATATCCGAACGAGTGGCAGAGGCATATTATACGCCCACATTTTACCGTGTGCAGCCCACGTAATAGGTGGAGAGCACATTGCCGTGTTGAAATAGACAGACGCAGGTCGTGGCTAACTGCTGATGAAATTTTTCAAGCCACCTATTAGGAGTTCAACTTGGCTTAACAACTGCCATGTTACTGGCCACCCGAACCAATGGCTTAATGTGGGTTATAATATAAAGTTAATGTGGGTTAACTCTTAAGATTATAGTGGGACTGCCATACACTCTCTTCAAAATGTAATTAAATATTATGGTATAATTTTATTTTTAAAAATGAATATACTTAGTTTTCAAAGAAAAAACATCGCGATAACATTTTAAACTCCGTGTTCCCGGTAATCGCACTGTTACAGGCAATAATAGAACTGTCACTAACGCCGACACCTTGTCAACATCACAATGTGCACCGCTTGAACCGTTTAAAACTTCCCGGGATGAACACAATACTGGATTTGAAATTATATTTAACATTTCAGTTCTAGTGGTGGTTTACTATACAAAATTATTTTCAGACGATAATTTCAACTTTTTAATGTCAAATTATGAATTAATGTTTGTAACATAACATCACAATTCAACACGATTTTTCCAGAACATTCTAGTTGAATTTAAACGTTAGCAGAACCGTAATTTTTATTTAGATTATCAATTATCACATACATGTGTAGTATTTGATAAAATTGTTTTCCTCGATATACTTATGTCGAGAAAAACACTAGATCAAAAAATACTACACTACCATCAGTAGGTCGCCAAATCTGTTAGACATGGGTGTATTATTTTACGAAACATTAGAATAGTAATGTGGTGTAGGCAAAACGCTAATTATTTATTTAAGTTTACAGTTAATTCTGTGTATTTTGTTCCAATTTTATTTATTTACTCGCAAATGTGATGAAAAACATTGTATAATTCACGGGCGGTACGGGAATTACGAACTTCGACTCAGAAAACACTCAGTCTTCGACTTTGGGCTTCTACCAGAGCCTCGATCGTAATTCCTTACTTACCGCTCTTAATACACAAAGTTAAATGGTGGTAAAAAACATCATGTGTACGTAGTCGCGGGCATTAAATAGTTATAAATGAAATTAAATGTCAAAGAATACTGCCCTTAGGGGACAGTGAGACGTGGTGATGCATAAAGAGATTAGTCCCTACGTAAATGATTACAATAAAACTACCACCATGCAGGGTGTGATGGTAGGAGGGGACAGATTTGCATAATTTTACTTTTATTACAGCTTTCGTTGAAACTGGCAAGAATTATGATGCCCGGTCTTACGTTTATTCAGTGGAAAATTTCTTGTTAGTATTGAAAATAACACCATGAATTTATAAATTACTTACACTATTTCATGAAGATTTATTTTGTACTTATAAGAATATAGGTATATTAATTGTCATTGAATTCACACTTAAAAGACTCAAGAATTTTCGTGAACTATCTAGTGAATTACATTTCATGTCAAACCAATATAAACCAGTAAGTGCAATTCTATTGAAACATTTCAAAGAGTATTAGTGTTTTTTCTAGTGGTTGAAACCAGTTTTTAAACGCCCTAGTCATGTTATATTGTTGGAGGTGTAAGTACTAAGCTATCATGCAATATATTGCCAAATACGTAGTTACAGATTACTAATATTGATCCAGCAATGGCAAATAGGATTGTACAATGCCTATATTCAGACTCAAATATCGATCTTACCGTTTCAAAAGTTATTAGACTCGTTAAATTGTCATTTATACTTGTTAAACTAATGAAAGCGCTAATAAGATTGTTGTACAGCATATTTTATATATCATACATATTATCACACCTTTATACCTGAAGGGGTAGTAAGAGGCCTATACGCCCACATTTTAACGTAAGTAGTCCCACAATACGACTTAAGGTGTGGTGCCTTCCAAAGCACACATTAAAATGCTCGTAAATGAAAATGCCGCGAAGTGGTCACCCATTCAAGAACCAAACATAGTAATATGTGTGGGTGACCACTTTGTGGCATTTACATTTGCGAGCGTTTCCGTGCTTCGGAAGGCACGTTAAGCCGTTGGTCCCGGTTGCCAGTAAAATGGCAGTCGTTAAGCCTGGTTAAAGGCCTTATAGGCGGCTTAAAAAATTTCAACAGCAGGTAGCCACAACCTGCGTCTGTCTATTTCAACACGGCAATGGGCTCACCACCTATTACGTGGGCCAGGAATTCACACGGTGAAAAGTGGGCATATAATATGCCTCTGCCACCCCTTCGGGGATAAGGCGTGATGGATATTTATTTATTTATTTTTAAACATAGTAAAATTGTTTAATGAAGTGATCATTTAAGTTCTAGTTTATGGGGAGACTTTTCGTCTCGAAGACATGATAATGATTATCGAAAGAATATAAAAATGTTTCTTCGTCTAAAGATTCGCCTCTCTCGCTCTTCCGCTTTGGCGACAATTGCGTTGCAACAGAATATTGATAGTACCCGTCTAAACAGTCCATCTAAATGGGCTTTTACAGAACACTGAGATCTCGTAGCTCTTCGAGAGCTACCAGCGTATTTTCAGTTACAAACAATTAGCATAAGGTTTAAATAAATAACATGATATTACAAAAAATATGTAATGATACAGCCCCCCATTGACATCAGTAAGAATATCGGAAATAATTATTTTCACCCCCTACATTGTCGAGGGTTGAAATATAACACCCCTTGTAGATTCGTACGGCAACATATTGCTATTTTTGTTTTAAATGACTTGCGTATTTCGTATATTGTATTTTGGGGCAGGTGATAGGTTATTCGTGTGAATCGGCAATTAACCTTTTTATTTTTTTTCTTTAGAATAGAATAGAATAAACTTTTTTGCACACCATTATAAAAATATATCATACAAAGAGAGAACAATATTATAAATGTACAGAGGGCGGCCTTATCGCTAAAAAGCAATCTCTTACAGGCAACCTTCCTTTTTTTTATCTTTGTTCTTCAAAGTGTATTTTTTTAAATGGACGTTATTTTTCATATCATTACCATATATAAAATCTACATTTTATATTGCTTAAGCGATATATAAATAATGTAGAACTGATTGATTAACAATAGAGTCTCAATTTTCACATAGGCAATGTTTTTCTTTTCTATAGACGAATTTCCATTTCTTAACCAATGTTCATAAAACTTGGCATAAATGTTCCTTCGTTGCAAAGAATTATTCGATCATCTGTATTTGTTGTACGTCAATGGGTAATTTTGTAAATATAACATTTAAAGAAATATGTGTGTTAAGTATAAAATAAAATAAACATTTTTGCATACCAGTATAAAAATAAATTATACAAAGAGTTTTTTTATTAAATTATAGGGGTATCGTTAAAAAGCAATTTCTATTTAATAGATAAGAATGTAAGAAATGTATGTTTTTAATTTATGACAACATTGAATTAAATTTGGAAAAAAGCGTTCAAAAAATTCTTTAAAATTGATTTTAAACTGTTTTTAAAAGTATTTCACAAAAAGTAAATATTGAGTAATTTACCTACAAATCACAAAAACAGTATCATAATTGATAAAGTTTTATCCTATGCGTATCATGTTACTTCCTAAAATAACAAATTGTTTAGATCCCTGCTCGGTAAAGGTAAAATCAATTTGCAAGGAGCAGGTATTAAATTGTATATGTATTAAATCAAGTGGAACCATCTGAAGTCGTAGTGTAAATGTTTGTTGTATCCAAATTCCAACAACATACTCATTCTTTCATTGTTTGTGATTCACTTTCCTTAACCTACTACTTTTTCCACTCTTATTTTGTACCCACTGAGCCCTTTCGTAAGCTCAGTATTTTTTTTTACTGATTAACTAACTTCATCTCATACTCCAGTCCAGTCCGAGATAACCAGGACTTTAATTGGTCGTGCTAATTAGTGTCTAGCACACTAGCCTTTTTGCTACCACTTCACTAAAAAGCCAACGGGTTCAAAATGTCTTCCAAATTTAACATCTATAATAGACACATTTTATTAAATTTAATTTCCGTGCTTCGGAAGGCTTGTTAAGCCGTTGGTTCCGGTTGCCAGTAAAATGGCAGTCGTTAAGCTTGGTTGAAAGGCTTATGGGCAGCTTGAAAAAATTCAACAGCGGGTCGTCACAGCCTGCACTGTCCATTCCCAGCATGGTGAGTTCAGCGCCTGTTGCGTGGGACAAAAATGCATACGGTGAAATGTGGGCGTATAGTATGCCTCTGCCTACCCCTTCGGGGATAAAGGCGTGACAATATGTATGTATGTATCTTCACACTGTGTCCCTGACGGGGTAGTCATAATAATAATCCTTTAATCAGCCGCTATAACTTCAAATGAATAGTAAATAACAAAGATCTGACTAAACTAGGCTATGAAAAAAATCACGACTCTCAAACTATGTAAGAAAAACACTATGTTTTGAGTCATCAGTCACTCTGAAATCTATTTCAAATCAATAACTAAGGGCCGTTTTCCAGAAAGTTTCTCAATACTCAATCGATGCTTGAGACTAGTTTTAGCCTTATAAAATCTACTCTCAAGTGTTTCTTGAGTGTTGATAAACGTTCTGGAATAAAAAATTCAACAGCGGGTCGTCACAGCCTGCACTGTCCATGGTGAGTTCAGCGCCTGTTGCGTGGGACAAAAATGCATACGGTGAAATGTGGGCGTATAGTATGCCTCTGCCTACCCCTTCGGGGATTAAGGCGTGACAATATGTATGTATGTATCTTCACACTGTGTCCCTGACGGGGTAGTCATAATAATAATCCTTTAATCAGCCGCTATAACTTCAAATGAATAGTAAATAACAAAGATCTGACTAAACTAGGCTATGAAAAAAATCACGACTCTCAAACTATGTAAGAAAAACACTATGTTTTGAGTCATCAGTCACTCTGAAATCTATTTCAAATCAATAACTAAGGGCCGTTTTCCAGAACGTTTCTCAATACTCAATCGATGCTTGAGACTAGTTTTTGCCTTATAAAATCTACTCTCAAGTGTTTCTTGAGTGTTGATAAACGTTCTGGAATACGGCCCTAAGAATACATATTTCGATTTGGCCTGAGATGTAACTTTGTGTGTGTTAATTTTGTAGCAAAGGTTCGTCCTGGTGTCTGTTTGGTGTTTTGTGTTTTTCTGATGTAATGTTTGCTTAAAATTAGGAATAGGCGCCTGGTATAATAAGGGGAATTGAAATAATTCTATAGAAAAAGAAACTATTGTCCTGTTTATCCAGATCCAGTTTACTGCCTCTGTGGCGCGGAGGGAGTGTATCCGACTGCTACGCAAGAGGTCGTGGGTTCGATTCCTACCCAGGATAAAACTGTGTGTGATGAGCACGATGGTTTATTCTGTGTCTGGGTGTTATTTATCTATAATATATATGTATTTAGAAATATAAATAAAATAAAATAAATAAATATCCATCACGCCTTATCCCCGAAGGGGTGGCAGAAGGCATATTTTATGCCCACTTTTCACCGTGTGGATTCCTGTCCCACGTAATAGGTGGTGAGCCCATTGCCGTGTTGAAATAGACAGACGCAGGCTGTGGCTACCTGCTGTTGAAATTTTTTTAAGCCGCCTATAAGGCCTTCAACCAAGCTTAACGACTGCCATTTTACTGGCAACCGGGACCAACGGCTTAACGTGCCTTCCGAAGCACGGAAACGCTCGCAAATGTAAATGCCACAAAGTGGTCACCCATCCGACGACCAGCCATAGTGAAAGTTGCGTACCTCAGTGATCGTTTACCGAACACTGAGACCGCGGGGCCACGAGCGCTTCTATATTGATAAACATACTTATATATTTAGAAATATATAAGTATGTTTATCAGTTATCTGGTTACTATAATACAAGCTCTGCTTTGTTTGGAATCAGATAGCGTTGTGTGAGTAGTCCCAAAGATATTCATTAATTATTTATATACAAGCACGCAGATGTAAGAATAACTGATCAAAGCGAAGAAGTTATTAAATACCACTGCAGTTAAAGGGAGTCTTTAACTGCAGTGGTATTTAATAACTTCAACTCATCATCATTCAACTCATCAAACAAATAAGTTCCAGCAAAGACACCCTAGCTGTCGTCTTTAATTAAAGTATATGGAAAACAAAATCTCACAGATCTCTTACAGGTGTCGTCCCTCATTCAAAGAAACCGCATCTCATGCCGTCTCATCCAGCGTGTTTACACCATTACATATACGATTTTTGTGACCATCTAACAAGACCTCTTAATCCAAACAAGTATTTAGTTCAACAGGCGACAATAGTATGAGAATTCTTTGAATGACAGGTCAAATTATCTGGTTAATGTTTACGGGTTTCGACAAACACTGTCGACGGAGACACGTTAAGTTTTATTACTTGCCTGTATTATAAATTATACGACTGAAATTATATATTTTTGACGTTCTGTAACAAATAAATGCAATTATTTTCAAAATAGGTTTATCATACTTGTGGTAAAATTTAGATGACCGGTCAAAATGTATTCTTCTATTAATAATTGTCTATGGAAATAATTATTAGTGAACTTTTTGACGGCCTCTGTGGCGCGGTAGGAGTGTATCCGACTGCTACACAAGAGGTCGAGGGTTCGATTCTCACCCAGGATAAAACTTAATCTTTAGAAATAAATAAGTATGTTTATCAGTTATCTGGTTACCATAGTACAAGCTCTGTTTAGTTGGGAATCAGATGGCGTTGTGTAGGTTGTCCTAACTATATTATTATTATTATTTTTCAAAATCTTATGGTGGTATATCGTACTAATATGAACTCACGTACAATAATCAACTACGTTTACGCACAATACAGGTTGGTATATCGTACTAATATGAACTCACGTACAATAATTAACTACGTTCACGCACAATACATTAAGGTTGACACCTGTGAGTATAACGAATCTAAATTTAAAAACAACAAAATTTGAATTGTGATGAAATGAAAACTCCATGAATATTTTCCTATACCGGCTATAGGAAAATAACAAAAAAAAACATGATAGGTTGTGGAACACACAAATTCGTTGCAGATGCGTATCACGAAACGAATTGGCTGAACAGGATTTTAGGCGTCGATACGAAAAAAAAAGTTTCAATTGAATCAAAAATGTTAGATGCCGAATATTGGAAAACACGTGGAAAGTATTATATACATTAATAGATTGTCTTTTTTCGTTCAGATAGTTTTTAGTTTCACAATGGAAACTGAATAATGGCATTTATACCTTTGAGGTGGCATACAAGCACACAGAATATTGGAAAACACGTGGAAAGTATTACATATTAGATTGTCTTTTTTCGTTCAGATAGTATTTTAGTTTTACAATGGAAACTGAATAATAGTATTTATATTTTATACTTTTGAGATGGCAAACAATCATATGGAATGTTGGAAAACATTTGGAAAGTATTACATATTAGATTGTCTTTTTTCGTTCAGATAGTTTTTTAGTTTTACAATGGAAACTGAATAACCTCAAAAGTATAAGATATAAATAATATTATTTATATCTTATACTTTTGAGGTGGCAAACAAGTATAAGGCCCACTAAGATATAAAGTGATTACCGTTGACTATGGACAAACCTATATCTGTACTAATATATAAAGCCGAAGAGTTCGTTTGTTTGGTTGAACGCGGAAACTACTGGTCTGAATTTATAATATTTTTTGTATTGTATAGTCCATTTATCAAGTAAGGTTACGTATTCGGTCGGACAAAATCACGCTACTACCCAGTAGAGCGAAGCAGTTATTATAAATGTCAACAAATCGTGTAAATTTTGATACATTTTTGTAAAAATAGTAAGCGACGGGATTAAATGGATGCGACGGGGTATCAAAATATGTCACGGGCGAAGCCGTAGAGATCTGCTAGTAAATAAATATGCCTATGTTTAATTTCAATAACATGCCAAAAGGTTTGCGACGCTAACAGCAGACTAAACTTATTTATAGTTTTTAATTTTCACTATTGATGCACGGTTTTATGTACCTTTATAGTTTATTCTGCTCTTCTAATATTATAAACAAGAAAATATTGTAAGTATGAGTGTTTGGTTATAAGGGGTAATCTCCGAATCAACTGAATAAACTTTTTCCTTTAATAATGAAGGAAACAAAAAAAACATAATAATAGTCCAATTTCGTACAGCCACTTAAAACTGGACCAAATGAAATACGGATAAATTTATATATATGTAGATTACTTATTAGACATTTATGTTTGTACGCAAAACACAAATACTGACAATGCAGTCCTGTAAATCTGAGTGTAAATTACACTACCAACAAGGAAATTTTCAACTGGTTTCTATAAGCAAAGCGGCGGTAAATACACGAGGAGTTCTCAACACAGAACAAAAACAAAGCTAACTAGACTAATGAAATTAAAACTCAACTTTCCCAAGTTATTTCAGACAAATCGTCCTCGAACAACCTAAGCAATTAATTTAAGAATATTGCTATTATAACTATCAAGTTAGTTACGTAAGTATATTTAGTTAAGTAAGTTGACTTTTTGCACAAAAGTTATTATAGATATATAGACAAAATTATACTTTAAATGGTTTCATTTCATTTGTATCATTTTTGTTACAACTTGTACTGGTGTGTATTTGACTGACTCGGTGGCGCAGTGGTAGTGTCGGCGATTGCCGCGACTGTGGTCACGGGTTTGATTACCGGGTCTGAAAAAATATTTGTTTGAGCCGCAGATGTTTGTTTCGGAGTTTGAGTGTTATCTATGTAAAATAATAAATAAGAATATAATTATGTTAAATATATAAGTATGTTTATCAGTTATCTAGATCCCATAACACAAGCTAATATTAGCTTACTTTGGGCTAGATGACGCTGTGTGAAAAGTGTCCCACAATATTTATTTATTTATTTATGTAAAATATGTATGTATTTAGAAATATATAAGTATGTTTATTAGTCATCTAGATCCCATAACACAAGCTTATATTAGCTTAATTTGAACTAGACATACATATATTATATATGTTTCTAAATATATACATAATTATCCATATAACAACACCCAAACTCCGAAACAAACATTTGTAGATCACACAAATATTTGTTGCGACCCGGGAATCGAACCCGGGACTCTGAGCGCGGCAGTCCCATACACTACCACTTCCGCCACTAAGGTAGTCCTCCGTATAGAACTCCGGGAATCCTACAAGATAGGTAAATCAAAGTATTAAATGAACACTCATTGATAAAAGTAGATTCTCCTTAGAATACCGAACCAAAGGAAAGATATGATGATCTTTCTATACTAAAGTATAGACTTTAGTAAAGAAAAAGTCATAATATAATATAGAATAATAGGTCACTATATAGAAAAATAGTATTCACAAACGTTTCAATACTTTATGCCTAATATTAACGCCCTAAATTCCTTGTGTCCACTGAGTAAATCAAACGTAAGTATAATATCGGTTGACAAAAGCTCTCCGACGTCACGTTCCCGTAGCGTGGCGTGTGTCACACAAAGCAGGCATAACGAGGGCGAGCCGGAAGCGGCTAGCTGGCCTCCATGCAGCATCCGCCACTAGAGGGCGCCAACGGCTATATTTCCGTTTCCAGCCGTGACCAAGTGACGTGTACAACATTAAATAAGATTGCTGACTTGATATCAATATGCTACTGAGAGTTAGACATTCATTATACATTCTCTATGAGCTAAGGTTTTTTATTTACGTTGTCACTGATAAATGTCTTCCTTTACTGATGTTATCGTTATCACTGTCACCGTCACATTATGTGCCGGGAAGCTTACAAAATATAATGAGGTATTAGAGTTGTAGCACATTAGTCACTAGGAAATCATACACACATACAGTCATACCTTTTTTTATACCATGACAAGTGTTGTGTATACGTGTGTGGTGGCAGAAAAGCATACGGCCCATCTGCTGGAAAATGGTTAAAAAAAAAAAACATGGTTGGTTTCTGCGGTTATGAAATGCACTGCTTATACCAATTAAACCGGCCCAGTCTCTGGTTGTCTTTAAGCGGATGGTAAAGGAGCATTATTTGACTCAGTTGTCTTTGTATGTATGTATGTATTTATGTATGTATTTGTGTTATTTATTGTATGTTTTGTATTTATTTTATTATGTAGCTTCATATACACCAAATTTAGCCATCTTTCGTACAACTATTATCTTTTTCTTTCCATCCCAAGGTTGCCTGGAAGAAATTGCTTAAATTTTATGGTAAATATCTTTGTGATCTAGATTAAATTTGGTGTACAAATATAGTAATATTTTATTCTATTCTATTTTATCTATTGAAAACAAATTTCACACGCTTTAGCGGGATTTGAACTCGCATCCTTTTCCAATAAGAGATCCTTCTTCAGTCTGCTAAGCTACCAAACCACGCTCAATATGAATGAAATATTCCTTCTTGTATATGTCTTAGGGAAATTAAGGCACCAGCTACCCGCATTTATTTAAGTTACACGGTACGAATGTATAGAATTGTATTCGATTTTTATTGACACCTGCCCAAACATTCTAAATAATTTTCAAAGGCAATTAGTATGCTGACTATACCGTAATGGGGAATATAGTTCACAACGTCGAGTGGGATTCGAACTCATGTCTTTTTCCTATCTGAGGGAACCACTTTAATCCGCTAAGTATTTACTTTGATGTACTTAAAATATTTCTCCAGTTTCTATCGTTACTCTAAGACGCTATGTTGTGTTTTTATCTCGTTGAAATTAACAAATAACCCATTGAATAAAGTAGACATTCTTTAGAGAAACCTGTAGACAGAATTAAACAAACTTCAGACGAATACTAAATGTCGGTGTTGAAACAGTATAATTTAATAGCCAGAGTAATAAAATATTCACTCTTTATAACTTCCAGAGTTAAAAGCTAATCCTGGTTTCTATTACTGTGATTTACGAGTTAATCAAGTGTATTAACTATTAAAATTATTTTTTGTCACACAGCCAATGCTTATGCGTGAAATTATGTATGAGTGTGCATGTATCAGTGTCACTAATATTTATGTACTAGGTGACCCGCCCGGCTTCGCCCGTGGCATACTTCGAACTCCCGTCGCACCTAATTTATCCCGTCGCTTATAAATTCTACAATAATGCATAAACATTTGCTTGAATTGTCGACATTTATAACTACTGATGCGCTCTCCAGGGAAGTAGCGTGATTATTAGCCTATAGGCTTCATCTATAAATGGGCTATCTAACACAAAAAGACTTTTTTAAAATCCGACCAGTAGTTCCTGAGATTAGCGCGTTCAACCAAACAAATAAAAAAACTCTTTAGCTTTATAGTATTACTATAGATTAGATAGGAGCTATGCCCTAGAATCTGTCTTCTCTACATTACGTCAGGGACATGGTAAAGATAGTTGTATACACGAAGGCATTACATGAACAACAATTTAGTCCACATTTCGATTTTTATTTTTGTCCAAGGTAAAAATATTCTATTAAGTGACTATAAAAATAGTTTCATGAGTCAAAATAATCAAACTTATACACGTTCATGTCAATGTCTGGCAACGGAAATAGAAAATACGGACCGACCGTCTGGAAATAGTGCACTTCTAAAAATAACAGAGAGAAATAGTATTGACAGGTGGATATAAAGTAGTCAAGTGTAAGTGGAATGTTTTCTTTAACTATTATATACACGGACAAGTTGATGACTTTTGACGTTGAGAATAAGTGGTATTTATAGAAAAATAAACGCTCGTAACTCAGTTATTTGTGCTTGTAAATCTAAAAGTACCAAGACGGTTTAAATCAATAAAAAATGACATACGAGTGTGACATAAGGGCATTTTTGTAATACCAACCGATTTTTGGACTGCGTAATATTGTTGATAAATGGCCATAAAGCCTTCCTCAATAAATATGCTATGCAGTATAAAAATATTTTCTCAGTTTGAACCAGTAGTTCCTGAGATTATCGCAACCAACCAAACAAAAAAACTCTTCAGCTTTATATTAGTAAAGAAAAGAAGTAGACATTTTTACTAGCTTAATTGTATTTCATTCTATTAATGGCAGAACCTAAAAGAGTGACTGAATTTCTATAGAATTTATTTATTTATTTGACTTTCTGTATAACATTGTACAAAAATTCTCTACCAGTCAAGCTTGCGTTGCAGAGAAGATGTATTGGCCATTCTTTTGGACAAATTGGACATACTAACTTTTAAACTATCGCACTGCATACTATAAGTGTATTAGTTATTACCGGGACTAAACGTCAGGCAACATAAACTTAAAAATTCTGCGAATTGGACGTTATCCGACTACTGGACATTTTGAGAATTGAACATTTTGCGCCTAAACGTGATTGAAAACAACGTTTTCATCTTCACAAATACATTCTTTGGCCAGGATTAAATTAACCTTCGAACAATTAAGATCAGAAACTGTATGGATCGACGTTTCATTAATTACTCTATGAATAGATCCATGTTCATAGACAACTAACGCCGCTCATCTCAAACGGTTTAAGAGTCGATCTAAATTGGCAACTACGTTTAAATTCAGGTGGTGGATATTTTTAAACATTGAAATGTAGAGAATTTTATATTTGAGTGCAATGTCTGTGCTACGAAAATGGAGCACGCTGTAAGTTGAGTAATTTCTTTACATATTTAAATAATAAAGGTCAAATAAAAAAGGAAAAGAAATAGTTTGTTTGAAATTATTACATGTTTGATAATAGCTTCGTGCTGTTTATCAATCACGCCTTATCTCCCCGAAGGAGTGGCACAGGGCATATTATATTATATGCCCACTTTTTACCGTGTCTATTCCAGTCCCACTTAATGGGTGGTGAGCCCATTGCGGTGTTGAATTAGACTGACGCAGGCTGTGGTTATATAACGCTCGTAAATGTTAATGCCACAAAGGGTTCACCCATCCGTGACCAGTCATATCGAAAATTGCTTAAAAATGCAGTGATCATTTACAGGACATTAAGTCAGCGGGGCCACGAGCGATTCAGCTGAGCAAAAAAATTCTGAGCATCCATTATTTCACCTTTAGAGCTTGAGAACTGTGGCCTGTGAGCTTTGCTCTTTTAGAGTTTTAAACCCTGTGGTTTAAAAAAGTCTTATAAACGGCTTCCTTCCGTCGGTCCGTCTGTACGAATTTATATCTCTGAAACCATAAGAGACAGTTTTATTTTTAATTGCAAAACTGTTTGCTTCATTCAATTTAGGACACCATGCATACGTGCATAGTCAATTTTGATTTTTTTTTCTACCACTTCCAAATTTATAACTGGTTTAGGTTTAGAAGTTGTCGGATTCCTTCGCTACGATAGTCAAGGGCGCGTCACTTGTTATTTAGTACTGTTGGAAATGATTGCTGTCTGGTCAGTTTATAGAATAGAAGATACTTACATACTATTAATAATAAGTAGTATAAGTTTACTAGGGTGCTGTTTCTACGCAGCGTTACAACCAAAAACATCTTTTTACCTGAAACAAAAATAATAGATTAGATTGCGTAAATGTAATAATCGTTTGTTTACATGTTTATATTGTAATCGTAAGAATTTAAATCAAAACGTGATTTAAATTTTGTTGAAGATTATTTACTGACAGGAGAAAACAGTAACAAATAAAAAAAAAATACCAAGAATTCCATATCAGTTTATAATGTATGAGAAACCTAGGTCAGCCAATGAAATGGACTAGTCAAAGATCAGGTTCAGTATCATTTAACAGACAAAGTAACTCTGTCTGTTACCTTAACTCGAGTATATTGATTCAAAGGAAGTATTCAACATTTTTTCGAAATTAATAAAGGATATTGTAACGACATAGAAAATGATATAAAAATATCACCTCTATGAAAAAATGAAATAAATCAACGTACTAAAAAGTTTTAGAGTTCTAAACCTCTAACGTCTCTAGCGTCTGTCTATTTCAACACTGCAATGGGCTCACCACCTATTACGTGGGACAGGAATCCACACGGTAAAAATTGGGCATATAATATTCCTCTGCCACCCCTTCGGGGATAAGGCGTGATGGATATTTATTTTATTGATTTATTTACTAAAAAGTATCGTACATAAATCTGAACATGATACAGTACTATACAATACTTGTGTTCTGTAAAAATATATCACTTTCCAATAAATCGGTACAAAATTGTTCGTTTAAATTTGCGAAAATCGTGCATTTTCACGGATTTAGTGAATAGCTTCAAAGACATCTCGAGAGCGGTTTTGCGGAGCCAATGTCGTATTTATTTCATCTCAGCTAGGATTAGGCTTTCCCACATCGCAATTTGAGGCAACAGGTGCCCCCTCTTCAACAGTACCTCCTCTAAACCCACTCACTCTACGCTATACAACAAACACAACAAGATAAAATTTGCCCCCCAGTAACTAAATACTGTTTGTGCACATGAGGCCGAGAAAAGTACACAGCCTGTATCGTATCTGCGGTTTTCAGCGCGGCAGTTGAGTTTGACTTTAAAATGTTGTTGCTGGAGATCAAATATCGTAATGCCCAGCGCGATATTCTGTTGGTAAGTTAGTTCAGTTGCTTGCTTGCTTGGTCACATGGCAGGCACTTCAAATAATGCCGACAATTTAATGCTCCTAGTACCTAGGAAATAAAAGTGGACCTCAGGCTCCAAATCCAGCTAAGGTTTAGAAATGCCCAAAGATGAAGTAGACACGGTAGGTCTCAACAATCTAGAGAATCATAGTCGAAAAAATTATGAATTTTACGCTAAAAAAAATTATAACAAATTTGTATAACAAATTGCATAACTATGTACGTTTATATGAATTTTAGTTTTCCAATAAATAACTCTATCTACTCTATATCTCGAATAATCTAAATACTCGACACACATTGTGAGACAGTGTACACAAAGCTGGTCGTAAGCGTATTCACGCAGACAATGTGATGATTCTAAACGACTAGTCTCCACGTCTCGAGCAGTGTTCAGTTTAGCGTTTTGTTTATGCTCTACTTGAAACGTATACGCTCATGTGCGCTTAACTTTATGTATTTACCCGAGAAATAGACTTGCGTGTGAAAAAGAAAAAAGCCTGTTACATTTTTATACATAGTTTGTACGCCCACTGAACAATATATAACAGCTATATGTACAGCGATATGCATGGATTTTAATAGTAAATATAAAGTACCTAAGTTTTATACTTATACTATGACATTACTTGATTTTTTTTGGTGACATCTAAAACCTGTGTCGAAGAGAAGGGGATGCGGTTACTGTACAAGCCGCATAGACTGCATTTCAAAACATAACATACTCCACTACGGATACTGGCACTAGAGGGCTCCTTCTACAGCCTTGTTGGCTATTATAATGATAATAGATTACCAAACATCGCCATAGCGTCCATCAGGTGAGCAAAGCAATTCATTAATACTTGATATCATTTAAATAAACATCTTTATTGGCTTGAGGTCGTAGAATATAAAATGCGTGCTAAGTCTTTTTGTATAGAGATACCGAGGATATTGAGATGTGGATACATAATTATGTAGGTAGCAATATGGCGCGAGTTGGGCTTAAAAACTGGAAATAAAGGAAACAAAGGTCAGTTCAATGAGAATCAAATAAAATGTTCTTACGAATTCAATGATTTCATTACATTCGAGATTGAATTTGTATTCAAATCTGTATCCCGATATCAGAGGCCAATGATTATTGTTCATTGTACTACATCTGACTACTTTTTCGATCATATATAATTAAATTGATTTCAAATCTCTGATACGTACGGTTCTTTCATTTGAATTCTTTATAAAGATGTAAGCCGATACAATACGGGAAGTACCTCAAATCGCAAATTAAAGTCATGTTACTATAGACCAGAAAAAGGGTCGTCCCTTTATTGTAACCCAAGACAAAATTTCAAAGCAAAAAGAAATCCAACACAAAGATTTTTGCAATGTAGCAATTTATTTGCATATTACGCTAATTAGGAATCAATTTGAAAGGGACCAGACTACATATTGTGTTCTTTGAAAAGGTTTTTGTACCATCCATTGCAAGGTGAACTGCGTCGTGCGAGTGATACGAGTTTTGTCATCTGATTTTTTAACCAAAGGGATGACAGGGTGGGTCACATTATATTGGGCGGCCCTATCCTGCGGGCATGGCATTTCGTTATAATTGATTTCGCTTTTTTACGGTTGGGTGAGAGTGCCACGTCACGCACGTCGTTTCGGATCCGACGGGGCGCTAGTTAAATGGCAACCGGCATATTATTATGTGTATAGCGGAAAATTGAGATTTTTATAATAAAAATCTACAAAACTTGAAGAGTAAGTAATTTCAAAAATAAAAAAGACTGTGTGTACACACGTACGTAAGTAACGTAAGTAAGTACACGCGTTAGAAGTTATACTGCTTTAGTCTTATAAGATTTCCTCACATATACCACAGCTCTTTGTTTGTAACAGGTGATAAATTCGTAAGAAAATAAAAACACCAAAAGAATGAAAACTATTTTGAATGTAGTTATAAGTTGTCATGGAAACACTTATCAACTAACTTCATGGTATTAGTTTTGGGTGATGGTCTGTGCGCGCATCGTAAAAAATTACTCTCATATTTTTTCCCGTATAACTTCAAAAAATTAGCAATTGTGACTGTGTGCAATACTATTATAGTAAGTATAAAGGCTCCAATAAGAAAAAAACTATGAAATTTTGGACAACTATTCCTTAAGTAAGCACTAAGAAACGATTTTTGAAAATTCAACCCCTAAAAAGATGATAACAATTGCAAACATTGTATAAAACAACGATTATTGTGTAAAATTTTATTACTCTTGTGATAGTAGCTAACACAATATAGCCTACTTTTATTCTGGGATGAATAAATGAATTATTTATTCATTCATCAAGTTCCCGTGGACAACGGGTACAGAAAAACTTAATCACGTGGGCCCTAGTTAAAAAGTACATACATGTACCATAGTCAAAACTGGATATTTACAAGGAAGTTTCTTTTGTAACATACAAAGGACAACGAAATAAATTTCCTGTCACGCTAGTTAAAGAAAAATGCAAAAAGTCTATTTTTATAACTGCAAGTAAATAGATGATCAAAGATATATGGATAGACTGAGGCGTTTTACAAGACTTTTCTAAACCATAAAGTCGAGTCTTATAAAATGGCTATAACGATCTATGTGTTGGAAACGAAAGATCTTTCACAAACTTTCTTAAACAATCATCATAACAAAACCAGTGAAACTATTACAACAGTAACAAATTTTATAATTTACATACATGGTGCTGCCAGATACACATAACACAAGCAATTGAATATAATACTGCTGTACCAATTTGGCAGCTAGCAACTCTATGATATCTAATAGCACCGCAATTATACTAATCACCTATGAACAACCAGTGGAGTGTGTGCAATTACGGGTCTAGGATCAAATGTACTGGGACTTTAGACTTAATTATAATAATACATGGTACCAAATATGTATATAGTAATTGGTAGTAGTCCTAGAATTATGTTAGTTTTTTTTTCACTTATGTACGTTGCATATAGAGAATATATAATGTATTCAGACAGACAAGGACTTTCAAAGCTTAGCTTAGCTGTTGCCTAAAACTAATTATAAAATTTGTGAATAACATTACTAGTATGTGTACCGTAATTTCAGTTAGAAAACAAGTTGAGTAGGGTCAATATACTCTGTAAAAAAATTTAAATAATTTGGTTTTAATTTTTCTTTATATTTCTTTTTGTATGGTTTTAAGTATAGATTTCTCAGGTTGCGAATTAGTTTTGCTTATTTTTATTTGATGGAAGAAGAAGGAAAACCTAAACAAAAAAAAACAAACTACGACATCCTGACGTTTAAATATTAACTTCCAGCAGTAACTAGGCCGCTCAGACGCATAGAACATTTCCCTGAAAGATAACTCTAGTGGGTCCAAGTTGTTGTATTTATACACCAAATTGTTTTAGTAAAAATAAACTGTACCTATACTAATAAATAAATGCTGTACCCCAGATAGGCTAGCCAGAGAAAGAGATTGTATTTGGCTTTCTGCAAGCAGCGCATAACAAGCAAGACTCAAGTTTTAACTTTTTTTTTTTAAAATGGTGGCAAACAATAATCGATAGTGGCCACGGCGTCTGTAGACGTTTGGAACACAAAAAGTGTTACACTTGCGATATCGAATCTATGACCCTGTAACGTTATGATAGCTTTTGTTGACCTTAGTACAACACTGCTTGCAAAATTAGGAATCAGTTCAGGCCATTTATAGTACAGATAAAACGAGCAAAATGATAATAGAAGTACGTAATTTAAAGCCAAGGCTATGATATACATTAAACAAGAACCATCATAAGCCTTCAATCAAACAATGAACCAACATTGGGTGTAATATATACAGGTACTGCTTTTGTGTTAAATTCATTTTAATTACCCTTTCGACCGTAAGCAGATTACTTAGAAACAATGGAAACAAGTATTTGAAACATTTTCTCCCTTTTGACAAATCTGTATAATTAAATTAAAAATAATTCCGCCTCTCGTAGAATTCAGTTAATTTATACTTGATACGATTGTATTTCGTGGCTCGGTGAATAAAGTTGATTCTGTTTTGCATTTGATTACAATTATATTATGATCAAAATAAAGTCTCTTTCCTTGTAAATATAATTTAATATTTCAGTATCTTATCTTTCACAATGGTATTATATATTTGAATTCAATTTTACGCTTATGTCATCCTTTTATTAAAATCTAAAATATAAATGATATTTTAGAAGCGAGTGTCTTAGAGCTCTGAAATTTTTAAGACCCGTTTTCATTTAGTAGGTTTATTCAGAGGCTTTTTTGAGATTTGACGCTCCGGCCCGTAATGTTGAATTTGCAAAATGTTGAATTCTCAAAATATTGAATAACAAAATGTTGAATTCTCAAAAACGTTGAATTTGCAAAATGTGGAATTTGCAAAATGTTGAATTTCCAAAATGTTAAATTTGCAAAAAGATGAATTTCTAAAAAGTTGAATTTGCTAAATGTTGAATTCTCAAAATGTTGAAAACCGGAAACACAACCCGCATCACCTTGTCTAAAAAAAACGAACGCAATGCAACAAACCAAAATGAAAAAGGAGGTAAAAGTTAGTGTTCTTTTTATTAAGTTTAAATAAAATTATTGTAACAAAATATTTTTCTTCTATTTGGCTTATAATTAGTTTAAAAAGAATTCATGCCTATTGATTAGTTAAACATTTGAAATAAAATAGGTTTTGGTAAGACAATTACGAACCCAGCTTAAGCCTGATGTAGATTATTTTTCGGAGAAACTCCAAAGTTCCTGGTTTTCGAGTTTTTGTAATAGAGTCTCATATTTGTTGTCAAAAAGAATATCCCTCATTTTTCGATTTTTTTTATATGGAAAAATAAAGCTCTTTCGATTTTTCTATCACAATAATTTGCTTCTTTTATAATCGTTTTGAAAACGAGAAATATATTATGTGTTTTAGGTAATCTGGAATTCAATTTGCGATGATACCCCTCACATGAATTTGTGGTTCTGTGAATATTATTTGCACAGCTTAACAAATTGTGATCTTTGCTATACCAATGGTTTTAAAATTTTCCAGAAATAAATGCATTGTCGGTGTATCAGGAGCTACTTTAGTTATCTCATCCCAGGCCTTATCCATATGAATGGCTAGCAGTAGCACAAAATAAGAGCACAATCGGACAATGTTTCTTTCATATTTAAAGACAAGGTTGTTAAAGTTAGTCTTTTTTGCTATCTCAAACTCTTTTGCCTTCTTCCAAATTGCTTTATTAAAGTGTTGGTAACACCCTGTAATTTGCACATCTCCATATATCTCTTGTATAGCATTAATTGGGGCCATTTCGTATTCACATTTAAATGAAGTTATGTTAACTTTAAGTTCATCTTTAATCAGTTTAAATAACCGTGTATAAGTTCTTTGCGATTTGTTTGGCAAAAAAGAATATATTGCTGGATAAATATTTATGCTACTATGATCAGAATAAACATCTAGGTGTAAAATATATAACTGATAAAATGGTCGCGGACAAGTTCGGAAAGTTCAATCGCCATAGTAGGTACTATTTTCGATAGAATGTAATGTTTTTAACATGTTTCGAGAACAAAATATTACTATCTTGTCCTCATTTCATCTTCAATCACGAAAATCTTCTCGGATAACCCCTTTGGTATTTTTACACCTTCAAGTTTTTTAAATATTAATTTATCGGAATCCAGAAACTGTTTCCTTGCTCTGTATAAAGAGGTTCGAACTGTCGTATATGTGGGTATATCACACGCAGGGAAATTACGATTGCAATTTAAAAACTCAGTTACCATATCTTCAAAAATTTCTTGAATTGAATTTAAATTACTACATACCTCTTCCTTAATATTATTCAGAAGGTCCCTTGTAATAATGTAATAATGTATTGTATGTATTGTTAATAATGTATTGTTAATAATGTATTGTCCCACGTTATAGAACACTTGTGATCTGTTTCACGAATAATTGTAGTTTTATCCCTATTCAATGTGACGGTTGTGGTACATGTATTACGATTTGTACAATTCCATCGAGTTGAACCATCAAAATTAGTTTTACCATCTTTACTCATACTATATTTTCCTCTCAATATTAATAGTTATTTTTTCTTTTGGTTTTTTATAATCTTAATTGCTTTATACGAATTCATGGTACATAAATTGAATGTGTTAATATTCTACTATTACTAACTAACTAACTATCTTCACGCTGTATCCCTGACGGGGTAGTCAGAGAGGACAGATCGCCAGGCTTCGCGATCCATGCATACTTCTTTCGCTTCTTCGAGATTCATCAATCGCTTTATACACGCACGTCTGGGTATCCGAGTACTTTTGACCTTTCCGTTTTTGAGCAATCTGCTCACGTGGTCTTCATATGTAAGTCTCGGCCTACCCTGACTCCTTCTACCCTCTACTTGTGAACAATATATATTCTTCGTCAATCGTTCCTCACTCATTCGTTGGACGTGTCCAAACCAACGGAGCACGCCCTTTTCCAGCTTAACGCTGACACTTTCATTCAAACCTGCCAAATTGCGTATCACTTCGTTACGTATTCGGCCAGCCAAGGTAACGCCGCACAACTTTCGAAGTGATCGCATCTCCACAGCATTCAATTTACTTTCATGCATCTGCTGACATACCCAGGTTTCACTACCGTAAAGCAAAGTTGGCACTAGCACTGCGTTATGAATCGCTATCATCTATATCAGCTACTCGCCGTTCCACATCCGAATCACATCTTCCATCCGCGCTAAACATACTTCCTAAATACACAATTTCATTCACTTGCTCTAGACGTTCCTGGTTTACCCTAATCTCGCATTTAGTTCTTACGTCACCTCTTTCAAATACTAGAACCTTAGTTTTACTTGCATTCAAGCGGAGACCCTTACTTTCACACCCCTCTTTCATATTAGTGACTAATGCCTGAAGGTCGGCTTCTGATGAGGCCATGAGCACCGCATCATCAGCGTACAGCAGACAGTTTACTGTAAAGTCACCCAAATTCACACCCATATTAAAATCTTTCAACTTCTGCAGGCAACTGTCCAGATACACTATGAACAGCCAGGCGGACATGACACATCCCTGTTTGACGCCTGTACAGACATCAAAAAGAGGTGACACATCCCCCCCTACTCGCACGCAAGCCTTACAGTCCCTATAAAGCGACTGTATTGCCCGCAGTAGCGAGCCGTCCACACCATATCCTGGCAGCAAGTCCCACAGCGTTTCTCTCACAACGTTATCAAATGCTTTCTCTAGATCCACAAAAGCGCAGAAAACCTTCTGGCTAAGAGTCAGAAACTTTTCCGCGATCATGCGGAGAGAAAACACTTGATCCATGCAACCTCTTCCACGTCGGAATCCGCATTGAGCCTCCCATAAATACCTTTCAGACTTTTCTTGCATTCGTGCCGTTATAACCTTTGCATACACCTTACTAGCTAAGCTGACCAAGCTGATCGCCCTGTAGCTGGAGCAGTTTAGGCGCGAGCCTTTCCCTTTGTAAATAGGTACTACAACTGCTACTCGCCAGTCATCTGGGAACTCACCCGTCCGCCAGCACAAGTTGCATAACAGACATAGTGTGTCCCAGACACGCGACCCACCGTACTTGATCATCTCAGCAGTGACTCTGTCTTTTCCCGCAGCCTTACCACATTTCATACTTCTTATCGCTTGTTCTATTTCTTTCATACTAATGACTTCAATGACATCGGGATCCGGAGCATCGAAGTGAGCTCCCCTTCCCGCTGTGGCATCTCTGTCTTTTCTTGCATACATCTTTCCATAATATTCACTCCATCTCTGCAGGACGTCACTTTGGTCTGTTAGGACGTCATTGTTAACACTAAGCACTTTATTCATACTGCAGATTGCCGAACAACTCCGGGTCTTGCCTACATCTTTCCAGAAGAGCTTGGCATTATCCCGGAAATTGGACGACAACCTTTCATCCGCTTTCATTCTGCACCTTTCACGAGCTTCTTCTATAAGTGCCTTCGTGTTGCCTGCCTGCAGCTTGTATCTCTCTTTCATATTAAAATCATTCCGCGAGGCTAAGTAGTCTAGCCATGCTTTCTTCTTCATTCGAACTGCTTCTTTCACTTCCTCATTCCACCATGCATCACGCTTATTACTACTGCCTCTTTTCGTTTCTCCACACACTTCCACAGCGGCATTTATCATACTATCCCTAAGGTTCTGCCATACACTTTCCACATTCTCACTGCTTACATTGACATCGCCAAGCTTTTCGGCTACCCTTTCATTATATTTATCCCTAATGGATGCATCCTGCAGCTTCCAGCTTTTGATGCTATAAGTCGGCTCAGGTTCAGGACACTCGGTACGATGACGCCAACCCGCGAACAGACCCCTAATCCTAGTTATGACTAGGTAGTGGTCTGATCCCAGCTCAGCGCCTCGATAAACCCTTGTGTCCATCACCTGTTTACGGAGCCGACTATCCATTAGGAATAGATCTATCATGCTTCTCTTTGACTTACATCTCCTCGTATACATATGAATTTGTTTGTGGTTGAACATTGTGTTCGCCACAAACAAATCCTTTTCCTTACAAAATGCCAGTATTAGCTTGCCAGCGTCGTTCACCCTTTTATCCCCATACTTCCCGAGTACCGACTCAAAACCATCGCGAGCGGTACCCACCCATCCATTCAAGTCTCCACATACTATAAGTCTTTCATTTCCTTATATCACATTTAGAGCTTCTCTCATACTCTCCCAGAAGTCCTCTAGCTCACTCGCGTTCGACGAAGATACTGGCGCGTAAGCAGCTACCAGGAAAATCTTCGTCAAACCAAGTTTTACACGGATCCAGAGGATTCTAGGACCTATCAGTTTGTACTCATACATACCGGAGGCCAATCGCGAGGACAGCAAAATTCCAACCCCCCGACTGCCATGCTCGCTCTCTAGTACTCCAGACCAAAGCGCGAGCATCCCACCCGGGAGCTCCAAGACTTCGCTGCCCTTGCGCTTGGTCTCTGTCAAGCACACTGCATCTAACTTTCTCTCATTCATAACATCCATCAACTCATTCATCTTATCTGTCATTCCTCCCCTAACATTCCACGCAGCTACCCTGCACTCCATCCTCCACTTCCCGCCGTGTCGGGCCGCGCGTGTAGGGTGGCGGTCCCCTACGCCGCTCTGGCTCACACTTTTCGCACCAGCGGGGACGAACTGGTGCGCGTCGCCTCGGGGGCACGCCCTAGCAGTAATCGCCCTGGTGGCACTCGTGTTGGAGTAGAATTGCAGCCGTAGCTGGCAGGGATGGCGACGTGCACGCTTCTACTCTTCATCCCCTAACTTTTTTACTATTTAACTTTTCTACTATTACTTTTGTTTGAAAAATCTGACAACAATGACATTCGTCACTTATAAATTTCATTATTATTGGCCAGTACTAGCTAAAACCAATTATTCAAAGAAGGTTTTAGAGGCCAGTACCAGATAGGTAAGTAGTTGTGTAAATAGGCTTTAAGTAGGCAGGTAGGTAAAAAGAAGAAAAAACATGCTCCAATATTAGGTTTACGTTTACTACACATAACTAGTGGAAATAAAAATACTTCCAGGACCACATTCAGTTTTAAATCACTTTTCCCCTATTTTGCGTGTTGATGTTGGCTGTTGACCTACGTACCGACCCAGTTGTGAGAAAAGATAAAAAAAATTCAAAATTAACAAAATCTACTTGACCTTATTTATTTCAATATATTGGGACGTGTTTTTTTCATCATCATCTGACTGTGCCAGATGCGTCGGTTTGTTCCGTTTCGTCATAAAAATCCTTATTCGACCCAGGTTTTATTACTGTTTCGTAATAAAACCTGGGTCAATTTTGTTTCGTCCTATTTTTTGTTCTTAATTCTTAAATGATTATTAATATTATTTAACTTGACCAGCAGATCATTTCCAAGTGTCCCTGTCCTGTATATAACAGTGTAATAACCTTTTTCACACAGCTTTCTTTTAATATACTTTTTAAATTTATATAATGGTAAATTTCTCAGGTCACAGGGAAGTTTATAATGGTTTTTGTAGAAAACGTGAGACCTCATCGCAGAAGTTGCTTGCACTACCACTTATTAGTATTTAAGAAACATTTAGAATTTACGAACTCGAAAGAATTCCATGTAAAAGTTCAACATTTTGCAAATTCAACATTTTGGGAATTCAACATTTTGGGAATTCAACATTTTGGGAATTCAATATTTTGAGAATTCAACATTTTTCAAATTCAACATTTTGGTATTAAAAGTTCAACGTTTTGCAAATTCAACATTTTGGTATTAAAAGTTCAACGTTTTGCAAATTCAACATTTTGGTATTAAAAGTTCAACGTTTTGCAAATTCAACATTTTGGGAATTCAACATTTTGGGAATTCAACATTTTGAGAATTCAACATTTTGCAAATTCAACATTACGGGCCGGAGCGGATTTTGATAATGATAATAAGTATTTAAACGAAATGAAAAAACTATGTAAAGATTAATGAATCACTAATCCCGTAGAGATCTCCAGACATAAAAAAAGTCAAAGGTTTTCTTCCTGGTTTAAGAGCATGAAAAAATAAGCACAAAAATCACAAACAATGACAAAATAATTCAAGTAACTAATGGTAGACAAATGAGCGGTTCTGCAGGGATACAGATTAAAAATCACCATTTTATTTCTAATTTATAAGCGTAAAAGGGGAGGTTGCGCATGTTAGGTGCGGTTTATGACCGACATAGGGCGCTAATGACCTCAAATAATTGGTGCTTTACATGTAAATGACTATACACGCTAACCTCTCCAGCTTTATTAAATTTTTCGATTTCTTATTAAGTTTATTACAAGTAATCGTTATACTACAAGTAATTTATAAGGAGATTGCAATAATATAAGGTTTTATGACTTTTTAGCTGAATATGACGTCATCTACCTGATAGAAAGTCACAGTGGTGACCGTCAGTTATAGTCTGCCATCATAGGCCAAAGAAGAGGGAAGGAGATTCAACAACTTCGATTATGTAACGAAGTGATAGGCAATATGGCAGGTTCAAATGAAAATGTCAAATGAAAAAGACGTTATATGTTAGAATATTTACCAACTAAAAATCAAAAATCAAACGTTAGCTGCACCTAGCAGTCAAGTCAAGTACAAGTGAATTAGGAATACATTAAGACGAAGAAGGAAAGAATATATGTCAACTCATAATTTTGCATGACAGTAAGGTAGACTAAAGAGGAAAATAGAATATCGTTGTAAACCTTTCACACTGTATCCCTGATAAGGTAGTCAGAGAGGATAGATCAGTAGACTTCGCGATCCATGCATACTTCTTTCGCTTCCTGCAGAATCATTAATCGCATACATGCACGTAAATCTTTATTAAATAAATGATTGAGTTAAAACCACATTACGTTAAGTAAAAAATTGCCTCATAAGGCCACCAATTATATGACCTGTAAATTGTAATCTGAATCTGTTAATTTGTATTTGTAGGGTAAAATAAAGAATTAGTTACGTACTAACGTTGTTAAGCAAACTAAAGAAATGAAACCAAACTCAAAAATAAAAATCAATTGGAATTAAAAATGGATACGTAAATAAAGCTGCTGCTGGTAGAAAACTACAAACAATAAAGGGTTTAATGGGTCTTAGAGCCTCTGGCAATCTCTCCTGCTAGTTGCAGTATTCGTTGATCGACGGGCACTGTATTCAGCGCAGGTACAAATTCAGTTGGTAATAGCTATTTCATTATGAAAGGCCTAACAGCTTTGTAAGGGACTGTGACCGGAAATTAAAATTATAATGAAAGATAAGAGTGATACAAAATATATTAGACACAGAGATACTAAAGTAAAGACGGTAAAGTTGATAATACACCAACTTTGTAATACAGTATAATAGCTCTCACTCCCCTCATTCCCATTTTAAAATCAGTTAGCAGGTTCACCCATTCAAATAAGTACTCTCTTGTTTATACCGCTGTTATTTATATATACAAATACACCTTTGACTGTTTTATTACCAAATCTAAACTAAACCAGATGTTCAGTCAAGAAACAATACATCCCCCGTTTCAAAGTTAATGCAAATTTCAAGTAGCATCGTACAAAACGCCAGCTTTGTACAGCAATTTAAACCTCGACGCCTCCACCACTTCACTCCCTGTAGTATATAACAAATACGAATTTATATCACATTCAAATTTCGCACTTGGATTAAAAGCTCTAAGAGCAACGCATAAGTGTTCAACAAACACTGGAACAGACTAACTAAATCTATATTGGACAACCAAATCGTTGCGACCCCTGATTTGTTAAAACGATCACCTTGTAATTCTAACTATCTAAGGTTGCGAGGAGGGGACAAGTGTCTAACTAAATTGGCCACGTTCATGTGATCCCAATTACTATGTGCAGAGAGCCAAGCCGCTTATGCAAATGACGATTTCCCGCGGACGCATCTAATGGGGCATGAAGGGTGGGGTAGACCGATGCACTTTTAGACAGATCCTTGTTAGGGCTGTCACCTATAAAATAAATAAAGACACCAACCAATTTTTATATATCCTCAGATGTGATTCACAGTAATAATAATGTAAATATCTCCTCATCAAAATGTTATAATTGATCAGTCAAGTCTTTACCAAGGGGTGGCAGAGGCATACATTACGCCCACATTTTGCCATAAGCATTGCTGTCACACGTAACAGGCGGTGAACCCATTGCCGTGTTGAAATGGACAGCACTTTGTTGATATTTCATTAATTTCATGTCTTTAAGAGCACAGAACCGAATGTGATGGCTTCCATAAAAAAACCTATGTCCAAAAGTAAGCATACACTTGCTGAAATGTCCTTTTTACAGTGAATGGACAACCCTATGTACTCCACACTTACCTCTTAGTGGTAAATCTAGATTGCGTTAGCGATAAAGTACTATCAAAAATGTTTTAAGTTGCATTGCATTTTGTTCTATAGTTAATACTCCGTAGGTACGAGTACTCAGTGTTACACCTCATTTTCCCCAAGAATCAAGTATTCTCCCAGCTTTGTACAAAACTGGTAGAATACTTGTCAAAAATCAAACTTGTAGAATATTTTTGTATGTACTCGTACATGTATTGCAATTGTTTCAAACATTGTTTCGTTCAGGTAAATAACCTGATTCAACAAGTTTAAGGATACAACAAGTTTGAGTGAGAATAAAAAACTAAAACATTGCAAAAATATTGTAAAATACATGTATTATACCTTGGTAAAAATAAGGTCTAAGGCAGAACGACGTCTAAATGTTACAACTAACTATTAAATCTCTTTTATATGCGTGACTACTAAAAGTGGTAAAAGAACATGTGTTCATCATCATCATCCGAGCGTATGTCCCTGTTGCGTCTCGCGACGCCCGGGGTCCGCTTTCCTACATTTTCTCCTCCACTTCGCACGGTTGTCGGCATCCCCTGTAGTGAGACCATTGGCATGCATGTCATCCCTTACGACGTCAAGCCAGCACTTCTTGGGTCTTCCCCTCTTACCGGGACCCGGCGGGCCCGACATGGCCAGACATTTGTTACCTACGTAGCCCGGCGGTTGCCGCAAGACGTGACCTTACCAACGAAGGCGACACTCTTGCAACTTGTCTGCAATGTCACGGACGTGAAGGCTGCCGCGGTTGCGAGAGTTCCTCACGAGGTCCAACCGCGTGACTCCACACATCCGCCGCAGCATCTTCATTTCCGTGACACGCAGCTCCTGCTTGTGTCGCTCCAATATCGGCCACGTCTCACTGCCATGTAAAAGGACAGGTCTAATAATGGTTTTGTAGACCTGTCCCTTCAACCGGATCGGCATTTTAGGGTCACAAATGACACCATACCAAAAGAACATGTGTTAACGTGTTGTATATCGCGGGCCATCTCTAATTATCGCGGCTACTATGATAGGTACATACTTTGCGTGGTTTAGCGTACCGTTGATGTAATGTATTCATAATAGGTAACTGATATAATCTTTAAAAACTATCGTGTAGTTGTATTTAATATACATACAAGTATATTTACATTCGGGGCTATTGATTTAAACTTTTTTTATTTTTGTGATTATTGAATGTACCATACGTCCTACGCCGTAGAGGGTAAGTAGCAGTTTTGTAGAGCCTCTACAAAAAAAAATATTAATTAAATTCTAAAGCAATTGTGTTTAGCAAAAAAAAAATTAAAGCTTATATATTCTATGCAATATTATTTCTACTTATAGTGGGTGGCCATTTAATAAGGGACAGTACTAAAATTTTCGATTTTGCATTTATTTTTGTCACATTGCGTTAACTCGGCCATTTTAATGTATTTATAACCCTTTAATGTACATAAAAATTAAACATAAATACAGCTATTACAAACAAACGAAATATTTATGATAAATAAACTATTAGCGGGAAGCAATGCGACCCCAACAGCGGATAACATTAAATTATTCATAGCACTCGACTTGTCCTGAGGCTGGCTATGATTGTATAGTGATCAATAATAATACGTTATTGAGATACTACTGTACATATTATAACTATAACATTGAATATGTATGTACATATGAACTACAAACAGCAGGTATAACATAAACCGCGTGTCAAATTTACGTCCGGTTGTAGGCGAAAATCGCGTACGCGGCCTGTCAGTTGTCTGTAGTATTAGTGTAATCGTATGACTAATGGGTGACGCCCCCTGACACGCTTTATGGTATTAAATAAATAAAGTAATAAAATGAGTTTAAAGCGGCCAAGTGCGAGTCGGACTCGCACATGAAGGGTTCCATAACAGCAAGCAACATCATATAAAAGTTCAAAAGGTAAATTGTAGTTTACGATTCATGACGTTTTAAAAAAATTGTTTTTAATAGATCTCGTTCAAATCAATTTTTGGTGGAAGTTTGCATGGTAAACATACATATATTTTTAGTTTTATCATTCTCTTATTTTAGAAGTGAGTGGGGGCACATTTTACCACTTTAGAAGTGTGTCTCGCGCAAACACAGGTATGGGTATGTTAGGGTATAATTTTTTTGTATCATCGTTATTTAGTCGTAGACTTAAATAAAACATTTTTGTACAATAATGGAACCTTTTTTACGTAGTAATTAACCACCCTACTAACTCAGTGTTCGTATACTATCACTATGTTAAAAGGAAAGGAAAGGTCAAAAGTACTCGGATACCCAGACGTGCGTGTATGAAGCGATTGATGAATCTAGACGAAGCGAAAGAAGTATGCATGGATTGCGAAGCCTGGCGATCTGTCCTCTCTGACTACCCCGTCAGGGATACAGCGTGAAGATAGTTAGTTTTTTTTAGTTAGTTAAGCAATTTTTGTTATGGTTTACTGTTTTGGTTACGGATGGGTGACTGCTTTGTGGTATTTCGATCCACGCGCGTTGCCGTTCTTTGGTACGCACGTTTAGTCGTTGGTACCGGTTGCCAGTAACATGACAGTCGTTAAGCAAAGTTGAAAACCTCAAGGGTAGCTTGGAAATGTTCAAGCAGGTAACCCTATCCTGCACCTGTCCATTTCAGTACGGCAACACGGCTCTTAGCCTGTTTCGTGGGACCAAAATGTTTATGGTGTAATGTGTGCATATACTATAGTGTGCCTCTCCATCAGGGATTAAGGCGTGGCTGATTTTTTTAAGTACCTACTTACAAGTTATTTTATTTATACCACTAGCATACGGACCCTGCCTGATGTAAGGTGATTCTGTAGCCTATGGACGTTTACAACACCAGAGGTGCGGCACTCGTACTGCCGACCCTGTAAAAACCTTCTAAGATCTGTTTTGAAGAACCCCATACTAGACTGTACACGAGGTTTTACTGAACACCCAGGCAGAGAGTTCATTTCACCACCACCAATATAATTACATACAGTAATCGAATGTACTGTAAAAAAATTATATTTCTCAGTTAAAAATGTATTCTTTCATCTCGGAAGTGAATTCTGATGAAAGTGTAGCAGTAGTTTTTAATTTCATTTCATTTCAGTTTCGGTATACTATGTGGTACATTGTCATAAATGACGAAACTAAACTGAAATCGTCCCAATCTGTATCCGTCTGTCATTCTAACTGACGAATATCGTTTGGGTACTGAGACCGATTTATGACACACATTGAAGTATCGACTATTTATGTTAAAAGATTATCGAACAAAGTCACATACATTTCTATTTACTTCTGTTGTTATATTGTGAAATCGATACGTAAATAATTTATAGAAGCATTCGTAAGCCAGCCATACCAATTTAATAGATACAACTAATAATTTCGTTCCGATGGCTTCAATTCCCTCAGTAATATTTAATTTCCATCACATTTGAATTACTCATGAAAGCCATGTGAACAGCACACTTGGATTTGTGTTCTAGTCTGTAATTTTGTGTTAAATAGATGGTAAAATGTGTGTCGAGGCTGAAATTAATGAAAAATACTTTAGTAATCGTTTGAACAAAGAAGAGAACTTTATTGGTTAAAATTGTTTGTAGAATTTATACTTGTCCAAATAAATTACTTTATTTTCAAGTATGAACCATACTTGAAAATAAAGTAATTTATTTGACAGTACTAAAATTTTCGATTTTGCATTTATTTTTGTCACATTGCGTTAACTCGGCCATTTTAATGTATTTATAACCCTTTAATGTACATAAAAATTAAACATAAATACAGCTATTACAAACAAACGAAATATTTATGATAAATAAACTATTAGCGGGAAGCAATGCGACCCCAACAGCGGATAACATTAAATTATTCATAGCACTCGACTTGTCCTGAGGCTGGCTATGATTGTATAGTGATCAATAATAATACGTTATTGAGATACTACTGTACATATTATAACTATAACATTGAATATATATGTACATATGAACTACAAACAGCAGGTATAACATAAACCGCGTGTCAAATTTACGTCCGGTTGTAGGCGAAAATCGCGTACGCGGCCTGTCAGTTGTCTGTAGTATTAGTGTAATCGTATGACTAATGGGTGACGCCCCCTGACACGCTTTATGGTATTAAATAAATAAAGTAATAAAATGAGTTTAAAGCGGCCAAGTGCGAGTCGGACTCGCACATGAAGGGTTCCATAACAGCAAGCAACATCATATAAAAGTTCAAAAGGTAAATTGTAGTTTACGATTCATGACGTTTTAAAAAAATTGTTTTTAATAGATCTCGTTCAAATCAATTTTTGGTGGAAGTTTGCATGGTAAACATACATATATTTTTAGTTTTATCATTCTCTTATTTTAGAAGTGAGTGGGGGCACATTTTACCACTTTAGAAGTGTGTCTCGCGCAAACACAGGTATGGGTATGTTAGGGTATAATTTTTTTGTATCATCGTTATTTAGTCGTAGACTTAAATAAAACATTTTTGTACAATAATGGAACCTTTTTTACGTAGTAATTAACCACCCTACTAACTCAGTGTTCGTAAACTATCACTATGTTAAAAGGAAAGGAAAGGTCAAAAGTACTCGGATACCCAGACGTGCGTGTATGAAGCGATTGATGAATCTAGACGAAGCGAAAGAAGTATGCATGGATTGCGAAGCCTGGCGATCTGTCCTCTCTGACTACCCCGTCAGGGATACAGCGTGAAGATAGTTAGTTTTTTTTAGTTAGTTAAGCAATTTTTGTTATGGTTTACTGTTTTGGTTACGGATGGGTGACTGCTTTGTGGTATTTCGATCCACGCGCGTTGCCGTTCTTTGGTACGCACGTTTAGTCGTTGGTACCGGTTGCCAGTAACATGACAGTCGTTAAGCAAAGTTGAAAACCTCAAGGGTAGCTTGGAAATGTTCAAGCAGGTAACCCTATCCTGCACCTGTCCATTTCAGTACGGCAACACGGCTCTTAGCCTGTTTCGTGGGACCAAAATGTTTATGGTGTAATGTGTGCATATACTATAGTGTGCCTCTCCATCAGGGATTAAGGCGTGGCTGATTTTTTTAAGTACCTACTTACAAGTTATTTTATTTATACCACTAGCATACGGACCCTGCCTGATGTAAGGTGATTCTGTAGCCTATGGACGTTTACAACACCAGAGGTGCGGCACTCGTACTGCCGACCCTGTAAAAACCTTCTAAGATCTGTTTTGAAGAACCCCATACTAGACTGTACACGAGGTTTTACTGAACACCCAGGCAGAGAGTTCATTTCACCACCACCAATATAATTACATACAGTAATCGAATGTACTGTAAAAAAATTATATTTCTCAGTTAAAAATGTATTCTTTCATCTCGGAAGTGAATTCTGATGAAAGTGTAGCAGTAGTTTTTAATTTCATTTCATTTCAGTTTCGGTATACTATGTGGTACATTGTCATAAATGACGAAACTAAACTGAAATCGTCCCAATCTGTATCCGTCTGTCATTCTAACTGACGAATATCGTTTGGGTACTGAGACCGATTTATGACACACATTGAAGTATCGACTATTTATGTTAAAAGATTATCGAACAAAGTCACATACATTTCTATTTACTTCTGTTGTTATATTGTGAAATCGATACGTAAATAATTTATAGAAGCATTCGTAAGCCAGCCATACCAATTTAATAGATACAACTAATAATTTCGTTCCGATGGCTTCAATTCCCTCAGTAATATTTAATTTCCATCACATTTGAATTACTCATGAAAGCCATGTGAACAGCACACTTGGATTTGTGTTCTAGTCTGTAATTTTGTGTTAAATAGATGGTAAAATGTGTGTCGAGGCTGAAATTAATGAAAAATACTTTAGTAATCGTTTGAACAAAGAAGAGAACTTTATTGGTTAAAATTGTTTGTAGAATTTATACTTGTCCAAATAAATTACTTTATTTTCAAGTATGAACCATACTTGAAAATAAAGTAATTTATTTGGACAAGTATAAATTCTAAGGTTCCAAAATATGGTCTGAAAATTTACTACCGATTTCGATAATTTTGTAACATGAAAAAGTAGTTACAGTAAAGAAACTAATAATATATATTATGCTATTTTGTAGATTTTAATGTGTTCTTTAAAATTGAAGAACATTAATTTGTACTATCGTCAATAGTTTACACAGCTTACGCGATGATGACTTACTCATAAAATTCATTATGATTACTCATAATCCCCGCGGTCTCAGTGTTCTGTAAACGATCACTGAGGTACGCAACTTTCACTTTGTGGCATTTACATTTGCGAGCGTTTCCGTGCTTCGGAAGGCACGTTAAGCCGTTGGTCCCGGTTGCCAGTAAAATGGCAGTCGTTAAGCCTGGTTGATGGCCTTATAGACGGCTTAAAAAAATTTCAACAGCAGGTAGCCACAGCCTGCGTCTGTCTATTTCAACACGGCAATGGGCTCACCACCTATTACGTGGGACAGGAATCCACACGGTGAAAAGTGGGCATATAATATGCCTCTGCCACCCCTTCGGGGATAAGGCGTGATGGATATTTATTTATTTATTATAACTAACTTACTATCTTCACGCTGTATCCCTGACGGGGTAGTCAGAGAGGACAGATCGCCAGGCTTCGCGATCCATGCATACTTCTTTCGCTTCTTCGAGATTCATTAATCGCTTCATACACGCACGTCTGGGTATCCGAGTACTTTTGACCTTTCCGTTTTTGAGCAATCTGCTCACGTGGTCTTCATATGTAAGTCTCGGCCTACCCTGACTCCTTCTACCCTCTACTTTTGAACAATATATATTCTTCGTCAATCGTTCCTCACTCATTCGTTGGACATGTCCAAACCAACGGAGCACGCCCTTTTCCAGCTTAACGCTGACACTTTCATTCAAACCTGCCATATTGCGTATCACTTCGTTACGTATTCGGTCGGCCAAGGTAACGCCGCACAATTTTCAAAGTGATCGCATCTCCACCGCATTCAATTTACTTTCATGCATCTGCTGACATACCCAGGTTTCACTACCGTAAAGAAAAGTTGGCACTAGCACTGCGTTATGATTCGCCATTCGTGCTTTTTTTACGATGCTTTGTCGCTTTACTAACTGGGACAAAGCACCGTTAACTTTGTTTCCGGCAGCTACTCGCCGTTCTACATCCGAATCACATCTTCCATCCGCGCTAAACATACTTCCTAAATACACAATTTCATTCACTTGCTCTAGACGTTCCTGGTTTACCCTAATCTCGCATTTAGTTCTTATGTCACCTCTTTCAAATACTAGAACCTTAGTTTTACTTGCATTCAAGCGGAGACCCTTACTTTCACACCCCTCTTTCATATTAGAGACTAATGCCTGAAGGTCGGCTTCTGATGAGGCCATGAGCACCGCATCATCAGCGTACAGCAGATAGTTTACTGTAAAGTCACCCAAATTCACACCCATATTATAATCTTTCAACTTCTGCAGGCAACTGTCCAGATACACTATGAACAGCCAGGCGGACATGACACATCCCTGTTTGACGCCTGTACAGACATCAAAAAGAGGTGACACATCCCCCCCTACTCGCACGCAAGCCTTACAGTCCCTATAAAGCGACTGTATTGCCCGCAGTAGCGAGCCGTCCACACCATATCCTGGCAGCAAGTCCCACAGCGTTTCTCTCACAATGTTATCAAATGCTTTCTCCAGATCCACAAAAGCGCAGAAAACCGTCTGGCTAAGAGCCAGAAACTTTTCCGCGATCATGCGGAAAGAAAACACTTGATCCATGCAACCTCTTCTACGTCGGAATCCGCATTGAGCCTCCCATAAATACCTTTCAGACTTTTCTTGCATTCGTGCCGTTATAACCTTTGCATACACCTTCCTAGCTAAGCTGACCAAGCTGATCGCCCTGTAGCTGGAGCAGTTTAGGCGCGAGCCTTTCCCTTTGTAAATAGGTACTACAACTGCTACTCGCCAGTCATCTGGGACCTCACCCGTCCGCCAGCACAAGTTGCATAACAGACATAGTGTGTCCCAGATACGCGACCCACCGTACTTGATCATCTCAGCAGTAACTCTGTCTTTTCCCGCAGCCTTTCCACATTTCATACTTCTTATCGCTTGTTCCATTTCTTTCATACTAATGACTTCAATGACATGGGGATCCGGAGCATCGAAGTGAGCTCCACTTCCCGATGTGGCATCTCTGTCTTTTCTTGCATACATCTTTCCCAAATTATATACTCCATCTCTGCAGGACGTCACTTTGGTCTGTTAGGACGTCATTGTTAACACTGAGCACTTTATTCATACTGCAGATTGCCGAACAACTCCGGGTCTTGCCTACCTCTTTCCAGAAGAGCTTGGCATTATCCCGGAAATTGGACGACAACCTTTCATCCGCTTTCATTCTGCACCTTTCCCGAGCTTCTTCTATCAGTGCCTTCGTGTTAACTTTCTGCAGCTTGTATCTCTCTTTCATATTAAAATCATTCCGCGAGGCTAAGTAGTCTAGCCATGCTTTCTTCTTCATTCGAACTGCTTCTTTCACTTCCTCATTCCACCATGCATCACGCTTATTACTACTGCCTCTTTTCGTTTCTCCACACACTTCCACAGCGGCATTTATCATACTATCCCTAAGGCTCTGCCATACACTTTCCACATTCTCACTGCTTACATTGACGTCGCCAAGCTTTTCGGCTACCCTTTCATTATATTTATCCCTAATGGATGCATCCTGCAGCTTCCAGCTTTTGATGCTATAAGTCGGCTCAGGTTCAGGACACTCGGTACGATGACGCCAACCCGCGAACAGACCCCTAATCCTAGTTATGACTAGGTAGTGTTCTGATTCCAGCTCAGCGCCTCGATAAACCCTTGTGTCCATCACCTGTTTACGGAGCCAACTATGCATTAGGAATAGATCTATCATGCTTCTCTTTGACTTACATCTCCTCGTATACATATGAATTTGTTTGTGGTTGAACATTGTGTTCGCCACAAACAAATCCTTTTCCTTACAAAATGCCAGTATTAGCTTGCCAGCGTCGTTCACCCTTTTATCCCCATACTTCCCGAGTACCGACTCAAAACCATCGCGAGCGGTACCCACCCATCCATTCAAGTCTCCACATACTATAAGTCTTTCATTTCCTTCTATCACATTTAGAGCTTCTCTCATACTCTCCCAGAAGTCCTCTAGCTCACTCGCGTTCGACGAAGATACTGGCGCGGAAGCAGCTACCAGGAAAATCTTCGTCAAACCAAGTTTTACACGGATCCAGAGGATTCTAAGACCTACCAGTTTGTACTCATACATACCGGAGGCCAATCGCGAGGACAGCAAAATTCCAACCCCTCGACTGCCATGCTCGCTCTCTGGTACTCCAGACCAAAGCGCGAGCATCCCACCCGGGAGCTCCAAGACTTCGCTGCCAAGCGAATTGGTCTCTGTCAAGCACACTGCATCTAACTTTCTCTCATTCATAACATCCATCAACTCATTCATCTTATCTGTCATTCCTCCCCTAACATTCCACGCAGCTACCCTGCACTCCATCCTCCACTTCCCGCCGTGTCGGGCCGCGCGTGTAGGGTGGCGGTCCCCTACGCCGCTCTGGCACACACTTTTCGCACCAGCGGGGACGAACTGGTGCGCGTCGCCTCGGGGGCACGCCCTAGCATCATTCGTCCTGGTGGCACTCGTGTTGGAGTAGAATTGCAGCCGTAGCTGGCAGGGATGGCGACGTGCACGCTTCTACTCTTCATCCCCAGTATTATAACTCGTAATGAATTTTATGAGTAATTATTTCTTTTACATTATTACATTATCGTTTAATTTATTCGAAATTTCGTACGGAATTCAAAACTTTTTGAAAATCCCTTATAGCCTATGTTACTCCCGAAAAATTTTGCTTTTAAAAGTGGTGAAATATTTTTAAAATCTTCCTAATGGTTTCTGAGCCTATTCATTACAAACCTTTCTAATCTTTCCTCTATAAAATATTAGTATAAATGACAATATCAACATTGAATACATAAACAAAACTCTATAAAAATTCCTCATTACTTTTCAATGCACTTATCGCTATCAAAGCTTTATACGGTGCAGTATAAGTACATTCAAATGCAAAACTTTTTCCAGACTTATTTGCAAGGTACGAATGTCGTGACGTCTCGCAATGATTATATTAAACAAAGAACCGTTGAACTAAAAGGTTTGGAACGTGGCCCGATATCACTCCTGTCGTTTACTGTACTTTTTTAATCATGTATACTTTTAGACTAGGTTTTTATTTATTAAAACGGAATTCGTAAGTTATTTTGCTAAATTTATTCTTAGTTTGTTAAAATTAAAGAGTTTTTGACGCAGTTTAGATTATACGAGCACTAGTGAATGCGTTACCAAATATCCAATGAACTAGTCATCCGCGGCTTTAGTAGTTTTACACTGCAATAACTTTCATAATGCTTAATATCTTAACGCTGTATCTCTGGCGGGTTAGGCAGAGAGAACAGGTCGCCAAGCTTCGCGATTTTTCCTGCAGATTCATTAATTTTTGGGAAAGTGTGTCAATCGCATGTATTATAGTTGTGTTAAATTAAAAAAAAATAACGAAGTTTTTGTTAAACATTTTTTTGTAATAAAATAGTAACGTTTTAATATCGTTTTTTGAGTAAATAGTTGTATATATAGTTTTCATAACTAAAATAAAGTAAAGTAGTTTACTCAATTTTCAAAATTTTAACCTATCATAGGAGTCTATTTGATGTTTGCACTACTGTTTACCATTCTGCGTGGAACGATTCTATTACTATTCATTTCCCATCTTATGAGCTATCAGAGTTGACTTCACAGGCTACCAGATGGTAGAAGTTATAGAAAAATCTATCTAAAAGGAGACCGATACCTCCACACTAATAGAAAATTAACTAGATGCTCATAGCACAAAAATATAACATCGATTCAGAGACTATTATAGAAATGCTGCAACCGAGTATAATTTATGAAAGCCAAGAGCGGTTCATTATGTGGGATCGAGTGGTGTACAGAATTTCCTCATTACTACCAGGCAGCGGTCACGTGGACGTTGGCGTGTTTTATTTAGCGACACTGCCTGACGGTGTTTCAACGTTCAGTAGAATGTTAGGGCTGTCGAATAAGTAACAAAATATTAAAAAAAGACTTTCTCTATACTTAGGCCCGTTTGAGCTGAATACACGATACGCAAATAATGAAGAAAATAACAAGAAAAGAAAAAACGCGATTAAGTACTTAAAGCATTATAATGTTTACCAAATACTACAAGATCTTATTTTAATACACATAGAAGAGAAAACTTTTCACGGCGTATTATCCGAAATCTACCTATAAAAATATACCCAGAAACCCTACTCTCATTACAATCTGAAACCCACGCATGCAACATTAAATATTTAAAAAAAAGAGAAATATATCCGAATTTACGCCATTCGGATATTATCCACAGTGGGAGCCCTAATTGGGCGGCTTATACATTATTAAAACTGTGAGCTTTGAGTCTAAGTGTAATGCTACCGAAAATAAATACATAAATATTGTATTTGGGTAAATGGTCTAGTTGCTTACAAGACAATAACAATGTATAAAATAAACATTTAAACTATAGCTTTATTTATTTAGTAAGTACTAACAGACACCCAACGGTTTCACCCACGTCCCTTTCCTGTGGGTTATAACATAAGCTATGTTTGTGACAAGAGCTGTACCCGTTAAAATCGGTCCAATCAAACAAAGCCAGCCAGCAAGACAAACAGATAGCAAGCATGCAGAAAAAAAATATACAATAAAAATTACGGGTTGCAATCCGGGAGTGCCGACAGAAACGAAAACTAAATTTATTAATAATTTATTTATCTAGACGCCTTCGCAGTCCGCTATATGTACATGCATATATGCACACACTATAGCTGCGTCTCTTAACGGTGTCGCAAGTCCAGAGATTTTTATCTCATCTAAAAATATGTAAACTAGTTATTTCCGATAAATAATCATACATTTTCGTGAATTATAAAAAAAAACTGAAATAAACAATAAATAAATATTGTGCGACATTTTTATTTTACACCACGCCGTTTAGCCCAAAGTAACCTAATATAAGCTTGTGTTATGGGATCTAGACGACTGATACGAAGATACGAAGTGATACGCAATATGGCAGGTTTGCGTTTGAAAAGGGCGTGCTACGTTAGTTTGGCCACGTTCAACGAATGAGTGAGGAACGATTGACGAAGAATTTATATTGTGCGAAAGTAGAGGGCAGAAGGAGTCAAGGTAGACCGAGACTTACATTTGAAGACCACGTGAGCGGATTGCTCAAGAACGGAAGAGTCAAAAGTACTCGGATACCCAGACGTGTATGTATGAAGCGATTAATGAATATACAGGAAGCGAAAGAAGGATACATAAATCGCGATGCCTGGTGATCTGTCCTCTCTTGACTACTCCGTCAGGGATACAGCGTGAAGATAGTTAAGTTAAGTTTTTTAAGTTCCATATTATACATAGAAAACACCCAAACTCCGAAACAAACATTTGTGGAACACACAAACATGTTTTCTGATTCGGGAATCGAACCCGGGACCTCAGTCGCGGCAGTCGCATACACTACCACTGCACCACGGAGGCAGTCAAATAATTTCACATGTCAACTTTTACTGCCTATATTTTTGATACTAGTCACGTAACGCCTCGCTATGTTTTAAACTGAGTAAATATTATTAATACAACTTTGTTTTGACCGTAGCCCGATATGCTGTTACAATTTACTAAATAAACAAACTTTACTGATTAAAATTGTTGATGTTTATTATAATTAAGCTTTATTACTTAATTTACCTCGCGTTAGTAGAAGTTATTAGCAATTTATTTAAAAAGAAATGTTATTGTAATTGTAAAAATATTTTACTTTCTACTTGTGTATTTGAGAAGAATTTGAATTGATATTTATACTGTGCTAGAGAGTGTGTGAGTGAAACTTGATTTCAAAAATGGAAAAGAGATATTTTAGCTATTTGAGCCGCAAAAACTCCATAAAGAGTGATATTGTAATAAAAAATCAAGCGTAAAGTAATAGTGCACCTATATATTGCCATCACTAACTTTATGATATGCCATACTAGTTGACGCCAGCGGCATTGCCCGCGTAGAGAAGATTTCCTGTTCCCGTTTTCTACAGGAACTTGTTCCCGGGATAATAAGTAGCCTATGTGTTATTCTGATGGATAAGCTATTGTAAAGTTTCATTACGTTTAATTCAGTAGTTTATACGTAAAAAAGTATCAATAAAAAATATTCTATTTTAAAAATTTATAATATTAGTAGGATTTGGAAGATCACATGGTTTGTGAGGTCTGAATCAGATCCCGTGAAAGAAGTCTAAGAAGTAGAAGAGGAATTTTAAAAATCAGAAATTATCATTAAATTCTGTATTATTATAATTATATTGTTGGAATGAATACAATTGGGACGGTTTCCTTAAACCTCTTCAAAGTAAGGCAAATGTAGGTGATCCCTACTCACCAAACAATGGTTTTACAAATTAACAAATGAAAACTGTCACCCAAGCACTAAAAAGAGAGGTAGACCATTTGCTCGGTGGGCAGATGATGCCACAATGATAGTTGGCAAACAGGGTAGTGATAAAGCGAAAAACATGTATACTTGGCAATCTCTAGAAGAAGCCTTTACCTAAGAAACGAAAGGTTATTTCGTTAAAATAGTAATTTACAAATTATCTTTACGCTGTATGCCTGACTGGGTAGTCAGAGAGGACAGATCGAACAGGCTTCACGATCTATGCATAATAATATATAGAAAAATGGTTCTGTGAACCGTAGACTTCGGAGTAATTTTTTCCTTTTTTTTTTAATTTGATTTTTTTTCGTTTTGTGCGCTCGTGCCAACCACTAGGGGACCATTTCCCCTCCCCTGCCTCCATTCCAGATCGAAAATCTCCCTCGCTAAAAGTTGTGGGCTACATCAAGAATTGTCCATGCCAAGTTGCATGCAAATCCGATGAAAAATGCAACCTGTAGACTGAATGGACGGACGGACGGTCGGACATCAATAGCATTTTTCCCGTACCAGTGGAGAGAGAAATGTAAGGATTTCATTTATACAGCTGAGACAAGACGGGTAATAAAACTTGCACACTAACAAAAATAAATTAAGAAAATAATATGGAGTATTAATACACATTCGTTTATTTATGTATCAGAATAACACATAAGCTACTGTTTATCCTAGGAACAAGTCCTTTTGGGAATGGGAAAACTTAACCACATGGGTGGAGCCGCGGGCGTCAGCTAGTGTATTATAAAATAATTGCTTTTTGAAACAGAAAATCATGCTCTACAATCTTTTGATCCTGATTAAATACGTAGGTAACGGTTTTTATTTCCGAAAATTTCATTTAGGAAACAAATTTACCTCATACCGTGTACAGACAAATTAGATTCTCGAAAAAACGAGTACACAAAGAAAATTAAAGACTAAGCATTGTGTGGATAAAACGTGGATTCTGATGAACAATTTGATCGCTTTGATGTTGCCGAAATGTTTTACAGTCGCTCAGTGTTACGGATTACAGGATTGTGGGTAAAAATTCTGTTAGAGCCGCCATTTGGGATAAAATCTATTGAGTGTAAAATAAGACATTTAAAACGATTTGTGAAACGAAACAAAGTTTAGACTGCCTTAAGCAATATTTGCTTCGAGAACGAAAACATCCTTGTAATTTACTGCTGATTTTGTTAAAGGAATTTGAATTAATCTAATAACCCTGTGATGTTTTTGAATGTGTTAATAACTAATTATATGTTATGGAGTTCATTTTTAATAATAACATTGTAAATTCAATTTAAAACATTTAACATACATATATGCTAGAAAATACCGGCTGATACATAAATCTGTATAAATAAATAAATACCGTTGGGACAACTCACACAACGCCATCTGATTCCAAACTAAGCAGAGCTTGTACTATGGTAAACAGATAACTGATAAACTAACTAACTATCTTCACGCTGTATCCCTGACGGGGTAGTCAGAGAGGACAGATCGCCAGGCTTCACGATCCATGCATACATAACAATCAATAATAATATCCATGCATAACTGATAAACATATTTATATATTTCTAAATATATACACATGTATGACTGCATCTGTGGTGCGGTGGGAGTGCATCCGACTGCTACGCAAGAGGTCGTGGGTTCGGTTCCCACCAGGATAAAACTATGTGTGATGAGCACGATGGTTTATTCTGTGTCTGGGTGTTATTTGTCTATAATATGTATGTATTTAGAAATATATAGGTATGTTTATCAGTTATTTGGTTCCCATAATACAAGCTCTGCTTAGTTTGGAATCAGATGGCGTTGTGTGAGTTCTCCTAACAATATATTAATATTTATTTGTATAATAGATAACTAACACTTAGACACAGAATAAACCATCATTCCGACCACCTCTTGCGTAGCAGTCGGAAACAATCCCACCGCGCCACAGAGGCAGCCGAAATAAAATAGGTGTGTATACTATGTATGCTTATTATACCCAGTACACAAAATCTGCTACCATGAACCTGTGTCGACCTGAAGACTACTATCGGCGCTCTGCTGGCTAAGATATCAGCCCTCAAAATTAACAAATCTGCAACCATATACAAGAGACAGAAGCCATGAACCCTGTGATTACGTTAAAGCGTAAATTTTATCACTATGCATTAAAACAAAGTGCGCCTTGACCACAGCGAGCGCCTCATCAAAGAACAATTAATGAGGGTTAAACAAAAAAACCGCACAGCCCAACCCTGGCCTAATGAACGTAGTCATGCGTTTTACAGAGGCCGTTTTGCTGTTATGTTTGCATTTTTCTGATTAATAAGAAAGGGTTTTGAAGTAATTGTATTTTTACGAAGCACTTTAAGGCAAACATTCCTTTATGTGGTTGGGCTGACATTTTCATGTAGTTAATTTTAATAGAAATGCAAACTGGTAAACTTTGAAAAACAGCTCAGATGTAATGTAAGTAGTGTAAGTAGAGAAGCGCTAATCTATTTTTTTGCATTTAATAACTAACTATTTTCAGGCTGTTTCCCTGACGGGGTAGTCAAAGAAGACAGTTAGTTGCAATTACCATAATCGGAATTGACAGTTTATTTTTCCGTTTAAATTGTTTTTTTCTATCCTCAAAGTTAATATAGGTAATCAAAATTTGTTTGATAATTGAAAAGATGTCAAAAAGAGTTCGTATATGTCATGAGCAAAGTATATGTCACAACTAATAATTATAATTAACACGGCCACACCATTCATTATTATAAATAAGGATTCAGTAAATATTATTAATTTTAAAATTGTTAATTTCAATGAATGAATGATTGCAGACAGTTACTTCAGATGCTTAGTTATTGGTAGCTTAGCTAGCTGAGAAATTATCTATTATAATCGCAGTAACTTAACATATCTGGCATACCCTTCGACCCGATTAAGGTGACGGACGCAGAACACCGCGGCGTTTTAGTAAGTGGATAGTCCCTCTTTCTGCACCGGTACAGGCAATACGGTATGTGGGACTCCCACACACTTCTTCCCCCGCAGCAGGAATGACGGTGCTTAATACATTCCTTGCCATACAAAAAATCAATTACATATAAGTAGTTATTACAAGTACCTACTTGTAACATATATTTCTAACAGCTAGCAGATTCATATAATTATTTCGAGTAGACAGTACAACCCATTATTACCGCCAGTTATTACCAATTATTTTAGACAGTATAGGACCTTCATACATATATTTCTGGTATAAATGAGTAGAAGTGACGTTTAAATAATGGGGCGAATGTCATTTGTCTCCCTCTGTACCATGTGGAATGCACAATACAGATGGAGACAGCTATATCTTTGCTTTTTCCAATTTGTAGACAATTGTTTTGACATACCAGTGCGATATGCCGTTTGAACGCCATGTTGTTGTTTCTTTGACACAGAGATTGCTTTTACACACTTCGCTACTATGCTTTGGGGCCTTACGGTGGCTTTGTGTAAACTCCAGGCCTAGTTGTAAAGTTGTGTTATTTAGAAATCTGCCAGACTACACACCAAACCACCGTGATGTTTCGCCTCGTCATAACCGAATAGCTGTAGAATAGAACGAATAGCAGAAATGGTTAGGTCACTGTAACTCGGCAAAAGGATACTACGAAATGCGGGTCTCCTCGGGGAACCAGATGTATGGCCCCCAAGGGCTTCTTAAATGCGGCGGCGGCGCGGTCATTTTGACCGCGGGGTAATCTGTCCTAGTCCGACCCCGACGCAAACCAAATACCGCGCCGCCCCGTGGTCTTCACGGACACTCTGGCGGCACGGTGTATTTGACCGCCGTGTACGTTGGTAATATAGAATTCCCTTTATTCTATCGTTCGCGGTGTTTTCTGAAGGAGGTGAACAGCGGGCACACTGTCGTCATTACAGATAGTTTTTACAGTTTAAAAGTAAGATAGGCAAGTATAATACTTGCCTATCTATAAGTAAGATAAGCAAGTATATTAATTGCTATGCTCATGTTTTATTTATTTTTTCTAATAATAAGATAGTAGAAAATCTTTAAAGCAATATAATAATTTAACAATACTGAAATTTCAATCTTCTTAGAAATAAAAATCTTGTCAAATACACCCAGTATTCAGTAACTAGATTAAATAGGTTTATTAAAGTACTGAAGTGAGGTGATGACGCATTCTGTCCGTGTAGCTTACTACGAAATAAATAATTTCGCTAACGAATATTTTTTATTAGAAACACATCTATTAACTGTAACCAGTCAATGCATTAAAATTATTTTAAATAAATGGTTAGTAGTGACAGCGTAGCACCTCATCTGTAGTAAATATTCATAGGCAACGGTGACAACCTTCGATCAAATGGGCTGTATTTATGCTTGTCTGCCATTTGCAGTGGTAAAACATAAGATCAATTGAATAGCACGATAGTAAACGCATTAAATACTAATTTACTTTATTGTACCAGATATATACTAATATACAAAGCTGAAGAGTTTGTATGTTTGGTTGAACGCACTAATCTCAGGAACTACTGGTCGGATTTGAAAAATTCTTTTTGTGTTGGATAACCCATGTATCAAGGAAAGCTATAGGTTATAAATCATCACGCTACTACCCTGGAGAGCGGAGCAATAATCATAAATGTCGTCAAATCGTGCAACATCTTACACATAATTGTAGAATTTATAAGCGACAGGGTTAAATAGGTGCGACGGGAGGTCGAAGTATGTCACGGGTGAAGCCCTAAGTCGCCTAATTATATCACAAAATTACAACATCTACTGAAAAATTTAAGTAGCCCACGATACTCATCACAGATAATTTCGCTTTTCGGCTTTATCTTTATACAATGTCTTTACTGGGTCACATCCCAAGGGCTTACACGAAACCTTTTTCGATCGAACTCAATTTTAAAGAGACAAGATGGCAGAATTTGAAATTTTAATATCATTGTCATATTTGTGTAAGGTTTTAACTACCATACTTGTTTTCAGTGAAGAATATACCCACGCAATATTAAGTTGGCAAAAGGTTTTACCGGTACAATATTTTGTAGCATAAATTAAAACTTGTTTTACGGTTAATTGAAAAGTTTGTTAGTAATATTTATTACAATTATTCAATGTTACAGTTTTATAATAAAAACCAACCGAAGTTTTCTATGAAGCTTTTGATGGTAGCGTTTTCACCAAATTGCCCGGTAGCGTGGGAAACAACGTGTTGGGCTTCGTCGCTTTCACCGGAACTCAAGAGAGTATTCCCATGAAATATTTCAGATAAAAAATACACGGCTATCGTTTTATACCATCCGGGAAGTCAGAAATTGTTTTAAGGCGTTTTTTATTTGCAGTATGTCATCTAGCTTTAGGCTTAGCTTAGGCTTATATATCACCTATAACGCTTTTAGGAATTATCTGTCATACATATTACTGAACTCAAACATAGCTCACATAGAACTCGTAATATAATATAACCTTTATACTTCTGTAGGATGAACACCTAGTTTCCTTCCAGGTCTCCTGCTTTGTAAAGGAGAGAAGCGGCACTATATTCCTTTTCTAGCTTCTTCAAATTTTCTTTTGATTTTCAATAAATTTCGATGTGGGTCTCAAGACTTTCTAACTTGTTCTGGGGTACCGAGATTGAGCTCGGTGTAACTTTTTTGGGGCTTGGTCATTGCTGTAGGTCTTGGTTTACAAGAGTCACAGTAATAGGAATGCGGGTGGGATTAGTCCTTATATAACCTAGACAACTAAAACACCTTAACATAAAAAACAGCCAGTCCTTAATAAAATAAAGGGAAAGTCATAGCAAGAAGTAAATTTCTTGCTGCATTTGAAGAACAAGTATTCTAAATTATGTAATGTTTTAGATGCAATTGCGAGTTATTTTCTGTTGAGTTGCACAATTGCTTTCAGTCCAATTATTTTCAAGAAGATAATAGAAACAAAGACACAAAATATTTTATTTTATTAAAAACAGTTTTTAGAATAGAAGAATGAATAATGTATCAATATTTACTAACTTATGTAAATATGTAGGTAACTATAGTTCATGTAAGTTTATTAACCTACGCACACCACATAGCTCTGTTTTCTACAATTCCTCCTCTCTGAGGCCTACTGGAAGAGATTTCTATTGAAATAAGTAGACCTATGTTCAATGTTGTTTTTCATAATGTTTTTTTCCTTTTATAATGAAGCTCTCTGTGTACATAAATAAAAAAAAATTTAGTTTTATAAATAGCGTGATCAAAAATCATAGATTGAATACTTCTCTTACAATATAGTTTAAAGGCGCTGTCAGATCGCACCGTTCTATCTCAAGCTTATGATTGGATGCATTTACCTCTGCCGGGACTAAGTTATGCATGATGCAGACAGGATACCATATCTAGAAGATTGGCTCATGAATATATTCTACTAGCTGTTTCTTGAAGCTTTTTCTTAGTACTAATACAAAACTAAACTTTTACTAATAGTAGTATATTTAAAAAGAGATTCTTAATTATCATTTAAAAAATGTGTGAAAATACAGCTAGCTACTTTAATTATCACTCACGCCTTTATCCCTGAACGGTTGGCAGAGACATTTTATACGCCCATATTTCACCCTAAACATATTTTGTTGTATGTGGTGAGCCCATTGCCGTGTTGAGATGGACAGGATGAATATTTTCAAGCCGCCCGTAAGGCCTTTAACTTGGCTGCCACCTCACTTGTAACCGGGATCAACGCGCGAGTGCTGCACCTCTGGTGTTGCATACGTCCATAGGCTATGGTGACCACTTTCCTTCAGGTGAGCCGTACGCTTGTCTGCCACCTCAACAGTATTTAAAAAAAACGGTTTAACGTGCCTTCCGAAGCACGATAACTCTAGTAAGTTGAAATTAAAGGGGTCGCCTATCTAAGAGCCATCGCGAAAGCTGCTTAACGCAGTGCCAGCTCGTGAACAATAAACAGAACACTGTGTTAGCGGGGCCAAGAGCGCTTGTTTAGACGGATGTTAAATATTTAAATTTTGAGTATGAAAACATTAATTTCAAAAGACCTTTGATCGACCACGAAACCATAGTTTGCCGCGTGCTCATATTTTTTTGTACCACTGAGGTGGCAGACCAGCGTACGGCCCACCTGATGGAATGCTACAAATTTATGTCACATCATTCAGACACGCGATCTCTTCTGGGCGTTGTGGGACCTGGTTGATTTCGCATTACTACAAACTTGTTTTCTATTTATCCGTGTGATCTTCTACTTAAGTCCTTTTACGAATCAGTTATTTGTCGTATTTTTTTGACGCGGGGACTGCGTAACGCTCCTTCATTCCTACTGGGGCAGCAGAAACGGTGTGTTGTCCCAGCCCTTAGGGGCCGTCCTACCCACTAAACCCTGCGGTGTTCTGCCTTCTTCACAACCGGGTCAGGGGATAGGCCTGAGGGCTATTAATTCACGGCCACCCGGCTAAGGAAATGCCCCAATATGAGGCTCTTCTCTGGGGACCATTTGTCGTATTAGGCATTAAAAGTATTTTACATTTGTGGTTGAAATTTTTAGATAAGAAATAGTCATCCATTTAACTGGTTTAAATTAAAGTATCTAACTATTCTTTTTAAGACTATTTATACTGGTGATTGATGGCACTTGATGAAACTTGCTGCACATCTTAAATGATAACACTTGTACTATTTCACATTATTTACTTTTTAACCTCACCAGGTTCGTCTTATGGCATTTTCAAATATGTGTCAACCTTTGAAAATGCCGTAAGATTGTTCAGATGACATGTGTTAACATTCAAGAAAAAAAGTTAGAAAAATATGTTTAGCGCCATGACTCCACTTTGATTATAGACAAAATCAGCTTTAATTTTATTAACATTATTGGCGACGGCCTTGTGACCTCCAAACCTTTTATGGCCATCCCAATCTAAAGCTCAATTTGAAATAACGTTCTTATTACACCAAATTCGATGTAATTTTGCTAAAATAATAATGTTATGTCATAACAATTTAGATTTATGCAATATTCAAACATTGAAGATACACAACGAACAGAAACTTAATAATAACACAAACAGTATTGTACAAATTTTATGTGTAGATAGTACCCACCCAAGGAAGTAAACAGATGGGGGTCTTTACTGTTTTAAAGTAAACATTCCCAAGAATCCAGGAAAGGCAACTATAAATATCAGAATTGATTATTTCTCGAAGAAAGTACCTAAATGAACAAAGCTCAATAGGAGTGATGTAATAAAAGCTACAAGGACATATAGGTAGAGACTTCGACTTATATCCATTAGCAAGATGTTACAGTTAATTAAGAGATTACTTCTCGGGTCACTGTCGTCCATCTACCTATCTATATAATTATATACTTCTATACTGATATATAAAGCTGAATGTTTGGTTGAGCGCAATAATCTCAAGGACTACTAGTTCAAATTGAAAAATCTTTTTGTATTGGATATTCCAGTTATTTAGAAAGGATATATACTTTATACCATCACGCTACGGCCTTGGAGAGCAGAGCATTAATCGTAAAAATCAACAAATTAAATTTTCATAGGTTACAGTAAAATTTGTAATAGACGGGATTAAGTGTGTGCGACGGGGGTTCAAAGTATATCACGGGCGAAGCCGCGTGGCTCAGCTAGTAAATTATATGTACGTATGTCTTGGTCTCTCATTGAAATGTGTTTTGAAATCTCTCGGTATTATTAGGGACAACGGAAACCATACCTTTACAACGGATCGTCCATACAATTATCAAAAAGGGATAGTGACAATCCCGGCACGGTTCATAACAAAGACCGGTGTAGTTATTACAATTATTACCTTCGGAGGTTGAACTGTTTGAGCTGTGAAAACACTGTCAGTATCACAATATCTGAAAATTTCTTGCTTTAACCCTAATCGAAGGTTGTCCGAAAACTACTGTACCGATTAGTCTTTACAAAATAATCTAATTAAAATAAAAGATATAGAATTGTTTAAAATAGGTTGAATATAGAATTATTAAATTCAATATAATGCCGACACTAAGTCTATTAAATTTCAATCATAAACAGTTTGTTTTAATCCAAATATGATAAGATTCTAATAGTTTCAAGACTTAAAATTGACGAACGTTTTTGAAGTGAAAACTTAATTTAGCGCGGTACGCATATTTTAAGATGAGATAAAATCTCTGGACTCGCGACAACGTTACGAGACGCAGCTACAGTGTTTGCATATATGCATGTACATATAGCAGACCACAAAAACGTTTAGATAAATAAATTATTAATAAATTTAGTTTTCACTTCTGTCGGCACTTTCGGAGAACAACCTGTATTTTTTTTTACTTTAGACTTATTTCAGACAATTAACATAGGTACTAACTAAATGTTTATGAGTCCTTATTGCTTGTTTTTTTTAATTTATCTAGTAAGTATTGGTATTAGTGATTACTTGTGAGAATCTCTCTGTAATTGTAAATGAAATACATATTTCAGCAAATCATTGTCTGTTTTTACAATGCTACGATTGCAAGCTGAATTATTTATTTACTCGTGACAGCATTCAACAAGTTAACTTTTATATAGATACTATAAAATACTGTTATTACTTAATAAGTATCCGGTACTCACCGTTTAATATATCTATGAGCGCGATGATATCGCATGCAACACTACAACCCACATACTCGAACAAAACATCGCAACAGTACCATCACTAGATTACTGATAATAATTACATTATATATGCATTTCAATTTACAAAATTATGTACACAAACACTTGTTTTCGCGAGCGTATGTCGAGAGGCGATAGGGCCCTATCACACGTCTGTCTCTGCCGATAGCTCGGCAAGCACTGCTATCGGCCGCCCAACACACCCCGCCCGCCCTACAGGCCTTTCTTTGTTTCCATCACCCCCGCGCCGTGTTAAACAAATCTCCGTGTGCCGTGATCTTCTTCGTCAATTGATTTGTGACGAAATAATTTTTCCGCGGTAATTGTTTTTTTGTGAATGTTGTATATAGTATGTTGTTTTATGATGTGGCTCTGGAGTTCATACGGCAATTTATGTAACGATAATGTGAAATTTTCTCATAATCTATTTTTGTGATTTATTGAAGTGAAATCTTTTAGCGCGGTACGCATATTTTTAGATGAGATAAAATCTCTGGACTCATAAATAAATTATTATTAAATTTAGTTTTTATTTCTGTCAGCATTCCCGGAGAGCAACCAGTATTTTTTTTATACATTTGGGTAAGTTATTTTTAAATTAACTTTTATTTAAACTTTTGTACTTCATTATTGCCCACCTCTGTCTACTACTATTTATAATAGAGGTTAAATAGTACAGATTTTTTATGCCGGCTGTATGTAAACCATTACAAGATTTTTTAAGATTGTCAATCTAAAAATATTAGGTATAATTTTTTTTGGAAGCGCCGCTAGCTTCGTATTCTGTATCTATATATATAGGTACTATCACAGCGTTAAGTAACTTTCACTATGACTTGTCTTGGAAGGATGGGTAACCGCTTTGTAGCATTTCCATTTAAGAGCGTTTATGTGCTTCGGAAGGCTTTTTAAGTATATAGTTACAGTATAGTATAGTACGTCTAGTATGTCTCTGTCAGCCCTCGACGATAAAAGCGTGACTGATATTTATAAATTTTAACGTTACTTTAAAAAGGTAGATTAAAATAACTCATGAAATCCATATTATAAGTCTCCACGCTGTACAGTAGCCTCCCTTCCTATTGGAGTGCCACCCACAGTAATTGCCTAATATTATTAACACATGAACGTAACCATATTGAGCTTGTTTTATTAAATTCGGTATCGGTAACTGGATAACGATGTCACCGATACGAACCTATAGTATACAAGGTATAATGATCTAGGAGTAGTACAACTATAAACATACATACATATTGTCACGCCTTTATTCCCGAAGGCGTAAGCAGAGGCATACCATACGCCTACATTACACACCTCTATATAATACACTAGTAGGTTCAATCACGGGTCGTCGTCTTTGCTTTCCATCAGGCGGGCGACGCCAAGTTTGACGTGACACATATAAAAAACCTAGAGCTCTACTTACTTAGTGTTTTGGATTTTCATTTTTGTCTAATTTTATCACAACTATCTAATACATACATTTTCAAAGAATATTCTGTTATTAAAAATCTTTGTTATACCCCACAAACAAAAATTTCATAATAAATGTTGGATATGCATTCTAGATAAGGCGCTCCCTGGAACCGGATGCTATGCAGAGCCATTGCCTATAGATATACTTTAGGCTTGCAATATCTTGGTGGGCTAATGCATACCAGAGGACTTTGGGTTATTGTATCTTAATGGATATCGATAATCGATATCCGTAAAGATACATAGATTGACAACAGTACATGTCAATGAAGTCTTGTTTCCGCTCCGGCCCGTAATGTTGAATTCTTAAAATATTGAATATGTCAATAGTACCAGACCTTGCTCAAAATAATAATAATTCATAATTCTAATAGGAATAATAGTTGATATTTAATTAAAATCTTGCTAAACATCACAAGAAGTCCGCAATAACATATGTCATGTCTGTCTCTTAAGGATGATCCTAAAATGCTACGTGCTCCTTCGGGAGAGAAAAAAATGTGAATCCAGTTGTAGTTTAGAAATTCGATACTTCTGCAGAAACGGGTATGGCAAAACTTCACCACGCGGGTGAAGCTGCGAGCATCAGCAAGTAAAATAAAGACCCCCTCTAAAGTACCATGGTAACAGTCTACTAGGTTCTAATCGTATACAGTTGCCTCTCTCGTTACACTCATGACAAGTGTATTTCACATATTTCACGGTACATTGCTCGCCTTGACCAGTTCACAGGTGTCACCGGTCTCAGACTGTCGTGGAAATAACATCAACTTGTCAATGAATAATGTATGAACGACAATCTACGGGTGGATTGAATGTGTATTGTTAAGATGTTATACCAGAGTTCAATTGGAAATTGGGTCGTATTAAAGATATACTCATGTAATAATAATGATATTATCGACATGTTTTCAATAAAACAATAATAATAATAATAAGATATTTTTTTTATAGCTCTTTGCCACAAATAATTCTCATCTGGTTGATTTACTAAAGGTAACTGAAAACTTTAGTAATTCAATCAAGATGGAATTCGGTGTGAAAAAAATTGCAGTTATGTAAAAAATAAGTCGGACGGATAGTGGAATCAGAAGGTATTCAGCTTTCTGATTCCATTCATCTGACATCACTTCTCGTATCCGACACCTACAACAATAAGTACCTGGGTATATCACAGGCGTTGGGCATTAATGAAGCTGACGTGAAACAGTCGTTACGAGAGCGTTTCCTTGGTTGCCTGAGAAAAGTCTTAAATCGTCTTTTGTCAGGCGGCAATAAGGTGCGTGCTTATAATGGCTAATAAGTGGCATGACCCATGCCACTTTTGATGTACTCCTTTGGCATACTCAAGTGGACTCAAACTGAGCTCGATGCCTTAGATAGGAGAGTCCGTACATTGTTGACATCATATCGAATGCATCATCCACGTTCTTCGGTCATGAGGATGTAAGTCCCGCGGAAATGAGCAGTAAGAGCATCTTTAAAATGTGGTGGTCGAGGCTTCTTGAATGCTAAAACAAGCATTCAAGAAGCCTCGACCACCAACGAAGCTGATATTGTGATCATAGATCGATCTGAGCGGCGAGCAATGATTATTGATATCACAATCCCTCATGACGACAATCTCGTGAAAGCTGAGAATGATAAAAAAATAAAATATATGGACTTAGCTCGCGAGATTATCGACATGTGGGAAATTGATTCGGCATTCATTGTTCCTATAGTCATCTCCGTTAATGGTCTTATAGCTAAGAGCCTCGACCAATACCTAAAGAGGCTAGCGTTGGGCAGCTGGATCAAGGGCGAGATGCAAAAAGCAGTACTACTTGACACGGCTCGCATTGTGCGGAGGTTCTTGTCTTTGGAGCCCTATCCACCGGTAGCTTGGTCCATGTACCCGATGCCGGTGGGACACTATTTTTATATTTTGACATGTATTTTTTTTAATAATATGTATATTTAAAAATGTAAATAATATGTTAGTTGTCTAAATAAAGAGAATAATAAGTTTTGTGGTTTTGAACTACTTGAATATCTTGTAGGAAGTGTTTTGTGTTATGGTGTTGTATCAGCTCAGAAGTCGTACGAATCAAATTAAACTTCTATTGCTTTTATATAACTTTATAAATACCTACCTACCAAAAGTGTAGGCAGAGGTATATTAATCGCCCACATTTCACCTTATGCATTGTTGTCCCACGTAACAGATGTTGACCCCGTTGCCGTGTTGAAATGGACAGGTGCAGGCTGTGACGACCTGCTGTTGAAATCTTTCAAGCCGCCCATATGGCCTTCAACGTGACTTAACGACTGCCATTTTCTTAGCAACCGGAACCAACGGCTTGATATGCCTTCAGCACGGAATGGCTCGCAAATGTAAATGCCACAAATCAGATGATCGTAGTTCACTACTGGACGAAATCATCTTTTAATCATTTTGGAAGAGCTTTCAGGTTTACTGTGCTACGGTGGCCGGAAGTATATAATTTTCCACAGATTTTTTCATCTGCGCCATGTTCTCGACCTCGCTACTGCCCCTTTGCAACCAGAATGTGGTAAACAAAAAAGTAAAAAAAAAAAAATTTGTTTAAACGGAAAATCAAAAGTACTCGTATACCCAGACGTGCGTGTATGAAACGATTGATCAATCTGTAAGAAGCGAAAAAAGTATGCATGGATCGCAAAGCCTGGCGACCTGTCCTCTCTGACTACCTCGTCAGGGATACAGCGTGAAGATAGTTAGTTAGTTTTTTTTAGAAATAGTAAGTTCTATTTTACAAACTTCATCAGATTATAATACCCGCTCATCCATTCACTTACACGATGACTAATATTCATAGGCGATGGACAGCCGCTAATAAAACGCATAAAAGCGTCGTCTGGCAACATTGTGACGCGACAAGCATGATTGATGACCTGCGATCGATTACCGTCGAGCCGCGGACGCGACTTGTTGTGGTAGATACGCAGACGTGTAGACAGCCTTATGTCATTAAACGAATATGTTGGTATCCTGCCTAATTAATCAATGTGTTTGATTTTTAACATAATACGCATTGCGAAAAAATATGCATACAGCGAAATACTGTTTGAATGAGGGTCTCATCAATTTACGCTCAATCATTAAAATAAGCTATCTTTAGTGCTTGAGAAATTTTAGGGGTAAAACACATAGTAGTTAAAGAATGGATATGACAGGCCTCTACCTACATAGATCTTTGGGACCCAGGTTTGCCTCACTTGCAAGTTTTGTACCTGCTCTCTAACGGTTAAAACAAGCATTCAAGAAGCCTCGACCACCAACGAAGCTGATATTGTGGTCATAGATCGATCTGAGCGGCGAGCAATGATTATTGATATCACAATCCCTCATGACGACAATCTCGTGAAAGCTGAGAATGATAAAAAAATAAAATATATGGACTTAGCTCGCGAGATTATCGACATGTGGGAAATTGATTCGGCATTCATTGTTCCTATAGTCATCTCCGTTAATGGTCTTATAGCTAAGAGCCTCGACCAATACCTAAAGAGGCTAGCGTTGGGCAGCTGGATCAAGGGCGAGATGCAAAAAGCAGTACTACTTGACACGGCTCGCATTGTGCGGAGGTTCTTGTCTTTGGAGCCCTATCCACCGGTAGCTTGGTCCATGTACCCGATGCCGGTGGGACACTAGTTTTATATTTTGACATGTTTTTTTTTTAATAATATGTATATTTAAAAATGTAAATAATATGTTAGTTGTCTAAATAAAGAGAATAATAAGTTTTGTGGTTTTGAACTACTTGAATATCTTGTAGGAAGTGTTTTGTGTTATGGTGTTGTATCAGCTCAGAAGTCGTACGAATCAAATTAAACTTCTATTGCTTTTATATAACTTTATAAATACCTACCTACCAAAAGTGTAGGCAGAGGTATATTAATCGCCCACATTTCACCTTATGCATTGTTGTCCCACGTAACAGATGTTGTCCCACGTAACAGATGTTGTCCCCGTGGCCGTGTTGAAATGGACAGGTGCAGGCTGTGACGACCTGCTGTTGAAATCTTTCAAGCCGCCCATATGGCCTTCAACGTGACTTAACGACTGCCATTTTCTTAGCAACCGGGACCAACGGCTTGATATGCCTTCAGCACGGAATGGCTCGCAAATGTAAATGCCACAAATCAGATGATCGTAGTTCACTACTGGACGAAATCATCTTTTAATCATTTTGGAAGAGCTTTCAGTTTTACTGTGCTACGGTGGCCGGAAGTATATAATTTTCCACAGATTTTTTCATCTGCGCCATGTTCTCGACCTCGCTACTGCCCCTTTGCAACCAGAATGTGGTAAACAAAAAAGTAAAAAAAAAAAAATTTGTTTAAACGGAAAAGTCAAAAGTACTCGTATACCCAGACGTGCGTGTATGAAACGATTGATCAATCTGTAAGAAGCGAAAAAAGTATGCATGGATCGCAAAGCCTGGCGACCCGTCCTCTCTGACTACCTCGTCAGGGATACAGCGTGAAGATAGTTAGTTAGTTTTTTTTAGAAATAGTAAGTTCTATTTTACAAACTTCATCAGATTATAATACCCGCTCATCCATTCACTTACACGATGACTAATATTCATAGGCGATGGACAGCCGCTAATAAAACGCATAAAAGCGTCGTCTGGCAACATTGTGACGCGACAAGCATGATTGATGACCTGCGATCGATTACCGTCGAGCCGCGGACGCGACTTGTTGTGGTAGATACGCAGACGTGTAGACAGCCTTATGTCATTAAACGAATATGTTGGTATCCTGCCTAATTAATCAATGTGTTTGATTTTTAACATAATACGCATTGCGAAAAAATATGCATACAGCGAAATACTGTTTGAATGAGGGTCTCATCAATTTACGCTCAATCATTAAAATAAGCTATCTTTAGTGCTTGAGAAATTTTAGGGGTAAAACACATAGTTGTTAAAGAATGGATGTGACAGGCCTCTACCTACATAGATCTTTGGGACCCAGGTTTGCCTCACTTGCAAGTTTTGTACCTGCTCTCTAACGGTTGAGTCAATTACTTAAATATTTAATTAAATTAAATATCCATCACGCCTTATCCCCGAAGGGGTGGCAGAGGCATATTATATGCCCACTTTTCACAGTGTGGATTCCTGTCCCACGTAATAGGTGGTGAGCCCATTGCCGTGTTGAAATAGACAGACGCAGGTTGTGGCTACCTGCTGTCGAAATTTTTCAAGCCGCCCATTGTAGTATTATGGGTCAACATCAATGTGGGTAGATATAAGTACTTCATAAATAAATCAGTCATTGTCCGATACTTGTTCGTTTCATTGCAAACATAACATGGTGACAGCAGTGGGATGGGGTCGCTGTCCAGCGCAGCAGGTCAGCTGTTTTGTGTGCGGTACCGTGGGACACTGCGCGTACATGTAAGTCTATGCAATCATTTAAAAGCGGGCCTCGAGATAAAATGCAACGGGTGTATGAACTGGGTTGTTATGAGAGTGATTCAGATTCTGGAGATACATTTTATGTTTCTGTAATTAATTCGGACAAAAATAGCTCTGAGGATTGGTTTCAATTGTTGTCATGTAAAAATGGACAAGAGAAGTTTAAACTGGACACAGGGACACAGATTGTAATGTGTTGTCTTTTAAAAGATTTTTGGAGTTAGGTTTTAATGAGGATAGGATAATAAAAAAGCGTATCCCTTTATTATCCTATACTCACAATGTTATTCCAACTAAGGGAGAATGCGTATTGCCGTGGATACTTAAAGATAAGGTTTATAATTTAAAATTTATAATAGCCGACATGCGATGTAGCAGTGTCCTGGGACGGGAATCGTGTGAAACGATAGGCCTAGTGAAACGTCTTAGATCGATCTTATCGATGTCTAAATATGAAGATGTATTTAAAGGTTTAGGATATTTACCGGGTAAATATCACATTGTAGTCGATAAATCGGTTCCACCTGTCGTCTGTGCCCCCAGGAAAGTTCCACACGGGTTACGCGATAAATTAAAAAGTGAACTACAGAGAATGGAACGAATGAGAGTCATCAGAAAGGTTAGTCACCCTACGCCGTGGGTACATCCACTTGCACTAGTCGCAAAGAAGAATAATGGCATTCGTGTATGTCTAGACCCGCGGGAGTTGAATCGCGCGGTACAGCGAGCACACTTCCAGCTGCCCACTGTGGCCGAACTAGCGGCTTGTTTACACGGTGCTCGGTACTTTTCTGTTTTGGATGCCAACTCTGGCTTTTGGGCCATACAGTTGGATGAGGAGAGTGCAGATTTGTGCACATTCACGACTCCATTTGGCAGGTACCAATTTTTAAGACTTCCTTTTGGGGTATACTGTTCCTCAGAAGTGTTTCATAGCAAAATACGTCAACTTCTGGAGGACCTGGAAGGGGTTCAAAGTTACATCGATGATATTATTGTGTGGGGGGCAACCAAAGAAATTCACGACCAGAGACTGAAGCGATTACTCGAGAGAGCGACAGAAATCAACTTAAAATTCAACAAAGTAAAATGTAAATTCTGTGTTTAAGAAGTGACGTATTTAGGGCATGTATTTAATAAAAACGGTATGAGCCCGGATTATAATAAAATAAAGGCTATTAAGGAGATGTCTATTCCGTCTGATAGAAAAGACTTAGAGAGGTTCTTAGGGGCTGTAAATTACTTATCAAAATTTATTACAAATTATTCAGAAATAGCTATTCCTTTAACTAGTAAATAATAAAAAAAATAATATCCATCACGCCTTATCCCCGAAGGGGTGGCATAGGCATATTATATGCACACTTTTCACCGTGTGGATTCCAGTCCCACGTAATAGGTGGTGAGCCCATTGCCGTATTGAAATAGACAGACGCAGGTTGTGGCTACCTGCTGTTGAAATTTATTAAGCCGCCTATAAGGCCTTCAACCAGGCTTAACGACTGCCATTTTACTGGCAACCGGGACCAACGGCTTAACGTGCCTTTCGAAGCACGGAAACGCTCGCAAATGTAAATGCCACAAAGTGGTCACCCATCCGACGACCAGCCATAGTGAAAGTTGCGTACGTGAGTATGCGGCGTTCAATAGGTTGAAAGAGTATGTAACGGGTGCGGGCGTGCTGGCATTGTATGACCCCGCGCGGGCCGTGCGCCTCGCCGTAGACGCGTCGTCCGTCGCCATGGGTGCAGTGCTGTTGCAGGACGGCCGTCCCGTAGAGTATGCCTCGCGCACACTCACCGATGCTCAGAGACGATACGCTCAGATCGAAAAAGAACTGCTAGCAATTGTGTTCGGTTGTGAGCGGTTTCATCAATACATTTACGGCCGGCGGAGTTGTTGTGGATTCCGACCACAAACCGTTAGGGAGTATATTTAAAAAAACACTTATTTCTGTCCCAGCGCGGTTGCAGCGCATGATGTTGCGGTTACAAGGCTATGTATATTATATATATATAACTTAATAGTTAATTATGTCCCAGGCAAGTATCTTAAAACCCCTGATATGTTAAGCCGTGCTCATTTGCCGGAATTGTATAATGAGGAGGTGAGCGCTAATATCTTGTATCAAGTACAAATGGTTGTTAATAATATTCCGATGTCAAACAATAAGTTAAATTTGATTAAAAAAGAAACTAAACAAGATGTTCAGTTAAAGATACTTTTGAATTATATAGTTTCAGGGTTTCAGGATGGCCATGTAATAGGTATGATGTCAGTAGTGAGGTTAGAGATTATTGGCATTTTAAAGATGAATTATTTACTGTGGATTATGTCATATTTTGAAATAACTTAGTCATAATACCAGAAAAATTAGGTGCAAGCGTCGAGCGAGACAAGTTATGTTTTGGCCGCATATGTCACGTGATAATGAATTATATGTAAAGCGATGTAAGATCTGTCAGGAGTGTTCAAACGCGCCGGCTAAGGAACTAATGATCCCAATAGAAATTCCTCAACTACCCTGGATAAAAGTAGGATCTGATATTTTTGAATACAATAAAAAATATTTCTTGATTATCGTTGATTATTACTCCAATTACATCGAAGTCTGTAAACTAAATAGTATTTCTTCTAGGATAGTTATAGAAAGTATGAAAGAAGTATTTTCGCGCCAAATATCAAATATCAAATATCATATATACCAAATATCCTAATTAGTGATAATGGACCGCAATATAGTAGTCGTGAATTCAAACACTTTGCTGAGCAATGGGGTTTTGATCACATGACTTTCTCTCCTAATTATGCTCAGGCAAACGAGAAAAGCGAGTGTGCGGTACAGACGGTTAAATCTTTATTAATCAAATCAATAAAAGGCAATGTGGATTTTCATTTGGCACTTCTCAATTTTCGAAATACACCAAGGGATGGTTTGAGCTCTCCTGCTCAGTTATTAATGAGTCGTCAGTTGCGTTGTAAATTGCCAGTTCATCCTACACTTTTGCAACCACGACCTGTTAACCCGGTAGAATACCAAACTATGATTAATAAACAAAATAAATCTAAGAGCTAGACAGTGCCGCTGGAACGCCTCGATCATATTTTGTACAAAATGCGGCTGGAACAAGATATAGACGCAATCGGCGTCACCTGATCAAGTGTGAACCGGCCAGTCCAAGCTCATTGGATCCGGACGACAATGTGTATAGTGATGCATGTGAGGATGTAGACTGTAATGAAGATGTGTATAAGCCACAGCCTAATGTCGATTCTAGTACAACTGGTACAAGTCCTGCACCTTCGCCTGCACCACCAGCTCGTAGAGCTAAACAACAATCTCAACAGCGAATCGCCAATAGATTATAAGTAGTAAATACTTAACGATTAAACAGTGTTCGCCATTTTTAATATTGTATCGCCAATAGATTATAAGTACTAGTAAATACTTAACGATTAAACATTGTTGAAACAGTTATAACTATATGTACAATCACAGAGAATGTTAGCTAGCAAATAATGTAGATGGGTACTTAACTTGTTGATTGAAAATATAGTTATTTTTTTTGAGGGAAAGATGTAGTATTATGGGTCAACATCAATGTGGGTAGATATAAGTTCTTCATAAATAAATCAGTCATTGTCCGATACTCGTTCGTTTTATTACAAACATAACACCCATAAGGCCTTCCAGGCTTAAAGAATGTAATTTTACTGGCAACCGGGACCAACGGCTTAACGTGCCTTCCGAAGCACGGAAACGCTCGCAAATGTAAATGCCACAAGTGGTCACCCATCCGAGGACCAGCCATAGTGAAAGTTGCGTAACTCAGTGATCGTTTACATAACACTGAGACCGCGGGGCCACGAGCGCTTTTAGTTAAGAGATGAAAAACTTCAAATAAAACTGCTACCAGCTCATTTGGCCAGGCGTGTAATACCATCAGCTGATCACCTTTCCAATATGAAAACGAGCACAAATCTCGATACTAATGTTCAGCCATAGTTTATATCCTAGTGCCATCTGCCATAGACTGATTGATTGAATCAAAGAAAAGTTAATTTGTGTTAACTTGTGTTTTGAAATCTTAACATACAAAGTTCATATCGATGTGTAATGAATTTCTCATTCAAACCAACCACAAAGGAGTAATTTGAACGTACGAAATCAAATTAATATTCTTTTCTCAAGCTCTCGCATACAATTTGCTACAGTAGGTTTTAAGTTATTCAAGACAGGCACCGAAAAGGGACTTCGCACTTACCCGCCAATTGGATACCTGCACGGTGCTACGTGTATTCAGTGCAATATTATAATACACTGGTTTATAATTTACAAAGCACAGATTTCTGTATGAATTTCTATAGTAAGCGCTTGTGGCTTTACTAACTCAGTGTTCTGTAAACAATCACTGCGCTAAGCAACTTTCGCTATAGCTGGTCCTTGAATGGTTGACCACTTTGTAGCATTTACATTTGCGAGCGTTTCCATGCTTCGTAAGGCACGTCAAGGTTGCCATTAATATGGGAGTCTGTTTGTGACTACAGCTGCTGCAACCCAGTTGAAACGTCAAGCTAATTCAAGGTAAATAAGCATGATCGCGTTAATACCTGTTTTCTATACTAATTTAAAAATGGGAGTCGTTATGCGTTATTTCCATCAGGTCAGCCATATGTGACACCTCAGTGGTATAAAAATAAAATCCTAGAATTAACAGTTTCATGTATAACAGTTCACAGAAACAAGTGCTATTTGTGGCTACTTATTACAGCAACGGACGTTTCTCAATACTCAAGAAACACTTGAGAGTAGTATTATATGGCGAAAACTAGCCTCAAACGCTTTTTTTTTGAACGTTTGGGAATCCTTCCTTTCGCACGGCGCCCTTCCATTTGTCTATGGCCAGGAGTCCCGGGTAAGCCAAGATTCGTTATCATTCTATACCTACATCTGAATATTTTGAATAATATTTCAATATTTATTATGTTTCTTGTTTTAAAAGTTTACGGATAACGCAAAAATGGCAAGTTGACTCAAGTACTCACAACTATTAATAATAATATTTAGCTTTAATTGTCACAGATGAGATACATCGTGGCTCATAAAACACATCTAAACTGGGAACCCACGCTGCCTACATCAGTGCCTGTAAAGGGAGCCATGTTAAATGCAATCGTAAATAATGGCGCTTGACAGTAGGTAATATACGCTCAGCTGTGTCCCGATAGTTTTATATATATGTACAGCTATTTTAGCTGCCAGGCGATATATTGTTAGGTACCATATTTTTGAAGTCAGTTTAATTTTCATATAAACTCTTATTGCTCAATGTAACTAAATGTTATAACATTCAAAAGCGCCTGCAGCATTTCTTTTTAGCACTAAAGGTACTAAATAAACACAAAATTATTAAATACAAATTGACGCCCCAGACTCCACCCCCATGGTATTTAGTGCTGAAATCGAAAAAAAAACTTTAGATATAGTTAGGCGTGTAGAAAATTTCTATTGGCACGTAAAAGACACTTGTTCCATTAAACTGTCAATGTTGCTATTAACATTACTATAAAGAAGACAAAAATGTCCATAAAAGTCCTTAGATACTAAATAAGTGCATACAAAAATAGAAGGCAAGCAAAGTATGTTCTGCCCTGACGACCGACCATCCAATAATTAGTTTGGGCACAGCTCGTTAGGTTGTCGTCACTAGCAACACTGGCTCGGTTCAAGCCTTTTTATTTCGTACTCTCTAGTAAATTGGTATAGTCCGTACAGACAGAAACTATGTTGTTTACATTTAAATTAGTTTATTAGGCAAAGGAACAGATACTTTATATTATTTGTTTCGATTATGCACAAAAAAGCGACATTTTGTATGTAGGGCCATGTATAATAAAACATTCCAGAGCCGCTAATTTTCCGAATGCTTGTACTCTGTAAAAACTCTTTACTTCAAAAAGTAGATATTGTAGATATAGTAGGTCAACTATAACATATACTTGTATTTAATAAAATTAATTTTAATTGTGTTACATGTCCTATATCTGTACTCTATACTAAAATATAAAGCTTAAGAGTTTGTTTGTTTGATTGGTTGAACGCGCTAATCTCAGGAAAATAGAAAAATGTTTATAATATATAATATATACACGATGTATATTAATAATATATCTTTACATTTGTTCATAAACAGATTTATATTGTACCTATTTGAATTCTTCTTCTACATTTTTATTGTAGCAATTAAACAAACATTACTCATTAATAGCATAAAATACTCAAAAAACTAAAAGAATATTCAATTCACGAAGCCTAATAAGTAAATATTTTTTGGTAATTCACACAACACCACATAAAGTCGTAAATAAACATTATTAATTGAATATTGTTACGTTAATCTATTTCATCACTGTAAAGCGAAAGTTAAGTGTAGTAAAATCATAAACCACGTAACAAGTTAATCATATCAAAACGCTAATAGCAGAGATGCAAGTTTAACGTAATTGATTACAATTCTCAATGTCTTCATTAATGTCTACAAGTTTAGAGTAGCTGTTATCGATATTGTTTGTCTGACTTTTAGTTTATACTCGTACCTTAAGTACGCATTTACTAAATAGATTTTAAGGGCTTTAAATATCAAACGTCGTTTTGCTAGAGAACTTTCAGCGAGTACTCAGGATTTTGTGCAAGTTGGTTTTATTGTTTTTTAACGTACTCGTAATAACTTGACTAAAGATTTATTTATTTAAAACTTTAGCACAAAGTACAAGGCGGACTTAATGCTTTAGGCATTTTCTACCAGTCAACCTTAGGGTGATGCAGAGATGCTATTAGGTAGGTGCTCAGGGATAAGAGAAATTGTACAGCATACTATATGATATACATAAACACGATTTTTTTAGCTATTTGTTTTAGCTACATTGTTTTAGCTATGGTTCACTATAAAGCAGCCGTACCTTCTCCCTAAAGGATTCCCGACTAGTAGACAACCTGTCATCAAGAGGGAGTGCATTCCAGTAAAGAATTGATTGCATAACGAAAGAGGAGTGTACAAAACTAGGGTTGTGAGTAGGACAGAGAAGGAGCAGATTGTTTGAAGAGAGTAAGTGTATGTCATGGTTAGAACAGAGTAGTTGAAAATTTGAAGTTAAATAAGGTGGAGCATAAAGGGAATTTAAAAGTGAATAGACCATAGTCACCGCACGCCAACTGCGACGTCGACGTACGGGCAATCAACACATCTGCTCCCGATAAGTAGAGAGGTGGTCATATTTTCTGAGATTAAAAACAAATCGAATGCAATTATTAAGAAGTCGGTCAAGCTTATTGAGCAGATCTGCATTCAGGTCGAAATAGCACATATCACCATAGCCAATAATAGGAAGGATTAGCGTCTGCACAAGAATTATCTTAGCCCCAACTGGAAGAAAGTTTTTAAGTCTGTAAAATGTCCGTAGTGTTCCAGTAACCTTCTGGCTGACATTGGTAACCTGAGAACGCCAATCCAGAAAGGAATCAATATACAGCCCCAGGTTCTTGACAGTAGACGTAACCGGGATAGTCTGGGTCTTAAATATACATTGTGGCAGGCTTACACCTTCCAGCCTACTCATCATCCGAGAGCTTCCTACAATTAAACACTGGAATTTATCCTGGTTAACCGTCAGGCCAACCCTATCACACCAGCTCCTAATTGCATCCAAATCTCTATTAACTCTATCAATAGCCTGCTCAATGTTATCAACACTCGCTTGACTATACACCTGCAGTTCATCGGCATACAAGTGATACGCACACTGAAGGTCAGAAGTGAGAAAATTAATAAATAAAGAAGAGGAGAAAGTATACCGCCTTGAGGGACCCCAGCATCAAGGTTGCACCAGCGAGATGAAGTATCATCAACTAAAACTGATTGTTGGCGGTCTCGAAGATAAGAGGAAAACCATTCCAGCTCGTCAGATGAGAATTCAATGTGGCCAAGAATAGCCAGTAAAATGTCATGATTGACGCTGTTAAAGCATTCGAAAAATCCACCAGCACTAACACTGTAACCATACCTTTTTCCATTCCGTCTCTAACATCGCCAGTTACCTTCAGAAGAGCAGTAGTGGTGCTGTGTCCTAGTCTAAAACCAAATGAAATGGGCTTAATATGGCATTGCGATAAATAAATTTCGAAAGTTGGCCTTGCACACATTCTTCTAACAGTTTAGACAGAAAAGGAAGGATGGAAATGGGACGAAAGTGAAAGGAAGGGAGGGGTTAGAAATTTTAGGCAAGGGACGCACATAAGCTTTACGCCAGAGAGCAGGGAACTGGCCGGAATCAAGGGAAAAGTTAATGATGTGACAGACAGCAGGCAGGAGTTGTTCTAGGATAGTGGTAATCATGCGGCGGGTAATGTTATCACAACCAACAGCTTTAGATTTTATTGAAAGAATAGTTTTTTTAACTCGCCTCGAAAACTGAAGAAAATTTAAACGGATCATAACTGGGCAGAACCGCCAGAGAGTCCACCGTTTGACGCTTGAGTTGACCTACCATGGTCTGTGAGGTAGAGAAATGTATATTTATGGCATCCAACTCAATAATCTTAGGCAACTCCAACTGCCCAGTCCTACCAATGCCCAACGAACCCAGAAATCTCCATATATCAGCCTGCAGGTAAAGATGTGGAAATACTGTTAAAGATGTGTCGGCGTTTAGTGTTTCGTATCACCTGATTACACCGATTCCGAGCAGTCTTGTATAGATCCCAGTGGACATCCAATCTATTATTTTTAAATTTACGAAATGCTCGATCTCTGCATTTCATTGCAAGGCGGACCTCAGTCGTAATCCAAGGTGCTGGAGGACGCTTTAATTTCACTTTCTTAATAGGTGCATGTCTATCATAAAGATCAATGACAGCTTTGTTAACTAAAAGAATCTTTTCATCAATAGTGCTAGGCTCTATCAATGACTCCCAGTTAATCCCATCAGCATCGTTACGTAGTAAACTGACGTCTAATTTCCCAAAACAACGCATGTGCAGAACTTTGGGTTTCAATTTCGGGAGTTGGAGAGTATAGAAAAGATAAATCAGATCATGCCGAGAGAAAGCTGGAGCTAAAAGTTGTCCGTGAGAGTGAACTAGAGAAGGGGAAGAGGTTAGATCAATCCATGTATCAGGTACATCCACATTGTGATGTGTAGCCTGTAGCGGTAACACATGGAGACAAGACGACTCAACTATGTGTTGCAATCTGATAGCACGCAAAGAGCTAGGAAAAAGGAGATTAGTATTAAAGTCACCCATGATGATATGATGCTCATAGTCAGACCCCAGGGATTCCAAAACCGATTCCAAATCGGTGAAATAGTCAACAGTGGGGGGGGGGGCAATAAACTTATTACACAGTGTGATAACTGAGTGTAGTGTGAAGTAAGCTGGTAGGTGGCTTATAAAAAGTAGATAATTAGCTTACATGAAATGCTACAAACGTGAGTACTCCTTTATTGTGACTTTATATGACAAATAGTACAGTAAAACTTTGAGAAATTTGAAAAATACTATTATTTATTAAATTTTTTTAAAGAAACACATATGTTAACTTTTTTAGACCTACCGCCTTCTTTTCGGTGTGTAAGTAAAGATTCAATTTATCAAGTAAGTAGCCAATCATTTATTTGATATACTTTTAAAAAAATGGGTATACTACAATCTTATATACCGTATTATTATTATTCATCCATGTTGGGAGTTCAAATGTATAGGATTTGACATTCTGGAAAATCAACTTGCTGAACTTTATGAATTCAACTAAATGGTACTAAAGGGTAAAAGGAATAACTGATATGATAGGATTGTGCTAACAGCAGTTTTGCCATTCGGACAATCTATAATCCGTTATTCAAAGTAGCGAAATATGTACGAACATTAGAGGCCATCACACCTCTGCAAGCATCAGGTGTCTATAAAGTGGATTGCAACTGCAGTCTTTAGTACAAAGGCTAAACTAAAGAAAGCATCGCAAAAAGGGTAATCGAGTAATACATAGCAGTAAATAATCGTCGGTCTAACAAATCGAGTGGCAAAATACCTCGAGTCGGGCAGTAATCATGAGATCGAACTTCGTCTACTCAATGTCTCTACTGATAATGATGATAAACCCGTAACAAAACTGACGTAGTGAATGTGGTGTGTCGCTATCCTTATATTTCATTATAATAATAATGTGTATTCAACACAAAAGGGGACTTCATGCATTCTCGAATCCCGCCGCAGTGCAACAGCGACTACGCGTCTTTAACGCGATTGAAACGTCGGTGTGTTAGTAAATATTATTTTACGTGAAGTTCTGAGTAATATATTATAAGAGTAGTAAATAATAAAGTGTGCAGCATACCTAACACGTCACACCAATACAATAACATTCCGTAGAATTTGATAGGAATATCAAATTGGTTATTTTATGCTATCTTAATAAACAAAATATGTAACGAATTAAAGCAATTTAATATTTTAAAACATATAAATACATACATAAAAATATAAAGCTTCACGAAGTTAATTCCCAGAAAGTCTAATATATACTCATATTATAAAGCTGAAAAGTTTGTTTGGTTGAACGCGCTAATCTCAGAAACTATTGGTCGGTTTTAAAAATATATTTTTCTGTTAGATAGCTAATTTATCGAGAAAGGCTATAGGCTATATACCATCACGCTACTACCCTGGAGAGCGGAGCAGTAGTCATAAATATCAACAAATAAGGAATTTTTTTGAAGAATATTGTTATATTAAAATTAAAATTTGAAGAATGGGAGTTCGAACAATGCCACGGATGAAGACGTAGGGGTCATCTAGTTTTACATAAAGACAAAAACCAAAACGAATTTGAACATAACTTCAGCTCGCATTAGAAAATGTCAGGTGAATGTCGCATTCTTTTACAATCCCAAATATTTTGTACCATCCCTAAGGGTTATCTAAATTATGAAGCCCTTTAGTCTTGGAAGTAATACATAAATATAAAACAATAGGCCCTTTGTCCATTAAACTTCATGCGAAACCAAAATTTATTTCCCAAAAGTTTGTGATTGGATCCTCTGGTTTTTGTTTATTGGATTCAGTGTGCTCATCAAAGGATAGATAGACATGCTAAATCAAAACTTTGGTGTGCTTTAGACATTGAAATAGGTTTCCGTTTAGGATTTCAGTGATGAAGGATTAATAGTAATTGAAATGTTTAAATCAGATTCCAGTAAAAAATGGGAAACAGAAACAAATCAAAATTTGGAAAACTCAAAAGTGCTCGCCTCACACGCTTTTATTATATTATAAAAAAAAATAGAATTACTAGCTTACAAACTTTGCTATGAATTATCGCGTAGGGGCTATGAAATAAATAAAGTAAAGATAATAACAATTAAACCACATCAAATCAGACCGTGAAAAGGGAAAGGGTTCTATTCCTAATTATACTGAAGCGTAAGAGAAAAAAAAAGACTCGACTAGTAAAGTATTTCGGTCGTTATCGTGTTAACAATAATATAATCCGTAACATACAGACTAACTATCTTCACGCTGTATCCCTGACGGGGTAGTCAGAGAGGACAGATCGCGTGGCTTCGCGATCTATGCATACTTCTTTCGCTTCTTCGAGATTCATTAATCGTTTCATACACGCACGTCTGGGTATCCGAGTACTATTGACCTTTCCGTTTTTGAGCAATCTGCTCACGTGGTCTTCATATGTAAGTCTCGGCCTACCCTGACCTCTTCTACCCTCTGCTTTCGCACAATATATATTCTTCGTCAATCGTTCCTCACTCATTCGTTGGACGTGTCCAAACCAACGGAGCACGCCCTTTTCCAGCTTAACAATACAGACACACGGACGTCCAAGACGGAACTTTTTTAAATAGTTTTTTAACTAGTTTAAATAACAAAAATGGCATCAAAAATATCATGAGTGTTAAAAATAGTGTTTTTTCTTGATATGTGTGTGTATATATTATTTTACAAGTGCAATATAAGATAAAAGACATTTTAAGATTGAAAAATCTGATGTATTGCGCAAAGTGACAATAGTACCCACCTCAACGCGTCGCTTATGAGGCGTGCAAAAAACTATCCAGTTGGTTTACGTACATATTATCACGCCTGATTTCCATCGGGGTAGGCAGAGATTATGCTTTTCCACTTGCTACGATCCCGACACACCACTTTCACTTCTTCTAATTTCATGAGTGTTTTCATACTCGTTAGGTCAAGTTAGTAAAAAATAACATGCTCCTATTGCATGAATTTTTAGACAAAGTATCGTCATGAGGATTGGGAGCAAATAATTCTCGAAAGCTACTGGATTTACTGTCTGTCTGTCTGGATTTTATATACTGTCTGTTTTTAATGAAACTTCTTGAAAAAAAATTTCATAAGGTATGTTTGGACTATCGAAGACTAATGAAGTGAAAGATGAGCGTGTTTTTGATTCTAGATCTCGTTATATGATGGAGCATCTAATGCTGCGATATGTGGAAAATGAATGACGAAATTATCGTTGCATTGATTCCGCATCGTTGTAGTTTACTATTACTGTCGCTTCGAATACTAATCTACTGTATCGCCGTAGCGGCATATGTTTGATATTTCGACATCGTAGCGTGGGGAGTATGAATCATTTCGTAATTATCTAAAAATAAATTTTGTTTATTTTCAAACGACATCCGGAAATAGACGAAATATTTAAATCGATTACTTTTTTATTACTTTTACAACATAACTCTGTTACTTGTGAATGGTCTTAGAAAATATATTTTTAAGATTTGTCTAGTACCTATATACTTTTTATATTTGGGAGTTGTTTATGTTTGGGAATTGCCTATGGTTTATATTAGCCAGTCGGTCGACATAAAAAAAAAGTACGGTTAAAAACAGTATAAATTTATTTACTTTGCTACGCTGCTGTAACTGACTAATTGAAAGTGGTTCGGGTAAACACCCGTGGTCCCTCCGAGGTGATCCACTAGCACGTCTTTTTATTTATGTATGATACTACTGCACTAAAGATGAAATCAAAGTAATAACATTAACGATTCCTGAACAACCTACAGACAATTTAACTAGTAAGTGTAGGTAAGGTTGTTTCTATATGTCTTATTGCGATCTAAAACCTAGTTCATTTCAACACGGCAATGGGCTTACCACCTATTACGTGGGACAAAAGTGCATACGGTGTCTATGTCAAAATCCTAATCGGTATTAAAAACCAATTTTATATTTGAAATGACATTTTAGATAGATTCGTATAATTGGCTCTAAGGCGGTTGGTGTTAGTAATTTTAATAAGGTTTTCAAAAAATATTAGAGAACTTATGCTTACTACTTTTCCCCTATTCGTTGTATACCTATAACATAGATGCCAGAAATAACGAAGACAATGGATGCTGCTGCATTCACAATGTTGATGCAGAATTATTATTATAACGCCCACTGCAATAATAAATTGTAGCATAATATTGACTCACCTTTGAGCACAATATTTAAAAACGAGGCTTTTCTAAACTAGGCAAGCAGGTGTTGTCGAGGTTCATGTATAACCAATACTTATTACGAGTACTCCAGAGCACGCTATACAGAATATACTGCTTTACCGAATACATTTTATAATGCAGTAGTATTATTTCAAAAAACTTAATGCTGTGTACCAAATATACCTTATCTTTTATGCGACTAATAGTGATGGGTACGCGTCTATGAGTAGCTAAAAATAATATGTGGATTAAGGAAAAAATCCTTTTAGATAAAAGATGAGCATGTTCAATAATGTGTTCCCGGGAAACCCACTTCATGAATTCCCTAAGTCCCAGAACTGAACGGCGTTACGGTCTAACGTCTCAGCGTTAAATGTACCGTCTTTTACAAAACTGTCATAAAATTTCCACGGTAATTTTTTTATCACAGAAGTAATTTCAGTAAAAATAAATTTTGTGGGGCATAATTTTAAATAGTAGATCTTCATCAAGATCTTATAACATTTTGAAGCGAGAAAGATGATTTGATTAAGAACACCGTTTTCACATCCTAATAAGGTAAAGAAACAATTACGAGTAAATTCATCAACCTTCTATTACTACTCTTTTGGATACAACAACTAACTTGAAGGTAAGTGTTAGTAGTTCTTTGAAGATTCCAACAAATAGTAGTATGCAGAAAACTATGATTTTACATTCATTCATATTTATTTAGTGGCGGCTTCACCCGCGTAGAGAAGTTTCCCGTTCCCGTTTCCCACAGGAACTTGTTCCCGGGATAAAAAGCCTATGTCCGTCTCGAAACTCTAAGCTACCTCCCCTCCAATTTTCAGCCTAATCGGTATAGCCGTTGTTAAGTTATAAATAGTATAACTAACACGACACTTTCTTTTATATATATAGATAGATATGTATGCATTTAGAAATATATAAGTATGTTTATCAGTTATCTGGTAACCATAGTACAAGCTCTTCTTAGTTTGGAGTCAGATGGCGTTGTGTCAGTTGTCCCAACGATATTTATTATTATTATTCATACTATAAGGTAGGGATTAGGTATTTAGGTAGGCACTGAAATTTCTTATAAGCCTCAATACATTTCTAATAAACGTTCAAAGGCCTTTTCAGCTAACACCGCTTTCGCTGCAATTCTGGCCAACTAGCTTTTTTCTACTTTATTTTTTAAATATTTGACACGTTAAAATGGCGCCACCCGCCTGATGGAAAGCAAAGACGCATAAAAGCAGCAAAATACCTTTTTCCAGAAGATTCGCCGTTACTTCGGCCCTTAATACCTATGAATCCACAATGTCCACTACTTTACGGATTACCAAAAATTCAAAAAGACAATGTACCTGTCCGACATGTAGTCTCGTATATGAACGCGCCCACTTATAAATTAGCCAAGTACCTCAATTCACTTATTAAGGAAAAGACCGGTTTAAATCCAAAATATTGCTTACGTAACACTTATGATTTGATTCAAAAAATAAAAGACATCGAGTTGCCGCGTAATTCAATATTGGTATAGTTGGACGTAGATAGTTTGTTTACAAACGTTCCTTATAAGGAATGCTTAAAAATCATAAAAAATATGTTGTTAAAAATTAAAAGATTACATCCAGAACAAATTAATGATATTTTACGCTAAACGGAACTTTGTATGAAGCAAAATTACTTTCAATTTAACTATGAATATTAAGTACAAAAAGAAGGTCTAGCAATGGGCTCGCCTTTAAGCCCCCTATTGGCAGACATATTTATGGACTATTTTGAAAATAGAAATATAATCAATAACAGTCATATTTCATATTATTATACATATATTATGAATGTAGATGATATAATAATGAATTGGACGGGTACCCATAGACAACTAAGTATATTTCTCAGTAACTTAAATGGCATTCACCCTAAAATTAAATTTGAATTAGAGATAGAACAAAATAATTTATTGAACTTCCTAGACCTATCAATTTCAAAAAATGGCACAAAGCATAGTTTTGAAATATTCCGTAAACCAACTTATACAGATACTACAATTCCTTTTAATTCTTGCCACCCATGGCTTCACAAAATGGCGGCTTTCCATAGTATGATTCATAGGCTATTAAATGTTCCATTAAGAGGAGAGGCATTTGACAAGGAATTGAATATTATTTGTTGCATTGCGGAAAATAATGTTTTCTCGGGCTATAGACTTCAAAATACCTTAAAAACATTATGTAGTGGTAAAGATAGTATTAGTAATAGCAAAAAATCCGGTATTTATAAGTTGAAATGTGATGGTTGTAACACTTAGGAGCATTCCGAAACGGTCACATAGATAAATCACATTTCGCGAAGCATTTGCTGGATACCGGGCATATTTTGAAATCAAAATCAAAATCAAAAATTGACAAAACAACTAGAAGTCTACATCGCGCTATCGTTTGGTTGCGTTCGAACTACAAAAGATAAACGCGTAAATACTTTTGCTGCCAAACAGTCTTTATAATGCCTCTGTGTAGGCGAAACACGTGTCGCGATCGTACGACATTCTAAAAAGCGGAATATTGCAAAAATAACATTTAAAAACAAATTAATTATAGTTTTTTTTAAATGGATTTCCGCCATGTAACGCCTGATTCAATTAGTTATAGTTTAGAGGTAAATATTTAAGCTGGCAGCATCAGAAAAAGATCAAAGTAAAATATATTTTTTGATCCAAACTTCAGCACAAATTATGAATTCGGATGTCAAGTCACCTGTTTCTGACAACAGTCCTTGTCTTTTCCTTTGTTGGTAAATGTGAGAGAAAAAAACTTCGCAAATTGTTTAAAACACCTGCAAAGGTGTAAAAATTTACTAATCACATCTAAACAAACTATCTTCACGCTGTGTTTCTGACGAGTTAGTTAGATAGGACAGATCGAAAATCCATGCATACTTCTTTTGCTTCTTGCTTCTGCACTAGTACTAGATATAGAAATTGTAAATGTAAAACTAACTAAAAACTAACTAACTATCTTCACGCCGTATCCCTGACGTGGTAGCCAGAGAGGACAGATCGCCAGGCTTCGCGATCCATGCATACTTCTTTCGCTTCTTCAAGATTCATCAATCGCTTCATTAAATTGTAAATCCAAGGACCAGCTATAGCGAAACTTGCTTAACGCAATGATCGTTTGCAGAACACTGAATCAGCGGGGCCACAAGATTTTATTAACTATCAAAATCAGAATATAAAAAAATAATAAGAGGAACTACGTTAGCGCGGTTAAATTTTAATGAATAGTGTTACTCAAGCTCTGTATTTCGTTTCGTCATCGGGTTGTTGATGTCTACGTGGTGAAGGTTTCTCTTATCAAGGTACTTATTCCCGAGGTTAAAGTAGCTTAGTGAGTCCTGGGTAACAGCTTTCTATATACCAAGTTTCAACCAGATTGGTTCATATGGGTGGTACTTGAGTAATCAAAATCCAAATATGTTCACTAACTTTCATATTTTGTTGATTAACCAATCCGTTTCATGTAGTTATGTATTACATTACCTTTACTGAAGTATAATTAAAAAATTCGCCAACGAATGAGTGAGGAACGATTGATGAAGAATATATATTGTGCAAAAGTACAGGGTAAAAGGAGTCAGGGTAGGCCGAGACTTACATAATGAAGACCAAATGAAGACGAAAGAAGTATGCGTGGATCGTGAAGCCTGACGATCTGTCCTCTCTGACTACCCCGTGAAGATAGATTAGTTAGTTACTGAAGTATAATAAATATGACTTGAACGTAACTGTATCAATATTTCATGGAAAACTTAATACAAAATCTGTTCGTTTAACGATCAGAACGTTGCCTGTCGGGGATGACGCGTCTTTGCCGCAAAATTTCCATAAATCAATTTCAATACAAACACCTCTTAGTGAACTCTGTCCGCGGTCTTCAAGAGTTTGCGGTTCTAGTGTTAGCGATATGCTCAAAACTTAGTTACCACTATTAAAAAGGCCTTATAACTTTATCTTCATGGATGCTATGCCTGACTCCTACCGACTAAAACCACTCGGCGCCCTTCCATTTGTCTATTGCCAGGTGTCCCGGGTGTGCCCTCGAAAGGATAGCTCCAGGGCTCCCAGCAGACTTTATCAGCTAACGCGGTATCGTCTTCGGAGGGGGAGGGGGGGTATGGGTGTAGTTAGGAGGAGTTTCGTGTAGTTTTCGTAAGTTCAAGTCCAAAATACTCAACACCGTTTGCTTGTACAATTTTGTTACAGCTAAAGATACATACTTCAATTGAAAAAACCTGTGGAAAAATCTACTAGTTGCCGAACGCGTGGTGAAGTAATTCTGATGTATAAGCTAAGTTATTGTAAAGTTTAATCAAAATCCATTCAATAGTTTTTACGTGAAAAGTAAAAACCTTAACTAACTAACTAACTATCTTCACGCTGTATCCCTGACGGGGTAGTCAGAGAGGACAGATCGCCAGGCTTCGCGATCCATGCATACTTCTTTCGCTTCTTCGAGATTCATCAATCGCTTCATACACGCACGTCTGGGTATCCGAGTACTTTTGACCTTTCCGTTTTTGAGCAATCTGCTCACGTGGTCTTCATATGTAAGTCTCGGCCTTCCCTGACTCCTTCTACCCTCTACTTTTGAACAATATATATTCTTCGTCAATCGTTCCTCACTCATTCGTTGGACGTGTCCAAACCAACGGAGCACGCCCTTTTCCAGCTTAACGCTGACACTTTCATTCAAACCTGCCATATTGCGTATCACTTCGTTACGTATTCGGTCGGCCAAGGTAACGCCGCACAATTTTCGAAGTGATCGCATCTCCACAGCATTCAATTTACTTTCATGCATCTGCTGACATACCCAGGTTTCACTACCGTAAAGCAAAGTTGGCACTAGCACTGCGTTATGAATCGCCATTCGTGCTTCTTTTACGATGCTTTGTCGCTTTACTAACTGGGACAAAGCACCGTTAACTTTGTTTCCGGCAGCTACTCGCCGTTCTACATCCGAATCACATCTTCCATCCGCGCTAAACATACTTCCTAAATACACAATTTCATTCACTTGCTCTAGACGTTCCTGGTTTACCCTAATCTCGCATTTAGTTCTTACGTCACCTCTTTCAAATACTAGAACCTTAGTTTTACTTGCATTCATGCGGAGACCCTTACTTTCACACCCCTCTTTCATATTAGTGACTAATGCCTGTAGGTCGGCTTCTGATGAGGCCATGAGCACCGCATCATCAGCGTACAGCAGACAGTTTACTGTAAAGTCACCCAAATTCACACCCATATTAAAATCTTTCAACTTCTGCAGGCAACTGTCCAGATACACTATGAACAGCCAGGCGGACATGACACATCCCTGTTTGACGCCTGTACAGACATCAAAAAGAGGTGACACATCCCCCCCTACTCGCACGCAAGCCTTACAGTCCCTATAAAGCGACTGTATTGCCCGCAGTAGCGAGCCGTCCACACCATATCCTGGCAGCAAGTCCCACAGCGTTTCTCTCACAACGTTATCATATGCTTTCTCTAGATCCACAAAAGCGCAGAAAACCTTCTGGCTAAGAGCCAGAAACTTTTCCGCGATCATGCGGAGAGAAAACACTTGATCCATGCAACCTCTTCCACGTCGGAATCCGCATTGAGCCTCCCATAAATACCTTTCAGACTTTTCTTGCATTCGTGCCGTTATAACCTTTGCATACACCTTACTAGCTAAGCTGACCAAGCTGATCGCCCTGTAGCTGGAGCAGTTTAGGCGCGAGCCTTTCCCTTTGTAAAGAGGTACTACAACTGCTACTCGCCAGTCATCTGGGACCTCACCCGTCCGCCAGCACAAGTTGCATAACAGACATAGTGTGTCCCAGACACGCGACCCACCGTACTTGATCATCTCAGCAGTAACTCTGTCTTTTCCCGCAGCCTTACCACATTTCATACTTCTTATCGCTTGTTCTATTTCTTTCATACTAATGACTTCAATGACATCGGGATCCGGAGCATCGAAGTGAGCTCCACTTCCCGATGTGGCATCTCTGTCTTTTCTTGCATACATCTTTCCATAATATTCACTCCATCTCTGCAGGACGTCACTTTGGTCTGTTAGGACGTCATTGTTAACACTAAGCACTTTATTCATACTGCAGATTGCCGAACAACTCCGGGTCTTGCCTACCTCTTTCCAGAAGAGCTTGGCATTATCCCGGAAATTGGACGACAACCTTTCATCCGCTTTCATTCTGCACCTTTCACGAGCTTCTTCTATCAGTGCCTTCGTGTTAACTTTCTGCAGCTTGTATCTCTCTTTCATATTAAAATCATTCCGCGAGGCTAAGTAGTCTAGCCATGCTTTCTTCTTCATTCGAACTGCTTCTTTCACTTCCTCATTCCACCATGCATCACGCTTATTACTACTGCCTCTTTTCGTTTCTCCACACACTTCCACAGCGGCATTTATCATACTGTCCCTAAGGTTCTGCCATACACTTTCCACATTCTCACTGCTTACATTGACGTCGCCAAGCTTTTCGGCTACCCTTTCATTATATTTATCCTTAATGGATGCATCCTGCAGCTTCCAGCTTTTGATGCTATAAGTCGGCCCAGGTTCAGGACACTCGGTACGATGACGCCAACCCGCGAACAGACCCCTAATCCTAGTTATGACTAGGTAGTGGTCTGATCCCAGCTCAGCGCCTCGATAAACCCTTGTGTCCATCACCTGTTTACGGAGCCGACTATCCATTAGGAATAGATCTATCATGCTTCTCTTTGACTTACATCTCCTCTTCTTTACAAAATGCCAGTATTAGCTTGCCAGCGTCGTTCACCCTTTTATCCCCATACTTACCGAGTACCGACTCAAAACCATCGCGAGCGGTACCCACCCATCCATTCAAGTCCACATACTATAAGTCTTTCATTTCCTTCTATCACATTTAGAGCTTCTCTCATACTCTCCCAGAAGTCCTCTAGCTCACTCGCGTTCGACGAAGATACTGGCGCGTAAGCAGCTACCAGGAAAATCTTCGTCAAACCAAGTTTTACACGGATCCAGAGGATTCTAGGACCTACCAGTTTGTACTCATACATACCGGAGGCCAATCGCGAGGACAGCAAAATTCCAACCCCCCGACTGCCATGCTCGCTCTCTGGTACTCCAGACCAAAGCGCGAGCATCCCACCCGGGAGCTCCAAGACTTCGCTGCCCTTGCGCTTGGTCTCTGTCAAGCACACTGCATCTAACTTTCTCTCATTCATAACATCCATCAACTCATTCATCTTATCTAGCATTCCTCCCCTAACATTCCACGCAGCTACCCTGCACTCCATCCTCCACTTCCCGCCGTGTCGGGCCGCGCGTGTAGGGTGGCGGTCCCCTACGCCGCTCTGGCTCACACTTTTCGCACCAGCGGGGACGAACTGGTGCGCGTCGCCTCGGGGGCACGCCCTAGCATAGTTCGCCCTGGTGGCACTCGTGTTGGAGTAGAATTGCAGCCGTAGCTGGCAGGGATGGCGACGTGCACGCTTCTACTCTTCATCCCCTTAACCTTAACCTTCGCGTTTATAATATGAAATAAGATTTAAAATTTTTTTTTATGTAATCATTTGGATTGTCACTGACGCCACACCTTAGTCCGTGACTTGGTTGGCGAACGGATCGTGGTTGCTGGGCGACAGTTGGAACGCAGTTATACTGATCAAATTGATTCAGTTGCTTCTGAAGTAACGTCAAATGCAGGGAGAGTTTGTGTCGCAGATATTCACGGATTTGGTTGATTATTTACTTCTTATAACAATAATTTTAAGGTATTTTTTTGTTATGGTTATTAATAATGTTATGAACTTCCTAAAATCGAGGTTGTTATGACGTCGCGCCATTGAATGAGACGCTTTTTGAATGTACAAAATATTTTTTTTATATTTAGTTACGGACTTTTGAGTTGTGAAGAAAATAACGACGAGAAAAAAAAATTCTAAGCGCCATTTATCAGCTGATTTGAATCAAATTTTCGGGACATACTATTTTATTTAACTTGCCGTCAAAACAACTTATAGGAGCAGTCAAAAAACACTGATTACGTTCTTTAATTTTGGATATCTATATTTGAGGTTAGTATCAACAATTATTTCATTACCTTGTATACATTTAAAGCCCCTGGACCAAGTGATTTTTTTAGCGACATTTGCACATAATTTTCCAACAATATTCCAGGAATCAATGTCACTCATCGCTCACTACTATACCCGCCGAACTCTATATATCTTTCAGGATTTTTTTTGTCAGGAGGCATCACTCTTTTTTGTACGATTACACTAATTACTAAAAAAAACTTGAATGGTAGAAAACCAACAGATTACCTATGCGATTTTTGCAAACAGTTTAAAGTAAACTTGGTACGCTGTATTATTATTATTATGACGTCTTTTAGAATCAAGCAACACGCATTGCTGTGCCATGGATCAATAAACTAAAGAAGTTCTTCAAACAACTGAAATAAAGTTATTTAGATAGACGCTACGGTTGGCTGTCAAAACAGATATTAATCAAACACCAATCGAATATTTTTTGATTACTCCTTGCGTTTGTAGAATACAAAATCAGTAAAAGACAAGATCAAACGAGTTTCAATTTATTTTAACAAAAAGTGTGTACATTTCTAATATCGTGCCAAGACTTTTGATCATAATGTTTGTTGAAGTGATCTCATCGATAAAAGCTAAAAGCTATAAGAATATTAATTTAATTACAGAAAAGGTAGAGAAATTAAAGTATCTATTTATAACTACTAGAAGATTCATTTAATTCTCTTAACTTTTTAATTTAATTTTATCTTTAAAGATTTGTAAATTCTTGTAACTTGTAATATTATTACTCAAAACTCTGAAAAGTTTCAGCGTAGCTTAAGTTTAAAATTAACATCGTGTTTCTAAGGAATTGGCTTTATATGCCAGTCACAAATTTGTTTAAATAGAGCATCGTAAAAGGATAGACAGCGTAGTGTGTATTTTATTTTAAACTTACTTTAAATAACTAAAAAATAGAGTATGTACCATATATGCCAATGCATTGTTCGGATGGTTCGCAAGTTTCGGACACGTGAAGAGGATGGGTGAAAATATACTAACGAAATAGATTTATCAGAAGACCAAGAATGGACAAACTGGTAAGAGGCGAGCTCGATGTCAATCAAATAGAAGACATTTTGGAAAAAGGTCAGGATAAGAGTACCCTTAATCGGCGTGTGTGTATGAAAACAGTGGAAGAAGCGAAAGTTGTATGCCAGTATCATAGCAAGTGGAAAGTCATAGTCTCCGCCAACCCCGATGGGAGACAGCCGTGACAATATGTATCTAAGTATGGCATGAAATAAAACTAAACTAAGACGGTATTAAATAATGTCCCATCTAAACTAATATCATAAAGAGGATAAATAGTATGTCTGTGGTTGATAAACTCTGAAACTACAGAACCAATTTTTTAAATTCTTATACGATTAGGAAGTCAAATTATTCAGAATTAGAATAAGCTATGTATCATTTTACAACTACTCTAGGGAGCGGAGTAATAACGTAATTAAATTGGAAAAAAATCCATAAGGGCATGTAGGTATGGGTTAAATAGGTGCTTACAGGGCTCAAAATACATCACAAGTGAAGCCGCCAGGCACAGTTAGTAATTTATATAAACATTCAAAAGCTGTACCTATTCGATCATGAGTTCCGACATGGCTGGCCCCCCGAGAGCCCAGTCACCGGTCGATTAAATGCTTGAATTAGTGCGGGGGGAGTTGCAGCTGGGACCCTATCATATTTCAATATAGAACCCTCAGGGTAATGAGACATTATGTTGATTACTCAAGGTTGATGTACATTGCCTCTTGAGTACGAGCGTTCGTGACCAGAATGCAGATTTATACCTACCTATTTTGAGGAACAGGTTTATACCAGTATTTTTAAGTAGAATATTCTGTTACTTTTTGACAACCATATTGTGAAAAGTAAATACTGATAATATAAAAAATAGTGATGCTTTATCTAATATATAAAATTCTTATTATTACAGTGTTTGTGACTTTATTCCTCCAGATTGGCTTGAACGGTTTCTATGAATTATATTGTGTATGATAAGTCTGATATAGATGGTACCTAAATAATATTTTTATATCCCTAATAGAAATCTAGGGATGTCTGACCCTCCTCCCACGGAAATTTGGTTATAGAATGAATGTGTTTTTCTTCTATACTATTATAAAATTGTAAAATTGGCTGTGACGTACATTTAAAATAAATAAAAAATATATATTGTAATCAAATATTTAAGGGATTCTGAGTCTGAAAATGTGATTTATTTTTTTCGTGTCTGTTTGTTTGTTTGTTTGTTCGGGGTTGGAGCAAATCCAGACGGTTGATCACAACTCTGCTAAAAGAATATTGTGGTTAATTTTCCAGCCTAAATACTGCGCTATATTTCATAAAAATCGGTTCAGCAGAAGTGATAATACTTTTTTATTTATTTATTATTAAAGAAGGCTTACAGACTAATAAACAAAATAGTTTTAGTTAACAATCAATATTACCAAATCGCTATTTACAAGCCTCCACATTTAGATATATAGAATAATATCGATTCACAACAAATACAAGTTATACATATATAAGTATATTTAGAATAATACCAAAATGTAACAAAAACCAAAAGGTCTAAACAAACTACTAAAAATGGTTTTAGTTGCGTAGGATTCGTATCAATGGGTAAACCCTTACCATTAAAGTAAGAATCTGCCAACTGTCGTCTGACTGTCGCTACACTGGTGTTGAATAGGTCTATGTCAAGTTGCAGCGGAAGTTTGCTGAACTAGGTACACTTCTAATTGTAAAAACATTTGACCTATAGTTGGAAGTAACCACCGGTACATCTAATATCGGTCGCTGACGAAGGCCCAATATATTAGTTCGCAGCGACACATTGGTCAAGAGCTGCGGGCAGTCAATCCTGCTGTTTGCGATATTTAATAGGTAGCATATGTCACCAATATTGCGTCTCACTTCCAATGGTAAGAAGTGGTATCTATTGCAGCGATGTTCATAGTCTACCGAAAATACCTGTGCCCTATAGTCAAGGCAACGAAGAAATTTTCTTTGGACACCCTCAATACGTGACTTATAAATCTCATATTGAGGATTCCAAACCTGCGATGCGTATTCCAAATGACTGCGTACAAAAGAACAATACATAATTTTAACTGGCTTTAAAGACTTAAAACAGGCTGTGGCTCGCAGTATGAATCCCAAAGCCTTTTATGCCGTTAATGTGTTGATCGAAGAGAAGCTTACTGTCTAGAACAATCCCCAAATCTCGAATGCTGTTCTCTGTTCTAATTACTTCATTGTTTAATATGTATTTGTAATTAATTAGGGATGTGCGACGTGAAAATGTTACTTGAAAGCATTTAGACACATTTAATTGAAGCTTGTTTCGATTACAATACCTTTCAAACCTTCGTAAATCATCTTGTAGCTCAAGAGCATTAGAAATGCCTCGCACGACTTTGTGAATTTTCATGTCGTCGGCATATAGCAAAATGTAAGAGTGATGGAAGCACTCTTTGACATCTGCAATGAATAGAGTAAACAATAAAGGTCCGAGAATGGAGCCCTGGGGAACACCCGATGGAACAGTGCTCCAACCGGAAGCATGGCCCTGAAGAACCACAGCCTGTGTTCTATTTTCTATGTAAGAAGAAAACCATCGGTACAGGTCTCCGTGTATTCCAGCAAGCATTAATTTGTCCAGAAGCACTCGATGGTCAATACGGTCAAAACACTTGCTGTAGTCCGTATAAACTACGTCAGTCTGTCCCCAAGTCATGCCATTTGTGATGAATTCAAGTGACAGTAGTAAGTGAGACGTTGTGGAGCGATTTCTAACAAAACAATGCTGTTCGTCAGCAATACTGGACCTGAGAGCAGTGTACACATCAGTGTGAACAATACGTTCTAGTACTTTCGAAAATAAGCATATTTTTGATATAGGTCGATTATTTTCTACATTAGATCGTTCACCCTTTTTATACACCGGGGTTACGAATGCAGAATGAGGGCTGTACCATTGGGTTTAAACTTTCCGTGACCGATACGGAATCATTACAAAATACTAAGTCTAGTATTCTGTGGATGTCATTACGCTCGCCGTTATACTGTGACATGTTAAATATTTCAACCATATCAAAAAATTGAATGATAGGTTGTGATGAGATACTTTGAGGGATGAAACGGCCACTATGTAAATCACCATGACACCACTCAACATCATCAGCAAAGTTAAAATCACCTACTATTAAAAATTTGTCAAGTGGATGGGCTAAAATTAAATTGTTAAGCTTATCTGTGAAATTACATAACTGAATATTATACTAATTACCTAGATTCTCCCTACACAGGTAAAGTGCACATATATGTAAATTATAACTTACCCGTGGGTTGGACTTGTTGGGAATTACTGACAGCCAAATATCCTCAGCTGAACTACGCCAGTCCGGCCTCTCAATAATTGTGAGTTCTTGTTTTGCCGCTATTAAAACACCACGACCATATTTTTGACAGGTTCGGAAATAGTTACGATCACGTCTCCATACAAGATATCGCCTATCAAACAATTCACCACTATGAAAACTGTCGTCTAACCACGTTTCCGTGATTATAACTACATCATAAGAACTAAGACACACACATACAGCCTGATGATGATGATGATTTCACACAAGTTTCTATAGTTAATGGTTAAAACATCAGTGACCTTATAGTTATCTAAGCATGGTTAACTTTTGATTGCAAAATCCGCAGTTTCTAACAACAACTTCTGTGATATATTTGCACAAAAGGGACATTGACTTGGTTCAAGCCGGCTTCAGCAGCATCTGCTTGCTAACTGGTAGAGGTGCCCAGGAAAGCTCAGGAGGTCGGTAGGCCAGAGGCAATTGCTACTAATGTAGTATAATGTTCTATAAACCAAAGGAATTAAAACCAGCGGATAGATACTGTTTAAAATTATACATACAAATTTTTGTTCCACTGAAGTGGCAAATAAGCATACGGCTCTACCTGTACAATAGATTTAAAATTATAGTTACGGTCTTACGGTTAATACCCCTTGAATAAACAATCATGATAGTATGTATTATAATAGGTTGCAGAGAAACACAAATATTTCAAATTTATTTTGGAGTTTGGTTTAAACATCGTAACAATCACTGCGTTCAGCAACTTTTGCCATGGCTGGTTTGGTTACAAATGAATGACACCTTTGGGGTATTTCCATTTACAAGGGTTACCGTGCCTTGGAAGGCATGTTAAGCCGTTAGTCCCGGTTGCCAGTAACATATTATGGTAGTGGTTAAGCCAAGTTGAAGGCCTTTGAAAAATTTCAACGGCAGGTAGCCACAGCCTGCGTCTGTCTATTTCAACACGGCAATGGGCTCACAACCTATTAAGTGGGACAAAAATGTATACTACATATGGGGGTAAAGATGCCTCTGCTTAGCACTTCGGGAATAAAGGCGTGATTGATAAAAGACTAACTAATTAACTATCTTCACGCTGTATGCCTGACGAAGTAGTCAGAGAGGACAGATCGCCAGGATTCACGATCCATGCATACTTCTTTCACTTCTTGCAGATTCATCAATCGCTTCCTACTTGCATGTCTACCTAGACGTGCAAGTATGAAGCGATACGGAAAGATCAAAAGTATTCGGATAGGTATCCAAATACTTTTGATCTTTCCGTATCGCTTGGTTTATCTTTCAGTTTTTGAGCAACCTGCTCACTTAGTCTTCATATGTAAGTCTCGGCCTACCCTGACTCCTTCTATCCTCTACGTTCGCACAATAACTATTCTTCGTCAATCGTTCCTCACTCATTCGTTGGACGTGTATAAACAAACGGAGCACGCCCTTTTCTAGCTTAACGCTGACACTTTAATTCAAACCAGCCATATTGCGCATCACTTCGTTACGTATTCGGTCGGTCAAAGTTACGCCGCACAATTTTCCGAAGTGAATGCATATCTACAGCATTCAATTTACTTTCATGCATCTGCTGATATACCCAAGTTTCACTACCGTGAAGCAACGTTGGTACTAGCACTAGGCTGTGAACTGCCAGTCGTGCTTCTTTTACGATGATTTGTCGCTTCAGTAATTGGGACAATGCACCGGTAACTTTGTTTCCGGCAGCTACTCACCGTTCTAAATCCGAATCACAGCTTCCGTCTGCGTTAAACATACTTCCTAAATACACACAATTTCATTCCCTTGCTCTAAACGTTACTGGTTTACCCAAATCTCGCAGTTAGTTCTTACTTCATCTCTTTCAAATACAAGAACCTCAGTTTTACTTGCATTTAAGCGAACACCCTTACTTTCACACTCCTCTTTCATATTAGAGAAGCGTGATTGATAAGCTTAGAAATATCGTTTCGTTGCCATTGATTTATCTTCTGATACTTATTTGCTTCACATCTGTTTATCATACTTATTTGTCTCACAAGTTTCATTTTCGATTTCTAGCTAACGTTTTTTTTTTACGTAACGTTTAGAGCTTTACATCGCCTTAATGTTTTTTTTTGGTAATTACTAATTTTTTTTACATACATACATACATACATATTGTCACGTCTTTATTCCCGAAGGGGTAGCCAGAGGTTTTTTTTACTTATTATTTACTATTTGAGGTAGAAACTATTATTTATTATTACTAAGAATATGAACGAAACTTAACAAAAGAAATGAAATCCTGTCACAACGAGAAAAACGGCTAGCATCTTAGAAAAGTCTTAAACCATATTTGAGAGATGTTGGGCTAAAGGTCAAAGTGAGTAAGAGCGCAGACTTGCTCAATTCTCAAAGAGATCATCACTCCTTTTCGAGAAACGTCTTGATCAGTGACCAGCGAGCAGAAAGTTTTAAATCAGAAAATGACCATCAATTATCTTTAAGAGAGCTGAGATCAGTCAGTGGACAACGAAGCTCTACTCTCATAATATTCAACAAACCGCTCTAAAAGAAACCGTGTGAAAACGACGGAGTAATGTAGAGTTGTGAATGATCGAAAACGCATAACTTGAACCAAAGAGCAATAAGATGTTTGTTATGTGATGAGTCACGATTCGACGGTAGGTCTGATACAAGAAAATTAACATTGGGGTGCACAGAGGCCCTATCTGAAAGTAGTGCACCTGACATGGCTAAGAAAAGGTAAACTTTAAACGAAACCCTGTCCTAACTCGTCTGGACTGCGTACGCGGCGTGGAGCAGTAACTTTTAAAATCGTCCATATTGCCACAGAAAATAACTACAAATGTAAATTTTTCTTACAAGTTTTGAAGTCACATACAAAAAACCACGCGAGCGTAGCCGCGGGCAAAAGCTAGTTTATAATAAAATGCTATTTCGGTTTAAAATAACATTTGTAAGTTTACATTTATATTCAATCCATTGCTTCTTTGCGTTAAGAAAAAATAAATGAAAAACAAACACACTTACATATTTATGATTTTGACATGGATTTGATTTCTTTAATCTTTAACGAAATAAGGAACTTTATTTATAAATTTCTATCGAAATTATTATTCAACGATTTGAAAATGAATGATTTACAAAAATATCGGTGACACAAGGCGATTCTATTTAAAACCTGAAATTTTCACTCAAATATAACTTCATTAATCAAGACGGCCACAGGTGTATTACCTAATGGACTGTACATTATTAGTATTTGTATTGAAAACTCAATTATATTTATGATAATGACTAATGATACAATAGCAACAGTCGTTTGCCTTCCAAATTGCAACATTAATTTTATAAAGGCAGTCTACAGCTGAGGACTCCATTGAAAATCTGTTACAAGACAAAAAATATGTTCAAACATGATTAAGGAGCTAATATATCGGATTCTCTGTATTTTTAAAGCAACAATGTCAATAATTTAATAAAAATATGTCATTATATTTCTAGTTATACTCTTAAGATAAAGGTTTGATAAAATAATCCATTGAAATCAGGGCTTCGTATAATTTCTCAAAATAAATATATTATAACCTATTGATATTGAAAGTTAAACATACATACATACATACATATTGTCACGCCTTTATCCCCGAAGGGTTAGGCAGAGGCATATTAAATGCCCACATTTCACCGTATGCATTTTTGTGCCACGTAACAGGTTTTGAGCCCATTACCGTGTTGAAATGGACAGGCGCAGGCTGTGGTGACCTGCTGTTGAAATTTTTCAAGCCCATAAGACCTTCAACTTGGCTTAACGACTACCATTTTATTGGCAACCGGGACCAACGGCTTAACGTGCCTTCCGAAACACGGAACTGGGGTGGGTATAAAAGGCCGAATAAATTTAATAAAATAAAATAAAATGTGTCTATTTTAGATGTTAAATTTTGAATACGATTTTGAACCCGTTGCCTTTTTAGTTAGGTGTTAATAAAAAGGCTTAAAGGTCTTATGTGCTAGACACTAATTAGCACGACCAATTTAAGTCCTGGTAGCCTCGGACTACTATTGAAAATTAAAATAACCCAGAAATTCTCTATATACATGAAAGGAGCGCTCCGGCCCGTAATGTTGAATTTGCAAAATGTTGAATTCCCAAAATGTTGAATCCCAAAATGTTGAATTCCCAAAAATTTTGAATTTGCAAAATGTTCAGTTCTCAAAATGTTGAACTTACAAAATGTTGAATTTTCAAAATGTTGCATTTGCAGAATGTTGAAAATTGTTTTATGCAGCAACAACTAGTATTCGGTTGTAAACTTGTTGAATTGTTTTGGCCGACGATCTGAACGGTAAAGAGGTGTGAGCAGTTTGAGCGAGTTCATAGTGGTTTTGGATACTGCACTCGCAACGTTGAAAAGGAAACTATGCTCAGAACATGTGCAGATGCCGATCTGGCCATCGTGAACACGTATTTCATAAATAAATCCTAACATCTCATCACCATTACAAGAGTTGGTGACAACAACTCAAATTGATGTTCTACTCCCTAGAGACAGTGTCGGCGAGACGGTCAACTGCAAAAGTCATATCCAGCATGAATCTCACTGCGCAACACCGTCTTTCGTCCTTCCTTGTCATGGATTTTTGCTTGAAAGCTAAAGGCAACAATATCGAGCGGTGCCAGTGCCGTATCAAATGGTGACTGTTTGATGAAACATTGTCCAAGGATTTTGCCTCAGTTTTCGATGAATAATGCGTGAACACTGAAGGCGAATCAGTTCTGCTATTCATGGAGCGGTGAAGGTGGTGACCGGTGAGTCTAAAAGTGGAAGCAAATACGACAGGAAAACTTGGCGGTGGAACGACACAGTCCAAAAGGAGAAGATAATTCTCTTTAAAAAGTGGCAAGCGTCCTCATCTCCTGAGAATCGTGACGCATAAAGGGCTGCCACTAAATTACCCATAACCAAGGCCAGACGTGACCACTTCTTACCTCTATAAGATAAATTGGGATCGATTGAGGGGCATAAGCTTAGCTGCAAGCTGGTGGACGCGGACAGGGGCAGGTTGAAAGGTGGTCTGATACATAATGTTATCAGGTTGAAGGTACAGGTCTATAGAAATGTCTATTAATGGCTATTAATAGACAGACCTGTTTTACTGTTACATGGCAGTGAGATAAGGTCACTATTAACGCGTGTAAGCAGGAGCTGCCTGTCACAGAAGTGTGAATGCTGCAGTGGATGTGTGGACTCGTGGATATAGATAACATGAAGAAAATTCGCATCTGCGGCAGCCTTCGCAGTTGAGCAAGAGTATCTCCTTCACTGGTATGTTCATGTCTTGCGGCAACCACCAGGCTATGTGGGGAAATGTCTAGCCATGTCAGTTTCGTAGCGTCTTGGTTAGGAGGCAAGTCTCAAGAATAACTGATTTGACATCGTATGAGTCGTGATATGCGTGCCAATGGTCTCACTACAAGGGACGTCACACTACGACCGTGCAGTGAAGAAGTAGTACGAAAGTAGACATCAGGTGAGGTGAGACGCAAGTCGGACAGACGCTCGGATGATAATGACATATAAATAGAAAACACCTAAATTCTGAAACAAACATTTGCGGGCCACAAATATTTGCTCCAAGTACCACCGAGGTAGTCCTTTTAGGAATAAATTTGTATTTAGATATTCCATGTAAGTTCAATATATTGGGAATTTAACATTTTGGGAATTCAACATTTTGAGAATTCAACATTTTGGTATTAAAAGTTCAACGTTTTGCAAATTCAACATTTCGGGATTCAACATTTTGAGAATTCAACATTATGGGCCGGAGCGGAAAGGAGCTGCACAAAAAACTATTCAAATATCTAAAACGTAAATGAAATTCAAACAAATGGCTGGAGAATTAATTAAAATACCTATTGATTCATACACAGTTACTGGCATGCACGATAAAGTTCTGATTAAAGCCCTGATAACTGGCAACTGGACATTTTCCAACACGAGCTGATTAAAAACGTCGGAGATGAAAAAAGTACTATAAAGGGGACTACGTCAATACTATGCATCGTGGTTCAACGAACTATATTGAAATCTATAATGCAATCCATATAAATAACAATTAATCGCAAAAAATGTTCCTAAGCATAAAACTCAAAAATGGCTTGATCAATTCGAGTATTTCTTTTTATTTATTATTTAAACTCTATGAAAGGTTTTTATGGAGAGAAAAATTGGATAAATTGCAACGGGAACGGTAAAGCTTCATTACGCGGGTGAAGCCGCGGGCATCAACTAGTTAAATTATAAATAAAAATATAAATTGGTCAATAAATTATATTATAATTCAGTATCACAATAGAAGATATATACATTTCGTTAGTTCGAGAATTGTTGGCACGTCAATAAACACCTTTTACCACGGTACTTGAAATTTATGTTTTACACAGTCATAGTCATTATTGATATTGGGCGCTTTGCAGAAGTGAAGTTGGGGGAATAAAGTTCTACGGAGGTTTGCGGGGCCCAAGTCAGGCCAGCAGGTGCACCACTTGCAGGTGCACCACTTGTAAGTACACCTACTGGCTAACGGACGAGATCATTGCGAAGATCATGAACACTTTGCTTCTCGCAAAGTAAAACCAAATACATTTGGCTCACGTAGTACTTCACCAAATTGATGAAAATTGTGAAAGCCTGCGTCTACAGTGGACTGTGATAGACTGATTTGATTTATTGATTGACACTGTTTGATATTATTACTTTAGTCTGTCGTTATTACAGTTGAATGATAAAATTCTCTCCAAAACTTAGATTTTCGTCCTGAACCTAGCTCCTATTTTAACTAGCGTATTTACTTCGATTTCCAATGCACGAGTACAAGATATATATTAACTTTAAGAGTTGTTTGAAAATCTGTCGTTTTTTATATAATGTATTTAGAATGGGTCTTTTACATTTTGTATAAGCATTTTATTTACGTTGGAAACTGCTAAATGTACATATACTAGTGTAACCAATGAAATAATAGTATTAAATACAGCGAACGCTTGTGTTACATAAAACCTCAACCATGATATTTCTCAAATAGAAACATACATAAATGGTAAAGGTGTTTTCCTTTTCTCTCTATCAATCAATAGCTCTAATATAATTGTCATATAATGCGGTATAATCGTTTCGTTGAATGAACTGTTTTCAAATCAGGAATATGCCAATATTTTTTAAAGTCTGCGAGGTCTCTTAGTTAAAAATGACAGTCTGCAAAACAACCTAGGCTAAATGAAGAAACTTTTGTCTGATCCTGAGCTTAGTACGGGATTCTCATCAATATCATATTACGGACGGAAAGGAAAATATTCAATGTTTCGATAAAGGCATGAGTGACTAAGTGGTTTGAAAACTTTTCATTATAAATATCCAGATAGATAGAGAGTTTGCAATTCATTACTTTTCATCATCCAAGAAAAATATTTTTGTTTAAAGTTTTCGCATTTTCCTCATGATTTAGACAACTATATGTATTTTACCTATTTATACACAGATGAAAAGGACAGGAATACACATGGTGAAAAGTGGGCATATAATATATATGCCTCGACCACCCCTTCGGGGATAAGGCGTGATAGATAAATAAATGAATAAATAAACCTATTTATAATAAAAACATGTTTATGTTATAACATAAGTACCATATAAATATCGTAGCACCTATCATTATTGTATTTCAAGAAGACGTTTTTTTAAGGGGACGCTTTTTTAGGTGCTTTTCATCATTCAGGAAAAATATTTTTGGTTTAGAGTTTTCGCATTTTCCTCATGATTTTGATAACTATATGTGTTTTACCTATTTATTATAAGAACATGTTTATGTTATAACATAAGTACGACATAAATATCGTAGCCCTATCATTATTGTATTTCTGAAAACTTTTTTCGAAGTGAACGCTTTTTTACGTGCGTGGATATTTTTATTTCAAGAAAAACAATTAAATTCAAGGCCTTGTAACCGTTGCCCACATGTGTATACAAGTATCTACATAATATTGGTCCCATTCATACGAGCGTTTGGGCTAAAATTCATTCACAATATAGTGTATTAGCTAATTCTCGCTGCTCCGCTCGTGTGGTGAAGATGAAGATTGCAGTACTTTACAACCTCACACACTCACAATTTTTTTTTCTCTTTTTATAAAATTTATACAGAAGAACAGATAGATAAACAAATATTGTGTATATAAGAACAATAGATATAAATATAGAAATCGAAACATAGCGAATAGTAAAATAATATACAATTTTTTTTTTGTTTCAGACGGGGTAGGCAAAAAATATTTCCTGATGAGCCGCGAGTGTTAATACAGCATTTTTTACGGTATTTTTTTTCGTGCTCGGGCGCAGCTCGTCTCGTAACTCGTGCAAGAGTGTAAATGGGGCATCAAATTCGAAAAATTCACACGGGTCTGTTCAAGTTTTCACTTCTGTCAGCACTCCCGTAGTACCAAGTATTTTTTGTAATTATGACAACGATGTAATATGCTTTAATCATCGAAACCTAAAAAAAATTAATTATTATAACTTTCGTGATTTTCACTCATATTAAATGATATTAAACGCTGAATATATCAGTCCATCCGTGACCACCGCTGGTGTAATCCGGTCGAACAGTCGGGAAGTATAAGGTAGGCTTTGAACTTAAGAAAAAAATCTAAAACAAGTAAAGCGCCCTTCATTATCGTAGTGAAGGAATCAGACGACTTCTAAACCGAAAGTGGTAGAAACTTCAAAATCGCTTATGCACGTATTGATGATGTCCGGAATCGAAAACCGCAAACCGTTTTGTCTCTATCTGTAATGGTTCCTTCGAAATAGATGCGTACAGACAGACGGACAGATGGAAAGACTAACAGCCGCACTCAGAGTCGTTCATTAAATTAGTGTAAATTGTCATTTAACTAATTATGATTAAAATAAATAATTGGCCGTTGCTCCTAGAGACGAAAATTAATGGTTCATTAGTTAATAATGCTTACTTAAGTCAACATAGGGCGGTGCGCCGTATCGAAACGTATGTCGATAAAGTGCAATATCGCTAAGGACATTTAAATAATTTTATAAAATATAGTAGTTTTATAGGGTAAAGTTTATTAGTAAACTATTAGTAAAATATTTATAAGTAATTATTTTCCTTCAAAATAAAAAAAAGTTTAATGTTTTACTATTATTTTTAAGGCAAATTACTATCAATTACGGAATATTTCCTGAATGCATGACTATAGATATGGATGGATCACTATACATATCGCTCTTTGATTCTCTCCGCAAAAAACATAGGTGACATAATAGCGCTAACACACGTTCGGATTTGGTCTGCCGGACCTCAACAGATCAAATCCGCCGAGTCCGCCAACCAAATCTGTCATTATGAAAAAGTGTCTTTTTGGAGAAAAATTAAATTATATCTGGGAAAATTAACGAAAAAATAGCTAGAACGGCAACATTGATCATATCAGATGCGGATCGAGGCGGATTCAATTTATAATAATTATGTCCGCTGGACTGCTGTACACACGGTAAGATTTGGTCGAGAAGCATATCAAATCCGCGATCGGGAGAAACCAAATCCGAACATGTGTTAGCGCTATAACCATACTTTTGGCATGTGAACGTCAATTTAATGTCTATTTAAGATTTAAGTAAGGGTTCAACGGCCATTAAAGTTAATTGACATTAAATGACAATAATGACTCGTTAACTCTCTCTGAGAGTGAATTTTGATAAATCTTTACTTAAAACTCCTTAATCAATCATTAAATCGACTCTGAGTGCGGCAGTAAGACTTTCTATACTTTAGCGTTTAGAAGTCTAAAAATTAATTGGCTATAAAATCGTAGTCCATAGCTTTGTTATACGCCAAAACAAGAAAAGGGTTGTAATATTTCAACCGAGGTTTTTTACCCTATCAAACATCGCTTGGGCGCTTAACCACGATCGATAAGGTCCGGGTACCCACTGTATTATCCTGCGTCCTTCGCACGGCTCAGTCTAATGCTCTTTATGTTTTTATTCCATTACTTTAGGTCGCACCGCGAATGTGCTCGCCGGTTTATTCTTCCACCAGCTGTCGTTAAGGTAACTTATTGCCCTACGTAGTGCCTTTTACCAGTACTGCTTATTTTAACACAGTGATGTTTTTTCTGCAAGTAAAGTTGAAAGTAAATACTATTCATTTTCTATGAATTCCGGGTAAGCTTTGTATATCTAGCTAACTTCTTTATCTTAAATGTTATCCAGTTCCTTCCAAACCCTGGATTTAGGGCTTGGGGAATACTTTTATTGGACTACTATGAGCAGTTATTATATGGTTTTAAATTTTTAGTATTATCGGGAGTGAATGCCGTCTGACCATCCAACGCCGTATAACTACCTACGTCCTTTCCAAGTGAGTTACTCAGCAGGTGCACCGCTAGCAAATGAGACCGATTGGGTCCTGGAGTCTTGGAGTCTTTTACACCGGAATGTTTTTTTGCATACCATATTTTTACTGCTGTGTATAAGTTTTGAACTAAATCCGTATACTTCTAATTATTATGTGTTCTATGATGTATTCCAAGTACATCACTATTTGGTTTTATGTTTAAAAATGGCCGGCCTCTGTACCACAGACACAAATGACAGTCGGTGCTTCGTTTATAAATATATACTGGGTTATACTAACTTTTAAACTTTCGCGTTGCATGATTAAAATTTGTGTAAAATACAGGTATTTTGCGATCATGCTTACCTTAAATTAGCTTAACGTTTCGACTGGGTTACACCAGCCGTGGTCACAAAAAGACTTCTGTTACCACGTGTCCGTAAATAAGCATCATCGCGTTAATGCCTGTATTATACACTAATTTCAATACTGGGTTAATTTTAAACAGCATTTATTACGTTCAATTCGCAATAGTTTCGCAACTCACACCATCACTCTGTCAAGTTGTTGAGTAAGTTGATCTAGTTGATTTTCACCTCAACTAAGTCTCAACACATCATTCATGAAACTTTTCCATTAAATTAGTTAATTGCGAGAATAAGTGGAAACACCAAATTAAACGCACTTCAGAAAATTATACATTTTCGTTTAATAATAACCTAACGAGTTTGCTGTTAAGTTACGCTTAAAAATATTTTCTCTATCTTATTAAAATGTAATTACACGAGTCTTATAAATGAAATAAATAAGGGTATAAAGGGTTAATTAAAGGTTAATAAAGGGTTAAAGGTTTACAAAGGGTCGGCAGCGCGAGTGGCTGCACCTCTGGTGTTGCAACTGTCGATAGGCTACGGTGACCATTTTCCATCAGGGTACGCTTGTCTGCCACCTCAGTAGTCTATAAAAGCGGTGAAAGGTTTAGATGACTATATTTCAGTTACCTCTTTCCGTCCCCGTCTGCCCTCAACATAATTCAGACATGACCATAAAGATTTACATTGACAGGAACGTGTGTTGTGGCGTAAATTGGGAGAGGCCCACGTCCAGCAGTGGACTTGTAAAGGTTAATTTGATTGATTGAATTAAGATTTATCCCGAAGCTTTTGGACAGCAAAAAAAAGATAGAAAATGTCATATCACTATAATTCATATCACTAATAATTATTAACAAATTTTAGTAATAACTAAGGAATCTAGTGTGGTTATATTATAATATTTTGTATTTAAATACTGCCACTGGTAGATAGTATATTAAGTTTTATTTCTTTATTGACTTTCAATTTATGTATTCAAAGTACTGCTTATATTGAATTTATAACGTCTAGAGATTCACATTTTCCATTTTGTTTTACATTTTTAATCAGGTATTGCATATCGAGGGCGTAAACATCAGGGCAATGCTCACTAGGAAAACAAGTTTACATAGCTTTCACTAAAAAAACTGGTTACGTGTATTGAACTGTTTTAATAACACTGTTATTTTAGACCTTAGAATCTTTTGCTAAGTTATTCCAATGCACATTTGTATTTAGAATACGAATGTATTGAAAACAAAAATACTTATTCTTACTTATGAAATACAAATGTGCATGTATGAAGCGATTAATAGATCTATAGGAAGCAAAAGAATATGCATGGCTCGCTAAGCCTGGCAATCTGTCCTATTTGACTACCCCGTCAGGGATACAGCATGAGCATAGTTAAGTTAAAATTTTTATTTATTATTGAAATAAAGATATCAAACCGAACAAATACAATTCAGAGGCAGTTTTTACAACGTTATTAGTAATAAATCCTTAGGTACTATATTTATAAGTTCAGTGTTCTTTTTTACATGTTTTAATCAGTCTGTGTGACAATCAGGTTCAAACTAAACATAACAATGCAACAAAAATATCTCTTACATAAATTAAATTGCGACTTTATTTACAAAACAAGCACCTAATTTAGCCGTAGGCAGGGGAATGTTAATTATTCAAATTAGTAAGTTTGAATCTAGCGGCAAAATATCAAGTTTTGAAAAGTACGAAAGTACGTAGACTACGTGAGTAATTTACTAATGCAGCGTCCGCGCTGTTTCATTTTACCATGAGATATGAAATGTGCGGAGAGAATATGATTGCGTTACATGGAGTGTGAAAAGTAAAAATAATGATATTTGTATAGAAAAATAAAATTAAAGTGTTTGTTTGTAATTCATAAAAGTATAGATATTGTATTTCATTACAAAAACAAATAAAGTTTTTTTATCTGACTGTCTGTCTGTGCAACTTATCTCTGAAACGACGAAACCAATTTTAGAGGGACTTTCACCGGCAGACAGCTGATGTTATAAGAAGTAACTTAAGACCATATTTTATCACTGGCATATGCGGGTATATATCCGCAGGGTGTCTGTTTGTTACTAATAAATCTAATAACATAATGTGAATAGCGTAGTGAACAGTACGCTATAGTCTGGTACAACTCGTTGGGGTGACCCTTTACTTTTGTTATTGCTATGACGTATGGATAGTTTATGGTGGGTTTCTCTGTCCTCTTTACCCCTTCATTGTTATTCCTATTTTGATAATTATCAATCCATTAAATCAACTGATTGCAGTACATTGCTAAAAGTAGATCCCTTAAATTTTTGGTTGCGTAGGGATTTGGCCTTACTGTACCACGAGATAGATTGGTACAGTTGCTTCAAGCTTTTCTTTATATATATAAAAATATATTATAGAACTGGTGTAGCAGACAAGCATACGGCTTACGCGATGGAAAGTTGTCTATGGACGTTTGCAACACAGACACCAACGTAATTTAATCCTATACAATGGTGTATATCTGTATAAAATGGTGATCTAACTATAATTATTGAAGACTATTAATATAAATTTCAACCAAGGCAGTTCAGACAAACAGATCGGTAGCAGCCCTAAATGTAATGCGAGTCATTGACAGGGATGTGCTACACGTTTTAATTAAAATTTTGCTTTTAGATTTCACACTAAACAGTGGGGCTGTTTTAGGGTTATTTATAGTACAAAATAATTTTAGTAGTTAGGATGATGATATATTTGCTTATTAGGAGAAATATAGAAGAAGTATCAACAACTGATATGCTTATTTGATGCATTAATTAACGTAGTAAATAAGTGTTAAGATTTAGTCCCAGTCTTCGTAATGAAAAGATGTACTATGTAAGTACGTTTGGTAAAAAAATATTTAATATTATATTTAAATACGTATTCTAATATAGAAAAATCGAGTTTTATTGAAAACTTATAACTCAAGAACCGGGTGGACTGATTTTTATGATTCTTGCTTGAATAGTGTAATCTATACCCCGAATAATAGAATAAGTAAGAAAACAGAAAAATAAACCAAAACAATTGATTGTTTTTACTCAACAAATCTCATCGGGATCACTAGTTTTAGTTTAGTTACTCATTAGAACAAAACTAATATAAAACCAGAAGTACCAGCAGCAGAAAATAATATACATCAAGACACAATAACTTTTAGACATCGGCCCCCGGATCCGAACAGAGCCTTTGCTGCGAGACTATTGTTATTCGTTATCTGTGACGTTTCAATCGAAACTTTACTCCTCCCTTTAACGTGTATTTATTAACATTGCTTATTATACTATTTGTTATTAATTTCAACATAAAAACTATTTCCAAGTACATTACACGAATTTTATAAAGTTTCAATTATTCTTTTGATTAATTAGCCCCACCAAGATCTTCGGGGCCCAAGTCAACCTCCCGTGCCAGTGCGTGCACCTGCTGATTAACGGACGAGGCTCTGGCGCTGGCTTTCCCCTCTGGGGTTGGGAGGTCTGAGGGCGTCACTCCCATAAAAGCCACCCGCCGAAACAAAAATGAAAAGAAGTAAAAGGAATGCTGCTAGGGATAGGGCGCCGCCGCAAAACGGCGCGCAGGAGCCAGCACGGCTAAAGAAGTTAGCCCCAACCCGAATCCGCTTCGCATCTTGGAACATTGGCACGCTGACTGGGCGTGCGGTAGAGTTGGCCGAAGTACTCTCCAGGCGGAGGGTGGACGTGGCGTTCCTGCAGGAGACTCGGTGGAAGGGCAACAGAGCCCGGCCTTTGCAGAAAGGCTACAAGCTGTACTACACGGGTGCGCCTGGTGGGGGGAACGGGGTGGCCGTGGTGCTCTCCGAAGGGCTGCAGAGCGGCATCTTGGAGGTGAAACGCTGTAGCGACCGGCTTATGATCGTGAGGGTGCTTATCGATGGGATTATTACCCACCTGATAAGTGCCTACGCGCCACAGGCCGGTTGTAGCGACGCCGATAAGATGTCGTTTTGGGGCCAACTCGAGGGAGTGCTTCGGAGCATTCCGTTGTCACAGGGAATCGTTTTGGGCGGCGACCTAAACGGTCATGTGGGTGAGAGGTGTGAGGAGTTTGAACGTGTTCATGGTGGTTTTGGATACGGCACCCGCAACACTGAAGGAGAAACTATCCTCAGAACGTGTGCGGCTGCCGATCTGGCCATTGTGAACACGTATTTCAAAAAGAAATCCGAACATCTCATCACCTACAAGAGCGGGAGGCGTACAACTCAGATCGATTTCCTACTCACTAGGCGACACAGCATCGGCAAGGTGGCCAACTGCAAGGTCATACCCGGTGAGAGTCTTACTGCACAACACCGTCTCCTTGTCATGGACCTCTGCGTGAAGCCTAAAGGCAAACGCATCGAGCGGTGCCAGCGCCGCATCAGATGGTGGCTGCTTGATGATACTAGGTCCCAGGAGTTCGTCTCAGCTGTCGGTGACAAGTGCACCGACACTGAAGGCGAACCAGTTCAAGATTACTGGGACAATGTTCAGGCGGCCATCCTTGGAGCGGCGAAGGTGGTGCTCGGTGAGTCTAAGGGTGGACGCAAATGTGACAAGGAAACTTGATTGTGGAACGACGCAGTCCTGAGGGAGACCAGGGAGAAGAAAGCCCTCTTTAAAAAGTGGCAAGCGACCGGATCTCCCGAAGACCGCGACGCGTACAGGGCTGCCAAGCGCGCCACAAAGAGAGCTGTAGCCAGAGCCAGACGAGACCACTTACAACCTTTGTATGATAAGCTGGAATCGTCTGAGGGGCAGAAGCTCATCTATAAGCTGGCGCGCTCCAGGGTCAAAGCGGCACAGGATATATCCAAGTGTCGCTGTGTAAAAGACCCTGAGGGCAACCTGTTAAGCGAAGACCTCGCGGTAAAGGAGAGATGGCGCTCGTACTTCCACGAGCTGCTTAATAAGCAGCATAAAGAGGTGCAGCCTCCGGACCTCCCTCCGAATCAGGGCCTAGTGCCACCGGTAACGCCTGGAGAAGTCCTGACTGCGCTTCGCCGCATGAAGAATCGGAAAGCTGTCGGACCCGATGGAGTCCCCATCGAAGCCTGGAAGGCGATGGGTCCTCGCGGTGTGGGCATCTTAGTAAACCTTTTTAACCGCATACTCCTCAGCGGGCAGATCCCAAACCAATGGAGACTGAGTATTATTACTCCAGTCTTCAAAGGTAAGGGGTCAGTGCAGGAGTGCGGGAGCTACCGCTGTATTAAGGTGATGCCCCACACCATGAAGATCTTCGAGAGGATTATAGACTCTCGGATCCGGCAGGAGTGTACTCTCTCGGAGTGTCAATATGGGTTTCGCCCTGGTCATGGAACCACGGACCCTGTTTTTGCCCTGAGGGTTGTCGCAGGGAAATACAGGTCGAAGAACACGCCTCTGCACTGTTTGTTTCTAGATATGCAGAAGGCCTTCGACTGTGTTCCTCGTGCGATGATCTGGTGGGCACTGCGGTCCAAAGGGGTTCCAGAGGTCTATATTGACAATATCCGGGACATGTACTGTGACTTCGACTCAATGGTTCGGACTGCTGTTGGCGACACGAAACCCTTCCCCATCACCGTCGGGGTACACCAGGGTTCTGTCCTTAGTCCGCTTCTGTTCAGTGTAATATTAGACGAATTGTCGGACAGCATCAGAAACCCGCATGAGCAGCCTCCATGGTTGCTCATGTATGCTGACGATATTGCGCTGGCAGACGCGGATAGGGGCAGATTGGTGCGACGTGTAAAGGCGTGGAAGGAGACGCTTGAGAACGGCGGTCTGAAACTAAATGTGGCGAAGACCGAGTACTTGGCACTAAACTCGACAGATTCCACATCCGTCCGCATAGGCGGTGATTTGGTCGAGCGCACGGATCAGGTTAAATACTTGGGATCTGTTTTTCACACGTCCAGTGACATCGATTGCGATGTCAAGTCACGAATTGCTGCCGCGTGGGCCAAATGGCGGGAGATGACCGGTGTCATTTGTGACCCTAAAATGCCGATCCGGTTGAAGGGACAGGTCTACAAAACCATTATTAGACCTGTCCTTTTACATGGCAGTGAGACGTGGCCGATATTGGAGCGACACAAGCAGGAGCTGCGTGTCACGGAAATGAAGATGCTGCGGTGGATGTGTGGAGTCACGCGGATGGACCGCGTGAGGAACTCTTGCATCCGCGGCAGCCTTCACGTCCGTGACATTGCAGACAAGTTGCAAGAGTGTCGCCTTCTTTGGTATGGTCACGTCTTGCGGCAACCGCCGGGCTACGTAGGTAACAAATGTCTGGCCATGTCAGCCCCGCCGGGTCCCGGTAAGAGGGGAAGACCCAAGAAGTGCTGGCTTGACGTCGTAAGGGATGACATGCGTGCCAATGGTCTCACCACAGGGGATGCCGACGACCGTGCGAAGTGGAGGAGAAAATGTAGGAAAGCGGACCCCGGGCGTCGCGAGACGCAACTGGGACAGACGCTCGGATGATGATGATGATGGGCACACAATTTTATTGAAACTATTTCTGCTAAATTTTGACCTCGACATTATTGCCTTACATATTATTTGTTATTAATTTCAACATAATTAAACTATGTCCAAGTATATTATAGGAATTTCTTTAAAATTTTAATAAATATTAACATTTACTTACTTCTAAATTACTTATAATTTTTCTTTAGATTAATTAATAAATTGACCATATAATTTTATTAAGCATTTCTGCTAAATTATTAACTCGACATTATTGCCTTCCATATTATTTGTTATAAACTTTAACATAGTTACTATTTCCAAGTACATTACACGATATTTTTTGCAATTTTAATAAACATTTTATATCTACTAACTACTATATTATTTATAAAATTTAAATTATTCTTTAGAATAATTTGTAAATTGGGCACATCATTTCATTAAACCTATTTCTGCAAAATTTTTACTCGACATTTTTGCCTTCCATATTACTATTTTACAATAATACTGAAGATAAAATTATTTATTTTATTTAGTTATAAGGTCCACACAAAGATACCACTGCTGTATATAAATTTCCATTTAATAAATGTTCGTTTATGTTTATCAATCACGCCGTTATCCCCGAAAGGGTGGCAGAGACATATTATAGACCCACACTTCACTGTGTGTATTTTTGTCTCACGTAACAGGTGGTGAGGTTTTTGCTGTGTTGAAAAATGGTCCAGTGCAGGTTGTGGCGACTTGATGTTGAATTTTTTCCAAGGCCTTCAACTCGGCTTAACAACTGCCATTTTAACCGGGACTTACGACTTAACGTGCCTCTCTAAGCACTTAAATTATCTTCTAAAGAAAATCTTATAAGAAATATCATTAAAAAGACCTCTATAATTTATTAGCAAAATGCACACCTTGTGAAGACTACTACCTATAGAATGAATAGTTGTTGTATAATCTGTGTATATCATCCTGACCAGGCGGGTTAGTATAAGATATATACTCGTACGAGTTTATTTATACTATTATATAAACACACCCACACTATGAACGAAACTTTCATGGAACATACATATAATCACGCCTTATTTCTACAGGGGTGGCAGAGGATAAGCCAACTTTTAATTATGTGTATTTCTGTCCCACTTAATAGGTGGTGAGCCCATTGCCGTGTTGAAATCGACCGATGCAAGTTGTGGCTACATGCTAATGAAATTTTAGAAGCCGTCAACTTGGCTTAACGACTGCCGTGTCACTGGCTATTGGGACGAATGGCTTAGCGTGCTTTCCGAAGCACGGAAACGCTCGCAAATGTAATGCAAAAAAGTGGTGACCGTGACCAGCCATAGCGAAAGTTGCTTAACTCAGTAATAGTTTACAAAACACTCTTAAAATAAATAATAAATATCCATCACGCCTTATCCCCGAAGGGGTGGCAGAGGCACATTATATGCCCACTTTTCACCGTGTGGATTCCTGTCCCACGTAATAGGTGGTGAGTCCATTGCCGTGTTAAAATAGACAGACGCAGGTTGTGGCTACCTGCTGTTGAAATTTTCAAGCCGCCCGCCCATAAGGCCTTCAACCAGGCTTAACGACTGCCATTTTACTGGCAACCGGGACCAACGGCTTAACGTGCCTTCCGAAGCACGGAAACGCTCGCAAATGTAAATACCACAAAGTGGTCACCCATCCGAGGACCAGCCATAGTGAAAGTTGCGTAACTCAGTGATCGTTTACAGAACACTGAGACCGCGGGACCACGAGCGCTTCACTCTTAAAATGACGATTAAATAATGGTGGAAAATTTCAATTTTTGAAGAAAAAATACATAACACAGGGTCAGCAGGGCCTTGAATTCACTACCATCGTGCTTCGAATACACTACCACTTACACCAAGGCAGTCAAGTCAGTACGTTATTTACATTCCTACTTATTATGTAGCGCCACCTTTATATCGCCAAACAATGAACAGTTTCATTTGTGGAATGAAAACTTTGGGTTCGCGGAGGAAATTGTGTCGCTGCACAGGAATATTAATAAAACATGATTTGTTAGGTCATTAGTAAGACGATCGTTATGGAAATTTGTTTCAGGCTATAATGTATCTAAAGTGTACCATTATGTCATTTATTTCAGGATTATGTTTATGATAGCTTTATAATTGCATTTTATTAAAACATCACCTAAGACTTATTTATCTATTCCGCCTTATCTCCGAAGTGGTGGCAGAGGCATATTATATGCCCACTTTTCACCATGTGTATTCCTGTCCCACGTAATAGATGGTGAGCCCATTGCCGTGTTGTAATAGACGTAGGTTGTGGCTACCTGCTGTTGAAAATATTCAAGTGACCCATCAAACCTTACACTGGACTTAACGACTGCCATGTTACTGGCAACCGGGACCAACGGCTTAACGTGCCTAACGCAGTGTTCGTTTAAAGGACACTGAGTCCGCGGATTTTGGTTTGTATATATCTGAGAAATTACACTTTGCTATTATTAAATTTTTCACATAATATGTCGCCATTATTTGTGGTGTATATATTTCAGAGTAAGTATAAGAGTGTACTGTGTATTGTTGTGTACTGTGTAGTTTTATGTACTGTGTAGTGTGATTTTTTAAAAACTTTTTTAATTTTCCGCTTTAAAGTGCCACAAGCGATCAAAGTGTGACGTACAAGCTCTGCTTAGTTTGGGATCAGATGACGTTGTGTGAGTTGTCACAACGTTATGTATTTATTTATGATGCGGTTGAAGTCTCTAGATTCAAGCAAATATTCTATTTACACTAGTTGCATCGCGCGGCTTCGCCCGTAACAACACTGAACCCCCGTCGGACCCAATTAATCCCGTCGTTTATTACTTTTACAATAATGTATTAAAATTTCCCTGATTTGTTGACATTTATGACTACTCTACGTGTTAATAGCGTGACTATATAGCCTTCCTTGATAAATGGGCTACCCAATGAAAAATATTTTTTTCGATTCGGCCCAGTAGTTTCTGAGTTTAGAGCGTTCAATCAAACAAATTCTTTAGCTTCATTATGCACCTTATAGTTTATTCACCAATAGCGCGCAATATATTTTTAATACACATATCACGTGCAATTTTAAGTGGCGCTTACTGTAACCAGTAAAGATGGTATAGGTCACATACATACATACATATTGTCACGCCTTTATAGGGGGGTAGGCAGAGGCATATTAAACGCCCACATTTTACCGTATGCATTTTTGTCCCACGTAACAGGTGGTGAGCCCATTGCCGTGTTGAAACGGACAGGCGCAGGCTGCGGCGACCTGCTGTTGAAATTTTTTAAGCCGCCCATAAGGCCTTCAACTTGGTTTAACGACTGCCGTTTTATTGGCAACCGGGACCAACGGCTTAACGTGCCTTCCGAAGCACGGAACTGGGGTGGGTCTAAAGGGCCGAATAAATTTAATAAAATAAAATGTGTCTATTTTAGATGTTAAATTTGGAATAAATTTTGAACCTGTTGCCTTTTTAGTGAGGTGGTAACAAAAAGGCTAAAAGGTCTTATGTGCTAGACACTAATTAGCACGACCAATTAGTCCTGGTGGTCTCGGACTGATGGTATAGGTCACAGTGACAACATAATCAAGAATTAAACTTAAGTATCACTGTGGGAAATATCAAGAGAGGCTGGTTAAAGTTTATTGACCGTCTAGCTTGTAGTTACAGAGATCGTGAGTACCTAATCAAGACTCAGGTAATTCTACCACACCGGGCCGAGCTTCGAGCTGATTGGTTATCGATCCAATTGCCGTCTTGGCACCTTATCTAAAGATAGTTTCTGTTATTGATAGAAATTAAATGCAACACTTTTGTTTAATACTTACAATCGACGGATAATGAAATAATGAAAATGATATAATCACTCGAGTAACAAAACAAGTAACTGAAGTGGCAGAAACTTCAAAATCAACTATAAACGTATTCATAGTGTCCTGAATCGAATGCCGCAAACAGCTTGCCTCTATCTCTTATGGTTCCTGAGAAATAGATGGGCACAGACGGACGGACGGACAGACTGTGCCCACCATGACTTTACTAAACTTGAGTTTCAGAAGTATAAAATTAGTAAGGAATTCTTATAAATAAACAAGCCATGTACTAGAAAATTCCTTGGTTTTCATTCTCAAGAAACCAAAAAGTGTAATTCAACATTTGGCACAGTACAGAGTCCTGCAAAAGGGGTCTCAGAAGTATTTTGCAGGTTAATTCTCTAATGATACAACTATTGTTTCAAACAACTTAAACTAAATTTAATTACAGAATAAATAAATAATAACTATGTACATTATTGGTCTTTAATTATTTGAGATAAATAAAATATGTCTGATATTGCCATTTCAAAAAATATATAATGTCTTCGAACGCGGTCACCTAACTACATTTTTCGATAAATATAGACTATAAAACGTTTTATATTTATACATTGGAATATTATTGCAAACAATATTAACTATCTATTTTTTTTTTCTTTTTTTTTTATCGTTGGGACAACTCACACAATGCCATCTGATTCCAAACTAAGCAGAGCTTGTACTATGGTAACCAGATAACTGATAAACATACTTATATATTTCTAAATACATACATATTATAGATAAATAACACCCAGACACAGAATAAGCGATCGTGCTCATCACACAAAGTTTTATCCTGGGTGGGAATCGAACTCACGACCTCTTGCGTAGCAGTCGGATACACTCCCACCGCGCCACAGAGGCAGTCCAATATAAATAAATACCTAACAATATTAATATTAACTGTCGATTTATATCCCTATTTTTTTAAGTTGTCATTATTAGAAATTGGCATTTAGCAAATTTGACTTTTTGCGAAGTTGGCAATATGCGAAGTTGGCATAATGCGAAGTTGACAATATGCGAAGTTAGCATAATGCGAAGTTGACATTATGCGAAGTTGGCATTACCGAGGTTGGTTTTGACAATATCAGAAGTTGGCATTTTACTAAGTTCGGAATGTAAGAAGCTGATTATTTGCGAGCGGTTGGCTTTTTAAGAAGTTAACAGTTTGAGCTGATACCATATGTGTGTGTGTGTGTGTGTGGTGTTTTTATAATATAATCAAGCTTGTGTTGTTAATTAAGTTTGTTTACTCAAAGTACGGCAAGGATCTATTAATGGTAAATAGCTTTACAGTTTTACACGCCTCATAAGCGAAGCGTTGAGGTGGGTACTACTGTCACTTCGCGCATAACAACTGATTCATGATCAAACTTAAAATGTCTCTATATATCATATATTGCACTTGTAAAATAATATATACATACACATATCAAGAAAAAACACTATTTTTAACACTCATAATATTTTTGATGCCATTTTTGTTATTTAAACTAGTTAAAAAACTGTTTAAAAAAGCTCCGTCTTGGATGTCCGTTTGTCTGTTTGTTACTGATATTTTCTTGTTAACACGATAACGACCAAAATACTTTACTAATAGAGTCTTTTTTTTCTCTTACGCTTCAGTATAATTAGGAATAGAACCCTTTCAATTTTCATGGTGTGATTTGATGTGGTTTAATTGTTATTATCTTTACTTTATTTATTTCATAACCCCTACGCGATAATTCATACCAAAGTTTGTAAGCATGTAATTCTATTTTTTTTTATAATATATTAAAAGCGTGTGAGGCGTGCACTTTTGGGTTTTCCAAATTTATTGTTATAATGTAACCACGTTTCATATACATCTTCCACATACATCTTCCATACACGCGTATTAACTAAGGGGGTTTAATGAAAACGACTATGCTCGTTCACAATAGTTCAAGCGAAGCTTATAATCGATAGGCCAGTGCACAATGATCTTACGCATGAATTTACCTACATTGAAGCGTAATTTTAATAAAGACGTGATCCATAAGCACCAGCGATTTACATTTTCACAAAACATAGACAGTTGATTTGTATTTTTAAAGTTATTAAGTAAATGTAAAAAACTCTTTATTGTACACCAGGAAACACAAAATGAACATGACAACTAGACTTAATGGTATAACAATTGACGGCCTTATCGCGCGAGGCAATCTCTTACAGGATGGAGACTACAGGGTGGGAGATATTATAGGGCAGTTTGGTGTACATAATTGATATATAGCTACATACATTAAACATATCCAGATATACATACAGTTTTCTTTAAAAAATAATAGCACATACACACACACACACTCATACACACACACATATTTATACTCAATCATTACATTTAGTATACATATAATAAATACAATATATATGTATATATATATATATATAGTTCTGCAAGTATATATATATATATATATACTTGCAGAAGGCCAGACGGTCTGATTTTGGTGCCGTGGAGGAACGGGAAGTATTTAGTGTGGGATGCGACTTGTGTTAGTACGTTCGCCGCAAGTCACCTAAGTCGTACTATTCATTCACCTGGGTCTGCGGCGGAAGACGCAGCCAACAGGAAGCGTCAAAAGTATGCGGCAATGCAGTGCCGATACGTTGTGGTTCCAGTAGCCGTGGAAACGATGGGCTGCTGTGGGCAGGAGGCTAAGTCATTGATCTTGGAGATCGGGCGTAGGTTACGGGAGAAAACTCTTGACTCCTTCGCCGGGACGTACCTCACTCAAAGATTGGCCATCGCAATTCAGCGCGATAATGCTGCCAGTGTTATGGGCACCTTTGGGTCGGGTACGAACCGGAGCAGGTTATTTTATGTATAGTATCTTGTGAAGTATAATTTGATAGTGTATTAAAATCTTAATAAAATAAATAAATTAATATACTTTTTTTGGTATTTCTGTAAGTAAAGTCAATGAATTGTAAATTGTCAGCTGCACGCAAATAATAGTTTTTAACTAATGTCTTGAAGGTGTTCGACGATTGTGCACGTCGGATTGTTATTTATGTTTGTTTTATACACAATAGATAGAAAAATAAAGATATTCATTTATTTAGACACATAAGCACATTAACATAAATAATAAAATATTTATAAGTACTAAAATTTTAAGTTTTGAGGTTATTTTCATAATATTAAAGTTTCAACGAATGACATCATTGTCGTATCATTAACCAACTGCCAATTTGTAACGCGTTAATCAAAATTATTAACGGTGCTTCTTAATAGTATACACATGAAAGACTCCATTGCACGTTAGACAGTGGCGAAATTGCCGGTAGCGGAACCGGCATAGGTCTATAACAAAAAAAAAATAACGTGTTCCTTTTTGTTTTATTTAGGTGTGAAATTTTAAATTAAATAAAATAGAATAAATATAAATATCTTTATTTTGCATAGACCATTTTAACGGCGCTTACAAAATGTCATACACTATTTAAAATATTTAAAGCGACCACCGGTTCGGAACGCGGCCCACCTGTGAAGAACCGGCAAGAAACTTAGGAAGGCTTTTTTTTTGATGGCCTATTTACAATTTAATATTATTTCACTTTGCCAGCAGATCATTTCCAGGCGTCCCTGTCCTGCAAATAGTCTTTAACGGAGTAATAACCTTTTTCACAAAGCTTGTATTTAAATTAACTTTTTAAATTTATTTAATGGTAAATTTCTCAGGTCACAGTGAAGCTTGTTGTAAAAGCGTATATTATGTAGTCGACTGTGGTGAACTGAAAGATTATTTTTATTTCTAGTGTTTATATTATGTTTATCACAGAGTTTAGAAAATTGTGATAGATTTTTTTGGACAAACATAAGATTGGCAAAAATGTATTGTGATGGTTAGAATATTTACTTCTTTGAACAACTCTGGGGCCCAAATTATAAATAGCGCGTACAGCCCGCTTTTGTGGAACAAAAATAATATTTAAATCAGCAGCACTCCCCCAAAGGAGAATACCGTAAGACATAATACTATGAAAATAGCTGAAGTAAACTATTCTAGTCGTATCCACATCTGTTAGAGTCCTGATCTTTTTTACAGCGTATGCAGCCGAACTGAACCTAGAGGCTGTCTTTTCTATGTGTGGGCCCCACTGCAAATTGGCATCAATAGTTATACCGAGGAACACAGTTGATTCTACAAACTCTAACACTTGTCCATTCAGTTGAACATTGGCCGCAACTTGTTTTACATTTGGTAGAGTAAATTTTATACATTTAGTTTTATTTTCATTAAGGCAAAGATTATTTGAGCTGAACCAATGAACTACTCTTGCAATTGCATTGTTTACATCGTCATAGTTATCAAATTGTCTTTTAATTTTAAAAATTAATGAGGTGTCATCTGCAAACAAAACAATCCCCTACATAAAATGGTAAATCATTAATATAAATGAGGAACAAGAATGGCCCAAGTATCGAGCCTTGCGGCACACCCATAGTAACCATGGATCCTACAGAACGTGTACCATTAATATCGACCCTCTGTATTCTATTGTTCAAATATGAAGACAGAAGGTCGAGAGCTTTGCCTCTTATTCCATAGTGGTGTAATTTTTTGCACAGCGTTTCATGTTGAACGCAATCAAAAGCCTTTGATAGATCGCAAAATATACCTAATGCATCCTGCTTGTCTTCCCAGGCTTCATGAATACATTTTAATAACTCTACACCAGCATCGGAAGTTGAGCTCCCTTTCGTAAACCCAAATTGATTCGCATGAAATATTTTATGACTATTAAAATGGGATAGATTCAAGATTATTTTTTCAAATACTTTGCTCAAAGTTGGCAGCACCGACACTGGTCGGAAATTAGACGGGTCTGTAGCGCTGCCAGCCTTGAACAAGGGAACGACTTTGCTGTGTTTCATTAAATCAGGAAATGTACCACTAGAAACACAGTCATTAAACACAGTTGCGAGATGGGGCGCAATGACCTTAATTATATATGATGCAGTTTTGAATGATAATCCCCAAAGGTCCGCGGTTTTCTTAATTTCGATACATTTAAATGTCTTTACAATGTCCTGAGCGCAAATATCTGTGAATACAAATGCATCCCTGCAACAAAGAACAGTTTCTTCTAGTAAATGTTCAGCGGAACTGGAAGTAGCTTGGAGAGATTTTGTTGTCAATAAAGGTACATTTTTTTAAAAAATGTTCAAACTCCGTCGCCACTTCCAGGTCCCTTGTAACATGGTAACCATTTACTTTTAAGTGGAAATCCCTTTCAGTCACCAAAGATCTACCGCATTCAGAGTTAATGATGTTCCAAGTTATTTTTATTTTATTCACAGAATTAGAAATTTTATTTTTAATGAAGTTTGACTTAGCAAGATAACACGTTTGTTTAAATATCTTTGAATAATTTTTAACATATTCCTGAAAGGTTTGCCTAAAATTATTTGATTTTTCTGAATATAATTCAAATAAATTATTTCTACTTTTAAAGATACCTGGTGTTGTCCAGTCACTGAAACAGGACGACCACCAATCTGTAGTGTTTTTGAGGTAAAAACTTTGCCAAACTCATCATTAAAAAAATTAAATAAGTGTTTATATGACTGGTCTACACAAGTGAAGTTAGGTAGATATGGTAATCTCTTTAATACATTTTCTTTAAAATTATTCATACGACTTTGGTTAATTGGTACATATTTAATTTGTTTTTTGCAGACTTTGTTACTACTTTTAGGAAACTTTATCCATTGGCCACGATGATCTGACTCTACAGGATCCACAATACCTTTATCTATAGGTTTAATATCAGTAAAAATATTATCAGTACATTTTGCACTGGTGGCTATAATACGATTGGGTTCTAAGACTATGCAGATTAAAGGATTTACATAAATTTTTATTTTATTTCTCTCTGATGGAGTTAATGATGTATCTAATATATCAACATTAAAATCTCCACAAACTATTATAGATTTCTTAGAACATTGGCATTTGAACAGTGCTTCTTCAAGCTTTTCTTCAAATTTAAAGTAAGAATTATCAGGGGGACAGTATACGCTTAACAAGATGAAATGCTCAAATACTGGCAATCTCAATAACTCGCTCAATGGAGAGGGCTACTAAGTCTTTACATTCTTTAAATTTTAAGTTTTTATTAATTAATATTAAAGAGCCTCCACGTTTAGAATGTTTTCTATTGAACGAGCTAGCAACCTGGTGATTTACGAAGTTCAACAATGTGATTTCATGATCTTTTAAGCAGTGCTCTGTAGCACAAAAAATATTAATAGAATTTGCATTAATGTACAGCTCTAACTCTAAATCTTTACCATTTATTAAACCTCTAACATTATGGTGCACCAGGTTTATAAAAACAATATTTTTACTAAGATTATTCTCAGGGGCCAAAGTCATTTGGCCAGATTTATTATCTGTTGTCCTATAAACTAGTTTTTTGGAATTTCATTTTCCAAATGTAAAGTGTCAAAACTATCCTGCTCAATAAAAGCAGTTGTACTTGCCAATAATTTGGCTTGAAAAATTAAAAAATTAGATAGCAACAGAGCTACCTTTCGTTGTAAAAATTTTGATAGAAAATATCTATCTAATGTCAACAAACTATTATTATTGAAAATTGTGTTCCAATCGAACAATTCAATTTTTTTGGAATATGATACCATGGTATGTAATTTCATATTTAATTTGTATCTTAAGTGATTTTCCTTGTGGCTCATAGCAGTGCTGTATGGCAAAGTGGACAAAATTACTTACTTTACTTGCAGACTTGATAACTTATCAAAAATTTTTAAAAGTTTGTCACTATTAATATTGCCTCTTCTACCAACCAGCACCACTATAGTAGACTGCATGCAGTGTGTACCAGTCAATATAAAATCTATAATTTGAGAGTATGAAGCTCCGGATATGTATGATTTATTACAGAATGACCTAACTCAGATAAATAATGTCCAAAATTTTTACCTATTTCATCGCAATAGACTATGGTCTTTTCATCACTTTTTATTTGCAACTTTTCTATTATAGATGTCTCGCAAGTACTACTTGAACTTAATAGAATATTATCCACACTGCACACAGTTTTAATTGGTGAAAATACATTATTGCATCTAATTCTTTCACAACTAAAGGGTGAGGAGGGAATATGGCCTGCAGATATCAATTGGTCATTTTGACAATGACATAAATTTACTAATTTACCTATGGCTAACACCTGTTCCCTACTCTGTTTCTCTGCTGTTTCATATTTATATGAAATTGATTTCAAAGAGTCTTGAAGTCAGTCAATCTGACATTGAAGAGCCTGTGTATCAGTTTTGTACTGTTGTGCGACAGTATCAAGTTCAAACATATACATATTGACCTGGTCAATCAGTTGCAATCTCTGTCTATTAAGTGACATGCTATTTATAAAAAACTTGTATTTATGTATATTTTTTTTAGATTTAGTAATAAACTTTTTAATTTTTAAATATTTCTTTAACTTATTCTTACTACACTTAATAATTATTAATGATTTAGAACAGCCCCCGGTTTTATCATCAGTAGTGAGGTCTATGACAATGGAAGGGTGAGCTGTAGCAGTATTTAAGCTTGTAGCCATCAATTCATCGAAATAACTCTGATTAGATTGAACCACTGTGCTCTGTTTCTCGTCTTCTAGTTGCGATATTTTGATCTCTGATCGTTGTAGCTCCTCCTTTAGTATTCTAATTTGGTGCAGACTTTGTTCATAATGATCCCTACATGTGTCAAAACTGTCAACTATAAGTTGTAACCTATCCCGATCCTGTAAGGTATCAGTATACAGCGAATGCAACTGTGCCAATTCTTTCTTAAGTTGTCCGTTCTTACTTAAAATACCTAGCAGTTCTAACTCATTTTCGTCCCTTTCCTTGTTCAGTTTATCGCACTTCTCACTCAAAATCCGTAACTCTTTCAACGTTAATTGAAGCCTTGTCTCTTGCTGACGAGCCAAGGCTTTACGCGTCATTATCATGTTAATAGTATTCGACATTTTGTTATAATTACGTACTACAGAATCAGTAATTATTAGCAAAGTAGACTCAGAGCAAAGAAATGGAAACAAAACAAGGTTATGTTTTATTCATAGAAAATTACAAAATCGCACTATTAATGGACATATGAGGATGTAAAAGTAAATAAACTCACAAATCATGATTGAAAAAACTATTAGTTTTATAAATCTTGCCAAATCCAAGTAATAATTTCAAATATTGAAAATTTTTCCGATGTTCTAACTGTCACTACACCGGTACAATTTTTAAGTTTTTATTTATCTACTTTTAGCACAATAAATAGTGAAAATGATTATTTAACACTCAATACGGTATTATTTGGCAATGATGAATTGGTTTTTAGTTAAAATTATAATTATTTTTGCAATATTACAATATAAAATACGGAGCCAATTCAAATCAGCTGTTATGCCTGGGGTTGCCACAAGGAAAAATAAAAAAAGAATTTGTGCACCTGCTAAATTTCCATGTCACGTAAAGAAGGACAAAAGCACACTTACATATTTATATCTATTATTAATGTGGGAACGGAACCTAGTTGAGATGTATGCATGAGCTGGAACGTGAGATTGAAGGATGATTGAAACAATGAAAAGAATGACTGATCAGAATGGTGTTCGCGTAAATTAATGCTAAGGTCTTTGTGGGCTCTGTCTCTCTCGATTGGTGTGTTCGAGTACGAAGACGTGTGACGAACCGACGAGTGCAAGAATTATTTTTAATTTTCAAAATATACGTGTTAACTTCACCAAGTCCAGGTATTTTTTTTATCAAATCCCACATTAATAATATAAACAGCTTTTGAATTAGGCCATTTACAATTGATCAAAATATACCGCTATAGGGCGACTGCGGACGGCATCACACTGGCCAGCCTGTACCCCTTAGATACGATCCACCGCTTCAACATTGCGCCTGCTTCTCTTAGGCTTAGTATACTCTTCGTTATTTTATAATGAAGGCAATGTGTATACACCTACATCTCTTAAAATGACCGCAGTAATCTCTGATATCATATGTAAAACAAGCTTAAACCTTTGGCAACGTGCTACGACGTAGAAATAAAAGCTACATCCTGCTACGAATAGCTACGTACGGTCCGACATCGACGTTAGTGTCTTTACGCAAAATCATTTTTTTTTTGAAAATCAACGGCGATTTAAATGTAAATCTAGACAGCATGTACCTTAAAAGTATGGCTAATAACAGGCTTTCCTTAGTATTTCATGTTATATGTAGGTATTTCGGATGGTGAACAGACACAAAAAAAAGATAACAATATATGCTTGCAGTGTAATATTAATTGCGAACATTGAATTAATAGTTCTGAGTTTAGCTTATCACTGCTCGCTTTACAAACAAGTCTTTGACGATAATAGTTGCTTAGGAAATAAATAAAAATGCAGTCGATTACTTAAGACTAGTCAGAAGTTGTCATGATCATGAGATCGAAGCTTCTCTCAGAGCACTCAATAGTTTGAGTCTAAACATTTTCTTCATGTTCATTTCATTTACATTTAGTTACGCATTCATTTTCTAAACGTTTTGTTTATAGTTTTTAAACCTATGTGAAAAAAAACGATCAAACAAGAAAGCAACAAAATCTCTTTTTGAATTTAAAGTCCTACCTGTATCCGCGTCAATTTAAAATTTTTGATAAGCGTATTGCAGGTTATTCTAGCAACTTTCAATTGAAAAGATTTAAGTCCGGCAATTGACATTTACAGCTTATAAAATGAAATACGCCGATATAAATTTCGAAGTCCATTTCAAGAACCAAACTGATGTCTCCAAAGGTTGAAGTACATAATACATTTGTTACGTTCACGGATCACATTCTCGACAATATCATTTCTTGAGTCGACGTAGCATGAAATACGTCTTGAGTGAGTCGGCACAACGATGCCGACACTACAAACGATGAGTACGTGTTATAGTGATCAGCGGTATGCGATTAAATATAGTTTTTAGATAGCTCTGAAATAAAACATGATAAAATTTGTATAAAAGACAAAAATGTTAAAGTCATAGTTATTTAGATCTGTTATTTTTTCAATTTTGTTATATTTGACTTATTTAATTATAAAATATCAAATATGATTAAGAATTTCAACTTGATTCTATACGGTTCGGGTAGTTTAGTGGTTAGAACATTGCCCTGGTTAGGCAAAGGTCACGGGTTCAATTGAATCCCCGTCTCGAATCGGATCGTCTTTTTTTTAATTTAAAAAAAATATTTTTAATTGCTTTAGTTTGTTTGTAAACTACTGCAACTGAAATTTATGTTTCAAGTAATTATTATTATTGCTAATTTACTCTACTCTATTACAAAATAATCAGTTTTGTTTCTCGACAAAGAAGCCAAGTGATAGAATTTTAATATTTATTTTGTTGAGTTTTACAGGCAAGCAGTTATTAATAAACCAACAAGTCAATCAACATTATCTCTACAATCAATTCACGTTCGATCTTAGATAGAGACGGAAAGCACAGAAACTGTTTACTAGTTCTAAAATAGTATAGCTTTTAATACTTCACACTCATCACCAACTCGTCCTTTCAGAAACGAACCTTTCTCGTTGTAATATTTCATCCTCTGCACCCCCTCAAATCATGAAACTTCTTTTACAGTGATTTGATGATATTGCACTTTGACGAACACCCTACTTTAGGGATACGCGAGCAAAAAAAAAGAAAAACAAGATGAATGACTTCGCGTGAATGAATAGAGACAGATTGGAGGGTCCTTGTGACCTCACAAACATATGTTATAAGGGCTTTTTCATTTATTCTTCAAAGGCTTTCATGCTGATTAAAATGAAATTGTTGCTTCTTTATGACATATTATCTTTAAAGGAACTAGTGATTGGCATTTTATTTGTCGTAACTTAATTCACTTCAGTTTGTCATATCTCTATTTTTTTAATAAAAGTACCTACTAGAATTATTTTGTAACTGTTGCAACTGAATTGATTTTTACCATCTATTTCCTTTTAATGTAAGTACTAAAATTATTTTGTAACTGTTGCAAGTGAATTAATTTTTACTATTATAATGAATGAAATTGTGTATTTAGGGAGTATGTTTAGCGCGGATGGAAGATGTGATTCGGATGTAGAACGGCGAGTAGCAGCCGGAAACAGATTTAACGGTGCTTTGTCCCAATTAGTAAAGTGACAAAGCATCGTAAAAGAAGCACGACTGGCGATTCATAACGTAATGCTAGTGCCAACTTTGCTTTACGGTAGCGAAACCTGGGTATGCTAGCAGATGCATGAAAGTAAATTGAATGCTGTGGAGATGCGACCACTTCGAAAATTGTGCGGCGTTACTTTAGCCGACCGAATACGTGACGAAGTGATACGCAATATGGCAGGTTTGAATGAAAGTGTCAGCGCTAAGCTGGAGAGGGGCGTGCTCCGTTGGTTTCGACACGTCCAACGAATGAGTGAGCAACGATTGACGAGGAATATATATTGTGCGAAAGCAGAGGGTAGAAGAAGTCAGGGTAGGCAAAGACTTACATATGAAGACCACGTGAGCAGATTGCTCAAAAACGGAAAGGTCAAAAGTACTCGAATACACAGACGTGCGCGTATAAAGCGATTGATGAATCTTGAAGAATCGAAAGAAGTATGCATGGATCGCGAAGCCTGGCGATCTGTCCTCTCTGACTACCCCGTCAGGGATACCTAAAATACATACATACATATCGTCACGCCTATCTCCCATCGGGGTAGGCAGAGACTATGGCTTTCCACTTGCTACGATCCTGGCATACAACTTTCGCTTCTTCCGCTTTCATAAGTGTTTTCATCCACTCACGCCGGTTAAGGGTACTCTTGACCTGAACTTTTCCCAAAATGTCTTCTATTTGATATGTACGTCGAGGTCGCCCCTTACCAGTTTGCCCATTCACTCTCTTCTGATAAATCTGTTTCGTTAGTTTACTTTCATCCATCCTCTCCACGTGTCCGAACCATCTAAGCATACCTTTTTCTATCTTAGTCACTACATCTTCTACCATACCGCAATGTTGGCTTATCACACTGTTCCTTTCTTTGTCCATCAATTTCACTCCAGCTATACTCCGCAGACTTCTCATTTCCACTGCATTAATTTTACTTCTATGCTTCTTCTGCCACACTTAACTTTCACTGCCATACATGAGTGTAGGAACAAGTTCTCCTCTATGCACAGCCAGTCTTGCCTTCTCAGACACGTTCTCACTGCTCATAAAGGCGTACATGGCTCCATTTACTTGATTTTCAGGCAAAACTCTTCATTCAATGTCACAATAACACTTTCCATCTCTCACAAATTTTGAACCTAAATATACAAATTCATCTCTTCCACTCGTTTTATTTCCACAAAAATCGAGCAATCCGTTATACTTTTCTCTTTTTCAAAAACCATTAAATTTGTCTTATTTACATTCACTTTCATTCCTTTGCTTTAGCGCATCATGCATAATGTTAACAATCAACTGCAACTCCTCCGCCGATGATGCCAGTATTACCTGATCATCAGCGTATAGGAGGCATTTGACAGTCGGTTCAATAATTTTTAAACCATACGCACTCTCTTGCAGTTCTTTCAAACAACTGTCCATGTATAGGTTAAACAGCGCCGGTGACGCTACACAACCCTGTCTCACACCTTTTTCAAAGTGAAAAAAGTCTGTGCAAGCTCCGTTGATCCTGACACAAGCACTGGAGCAGCTTGAACGTTTGAGTGGTTATAGAGATTTCAGTGCTCGTATCAAGTGACTGCTTACTCCGTACTTGGCCAGTGTTGTCCATAGTTCATGCCTCACCACTCGGTCATAGGCCTTTTCCAAATCTACTAATATGCCTATTGACATTTCGCCATAATTTTTTCGGCTATGCATCGTAAGGAAAAGACCTGATCCGTGCATCCTCTTCCTTTCATAAATCCTGCTTGTACATCCCACATTTTACCGTCAGTTTCATTTATCACTCTTTTTATCAAAACTTTTGCATACAGTTTGCCGACGATGCTAAGCAAGCTTATGCCGCGGTAGTTTTTGCACTCTTGCTGTGACCCTTTTCCTTTGTAAAGCGGCACGATGACAGCCTTGCACCAATCTCCTTGCACGCTGCCACACCTCCAGCAAGGATTAAAAAGGCGGTACAGCTGGCAAGCCACCACGCCATGTCCCGCTTTCAGCATCTCGACAGAAATCCTATCAAATCCAGCAGCCTTACCCAATTTCATACTACTCAATGCTTCCACAATTTCTTCCATACTTATGATGCTTTCGTTGCTAAGTTCATTCCTTTCCCAAGAACTCGTTTGTGCTTCCATATCCTCTTTTTCATATAAGCTTTCAAAATAATCCTTCCATCTTTTTAGCACACATTCTTCTCCTTTTATAAAACTGCCATCCTGGTTTCTGACATTACTGAGCTTCGATGATGTTTGTTGACCCCCCAACAGATTTTATAGATTTCCAAAAGAATTTGATATTCTGCTGGAAATTATCAGATAACCTACCTACTATTAAATTTATCCTTATCATTCTCTTTCTCTTTTTTTATAACTTCTTTTGCAACTCGTTTATACCTTTAATATTCATTCTTTGCCATTTTTACATCCTCATCCGTTGACCTCTGCATTCTTTAATTGACCTTTGAAGTCAGCCAGTCCAACCACGCCTTTTTTTTTGTCGGACAATGCTTTCTGGATTTTAAAATTTTCAATATCCATTGCGTTCCCACGAGTGGCAAGGGAAATTCAAAGTCCGCCTAGACAGAGCCCCGCTTGTCTAGGTAAGGCTAGCCTTATTCTGTGGTCGCCCGGTCCCAGGGCAGTCAGGCACGCTACGACTAGGCTTGCTCCTAGCCACGCAGCTTGGCTTCGCGGAGAAAGGATGGGAAGAGGATAAGGTAGGAAAAGGATTAGAGGGTAGGAAAAAGGATGAGATAGGAAAGGGACTATAGGGTAATTTTGTCTAAACCTTCTATATTCCAAACCTATAAAATATCCAGCAGCCAGGACAGTTGTTACACGCTTTTTTTTATCTCTGCAGTCCGAGCACCTAAAATATCATTATAAAATAAGGTATAATGAAACGACTCATCGGAATGTCATTGGTATCTTAGAAAATTTAAAGCTTATTTGTGTGATATGCTGTGGTATTTAGGCACCCTTGTGCCTAATGTTTTTGGTAACTTTGTGAGAGATACTGCTTCGTTCCCTAAGCCACGAAAACGACGCAAATTTTACACAACGTAGGCCGTTTGGGAATAAAACTCTTGGACATGGTTTCAGCTCCATTTCAAAGCTATCCAAGCTTTGGTTAGCGGTTCCCATAAACTGAGGGCTGGTGATGTGGAATTTATTTTTTGAGAACTTAGTCATATTTACTTTTCATTACCTGCTTTTTTTGTATCTTGAATAAATGTAACTTAATTTAGACAAAATGTTCAACGGCATACATTTTGGTAGAAGTATTGGTATCTTAAAATACTTTGATAGAAACTTATTCTATGAATCTACGAAATATCATTTTTGGAAATTTCAAGTTTGTTATAGTTAAAAACTCACCTTTCAGTTCCACCGGCCATCGCCTTGTAGTCTTGTATATCCATATCGCCCATGTACTGAGAAAAATCTGTAAACAAAGTTACAATGGTGTATAAAGGTGTAGTTAGGTGTAGGCAGATCGATGATATAGGTGCCATACAATTTATTTATTATCGTCCGATTACTTTTCGGTCGGTTTCCATAACCTTAATATTGTCTAAAATAATGTCAAAATTGTTACCATCGGTACCTATCGACGAAAATTTCGGTTTCAATAACCAAAGAAAGATAGAAATATTTACCTACGACATTGAACTATCTGTCACAAAAGTTAAAAATCCAACTGTTTATCTGTGGTTGCGACCTATGTTTAACTGAAGATAGAATATTGAAACCGGCCATTAGGGGTAGTGGCTAGTCGAAGTCACATAGTTTTAGTCCTGTACTAATGATGCTGCCGTCAAAATAAATATATTATTACCACATATTGTACCACTAATTATATATTATTCCTCACGTTTCACATTTTATTTATAAGCAGTAGGCCGATATTAGTCACTTTAATGTATTGCTACAGAAAAAGAAAACTCGATCCAAGTTGAAAGTCACCCACCCCACTTTATGTAGCACGACAATAGAAGCTTTCTAGCAAAATATTTTGTAAAATTTGAGAGCATCGGTATTTGTTCTCAAAATTTGAGTAAATGTTGCATCGGTCCAAAAAATCATTTTGTTATCATAGGCGTGTATTTTTATGCTGAATCTCCGATCGGGATCTGCCATCTCTGACGACCCCATCAGAGATGATAGCTCCCCGGGCTCGCCATTCATACATACTTCTTTCGCTTCCTGCAGATTCATTAATCGTTTCACATATCACGGTCACAAACACAAATAAATAAACATCACAAGCCATCAACATATAAATCAAAGCCAAATCTATGAGACGGAATCCGAATTATTAATAACTATTTTCGACATCAATTGGCGACCCTGTGCGAAAATTCGTAGCGATTTAGTATTCGGTCCACGACGCCTCCCTTTGGCGGTTAGCGGGGTGAGGGGTGGCCCGACAAATCACGCGCACACCGTGGCCAAGCCACTAAATGAATATTGACATCCAACTAGCTAACGGCTTGAATTGATAATAGAGAACTCGGTGATCGTAAAAGATTCAAGGTTTTAGGTCGTATAGTAGCTTTCAGTATATTTCATTTGGTAATACACGTGAAATTTATTTTATATTGTGGTTTTAAGATATAATTACCGTTTCTTCTTTGCGTATCTAAGTAACCCATAGTGTAGGCTATACTAAACACTTATTAGACCCAAGCCTGCTGCAACAAATTTCCTTTAATTCAATATGATGATTACACCATCGATTGCTTCGATGTCGTAAGTTTGTATATATACGATTCCCAGGTCGAAACAATTATTTGTTTATTCACAAATGTTTTATTTATAGTTTGGGTATTTTCTGTATACAATACTACATGAGTATGTTTATCAGTTCTCTCGATCCCATAGTACAAACTTATATTGACCGAATTTAGGCTACATGGCGCTGTATAAAAAATGTGCCTACCAAAATTTAGCTATTCAGCTGATGATAGACTAGCCGTAATAATGTTATCATTATGCAACAAGAAGCGAATAATATAAAAAATAAAGCTAATTTTAATACCACCAAAGACGTGACTAATAAAAACTATCAGTCACGCTTTTATCCCCGAAAGTATGCCTCTACGAGTATTTAAATACTCGTAGACGCATTATATACGCCCACTTTTTGCCGTATGCATTTTTGTTCTACGTAGCAGGTGGTGAGCCTATTGCAGTGTTAGAATGGACAGGCTCATGTAGTTATCCATCTTTGAGACATTATAAGTCACCCATGAGGCCTTCAACTAAGTTTATTGAATGAAATGTAACTGGCAACCTGGACAAGCGGCAAAACGAGCCTTCCTAAGCTCGGAAATGCTCGTAGATTGAAATGCAACAAAGAGGTTATTTGAGGATCAAGCAAAAGATGTATAACGCAGTAATAGTTTACATTATAACTGTTTTTTTTTCAATGTCAGCATTTTACTCTACCCGACTTGGCAGATTTTTTTTTTTGTATCTGTCACGAGCAAATCTTTGTAGCTAAATGGATTTAGGTTCATTTGAACAGATAAATTGAAATGGGTATAATGAATTTGATTTGTACAAAACTGACACCTGCATAATTTAAACTCCACAATGTAGGAATTAACCGCGGCGCCCGCTTCCTGAATAAAATTGAAACAGATTGCGTCATTCGTCTTATATATTTTTCATAATTTTCAAGTAAATAATTTTGTTCATTCTTCAAAAATAATGGAAGGGAGCGAGGGGAAGGAAATAAGGGAAGGAGGGAGGGGTTAATGAATCGCACAGATTTTGCATAATTAAAAAGGGGTGCTCCAGATGATTGCTTATTTCTATGAGTTATGGCTGCGTTGACAAGTAACAATTTTGATTGTGTATCGTCGTGTCTAGGTGTTCTTAAGAATTTTGGGACTAGAGTATAATACTTTTGATAAATGCTAAATATAAAGACAAAAGGGAAAGAGTTTTGGTGCTTGCTGAATTTGAAAGACATATTGTTACAATTTTGGCGCTTAAGTAGTCTCCTTACATCATAATTTTATAGACAGAAGAATTTACGGACATTACAATTTCATCTTTTGTTTTCTTTGTATAAATTTAGCCCTTCATTGTTACTTGTTATTGGAGGGGAGCCCCATGTATCACTTTCAATGATGAAATAGTACATATAACGCCATAACTCAAGAGATCTTTTACTATTTTCGAGACAAAGAGTACAAAACCTTAACGAATTAAATAGTAAATAAAACTCTCTCCGTTGGTGAAAACAGCATTAAAATCGGCCCACCCATTTTTGAGTTATAAGTGTTCGAACAAACTTGACTTTGTTTTATATATTAAAATTGGTTACCAGCACTTTTTTCGTGAAACTATAATAGTGCCAAAATTTATACTCCTTTGTACGTATTTGTTTTGTATTATCTGGTACCCAGTTACTTTTTCACGTATTTATTAAAAATAATGGAGTCATTGTTAAAATATTTATCCAACGAGTTTCTTAAAGTAAAGTTTACAAATGATTTGCTTACTATGTCCCAATTTAATTGCAAGTTTTGAGAAATTGCGCCAAGTAATACCACTTGCTGAAAACTTTAATAAGAAGGAAGAAAAGTAGACGTTGCAGAAAGTAGACGGTTGGGGTAACTGCTTGGGATTAAGTCGCTCTGAGTCAACACATATAACATTGTAACAATTTATTTTAATACATATTGTATAAATATAAAAATGAATCCCTATTTCCCTTGGTCACGCCATCAGGCGTGAACGGCTGGACCGTTTTGAAAAAATCTTTTTGTACTGAATAGCCCATTTATTGAGGAAGGTTCTACGCTATATATCATCACGCTACTATACAGGATAGCGGAGCAGTAATCATAAATGTCAACAAATCGGGGAAACTTTCATACATTTTTAGAAAAGTAATAAGCGACGGATCTAAATGGGTGCCACGGGGTTGGAAGTATCTCACGGACAAAGCCGGGTCGGTCAGCTAGTTTTGTATAAAAATAAGTCCAACTGACTGTTTATACTGTTGATTGATGATACTTGGTGGAACTTGCACACATTTTGAATAACAACACTTGTACTTTTCCACAAAATTTACTTTTATCATGACCGGTTTCGCCTTACGGCATTTTCAAAGGTACTAATACATTACTAATACATTATGGTGGTACTAATACATTATGGTGTTTATACATAAAAAAAAAGTCCTACTGATTTACTTAGCAGTGTTTCTCAGTAGTTACTAACTACTGCACGGTAGAGAAAAAATACGATTTTAGTAAAAATTTCATGTTTTAACGGAATAATTGAGCTTTTAATTAAATTTCAGAGAATGCTTGAGAAAACAGACTTAATAGACCGAACTTTCGGAAAATACCAAAGATGTAACGGAGCCGTACCCGCACTCTCTGCTAGTTCGTTTGCTCTTTTATAGTATGCAATGAAATTTTAAATATTTCAAATATTTTTGTTTAATTCTATTATTTAATAATCTATGCAATGGTTGAGTGACTTGTAAAATGTATACAATTTTATATTTTTCAAACACATTTACATGAAAAAATTAAAAAAAAAAATATCGTTATGACAACTCACACAACGCCATCTGATTCCTAACTAAGCAGAGCTTGTACTATGGTAACCAGATAACTAATAAACATACTTATATATTTCTAAATACAAACATATTATAGATAAATAACACCTAGACACAGAGTACACCATCGTGCTCATCACACAAAGTTTTATCCTGGGTGGGAAACAAAACCACGAACGTTTACGTTTCTATATTGTGATTATATATATAATATATACATATTAGTCTCTACATTTTACCTGTGCAAAGCCGCAGCGAGTCGTTAGTAGTGTATATAGTAATTTTGTAATAATTGAGGCGATTTATCACAACTAGTGCCTTTTGATGAATAATGGCGCTTGGAAAATTTATTTTCAGCCCTGAATTTTGCCATAAAGTTATTACTTAAGCATTTGTGAAAACATGGAGCTTGTATCATAAATCTTTTCAACTATTTGTCTCACCGTTTTACTAAGTCATTAATAAATTTGAGCAATCTATATTCAATATTTAGCAAGCAAAAGCACTAAACTGTATTATATTTAAATGTATTTTCTCCTGTGTAGAAGATGTAGTGACTAAGATAGAAAAACGTATGCTTAGATGGTTCGGACACGTGGAGAGGATGCATGAAAGAAGACTAACGAAACAGATTTATCAGAAGAGAGTGAATGGGCAAACTGGTAAGGGGCGACCTCGACGTACATATGTCAATCAAATAAAAGACATTTTGGAAAAAGGTCAGGTCAAGAGTTAACCGGCGTGTGTGTATGAAAACACTTATGAAAGTGAAGAAGCGAAAGTTGTAATACAAGATAGCAATTGTAGCAAGTGGAAAGCCATACTCTCTGCCTACCCCGATGGGAGACAGGCGTGACGATATGTATGTCGTATGTATGTATTTTCTCTCTTAAATAAAAATAATTGTACTATGTCACATTATTTACATTTGAAACACTTTTGATTGAAACGTTTAGAATGTGAAATAAAACAAGAGTTTTTATTCAATATGTATTATGGTAAAATCAACAGTAAAGCATTCTGTATTTTGTTTCTCTCTCTCTCTCTCTCTCTCTCTGCAAACTATATTAGGCAACTGACTGCATATCTATCACCGCACATCTCAAATTTCTAAATGAACTTGACTAAAAACATGCATATAAGTAAATACTACTACAGGTAGTAGTGCGTATTCAGTATGTGGATCTTCAAAAGGGGTCTTAGAAAGTTGTACAGGGTCAGCACCTTTGATGTTGCAAACGTCCATAGGAATCGGTGATACGGCCCACCTGATGGGAAGCTTCCAATAGGACCGTATGCTTGTCTCCCACGTCAGTGGTATAATAAAATTAATTATATAAAAGGAGTTCGTAATTTAAGCAAAGAAAAATAAAAAAATGTAGAATTGCAAACTATGACAAAGTATTTTATTTGGTAAGTCAATCATAGTTTTGTTTGTTGGAAAATTTCCTATTCATAATCATAATCATTATCATAATCGAATCTTTATTTCCTTAGAATATGGTATCATGCATAGGTGTCACATTTTTTTGTTTCCAGCACATCTGCCATGTGTGGCGTGGAAATATTGTGTTTAAAATATATGAAATTCATGCAATAAATTAAGTATGTCAATCAATTTCATTAAAATTATTTATAATAGGGGCGAATTCTTGAGTGCATGTCAATTACATTAAAAATTAATTAATTATGGAACTATGTAAATACAAATTAAATATCTGAATATATTATTTTATCTTCCAAATACTCATTAACATTATAATTTTTTTTTCACTCAGTATGTCATATAGCTTAGTGCGAAATAAGGATGATCTAAGTTTTTTTAATTCATCTGGCAGATGATTATTAAGTGTAATACACATGCAATTTACATTTTTCTTTGGCGTCTCCAGGGTTACCTTTGGGATGTGTAATCTACCTTAGTGCCTCGTTCGACTATTTGGCATATTATATTTTCCAACAATCAAAACCAAAACGTTAAAACAAGCTTGTCTCGTCTTATCTCTGATTCATTAAGGTTATGTTCCGTTGCACTCCTATAATTTGGGAGACCAACATCGCTTAAGAGAAAGTGCAGTATGTTCACGTTACTCAGCCAACATGACATCTGATATACTTTGTCCTATTAATCTGAAAATGTTTATTGAATTTCAAATCAGAAGTATTACCTAACATATTTGTCTCATTTTATCCCTCACCCACAAAATTATGTTTGACGTATATCCCGTAGCAACGAGAACTTTTCAAATTCCCCTACGTTTCTTGCAAAATTGTTTTTTTTTTACACCGCTTGAGAAATTTTGGAGAAAAAAGTGCTGCTTTATAAATTGAAAAGAAGCGGCAGGAATAACTTTGGTAACGATGTTCGTGTCAACTTGAAAAATTGGCAATTGACAGTTACTCTTAAGTAGGTGCCTTAAAATGGAAACCAATTTATACTTGCGTATGCAATTTGTTACAAAATCAGACCTCGGTTTTATACCGATGTCTGATTTTGTAACAAATTGCAAAAAAGAAAATATATTATCTAAGCAAGTATTGATAATATTATTGGCGGAAAAGAGCACTAACCTTACAAGCAAAAACTTTGGACGGCCAGAAGTAATGTCTGGATGATGACAATTATGATGAATTAATATTGAAATCTGACAAATGGACTTGATGATGGAATGTGGACGATGCTCCGGTTTGCCTTTGAACACTACTTAAAGTAAAAAAAATCTTTAGTTTTTGCTTCATATCCTTTAATTATCCATTTGGAAGCAACTGGCAAACCACTTAAAGAGAAATCAATAAATAAATAGTGAACCTATCTAGTTGATAGCCTATTTTTTTGAGCCTATTTAGTTAATAGGCATAAATTACAGACAAAGGCTCACTATTAATTAATTAGGTTCTGTTCATCTTAAGTAGTTTTTTAATTGTTTCCAAACCCTACCTCGGGGTCCACTTCTATTTGAATTAATATTAATAATTATAAATTTTAGAGTTTTAGTATTTTTAACCTTTTATTGACTAGAAAGCACGAACACGAGCACGTTAGGGCAAGAACGCACTAACTGTTGAGCGAGTACATTTTATGGCATAATAAAAACGAAAACTATAAATTTACTTCGCTTCAAATTTATTTTTTATTTAAGTCACTTGTATTTCCCTGCTTTACTTTAAAAAAAGTTTCTTCAAGTGTAAGAAATAAAGAATATAAATTGTAATGTAAAGGTCAACAGTTTATTACATTTAGAATATCGCCTACAAAAGAATCGGTACCTGTCATTTTATCCCGAGGGTGAATCGACGTTAATAAATTAAGTGCTTCAAATGATGGAGTTCATTGATTAATAAAAGGATCTCCCCTAATCGCTTTGACAGCAAATACCGACATCTTTTAATTTGGGGGAGAGTGACGAAACAAATATCTCTTAAACCATAGTTTTATCACTTTGTATTTTCTATTTTAACCCTTGTTTATCAATCACGCCCACTTTTGTACCGTGTGCATTTCTGTCCCACATAATAGATGGTGAACCCATTCTTACCCTTGAAATATTAATAGTCAAGAAGTCCTCTTTAGTATAGGACTATCGATTGAGGGATTAGTGTCCTAAACTTAATGGTTAAATCTGAGGTCACCATTTCAATTAAAATTTGTACAGGAATAATATAATAAACATTTTAATAATATAGCTTACACATCAGAATAACACAAAAACTAAAAAACTAACTATCTTCACGCTGTATCCCTGACGGGGTAGTCAGAGAATATGAAGACCACGTGAGCAGATTGCTCAAAACCGGAAAGGTCAAAAGTACTCGGATACCCAGACGTGCGTGAATGCATACATCTCGAAGAAGCGAAAGAAGTATGCATGGATCGCGAAGCCTGGCGATCTGTCCTCTCTAACTACCCCGTCAGAATAACACAGGCAACATGCTCCTGTGAGAAACGGGAACGGGAAAACTTCACCACGCGTGCGGAACCGCGGGCGTTAATAAAGTTGCTATTAAGACATTGGCATCTCCAAAGTGACAGTAGGTGGTTTTTTTTGTTTTCGCGGGGTATGCATTTACTCACCGTAATCCCTGCTGCGGGGGCAGCAAGAACGGTGAGAGAGAGGCCGTCCTACCCACTAAACCCCGCGGTGTTCCGCCTCACCTTAAACCGACTCGCAGGGTAGGCCTGAGGTTAAATCACTGCGAGCCGGCAAGGGGCACCCCAGAATGGAGGGGTCCGTCTAACGGTAGGTGGGATAAAAACATTAAAATCGCCGATATGGAGGAATTTGAAGTAACATAAGATATGACATATATCTTGTCTACAAAAATATATATTTTCTAATCTTATGTCGAAAATATGACTCTTTCTTATAAGGAGTTAATTTTTGTAGAGAGCAGCGTATTTATATGTAAGTGTGTTCAAAGTTTTACTTAAGTAAAGCAGAAGAAGCCAGTAAAGTTTCTAGTCAGCTATAAGTATGTGGCGTTAGGTAGATTACAATAAAAAAATCGTTCGACTGCATCTTCCAATTGCACAGCACTTTTTTTTTCTTGTTGGGGACGCCGGCACTGCCGAGCGAGCGATCCGACCGCATCTCTTGCCGCCCACTTCGCTCATATTGCACAGCACTTGCGCAAATGTTTAATAATCGTCAATTCTTACAAATAAAATTTCGAAAAAGGGTTTAATTATAAAAATATATTTTAGTTATTATATTATATTTTTCAAGGTTTTTAGTTTTAGTTTCATTGTTCTAGTATGTATTTTTTTGTTATTTTGGAGATACATATTTTGTGTGTCTCTTAAATATCGAAAATACACAAGGTTTTTTTAAAGTACGCGTCTTACGCCGTTCCCGCCAACACCCCGCAAAACAACATTGTGACTAAATATAAACTAAGTATTATCAAAAATCTAATACATTTTACGCCACATACTCATCACATTTTTTCCCACAGAAAAAATACACGTTTACTCAACTACGTTTTTAACTTACAAATATTCGTTACACTGTGAACGTATCCTATCCTACCTTATGCGTCTTACACAAGCTATATTTCTTGATCCCCTGTCTCTAACACAAAAGTGGGCGCGCTGTTAATCTTTTTATGTCGACTGCATTATATTAGGGTCGGTTCAGGATGTTATTTAAGATTTAGGTGGAACATCTTGAGGGATTTTTCGTGAGATAGGTTAAAGCTTGTGTGTTGGGTTAGATTTTGTTGAGTTTGCAGTATACGAGTACATGAATGTATATCAAAAGTTGGGTGAAAGAAAATACTGGTTATAACTAACTTACTTGTAAACTTTTACATAAAATATTAAGATAGGTATTGCGGGTAACATTGAGCTAACTGGAAAATATTCATTTTTTCACAACAGAATGAATGTTGATTGCAATGTAGTGTATAATGATAACAAAATGATTTAACTGCGTATTCAAAACTTTCCACAATTAGTAACAATTTTGAAAAGCAATAAGTATGCTAACTTTTTCAAAATTTACATTTTAACGTGGAAAATATTTTCAGTCTCGAGTTGGACTTGAACCAGCGTCTTCTGGTATAACGCACCAGACGCGCTACCAACTACACCACCGAGACCCACTCGAAACTGGTGAATTTATCTATTTCATAAGCATTTAGTAAGACTGTAAATTTGGAATTACAAACAGACACTTTAATTTTAATTATTTGTAAAATCTTTTTTACAACGATCACAAGGTGCTACTTAAGACAGACAAGGCAAAAAGTTTGGATCGAATATCACTTTTATTGTAACAAATAGTTCATTAACACAAAAAGATCAAAGTCAAAAGTGATTGAAAATGTTGTACTATGGAGCTTTTAAAGTGGTTGTGAAATCCAAAGAATTCGTTCAAAAGGGAGTTTAAAAAAAGAGTGGCAATTTGAACGGACAATTCATGCAAGAGTTCATTTCACACTTGATACTTCACAGGCCAATGGTAGCTAAGACTTCAGTTTACACCATTATTAAATTGCGTTAAATTACAATTACAATTAATTTACACCAAAATTAAAATTGTAAACACCATATTTCAAACAGAAATATTTAATAAATAATAATTTTCATTTCTACTTATTTTTACTATAAATTAATGAAACAAACCTTCTCTACCGATCTTTTCGACCTTTTCGACCTAGCAGTTAAGGTTTTAAATATAAAGCTCAGTCGTGAACCCACTCATGCCACAAGCAATATCTTAGTAACAGGGGGAAAAGGTTAAAGAAATACTAAGCATTCGTTTGCTAGCATTTTCAATATAAACAAGAAAGATCTATGTGTCACGTCACCCAGATTTTAACCCTCTAAAAATACCTATACATTCTTTCGTTACGAAATTGAAACTCTAACATTAGTATGCAATACACGGTATTTCTACGTGGCCTAAAATTTTAAATCAACTGTTTTACAATCATCAACCCTCGACAATTTACCGTATCAAGCGAATCCCGGCAGGTATTTTGCTGAAAAAAGTACAATTTACCAAATCCTTGAAACGTGCCGCTTAAGTTGACAATTTGGGGGCTAAAGTCAGATAAAAAAATCATATATGTACAAATATTTTATGCTCGATTAAGATACAATATCCTTTTGTATAGGAGAATAAAATAATACACGGACTTAATAATTTAGCAAACCAGTAAATAAGTTACTGATAAATGCTTACGAATCGGTTTTATGAAACAACTTGGCAATAGTCGAGCGGAATATTTATGTATTACAGTGGTATTTAAAGTGATTGGAAATCCTGGACAATATGAACTATGGAGGCACTTTAAAGAACTCGATTAATTCAAAATTGAATCAATAACGCCCATTAATCATTCAATCAAATCAACCAATATTGCTGAGAAGAAACTCGTGTCATTAGTTCTATCGTAGAATTGTTCAGTGGAATTATAATTCCTCATTGCACCCTATAATGTTATGTAATGCTCATAGAACATAAGAACAGCAGACAACTACACGCGTAATCAGTCACAGAAAGCACTGATCATTGATTTTTAAAGGCACATCATAAACAAACTCCTCTTTAATGATCTAACTGTTATTAATAATGTAAACTCTTGTACCCGGTAAGAATACTCCAGTATTTTCATTCAAATTTAAACCCAGGGTGTGAAAAAAGTTCACGATTCAAATGAAAAAATAAGAAAAATCAACGCGAGTGAATTTCTTACAGTTACATTAACATAAAGACGGGCGTGAACTGTAATCATTGCCCGGTCGCATCGTGAACGGAATACAAGATTTGAAGGACTTTACATTGTCTGTTTTCGATATTTGGAAGATGTCGACTACCAATATTTCATCTTGTGAAAATAAAAGAAAAAGTTAATAATATTTAGCTCTGACGTTTTCAAATAATCCCATTTTTATAAGTGTGATGTTTAACTAAGGCACTGTATTCTTCAAGAAATTTATAACTACCCAAGTTTGTGTAGTAAATTACTTTAAACTTTTTTGGTGTGATATTTTAAATTTGTAGTAAAGTTTGTCTTTATAAGCTCTACGTTACGTATATGACTATACGTTACTTATACTTATATATATGAAAACATGCAAGCGACCTTTGTTTAATATTTATTTTACTCACAATAGTTGTCTAGTTAAATCATACTAGTACGAGTATACCTACATTGAATTCAAACGGGGAGATCTAACATTAGAAGTCATATTTAAGACCAAACCTGAAACCTTGGAGAAACTTTGGGAAAGGATTTTATTGATCTTAATAATATTATAAATGTGAATGTTTGTATGGATGTTTGTTACTCTTTCACGTAAAAACTAAAGAATAGATTTCAAAAAAACTTTACAATAATATAGTTTATACAACAGAATAACACACATGCTACTTTTTATCCCGGAAACCAGTTCCTGTGGGAAACGGGAACAGGAAAACTTCTCTACGCGGGCGAAGCCGCGGGCGTCAACTTGTATAGTTATAATCAAGCTATTCAAGGACTTTGAAATCGAAGAGTGGGATACATTTTGGATCATGTTTGAACAAGTGTTTTTCAATGGAAGTCGTTATGCTTCTTTCCAATCTTCACCAGCAGTGTTTAATACCACTAGTGTTACCAACCACCTCACTACCCCAGGTATTCCACCCTATCATCTTAAACATGACATCATCGATAAGGGCCTCTAGAGCTGCAAGGTAAGTAGTTTAACTTCCTCATGGTGTCGCTTGAAAAATTAAGTGATACCTACCACGCATTCTCTCCAACCTGCCTCTGTCAGACACAGTACGTTAGCGCGCGCGGTGTCATCGGCATACACGAGCAACCAAGTGTGTCCACAACGTAACTAACAATATACAGTTTTTAGTGTAATATAATTCTATTAACAAAGATCATTCATGGGCAGAAATTTATTAGATATAGCCTATATCTGTAGTATCTACTAAATTTTTGAGTGTGGTTAGATGCTATGTCCGTCTGCTGGAAACCATTGGGCATTCCACAACCTTACTGCTTGATCAGATAAATATTTATCTATACAATCACAAGAATATTAAGAAATACAAGGTTGTTGTTAAATGTAAAGAAAAACATTTAACAATAACATGACTTAAACCTTTTCGTATAATTATTAGATCCGAATTTGGTTTTATAATTTGGTTTTATATTTTATAATAAACCAAATTAGAAGTATTACAGAAGTAGACAGGAATCCACACGGTGAAAAGTGGGCATATAATATGCCTCTGCCACCCCTTCGGGGATAAGGCGTGATGGATATTTATTTATTAAGTATTAGACAAAATGTAAAAAAGTGAGTAAACTTTGATGAATAAAACAAAAATTGAAATTTATCTCGAATTATTAAATGTTTACAAATGAAATTCATCCTTCTGTAATTACTATCGGACGTGCAGTAAGCCGTAATAAATATCTTCTAATTGGATGTGTCGTAAGGTAAGCTTTGCGATCCCGGTGACGTGCCCGACATGCGGACTGACAGGTATTATCTCGTCGCATTAGTGAAATAGAAGATTTATTGTGAGAGATATTTTGTGGATTTTAGCTTCAAATACGTAAATTACGTTGAGGATTATACCTACTATATTCATTTTATTTGCACTGTAAAATAAATCATTACCCTCATCGCGTTTGTTTGAACGTACGAGACTCGATAATTCTTCCCCTTCAGTGATACATGGAGACAAAACTGAAGATCGAGAGGAAGATGTGTATGTATATATGACGCCCTCTGTGGCGCTTTGGGAGTGCATCCGACTGCTACGCAAAAGATCGTGGGTTCGATTCCCACCCAGGATAATACCTTGTCTGATGAGCAAGATGGTTTTCTGTCTCTAGGTGTTATTTATCTATAATATATATATTTAGAAATTATATAAGTATGTTTCTTAGTTATCTGGTTACCATAGTACAAGCTCTGCTTAGTTTGGAATCAGATGGCGTTGTGTGAGTTGTCCCAACGATATTTATAAATTATTTAAATACAAAATCACTTCAGAAGCCGTGGTGGGCTGCTAGTTTGTCTGAAGGAACTGGAAATAATAGAAATCCTTTTACGATGTTGGGAACCAACAAGCAAACTATTCAATTTTAGGGTGGCTTACTGATTGAATAATGTATTACCTATACAAATCTCAAAATATTTGCCCATTATAACAGACAATTTTTGCCGAAAAGTTCCTTCTCAAAAGTATTTGATATAAATCCACCCTATTAATATAAAAAAAGCTATATGTACGTCCCATCAATTTTTTAACTCATAATACCAGATCTACTGAACCCTTACTGTGGCATACAATAGTTTTATATAAATTCAGTCATAGATATTAGAGGGTATGTGCCCCTAAAAGGTTGACCAATCCTTTGTCGTTGAATTCCAATATCAGGCGAATGTATAGAATTCGGTTCTATTGGGGATGGTCTATTCATGTTCCGTATTGTTTGGACAGTCAGCAGTAAAACATTATAGCAATGTATAATTTAATGGTTTTAATCAAATAATTATGATAATTATAAAAACACTACAATGGTTTGGACGAAAGTCTCCGTTTTAACTCCACTGGTACGGGAAAAATGCTATTGATGTCCGACCGTCCTTTCAGTCTACAGGTCGTATTTTTGCAACTTAGCATGGACAATCCTTGATGTAGACAACAACTTTTAGCGAGGGGGATTTTTGATCAGGGGGGAAATGGGGGCAGAGGAGGCGAAATGGTCCCATTGCCAATTATGGCAAGAGCGCTCAAAACGAAAAAAATTAATCAATTTAAAATAAAAATTACTTCAAAGTCCACGGTTCACAGAACCACTAGTGTATGTATTCGGATGACTAATAAGACATCTAGAGTAAAAGTCTAATACACCTGTAAGTTGATACACCTGCTAGCCTACCGGCCAATCTTTAGGTATTTTAAAAAAGGTTGGGGATCAGATAAAAGACGCTTGAATATTTAACTTTGGCTTAAAAGGGACATTTGTTTAGATACCACCTAGGACTTTACACTATGACATTACTGAAAATATGTAGGTTTAGAAATCAATGGTACCTACCACATAAAAGGATGGAATATTTTTTTGCTACCATTACAGACCTATATCGAAAGAATCTGACCTATAGCGTTGTGACTATAGGCTTATTATTAATTTGTCAACCATTATACATTACTAGCCATTAATTTGGTACTGTGCGATTTGGCTTATATAAATTATAGGTGATTGGAATTTCGATAGCGCAATTATCCTTGATATTACTTATACTGTGTTACTGTAACTATAGTAGGAAAAAGATATGTTTTGTTAAATGTATTTTATTACTCTTTTAAGAAGTTTGTTGAAGTTTGGTTCTCAGATTAACAACAATGTGGCATTTTCAATTACGCGCGTTTCCAAGCCCCGTCAGGCACGTTTAGCTATTGGTCTCGGTCGCCAAAAACATGGCAGTCGTTAAGACAAGTTGGTTTTTATATTGGCGGCGTGAAAAAGTTTAATAGCAGGTCCCCACAATCTGTACCTGAATTTTCAACACGGCAATGGACTCACCACCTGTTACGTGGATAAAGGCGTGATTGATGAATAATAATAATAATATGAAGAAGAAACAAATAATAATATTAGATTAAAATTCCTAATAATTCATTCCTAATCCATTCCCTATTAGATTAAAATTCTCAAAGGGCCTCTGCGTGTTCGACCTATGTCCCCATGTAAGCCTACCAAAAGTCCGGATATCTTCATGAGAAATAAAAGAAGATACCCGTGTAAAAAGAAGAGACATAATAATATTTTTGGGACAACCCACACAACGCCATCTGATTCCAAACTAAGCAGAGCTTGTACTATGGTAACCAGATAACTGATAAACATACTTATATATTTCTAAATACATACATATTATAGATAAATAACACCCAGACACAGAATAAGCCATCGTGCTCATCACACAAAGTTTTATCCTGGGTGGGAATCGAACCCACGACCTCTTGCGTAGCAGTCGGATGCACTCCCACCGCGCCACAGAGGCAGTCAAATGAATAATAAAATAAATAGTGTTTTAAGGGAAATTTTAACAGACAATTTGTTCTGACCCTAAACATATAATTGCTCAGCAGTGGACTTTAAGCGGTTGAAATGGTGATGTTGTTAATTTTTTAGGGTTCCGTACATTTAGAGACAAAAACGGAACGATAGAAAATTAAAGGGTGTCCCTATACATACGTGGTGAACCCAATTAACATAGACCTCTGAGTTGTATAGGCGCTCATACCTCTGAGTTGTATAACCCTCTGCGCCCGAATTCGACTCGTGTTTGGGCGGTTTGTTTTTTGTGAAAAAATTAATATGTCGTTTTCAATTAGTTCCAATACTATTTAGACTTTAAATAAATCTTGGAAAAAATACGCCAGTTGGCATAATAAAAAAAATTTGGTACATAAAGATAGTTGGGTGACCGCACCCTTCTACCGATTAGTGAGGTAACCCAACTATCTAATAATAACTTAGCTAACTTAAGTATCTGTGAATGCTGTACAGTACGAGTATATAAACTCACCGGACCTCATTAAACCAGATATTTCCCTAAAAGCTAAAAGGCTTCCTTTATCATAGAAATTTATCTCTTTGAGATCAAAATCTACGCAACCCTTCTCTATAACCCGCCCTCATCGATACAAAACAGCGAGTCAAAACATCAAAATGCTCACCTTAATCAAGTCTAAACCAGTCCAGTCAGTTATACACCCTGGGTATACATCTGTAGCGTTAAACTACCCTACAAAAACCCTTGGTAACGCGTGTTTAAAATTTCCAAAGGCGTATTGATTTCTTCGAACATGAGGGTGAGGTAGAAAGGTGCATTGACAGTAGTTAATACTCATATTGAACAGGATATCGTAAATGTATTTTAGCGCGAAGGTGTTGTAATTTTAAAATACTGTTTTATAAATAGGTAACTAATGTGGCAAAAAAGCGTACAGTTTACCTGATCGAAAGTGCTCACCGTAGTCTTGCTACACTCACCCTTATAGAAATCTGCAAACACCTTCTATTATCTTTCTTGAAAAAAAAAAATCTTACAGTAAATTTACATCTACAGTATGAGTTTTTTTTATACCTTACGGAAAAACTGTTTTTAATCTGGCACGATTTTTATAATTTATTATGGATTTCAGGTCTTTTTTGCGTATAGTTGATGTTTTTGTAAGTTTGCTCAAATTTTATCTAAAAACTAAACTAAACTATCTTCACGCTGTATCCCTGACGGGGTAGTCAGAGAGGACAGATCGCCAGGTTTCGCGATCCATGCATACTTCTTTCGCTTCTTCAAGATTTTTTGTTTACAATTAATTTTTGACTGAGATCGTACAAGAACTACTATTTTCGAATTGTTTGTCAAATTATTCGCATTAAACAGCCAAATGCATGTCAGAACAGCGCATCGGTGCTGCTGCAATAAAAGCTTAAATAACTTATTAGACCTAACCTCCAATCATAACTTTAGATATTTTGACTACAATTTTTTTTTCTGTTATTTTGTGTGTATTTTCAGTTGTCCAACTCTTTTTAATTTTTGTAAAGTTTAGTTACAGATAACTAAACTTTACAAAAATTAATGGTCGCTCAACAGTTTTTTTTACTACTTTTACTGATCCATAAAAAAAAACAAAGTAATTATACTTTTTAATTACACTTATTCTAAAATTTGTCTTTGTAAACTGTCAATTTTTATTTATTATTATTTATTTATTCATCACGCCTTATCCCCGAAGGTTACATATTGAATACTCACATTTCACCACGTGTATTTCTGTCCCACGTAATAGGTGGTGAGCCCATTGTCATGTTGAAATAGACAGACGCAGGTTGTGGCTATCTGTATCTGCTGTTGAAATTATTCAAGCCACCCGTAAGGTCTTCAACTAGACTTAACGACTGCCATGTTACTGGCAACCGGTACCAACGGCTTAACGTGCCTGCCGAAGCACGGAAATACTCGCAAATGTAAATGCCACAAAGTGGTCACCCATCCGAGGACCAGCCATAGTGAAAGTTGCGTAACTCAGTGATAGTTTACAGAATAGTGAGTACAAGCGGACTCACTGTTCTGTAAACGATCACTAAGTTACGCAACCAATGGCCACAAGTCAATTTATAAAAACCTTTTTAACGTCTCTACCTTAATAGAAGCAATATTTTATGTTTACTTTATTGTTGTAATTTATATTTAAATTTGACATAACAATTTCTAAGCAAAATTACAGTTTTATATTACAAAACTAAGGTTAACCTGCATACAAAAGGACAAACTGATTGGAAAAATTATAAAAGATTCTTTGTTGACAATCAAACCCTAAAAAGGTTGAGCTTATTACGCTAGAAGATTTTTACATCTATAGCCGCACGTAAAACAGATTTCTGGCGTGGCGACGCGTCGCCACGCTATGTGATGGTATATATCTACAGTCTATATACAGTACATGTGCGATGTAGGGACGCGTCGCCATGCGAAAATATAAAAAGAAATTATTATTTATTTTTTTTTATTCAATGAAAATAAATGTTTATTCAATAAATAGTCATCGTTATCTGGAAAAAAAATCGTAATATTTTATTTTATCATTATGACATATTTAGTTCCTATCACAATCTGTTCTTTTCTGCATATTACTTTTACAAAATAATGTCGATGTTTCACATCTGCTAGGCGTCCCGTGACGGCTCATATATTTTTTTTGTTGTCCTAGCTATCTGCTAGGTGCCTACTGCTGTAATATGCAAAACCCTAGTAGCTGATACTTCACTCTCTCTGTGATCAAAGTAAATAATAGATTGTTTACAATTTTGTGTACCTATACTCGAATATCCCACTTGACCTTTGGCCTAAGTGATTTATCACAAATCATCTAGTCCAATGTAACTTGTAATTTTAGAGCTGAGGAGTACCGGTTTATAAGAGTCACAGTAATTTAATTTATGGTGCAAATAGTCAAATTTATCACAAAACGAGCGTCTGTCATTGAGATTGGTCATTCATAGCCAATTAGGATATGTGATAAATGGCAAATTTTATATCACGCAGGGATTTTTTTTAAATATACCATTAAATAAAGGAGCAAGCAGATTATAAAAGCCACAATGTAAAACAATGTAGGGTCACGACACTCATGGGTGAACCATTTGGGGACGTAACTCACTTACGTAGCTATTCAATTTGACGGTATATTTTTGAATCAATTTCTCGCTCGAGTTGTCGTGTTTGGTTCATAGAGTGGCCTGTTCGTGCGTATAGTTTTATATATTATCACGGTTAGGGGATGTGAGTAATTTAGATTTGGTTCTTTAGGTTCGAAATTTGCTTACTATTGCGGTTGGCATTTGGGTAATCGGGTGTAATATATCGAATTTATATAATGGAAAATGGATAAGCTATGGTATGTAGCAGTTTTTGATATTTTTGTTTGTTTTAAATCATAAAAACTCTTGAGCTGTCTTTTTTCTATAAATGGAGGATGTGCGCGATTTTGTACGTGGTATCTACCTACCTTCTAATTACCTACATAATTTAAAAAAGCGGCCAAGTGCGAGTCGGACTCGCCTATGAAGGGTTCCGTGGCAGCAGTCTTCCCTACCAACTCCGTTTATATGGGTGCCTGCATCGTTGCCTCTTCCGCTAGTCAGCAGGTGCACCGCTAGCATGTGAGGTCATTTGGGCCCCGGAGATCTAGATGGGGCCCCTTGCATCTATTAGGTTTATTACAAACCCAAATCCTTACTACCTATTAATATAAATGCGGCAGAGACAGAACTAAGTATAAAATTAACAGGGCCCATTTCTTTTAATTACTGTATATTTATTTGGCCAATTAGTGAGTATCCTTAGCTTGGTCCATTTTTTTAGTGCGAATTTTTTTTAATCGCAGCTACTATTTGAATTCAAATAGAATATCTATACAGCTGTAATTTTAGTTGTAATTCTAAATTTACAGCTTACTTGTCACTAAATGCATTTAAAAGTAGATGCGTACATATCATTTTTTAAAACTTTTTCTCTGTCTGTTTGACTAAACCTGCGATTTTCACTGGTAGATAGCTGACGTTATAAGGTACTCCTTATAACATCAGCTATCTTACTTGTGTTAGCACTAGTTTGAAATATAATGGTACGTAAATGACTGCGGTAGTTATTCACTATATTTTTTGCTGCTAACGTGACTTTGTGACAATATTGTCTGGCCTCTGGTTTTCTTACAATAGCAGAAGAACTTTAAAAACACGGAACGTGAACTAGAATGAACTAAAATAATAAATAAAGTAATTGTTTACTTTTGGAATTATTTCCATTTATAAAATTGCAAAGACATAATAATCATATATAATGTCTGTGGAGGAATTGTGTAGACTCGAGTCGACTTAATTATCTATTAAGCACGTGTAGTTTTGCTTGAGTGGTAGCCATAAAGTATATAAATGTTTTTTTTTTCAATATAATTTGTATATCTAATCATAAAATATTTTTTGAGTTAAAAAATCAAGTAAACGCTTTTGGTATCCCAAATTTACTAATGATAATGAAAAAATAATAATTAAAACTTATTAATAACACTCAAAATTGAATGACCATCGACGGTCCGCTTGTTGTGAACAAGTCATCAATTTCAATAAAACGGAAGAGTGAGACAAAAAATGATGTAATCAATCATACGACCCGTCATTTTGACGTCGCATTTTAGGGAGGCCACTGTTTCCCATATTATTTAGACAGGGTATTGTTTTTTCCCTTTTTTATATACAGTTTTGATGGATAGATTGGTTCATATTGTTAGAAAGGCATGTAAGGATATAAATTGAAGTGTGCTTAGTTGATTGTGTGTCCGCGTTGAGGGATTTTACGTGTATTATCTTCACGATTTATTCAAATTTGGAACGATTACTAAATGTTTTTCAACGGTCTTTTCGCTGTCTTAACTGCTTTTGTCGGAAAACTTAACCACCCCTGCCTGTTGTCAGGAGCTTGTTTCTTATGGAAAATGCTTATAGAATAAGTCGCACAATGCTAATATGATATGGCGACCTCTAGTACGAACCGGCCCACTATATGCTATCACGGTAAGATCTTGCCCGCGCCCATATCATCTGCGTCATACGTTGGGACAAATTTTCTACTTTACACATCACACAAATTATCCCAGTAGAGTCGATGGTCCTACATTTTAGGATATGCCGATATTTGCTTAATAATTTGATTACAAGGACTGACCGAATGATATTGTCAATAATCGTTTCGTTCACGTTCGCGAAGACAAGATTAATCAATAAAAAAAGTTTTTTAAATAAATATTTAGAAACATTTTTATACGTTATCTGGCCCTAATTAACCTACTATAAAATTTATTATAGGATGGATAGGTAAAACTATGGATAGAGTTGTATATGATGAGAGTAGACATAGGTTAAAGTAGGTATATAGAAAACATCAAGCTCCACAAACTTCCCTAGTTGGACCCGAGACCAGTGCAATGGCAACCGTACACTTAACCATCATGAAGCGCTCGTGGCCCTGCTAACTGAGTGCTCTGTAAACAATCACTGCGTTCAGCAGCTTTCGCTATGGCTGGTCACAGATGGGTAGCATCTTTGTTGCATTCGTATTTGCGAACATTTTCGTACTTCAGAAGGCACGTTAAGCCGTTGGTCCTAGTTGCCAGTTACATGACAGTCGTTAAGCTAAGTTGAAGGCCTTATGGGCAGCTAGGAAAAATTACCAACACGGCAATGGATTCACCCACCTGTTACGTGGGACAAAAATGCATGCGGTAAAATGTGGACATATAGTATGCCTCTGCCTACCCCTTCAGGGATAAAGTCGTGTCAATATGTATGTATGTACATTTGCTCTTTAATGAAGACGCACTAAAGCTCTTGCAAATATATTATAATAATACTAACAAACAGAATGTTATCTTTTTTTTTATTATAGTTTACAACACACAGTTAAGATTATAAGCAAACCATAAGTCACTGAGGCTTGTCTGGGTTGCTGTATTACTGTAGCACAACATAATACATTTGTATGGTATATTCATGTCATCATATCATTCATAAAATATAATCATGGAAATAATATCCTAAACTACTTAGTTAGTGGTATACATACTTACAAAAAGATAGATGGGTACTCATTACACAAATATACCTTAAGCAGTATATTTCCATCACTATCACTCAATATAACGCAATTCGGAATATTGATATGTCCTTCAATAATTCCTTTGTGGATTATAAAGGACCAGGATATTACAGAAACTATTATTGAGGATATTGCAAATACACTACAGATATAACAGGAGATTGTTCCAGAATGCTCCAAAGCGATGGAATGGCTATCTACACGAATATGCCATTTCTATTACGGCATAGCTGTTTATAATTACTGAGTACTGCTATTCAAAGTCGATCCAAAATCAATATCTAGTATCTGATAATTACGTGGGTACTGCGCGTAGGTAAACTTCTTAGAAAACTCATTCATTTCCTTCCCCATTTACTATTTTAGATAGATTTCGTTCTAAGAATTGCAATCGATGCATAGGGGCTTAGATCCCGGAGCAGGTGCACTCCACCGTTTATGAAATTTATGTTCGTTAAAAAAAATATTTTGTGTATTACTAGTTGATGCCCGCTGATCCGTCCGCGTGGTGAAGTTTTCCTGTTGCCGTTCTGTAAAGGTTTTCCAAGGGAAATTGTTCTCAAGATAAAAAGTAGCCTTTATTTTAATCCGAAGTATAAGCCATATTACTATAAATTTTCATAAAAATCTATTTAGTACATAGTGCGTACATTTTTTTTCTCTACCGGATATACAGAAACTTGTGTCCGTGACAAAAATTAACCTTAATTAGGCTCTAGACTTACTCTGTAAAAAAAATTCAGTAGTAGTTTAACTTGAAATCGTACCAGACACAGTGGGGATGTATTATGTTTATGTTCATCGGTTAACCCTTCTCTCTGATTGGAACGAAACTTGGCAGGTTCATAAAACGAATCGAAGTTGAGTAATTGACGATTGCAAAAATATTTTCTACTAGCTATTACCGCAAGCGACTATATGGCTTCAACCCGTCCCGTCTACTTCCTAAGGCTTCATGGAAAGTAATGAAATGAGTAATAGATTGTGCAAAGACTGAGCAATTACTTTTTGTATTTATTAATTAAAAATATAATTTATTTTTCATTGTATTTTATGACTATTTTTACTAATTTATATTCAAAAGTAATTTACGTTGCAATAATTGGGGACAGAATTGGTAGATAAAGCGTGAAAAAATGCGTTCGAGAACGGTAATAATGATTGTAATTAATACAACGTAATACAGATAAGAATATCGAAGCTTCGCCCGCGTGGTGAAGTTTTCCTATTCGAGATTTCGTATGAAACCCTAAACTGTTTGAAAATTCAATATAGCCTATAACGTAGCGAACCCACGAATAATGTAGCTTTAGGATAATGAAATATTTTTAAAATCACCCTAGTAGTTTTTAAGCCTATTCATTACAAAAAAAAACTATTACAAAAACAGGGATATGCAAAACTCATGAGTTGAAATGTTAAAAAAATAATTTCTTGCGAATTTTACGTCGGAGCAGGTTGGATAAAGTTGTCTGTGTCGCCATCTTGATTAGCAATACCGATTGATAGTCTAACTCGCGGCGAGTATATAATTGTAATCGCTTGTAAATTTGAATACTTTTAAAAATATCGTGCAATAAATTACATGTAGACAAATTCGCTGTTGCATTTATTTTAGATTCCTACACTATGAACGTCAACAATATTGGGACCGCAGATCGTGACTATTAACCGAACAGCTCTCCAAAAGGCCTATTATTTTACGTATGGGATACCTTTATGTTGAACTAGGTAAACCCCACAGCTTCGCTTGTGACATACTCCGAACTCCCGTCGCACCTATTTAATCCCGTCACTTATAAATTCTACAATAACGTATAAAAATTTGCCCGTTTTATCGACGTTCTCCAATCAAGTAGCGTGATGATATATAACCTATAGCCTTCCTCAATAAATGGGCTATCCAACACAAATTTTTTTTTCAAATCCGATCAGTATTTCCTGGGATTAGCGTGTTCAACCAAACAAACTCTTCAGCTTTTTAATATTAGTATATTGATATTGTGTTGGATCAATACAGTACCAAACGACCGTATTGTGACTCATTACATCTACAAACTGCACAATATAGACGTCTACAGTACTTGTATCGGTTCAATTAGAGTATTGCACGAGCGACGTATGTGTTCAGGTAGAGACGATTAAGGTATTATATCGTATGAATGGGTCGAACATTCGCCTGTTTACAGAGATACTAATCTACCTGTCAGCCGAAGTAATTACAGCAATATCGCTATTCGATTGAGTATTGTAGCAGAACAGAAGCTGCCTATCTGTGGTCTGAACACAATGTAACACTTAGCTATGAAAATAATCATGAAATAATGTCATGATATTTTTTTATGTAAGTAGATATTATCTATACATCTACTAAAAAAATGAAAAAAAATGAAGTATCTACCCAGACGTGCATGTATGAAGCGATTGATAAATCTGCTAGAAGCGAAAGAAGTATGCATGGATCGTGAAGCCTGGCGATCTGTCCTCTCTGACTACCCCGTCAGGGATACAGCGTGAAGATAGTATATATTTCTAAATCTATATTTACAGCTTTTAACTAAACGCATATGAAAGTATATAGAGCATACTTATATAAAAAATAAAACTATATCAGCCTATCTGATTGTTCCAGCTGATCTCTGAAACAGTTGAATAGATTTTGACGCGACTGATAAATGCTAATATTGGTGAAACCGCAGGGTGTTCACTAGACTTTACATATATTTTCTACACGTGTATTTATTCACTGAATATCAGTTTCTTTAGGATTTTTGATTAAATTCATCAACTAAACGGTTTATTTGTGTGGAAATCACGAGAACTACGAAGCTCGACAAAATAGTTTAGTCGATGCAAAAGTTGTTTATATGCGCTTGCCCTAAGACTCACTTATAAACAAGAGAAACAAGAATATCTATAGCAAGATTGTGTTTTTACGTATTTGTATTTTTAGGTATGTTGTGATTTCATTATCGTCCGACTAGAAATAATACATGCTGTGAATTTCAGAATTCCCGTGATACGGCCCGCTAGAAATAAATACATTCTAATAATTCATGAGATGTAATATCCGTGACAGAAAAAAAACAACTGGTAAAATAGTCTAAACTAAAAATAACTGTCTTCACGATGTATCCATGATGGGGTAAAATAGTCAGTTACTTCATATTTTCATACTAGTACCATTACACTTATTTGAGTAAGATACTAGTTCTTTATATATTACGTCTCTTTGATTCTGATTGATCAAGGCGTTTACAGGAAGTGCATAATATGCAAATATGTAAACAATTAATTACAACTTTGTACCTACCTGTAACAAAAAATAAATGTAAATTGAACTGATTCATTTAATATTCATAAAAAAACGGTCAAGCACGAGTCGAGCTCGTGCGCAGAGGGTTCCGTAAAAAATTAGTACCTTATTTGAGTTGAAAGCCAATTAAGCTAGACCTCCAAATTGTATGAGTGTCCATATAACTCAGAGTCTACGTCTGTTAAATCTATCGTAGTATATGATAATTGGTGATACTATGTATGTATGGGGACATTTTTCCTTTATCTGTGCTTTATATATATACATCTTGAAATTTGGTACGAAGTATCGTCTCTTCGTACCAAATTTCAAGATTCTGAGGTCATGGAAAGTACCTTGTAGGTTTTGATTACCTTGCGTGTGTCGAAAATATGCGGCTTAAACGGCTGTATGCTGCTGTTATTTTTATATTATTAATACTTTTTCACAACTCCAAGAGACAGTAGACTTGAGTATTTGATATTAATTTTAGCTTGCTACCTATACGCGTTATTGAGAAAAAGGGTCGTGACAGATTGATAGACGAACGTACAAAAAAGGGAACCTATAAGGGTACCTTTATTTTTTGACGTTCGGCACCCTAAAAACATTATCTTTCAGATATTATTTTTAAATTGACATTAATTTAAGCTGTACCAACTCCAGGATACAAATATTTTCATAAAGTTGTTACTACAATAAATTGCAATGAAAATAAATCAGAATCGGTAAGATTAGCAACTGTGTGATACTAATATTTTAAAAACCTATAGCTAAGCTATAAGAGAACACTTATAAATTATTCCACATTAAGAAGGGCCATTTGCACGCCTCATAAGCGAAGCGTTGAGGTGGGTACTACTGTCACTTCGCGCATAACATCTGATTTTTCAAACTTAAAATGTCTCTATTTATCATATATTGCACTTGTAAAATAATATATACACACACATATCAAGAAAAAAACACTATTTTTAACACTCATGATATTTTTGATTATATTTTTGTTATTTAAACTAGTTAAAAACTGTTTAAAAAAGTTCCGTCTTGGACGTCTGTTTGTCTGTATGTTACGGATATTTTCTTGTTAACACGATAACGACCGAAATACTTTAGTAATCGAGTCTTTTTTTTCTCTTACGCTTCAGTATAATTAGAAATAAAACCCTTTCAATTTTCACGGTCTGATTCGATGTGGTTTAATTATTATTATCTTTACTTTATTTATTTCATAACCCCTACGCGATAATTCATAGCAAAGTTTGTAAGCTTGTAATTCTATTTTTTTTTATAATATTATAAAAGTCCTGAGGCATAACTAACTTAAGGCGTGCACTTTTGGTTTTCCAAATTTATTTTTATATACCACTGAGGTGGCAGACAAACATATGGCTCACCTGAGTGAAAGTGGTCACCGTAGCCTATGGACGTTTGCAATACCGGAGGTGCAGCACTCGCGCTGCCGACCCTTTATAAACCTTCTAAGACCCCTTTTGAAGAACTCCATACTGTAGATGTAAAACATAAGAAAAGCGATACTATGAAAAAGACAAAAGCTAAAGCTGTACTCGGGCTAAAGCGCTTTGTACTTTTTACCTTATTGCAAAGGCAGCGTCAGAAAGCGAGATTGTCCAACACGTACTACAATCTTATCTTGGATTATCAAGATAAGTGAGGCCGTTGAAGTCTGAGTAAAAGTTTGAAATCACAGCTTAAGTCATAATAGGGCGGACATTAATCCCTTAAATTTTAAAGAAAGAATTAAATATGATTTAAAAATTAAAATTTACAGAGTTAGCTATAATGTTGGACTATTTTCTTTTTTAAATATTGATATATAGCTTGTAATAATAATAATAACATCCAGCAATGAAAATGAAGTTAAATTATTTACTCCTAACTTTATCAATGCTTGCGATAGCGCTTTTAAAATTATTTTCTAATGATTGTAATAAAACAAAAATTTTGAAACTTATCAAGCCTAGGTAGTTGTTTAAATAAAGGAAAGGTTATAAAATATATTTGTGGCACAAGTTAGACTGGAGTTTAAAGTTTGTGGATTTCAACGTTAAAATATTCATTCAATGATACAGTAATATAGACCTCAATAAATATTACCCATTTAAGTACTTCTGAAAGTGTTTTCAAAGAATTAAGGGCTAGTAAAGTATACTTTTGTCAATTTGTACGGGCTACTTTGCGCCAAGCACCAGTAAAATAGTTGCGAGATTTGAAAACAATACCACACTCCCAACGATGTCAAGAAAAATAGCCAAGTCATAACCAATTCCTTGAATTTTGCTTGATATTTCGTTTCGTTTCGACGATTTCGTTTAAACTCGTATTTCATGTTTCAAGAGAGTTTAAAAAATTGTATCGCTGTGAATGCGGTACATACTATGAGAAAGGTGCGTTAAACTCATGAACACTATTAAAATCTACTAATATTGTACACGTATTTTATATTGTCTAATCCACTGTAAAGCGGAAATTTGATAGTACACTGTAGTCAATTTCCCATTCTCAGTATATTTTTAACATTTCTGTTTTACTTTTCACACTCAATACATTACAAGTTCATGATATTAGTCTGACTTTTATTCTCGTTCATTTCGCTGCAGCCAGCCCCAAGGCACTAAGCTTCAATAGTTCCTCTATGTTTGATTCTTATTTACAAGGCGGCAAAAGTAAATTACGCTCCAGCTTGGATTGATTGTTCCCTGTGATCCCTCGAGATAGCGGGTGCAACTGTAATTTTATTGCAACCTTTGCCAACATGCACAAGAAATTCTAGCGATGTAGCCTTTATTATTTTGTTAAGCAAATTATGTCAGCATGTAAAATATAATAGGTACATTTCTAAAACAAAATTCTAAATTTAGTTTCTTTTTTATTTATAGTGATACTGTATCATAAAAACGTATAAATCGCACTAGCTTGCAAAACTGTTTCGCTCAAATGTGTAGAATTGCAAGCATGATAATTTGCACCAAAAATTTAGTATTTTTGAGTAGATTAACCCGATATCCTAGTATATTTAAAACAATGAATAGTTATGCACATACTCGTACCATTTATAGAATGACAATTGACACTTGCGTTCTCTCGAAAACACTGTCTCATCTCACTTTAAATTGAATATAACTTTCAAAATTCAGGGTCCTTGGAGAAATTGTTACCAAATTAACTATAATAAGTATACCAAGATCTTTGTAATCCCAAGTCACAATTTTCTCAGTAAGCCAATTAAATAATTCACAAAAGAATTAAAATGAGAGAATTTGACTGCGAAATATTTTAAAAATTATTTAATTGGCTTATTGAGAAAATTGTGACTTGGAGTTACCCCCCAAAATGTTCCAAAACGAAATGGAGTAAATATAAAGCTGTATTTCGTAAAACGAGCGGGAACGTTGCTTTCAAAATAACAACATGTGCATTTTTATTAAATAGCGTCAGAATGACGCCATATCCAGAGCTTTATTTGGAAGTATTCCAAAAAACTTTTCGAAACAACTCGAACTTACATTCCCATCCACCGAGCTTGCCACCTAAGTGAAAAGTTACAAGCTAAAATTACATTTTCGTTGCGCAGTAAAAAAAAGGTATATTTTGGAATTCCCGCGGCACGTTCGTGTTAAGAATATAAGAGGCTTAGAATAACGAAATCCGCCTGTTTATTCGAATGTCGCGTGAATTTCGTAGTGGAGTTCTTTTTAAACTTTTTTCATTCCTGGTAAGATGGGCCTTGAAGGCCCGTTGTGATTTCTTTTGAAGCCTAAAAACACTGTTTACGCACAGGTGGTTTGCCCTTTTCACAAGTTTATGTAAAATAGTGTAAGAGTTTAATATCACTGGTCTGTTCGTATTGCGTTCTATAAATTGCCCGCAAAGTTTTCGGTTTCTTTTATTTTTACAATGAGATTAGATCATAAAAAAGTACATATCGCACTATTTTATCTATCACGCCTTATCTCCGAAGGGGTGGCAGAGGCATACATATTGTATGCCCACTTTTCACCATGTGTATTCCTGTCCCACGCTGCAAAATAAATGTTTTGCTCAAATGTCTAAAATTGCAATCACCGAAGAATCTAATCTTTTCTGAGTAGATGGACCTGATATCCTAGTATTTTCTTAATATAAATTGGAAGAGTAGAGACTGTAAAACATTTTCGACCACTTATAATAGAATTCTCCACAATGTGAAATTAGTTACAATGTGTATTGCGAAACATTAATTATTTTGAATATACAGCTTTTGTTAATAGAACAGTGCACTATCAATTTATTTATTGCCTAAAGTATATCCTGAACCTGTTAATGAAGCACTCGTAGCCAATTGACTAAGTGTTCTGTAAAAACGAGCACTGCATTAAGCATCTTCTACTGTAGCTGGTCTTCAGATGACTTCTGAGAAATCAACGTTTGGCAAATGAGGAACGATGACGATGTTGAGGGTTACATTTAACGAAATTCAACATTCTGCAAAAAATAAATACTATAAAATGCAGCTTTGTGCGATAGCTACTTTAAAATAGATAAGCAATATATTTTTCTTAGGAAAAAAAAAACAAAATATTTTGACCTATCTTGACACATCTGTGTAAACCTTGCAAAATGTTTGCACTCGCTCTTTGTGACATTTTCGATCAGTTACTTCACTAAAATAATCAAAAACATAAGCAAAGTATTAAAACATTCACTTACTTATGTGCGCCAGCTTGCCGACTTTTGTAAACCTGCAACATAGAAAAGTCACATTAAAAACGAAAGTGTTCAAACAAATACGACGTTCATCCTGTTCATTCTCCTGTCACTGTTAAAATTATCTAAGATCCGAGATAAATTTTAATAAAGGGCAACAAAGCATAAGCAAATTTAACTTCAGTTATCTGTAAGCACACGTCAAAGCGTCACTCACGGCTGTAACCATTTACAATTATCACCCCGCAGTGCTGTGAGACAGAAAACTGATGACAGATGCTCAGATATCAAATAATGAATAAAACGCAAGTATAAGGCGGTCTCACCCCCTGTTAACGAGAAAAGTTGGGTTTGACTGATACGCTCCAAACCGCACTCTTCACTCTTTTAGAGTAATGGTTTTAGTGACATAAGGAAAGCAATTTTAGATTTTATTATGCTTCTGCTTTTTGCAACATGGACGGTGTTTGGGACCCTCGGTCCAAAGTGGCCGTCCGACAGACCAAAACACCACGGTGTTTCGCCTCGCCTTCACTGGGTACTACCTTGCGAAGGCCAGAGGTTTAATTAAGTCACTGCGACCCGGCAAAGGGGTGCCCTGGATGTCGCTATATATCAAACAATAAGAAATGCGGCGAGTGTTCTGAAGAGTTCTTCAACCTCATCCCACCCACTGATTTTCGTTCCCGAACTACGCGTAGCGGGCAGAGGTGGCACTCTCATACAGTGAAGAGAATTTACGCCAGAACTGAGCGATTCCAAATTCGATCGTTTCTCGGTCAATAAGAACTTAGAATGCTCTGCCAGCGCACGTGTCCTTCACTTATAACCCTGGATTCTTCGGCATATCATTGGAACGCCAACTTGAAGGCAATATCTCAATAGTGTTGTAGACTCAGTCAATGGCTCTCAATTCGCTAGATGCTTTCTACAGGTGAGCGAAGAAACTTTGGTGAGCTTACTATAAGAAAATATATAAATTCAACCCGCGCTGCTCCTCACTGTACCCGCAGGTTGCTCATACAGAATTGCCGCTCGCGACTGTCAGCGCTTCTAGTTCATCTGCCTCGTTAGAGCACAATTGCCGATGTGAAATTAAAACCACCGCCCATCCAAATGTAACGTCATTGTAGAACGTCCGACCAGTCATTGTTCGTTGTAATGGACAGGTTTTGTTCGCATACTCGAATATTACGGCTTAGAATATGGAATTATACGTAGTTTTGACATGAATGAATAAACGAATCGATGAACTCTTGACGTTTTCACAATGGTATTGTATTTCTTCTTACTGGTAGACAATTATACATGAATACGGTTATAAATATTGTCATAATAAATGTTGAATGTTTGGATAATATCTTTTATAGATTTGTAAGGTAATATTTAAAATAAATACAAAGATGAACAAAATGATTTAAATATAAACAAAAAAAGATGTGTGGCACTCGGAGACTGCCGCGGTAAAGGTATTGCATAGCATACCTTTGTTTTTATTTGGTGTTAATTCAAGTCACACTAAAAAAAAAACTAATAAAAAAACACCCTCACCCTCACCCTCGCCCTCGCCCTCGCCCTCGCCCTCGCCCTCGCCCTCGCCCTCGCCCTCGCCCTCGCCCTCGCCCTCGCCCTCGCCCTCGCCCTCGCCCTCGCCCTCGCCCTCGCCCTCGCCCTCGCCCTCGCCCTTACCCTCACCCCCACCCTCACCCTCAGTATCACCCTCACTTTCACCCTCACTCTCACCCTCACCCCACCCTCACTCTCACACTCACCCTCACACTCACACTCACACTCACACTCACTATCATCACGTCTCGATCCGTGCGAGCGTCGTACAATCGTACCATATAATATATGTACATACACGTTAAGCCAACGCTCGGCCGTGCTCGGTGAACTTCGTGTGACCTCGTCTCGACCTTCGTCTTAGGATTTTTTCCTTACGGAACTTCTTGATTAAAGCCCACTCAAAGCCCGCGATAAAAACTATGCAATAGCTTAAAAATCTATTTAATTTCACACAGAACAGAAACAACATATACATTATTATTATTATTAATCTAATACGCTTTATCCTCGAAGGGGTGGCAGAGGCATATATATTATATGCCCACTTTTTACCATGATTATTCCTGTCCCAAGTAATATGTGGAGAGCCCATACAACATATACATAGTGATAAAAAAAGCAAATAAAAAATATGTGAAAAGTTAAATTTCTTTACGACATTTTTATAGCTATAAAAATTCTCTCATACGTTGAAAAAGAAGTTTCACTTATGATAAAGAAGAATCTGCGCGAAACTTGGCCGCCTCTCAGTTAATGCTGCCCCCGCCCCTCACTGGAGACCAGTTTGCGCTGTCAGGATGTCTAAGATAGAAATATACAATTTTTTACATATAATCCTACCTTATTTCCCACAGGAATAAGGTAAGTAGGTTGATAAACCGATTTTAAGTGTTCAGATAAGCAAACGAGGTAACTTTGTTTTGAAAATATAGACTAGGAACAAGGGGATCATAGGGAAATGTCTATTTTGTTACGTGTGCAAAAATGTACATAGCGATATGAAGCTAGTTATTCATTGATTGTTTTAATCTACATTAATACTAGTGGACCCGACAGACGTTGTCCTGTAGTATATCGGTATAAAAAGGGCGCTTAATTTGGCTTAAGCACCCTTTTTTTCCTTTGATTTGCGCATCTAAACCAACCAGGGCGCTACAAAAATATGTGTGTATACTTTACACGCGTCAGGAGTATACTGCTTTACACATATACTGCAACTTTTTGTTTGTAACAGGAATGATAAATCAGTAAGAAAAAAACACTAAAAGAATAAAAACTACTTTGAATGTAGCTATGAGTTATAATGGAAACACTTACCAGCTATCTTCATGGTGTCGGTTTTTCGTGACGGTCTGCTCGCGCAACGTAAAAATTTACTCACGCCATTTTTCGATTTAAAGGTTTTAAAGTTGGCGAGTATGGTTTCTTTGGTTGGTTGAACGTGGTTTGGTCTCAAGAACTACTGATTTAAACTAAAAAAAGTGTTTTAGTTTTGGATAGTTCAGTTATTGAAGAAGGCTACAAGATGCAAAAGAAGTAGGCACGGAACGCAAAGCCTGGTGATCTGTCCTTTCTGACTATCCTGGCAGGGATACAGCATGAAGATAGTTAGCAATAGGCTATAAATCATTACAATACGATCAGGAAAAGTGGGCAGTAATTATAAATATCAACTAATCGGATAAATGTTCATACATTATTGTGAAAGAAATATGCGACGAGATTAAATGGGTACCAATGTCGTTCAAAGTATACGGGTGGGTCTCTGCCAGTATATTATATACTGTAGGATTATAGAAAACGTACAAAAATGAAGCAAGTCCTTTATATAAGGATATCCTATGTTGTTCCCCACGTTAAGCATCACTTTGTCTATCAGTCTCCCCAGACACCCTATATTCCCCGACTGTCTGTATAGTAACAATCGTAGTAATTACTGTACAAGTGCACTAGGAGAACGTAAGTGCGTTGTTGATTACACTCAAGTTCGTTGCAATATAAAGAGGCAGGGAGATAGTTTTGACGTGCGACTTCGTAGGCTTGAAGTATCTGCTCGGGAAAGTTTATCAATCAAAATATATGCTGCTGTTTGAAAAGCAACCTTATTACAAGGTAGCTAAGGTTATACATTTATGACTACGACTATAATTATTATCCAAGCGTAAGTCCTGATTAATACCTGACTTTGGAGCACAGGATCCTGTTTCCTTTCTCACTATACTTTTCAACATTCGTTTATTTTTCCAGGTTTTTCTTTAGCCACTTTCACTGTGGCACCGGTGGAAGAAGTATTGCCAGACACTTATCACCCACATTTGGGTAGTTTCCGTAATATGTACCGTACTAGCAGAGGCTATATTTAGCACTTTTTATACGAAAGTAAAAAAGAACGAAAAGAAAGCAAATTTTCTCTCTGTGTCTCTCCATGCCATGAAAATCGTTAGAAACAATTTTGAAAAGCATTTTTGCAAGCAAAATGTTTGTTGCTATTCATGAAACATTTTTTTTGTTTGAAATCTTCAATATATTCAAAGCTGAAAGTTTTTTTTTTCTTAAATGGGAAACGGTATGGGTAGTGATGTCCACCGATGACTACTGCCAGATGTGTTATAAAGTGAATCGTGAATATAAAGATGTGGAAAAGGGGGAGTTTTGGTAGTTTTTGAAGTAAATGATATTGTGTATCTTCCTGATTTAGTTAAAACACTGAGAATACAAACAGCTGTTCGATTATTAATATTATTTTTGCTTTTGGGTTATAATGAATAGTAAATAATTGTCAAAATGTTTAACCTGATGGCAAGTTAAGTAAAGCACAAAGTAAAGTTTCTTACCTTTATAACAAAAATATTGGTGTTCCAAGGATTCACTCTGAAACAGTCACAACTTATCGAGCCACGGTAGTCCTTTGGTGTGATGAAAAAATGACAATTCCAACACTAAAATTTCGTACAAATTCAAAGAAAAAGATCGAAATCAATAGACTACATAAAATATATATAAAAAAACACACAACACAAAATATGTATAAACTAAAATTTTAGTCACATTGCTCGGCCATTTGTCTCTCAACAAAAAAAAATGACAGATTGTGAAAGTCTTTGACTTTTTAAAATTTGTCACCGCATTTGCACGCCAGCCAATATTACTGGAATGAGGTTTTATACTAAGTACGTGTATGTCAAAAAGTATTTCTCTGAAGAAATTTATCTTTTTAGACAATAAGAAATGAATTGAATTAAGTGAATTTAAGTTGACGATAACATCATTCAGTGTCGTTTTTTTAATAAGTTTTACATTCTAATTCATATGCCCCGCGGACGTAGTGTAAACGATCAATGCGTTAAGCAACTTTTACTGTGGTTGGTCCTCGGATGGGTGACCACTTTGTGGCATTTATATTTGCGAGCGTTTCCGTGCTTAGGAACGGAACATGGCAGTCGTTAAGCCAGTTGAATGCCTTATGGGCGGCTTGAAAAATTTCAACAGCAGGTCACCACAACCTGCACCTGTCCATTTCAACATGGCAATGGGCTCACCACCTGTTACGTGGGACAAAAAGCAAAGCATACGGTGAAAGGTGGGCGTATAGTATGCCTCTGCCTACCCCTTCGGGGATAAAGACGTGAAAGTATGTTATGTTATATAACAGAAGCGCTCGTGGCCCCGCGGTCTCAGTGTTCTGTAAACGATCACTGAGTTACGCAACTTTCACTATGGCTGGTACTCGGATGGGTGACCACTTTGTGGCATTTACATTTGCGAGCGTTTCCGTGCTTCGGAAGGCACGTTAAGCCGTTGGTCCCGGTTGCCAGTAAAATGGCAGTCGTTAAGCCTGGTTGAAGGCCTTATGGGCGGCTTAAAAATTTCAACAGCAGGTAGCTACAACCTGCGTCTGTCTATTTCAACACGGCAATGGGCTCACCACCTATTACGTGGGACAGGAATCCACACGGTGAAAAGTGGGCATATAATATGCCTCTGCCACCCCTTCGGGGATAAGGCGTGATGGATATTTATTTATTATATAAAACCTGCACACAATTAGTCCTAATCACTTTGCAAAAAGAGAAAGACAATTAACATTATATTATTTGGGGAGTTTTAAGTGAGATTACCTTCCATTAAGAATCATTTTTATAATTGAAAATTAATTACTTAAAGAACTTAACTAGAAAATAATACAGAGATAAAGAAATTATAATTTTATACAAAATATTTTGTCTGCCGGCATCTCAGATAATTTCCTTTTTTTTTCTTACGAAGTCACCGGGTCTGTAGTGTATACATGAGGAAATTTTGTTTTAACATACACTGACCCCTTGAGAATTGTACTTAGAGATAATACAGCAGAACACGCCATGGGGAAGAACGCTAATTTTATAATGGAAAGCAATATTAATTTTAAGATCAAAACAGAAGATCCCAAACGACAATAGCAAGTGATAAATTTAATCATAGTTTTTCTTTTCGATAACGCCGATCAATACCGGAGTAGACACGCGTTCCACGACAATCGTATAGCTATAAATTACCTCAAATAAGTAATAGTGCCGGTCAATACGCTTATTGTGTCCGTATCCAAGTAACTGGCGACCTCATCAACAATTGACCAGTCCGTATCGACCGGCACCAACTTGTCTGATTGCTATGGAAATTTGTGTTACTTATTTGTATAGTAGGGACGACTATCATAATATTAGAAGGGTCGAATATGCTGTCTTCAAAAAGGTTTCACTTCCAATTACTCGTATGTCAAGAATTAGGGCAAAAGAAAAATAGGTAGGTAGTCTTGAAGCACAGTTTTCATGCTGATAAGAGCGTAGAAATCTTCATGGATATCGGCCTGCTATATTGACTAAAACTACATGGCTTCCTTCCATTTTCCTTACGCCAGGAGTCCCAGGTGAACCCTCGGAATGACTTCTGCCAGATTTTGTCCGCCACCACCGCGGCCTTGCAGGGAGAATAAAACTTTAAAACTATCGCGTTGCATCCTATAAGTATATTTGTTAATAACAGGGCTATACGCGGTTATAGGCTGGCAGTCAGCCTGTGACCACGGCTGGTGCAACCTGGTCAAAGCGTCAGGCAAGAAAATGTATGTGTAATAACTGCGCTTAGCCCCGTTATTAACAAATATACTTATAGAATAAAAGTTTTTTATTTTGAAACTGTGATTTTAAGATTCAGTTTAATGGTAGTGACATAGCTGATGGTAGCATCTCGAATACAAAACAAAAGAATCTTTTTTGGTTCTCTCCTCCCCTAAAAAAAACATATCACATACAAGAATGGTTTTTAAAACAAATTAACCATAAGTTTCCAGTGCTAAGTTGGTATTCAGATGCTTCAATCCAATTTTTTTTATTACACTGATTTGGCAGTCAAGCATACGGCCCATGCGGAAAGTGGTCATCAGAGGTGCAGCACTCGCACAGCTGAGTTGACATCAGTGATGGATGGAATACTCCCGGGTGCTCACAACGTTGCAAAGAAATGACAAGTGGCGTCACCTGTCACTGCATATGTGGGCTACATTTATAAACATCAAGTGCCAAACTATGCAGCGAGTGTCGCTGCCAATAAATTGCAGTGGTTACTCAGTCTCAATTAAAATGAAATATTTGAACGGGCTATTGTTGAATGAAATTCTCACGCAATTTGAAGCGATCTAATGAATTGAGATAGCATTTATACATTTCAAAAGCTAAAGGTAAAGTCCTACCTGTAAAGGAAAGACAATCGATTTGTCTGCTTAACTTTAATGCTTATTAGATTAATAACTTTTTAGTAATATACCCACTACTAATACATTTTAACTAAAAGAGAAAATGATATAAAACTGTAATTATTGCTATATGAAACCATAGCGATATTTCATATTAAACGAACATCAATGAACATTATTTTTACATTGCTTTACACCTAGTTATGTTCTTATTTTTCTTCATTTTAGTATATTCTGTGAAGCTTCCAAACTCTATATGTATTTGAAATCTATGGTCCACTTTTATTTAATTACTAAGAGCAGCTCTGATTTGCTCTTGATTTTCGGCATTCCGGGATCGACTGTCGTTTGATCTCCCAAATCCTTTTGGGTACCTACCTGCATTGTTGCCTTACCCATTAGCCAGCACATACCGCTAGCAATATTGTGGTCGCTTAGATTCCGTCTACTCTCACTTGCTAGCGGTATGTGCGCCCCATGGAGCACATAACCTTCTTTATAATCGTCTTAAATGTTTTCCAGTTGTATACAAACTTTACCTTGATTTGGAGCTTGAGTTCCAGTTTTATTTGGGTACAAGGAGCAGCGATTGTTTTGCTTTTAATTTTTGGCATTTTCGGGAATGATTTTGTCTGAACTGCAAACCCTGTAACGGCCTGCGTCATTGCTTCGTCCAATAGTCAGTAAGTACATCTCTAGCATTATGTGAGGTAATTTTTTATATAAAGGACCAAGATCTCTAGGGCCCAAGCGAAAACTTAGCAAAGTGCAAGAAAAAACCTGTCAAAGTGCAAGTGTGTAACCCTGGCACTTTGATAGACTTTTTATAGTAGAAGGACATTATTGTTAACATTATCTCGTTTTACTAACAATAGCTAGAAAAAAAATTGTTACATATTTTTAAATATATAGCAGACTACGTTACTTCATGTAGAGGTTCTTAAAGATGTTTTACACATATATTGCAGCAAAAACTGAAACATAAATTTACAGTATTAGTACAGTACATATTATTCTAAAACCACTTCAATCATTAGTTAAAATCCTATGTACTCGTGCTTAAAATGCATAAGTGTATTTATTCCACCCACAACAATAATAAGCTACTTGTTAAATCAAGTGTTAAAATGCTGAACTAGACTGCACTAAATGCATTTAGAGGCATTTCCCTCAATTCGCCAAGCCGTTGGTACACTCTTAGGGTTGTCAATTAAGTAATGTTGCAGGAAACGTATTTTTCATTGTTGTATTCTTAATTAATAATTCCAGGATTCCAGAAAATTCCTGTCGAGTTAGCTCTTCAGCTATTGGCAATACTAGGCAAGCCTTTTTAGTTTTGTCGTTACCATATTTCCCGGCAATTTTGAATTTTGAACTGTTCTATATTCGAATGTGTTTAAATTTTGAATCTCAAAACAGTTGAAAGTATTAGGATTAATACTATTGTTTAGTCACAGCGTCGATTGGAATCTATTTGGTTATGTACGAAAATGAATCTTTTGTATGCAAAATGTCCGTGCAATAATTTTCAACACTTTAAAAGACGCCTGACACGGCTTCAGTGTTTTGAAGGGCTAATATCTGTGTTCAATGATGAAACCCCATGTCTGCAGACTGTAGAACGCTGATTTTTAGAATTCCAATGTACTAGTAGGACATACTAGTGTTAGTGACAAATCTCGCGAAGGACGCCTAAAATCCGCCTTCACTAAAGATACATCATTGCTGTGAGACAACTAATTCTCGAAGATCGTCATGTGACGTATCGAGAGATAGAGGCTCTATTATGCATCTCAGGGACAACCATTCAGAAGATCTTGCATGAAGCGCTTGGTGTGAGAAAGCTAGTTTGCTTTTGGATACCGCATCTGCTTTCCGACGATCACAAGGCTGTCGATGCAAAAGTCCGAGGAGAGTCAAATCACGTCTACGATGAACGTGACGAATCTTGGATCTATGCCTACTATCCTGATTCCAAACAACAATCTATAATCTGGGTCTTTCAAGACTAGCTAAAGCCGCCTAAAGTTGTTCGTTCTCGAAGCACTTAAAAGAAGATGGTGGCCACGTTTGTTGTAAAAACCGGCCACGTTGCGACTACTGCACTTGAAGATCGTAGAACGGTTAACGCAGAGTGGTATACTACAGTTTGTTTACCGCAAGTCATCGCCGAACTTCGAAAATCTAACTCAAAGCGACGCATCATCCTGAACCACGACAACGCAAGCTCACAGAGCGCTCGTGAAACGATTGAGTATTTGAAGACGGAAAAAGTATAAATTCTTGATACAGTCCATAAGGTCCTCCATACAGTCCTGACCGCAGCCCTAACGATTTCTATACATTTCCTAAAATTAAGAAGTCTTCGTGGTCAAAGTCCAATGAAGAAGCAGTCGACGCTTTCAAGTCAGTCATTTTGAACACCCCCACTTTATATGTTATAATAACTGGTTTGAGCGAATGGAAAAGTGTATTAAGCTACGTGGTAAATACTTTGAAAACAATAGAAAGTACTATAATCTAGTTGTGTTTTTTTCTTAAAACGACAAAACTTAAAAGGCATGCCTATTGTACATTCCCAATTACTTTCAAGCCGTACCTAGATTTAGAGTCTGGGGATAACTTTTATTTTGCTGCTAGAAGCAGCTATCATGGATTTTGTATTACAACTTCATTAGAAGCGACTGACCTTTAAACGCGGTAAGGGTTTCTGCGTCGTTGCCTCGTCCATTAGTCAGCACATGCACCGATAGCAAATGAGATCGCTTCCCAGAAACCTTGGTGGGGGCTCCTTACACCCACTTACATTCGGTTGAGTAAATCACTCTATTTCCTCATCTGCTAGTGATTGTGGTCCAATCGTAATGCTCTTGGATGCGTTTTTCGAAAAGTGTCATTTCGTGCCCGATTTTCCTCATTTTGAATTTAACTACTTCAAGTTCATGACAGCCCTTGCGGCATCACACTGCACTAATTGTTTTGGAGTCGATCCAAAATATGTACTTAGCCAAAATTTCAGCAGTAGCAAAAGGCATTTGTGAATTGTTTAATAATTTTCGGTACCCACTATGTTCAAGTCTTAGGAATGGAGACTCGCATTTTTAATAAAGAGCCTTTTTACTCCCCTATGGAAATAAAAAGGTTTTTGGGATTTCGATGCAAGTCAGAATGTTGTATCAATCAAAAATTTAACATTAGTGTTACCTAATGTAAAATTTTAATGGCGTTATATTATTGTTCATTTACTTACTTATTAGTCATGCCTTTATCCTTGAAGGGGTAGACAGGGGCAGAGTGACCCCTGAAAGAGTTTGGCACCTTACGCCTTGGAGGGATCCGTGAATAATGTCCATTTGACACATTTTTACATTATAGTTTTATGAAACCAATAAGTGATTTCGACTGCCTTGGTGCTCGACTGCCGCGACTGGATTCGATTCACAGGTCGGAAAAAAAAGTTAAAAAAGAAATATTTCTTTCGGAGTTTGGGTGTTTCCTATGCATAATATGTATAGATTAGATTTAGAAATATATAAGTATTTTTATCAGACTTTTAGATCCCATAACACAAGCCATTAGCCCATTAAGGGTCTGACAAACGTTTTTTACTTTAAATGTCAAATAAATCTATAAAAAAATACGAGAAGAACTGTGTTTTTACTTTTTTTATATTTCAAATAATGGCTGAAATATTTACGATCAAAGTGCGTATAACGCAGGTGACCGCATATGTCACAACACTACACATTCAACAGTCGCGCTCTCGTTCGCACCCGAACGCCGCGCCGCGCTTTGTCCCAGTCAGTGTTACGTTGCGACGTCATAATGAGCGCGCCTAATCTCGGAAATTCAAAAAAGAGCAATAACTTCTCGGCGTTATAACTTCGGAAATACTGCATGTATTGAAGTGAAATAAAAACTAATGTAATGTACATTAACTACGCTCCAATTTTAGCTGTATTTGATAGTAATATTTAGACCCTTTTATGTTCTCCATTAGCTTAATTTGAGCTAGACGGCAATGTGTAAAAAATAATGTCCCAAATGTCCCACAATATCACAAAACTTAATATAACAAATGCATTCGATGTTAAAAAAACGGTTGGACTTTATTGCAAATTATATACAATTAATAGAATAGAATAAAAAAATTATATATTACATATTACGAGAGAACAATTTTATAAATGTACAGAGCCTTAACCTTATCGCTAAAAAGCAAAATCTTGAGGTAATAAAAATGAAGCGCTCGTGGCCCCGCGGTCTCAGTGTTCTGTCAACGATCACTGAGTTACGCAACTTTCACTATGGCTGGTCCTCGGATGGGTGACCACTTTGTGGCATTTACATTTGCGAGCGTTTCCGTGCTTCGGAAGGCACGTTAAGCCGTTGGTCCCGGTTGCCAGTAAAATGGCAGTCGTTAAGCCTGGTTGAATGCCTTATGGGCGGCATGAAAAATTTTCAACAGCAGGTAACCACAATCTGCGTCTGTCTATTTCAACACGGTAATGGGCTCACCACCTATTACGTGGGACAGGTAAATTCACACGGTGAAAAGTGGGCATATAATATGCCTCTGCCACCCCTTCGGGGATAAGGCGTGATGGATATTTATTTATTTATGATGGCGCTTGGTGGAACTTGCTACACATATTAAATAACACCACAGTACAAGTGGTGTTATTTAATATAATAAGATTTTTTGTCTTTATTTTTATTACCTCAAGAATTGGTGACCGACTGAACGTATTATGTACGGTCAAAATAATTACGCAAACATTCAAGGTCACGCCAGCGTTCCTTTCTCATAACATTTTTTTTTTCCTCTGTGCACTATAACTCGTGCAATTTATACGAATATATTTGTTTTTCTGGTACATTGAAATAAACATTGTAATCAGTTTGAATATTTTGGCTTCATCAACTGTTGGCAGAAAGTTTTGAATTGGCGTAATAATCTTGATTGCATTTGGTAAATTTTGGGAAAACACCTATTACTTTTGGTATTTCATTTTGTTACAGAATTGAGTAAGCAACTGACAGACGCTCAATGTGAATTTAGCCCATGAATTCCAACAACACGAGTCGACTATATGATATTTTAAGGAGAACAATCTAACAGCTAATGTTTTTTAATTGTAATCCAATCCTGTTATGATATATTTCTGGTGTACAATCAAGAGATAAATCATTAAATCCCTCAGCTAATTACAGTCTCAAGACAAATGTAAAAATAATACGTTATAAAAGTTTCTATAGCATCATTATTGGTTTGGTTAAAATAAGACATCTCAATTATTGTACCAACAGAACCATTTTTTTTTTCAGATATAATATAATTTGGTCAGATATACCTGAAACTTTTTTTTTTGCCTCTAAAGAATACTGGAACTTAAAGTTCATCGTACAAAGGGTGAAATTGGATCAAACCCAAGAAATATTCTAATTGAAGTGCATCTTAATTTTTTTACTTTCATGCATCTTTACCTTTTTTCGCAATTATTTTACTCTTATAATAATTAGAATAAATAATACATTAAATACTAAATTCTTACTCCGTCTATAAGGTAAAGTAAACAATTGCACAAGACGTACTACTTAATTGCAAATTTATGTTTCAAGACCTGGTACAGGACCTGGTAAAGATTTATCGTAAAGTTAAGTCTAACCTAATGCTTTCGCATGTGTAACACGAATGAAAGCTTTCGCACTAGATCCAGTGTAGAATAACTGCAAAAGAGTCTCATCCATCGACGAGAATATGACTTAATATAATTGTGGCTGTTATTTCTTTATACATAAATAATAAAATATAGATTTTATTATGTAGGCAAAAAAATTAACAAAATAAGAAGTGACTTAAGAGCTTAAACTTATAGTCTCAACTTAATATTATATTATAAATGCGAAAGTTTGTATGGATGTTTGTTACTCATTCACGTAAAAACTACTAAATATATTTTAATGAAACTTTACAATAATATAGCTTATACATCAGCATAACACATAAGCTACTTTTTATCCCGGGAACAAGTTCCTGTGGAAAACGGAAACGGGAAAACTTTTCTACGCGGGCGAAGCCGCGGGCGTCAACTAGTAGAAAATAAAAAGAATCCTAATCTATATTTTTGTTAACGATCTAATCTCCTAATATTTAACTTACGAGTATATTAACTCTTAACTAAGATAATAAAACACTATGTGATAAAAGCTTCTAGCAGTAAAAAGCACCAGGGGAACTTATTTATTATTATCCTATTAGCTGTAAAAAATATTATTTTTGTATCTAAGGAATAGGGACACAGCTGTATATATACATACATATTGTCACGCCTTTGTCCCCGAAGGGGTAGGCAAAGGCAAACTATACGCCCACATTTCACCATATGCATTTTGTCCCACGTAACAGGTGGTGAGCCAATTGCCGTGTTGAAATGGACAGGCGCAGGCTGTGGAGACCTGCTGTTGAAATTTTTCAAGCCGTCAACCAGGCTTAACGGCTGCCATTTATTTATTGTGCATACAATCTAACACAGGGATAAAGTAAAAGAAAAGAACTACAAAGGGTCTGCTTATTTCTAAATAGAAATCTCTTCCAACAGACCCAAGAGATGAGAAAGTTGTAAGTAGAAATAGGAAAACGAAAGGTAGGTAACAAAACAAAACTTGCGTAAGAAGGCCAATAGAGACATCAGACATATAACATACGTACGTACATATCATTGCAAGATTCTAGAATACACAAACATAAACATATACACAAACATAAACGTACATATAAATATATTAACACATAATCAAATAAACATTAAAATAAATAAACATATGAATATAAAAAGAAATATATACAAGTAAATAGCTAAAAGCAAGAATAGATAAATGAGTCAACTGAAAGGTAAGGAAAGATAATAGAGTCTGAGTTTGTGCTTAAGTTGATTGATTTGCAGTCTCTAATCACAGCTGGAAGTGAGTTCCAGAGCCTTACTGCATAGACGGAAAAGGAGTAGGAATAGAAATCAGTTTTATGATTTTGAAATTTGAGTAAGGCACGTAGATGAGACCTGCAGGGTTCATCCGGAGAACGAGCGAAAGAAAATTGCTCCCGCAGGTAAGATGGAGAGGAAGGATTGTAGAAAATGTTGAATAAAAGGCACAGTACCCGAGTGTTCCTGCGAAGGCGGATTGGGCGCCACTTGAGTTCTTTGCGAAAGTGAGAAACATGATCATATTTTATAAGATTAAAAATAAAACGAATGCTTAGATTTTGCAATCTCTCAAGTTTGTCAAGGAGCTCCTCAGTGGCATCCAGATAGCAAGCATCAGCGTAATCAATGATGGGCTGTATAAGCGATTGAGCTAAATAAATTTTAGTTTTCAGAGGCAAGAAACATTGAAGAGTTCTTAGTGTATGAAATGCAAAGTTCACCAGCTTACTGACCTCAGCAATTTGTTTACGCCAAGAGAGAGAAAAATAGAAAAAAGCAAAGGAGAAAAAACGCTACCCTGAGGTACGCCCTCTGTGAGACTACACCAATCGGATGAAGTATCATCATTCTTAACACATTGCGAGCGTCCCCGAAGATATGAGTCAAACCAAGATATAGTTGGTGCAGGGAAGTTGATAGATTTCAAAATACCCAAAAGAATGTCAAAATCTACGTAATGAAAGGCACTGCTGAAGTCTAATAGAATCAAAAGAGTAAGCTCTTTATTCTTCATAGCCATTTTACTGGCAACCGGGACCAACGACTTAACGTGTCTTCCGAAGCACGGAAACGCTCGCAAATGTAAATTCCACAAAGTGGTCAACCATCCAAGCACCACCTATAGTGAATGTGATTAACGCAGTCATCGTTTACAGAACATTAAGTCAACGAGGCCACATGCGCTTAAAAACGAAAAAAAAAAAACATTTTACACAGCGCCATCTAGCCCAAAGTAAGCCAATATAAATTTAAAGAAGGAAAAAAAAACAAAAAGCTTTATGACAACACAACTCATAATGAAAATTTTGAGTTACATATTTATCTCAGGAAACAAGAATGCTTCAACGCCATTTTTTAATGGTTGGTGCTAATTTGACGAGGGTACTACTCTGTCCTTTTCTTGATAAGCATTATATATTTCCCATTAAATTCATAATTTGTATCCCTTATATCCTCAATGCGATGCAAACGATTGCGGTGCGAAGGATTATGATTTCATACTAGAAATCAAATATTAGCCTTTTGGGATCTGAGGTTTTTTTCATACATTAATAATAATGAATGTTTCTATTCTACTACATTTTTTTTTATTTACTTCACATTTATAAAAATTATAATATGTTATATTACTTGCCAATTTTTGTATCTAATAGATAATAGATTGTGTCAATTATAATGAAATATTACTATTCGCTAAATTTTCTTGTTCCCAGAAATTTTAATTTGAGATGTACACTCAATACTATTTCGTGCCTTACAGTAAGCATAGCTTGTACTAGAAATAATAATTAATAAATAATAAATACATAGAACTGGGTAATAAAAAAATATTAAGAGTAGATTAGACACTTCTCTAACATTTTAATGTTCATTATTAAATATTACGTTATGGCAATTACTTTAAGAAATAATTATAAATCTCAAAGCAAAAGTCATTTTCTTTGGATATCGCCATTACTTTCCTTTACGCAAGCGCATTGTTAAAGGAGCAGTATATAAAAAAACAAGTTCATTTATCCAAATGTAGTTCAATTACAAATAATTAAATGAATACTATCTTTTTAATCATATAATTGGTACACTGATAAACATGGCCCCTTCCTCCTGCTCTTATATAATACAACGATCAAAGGATGATGATAAAGATAGCATCGTAGCAGAAATGCATTGACCTATGAGACGACAGTCTGATAACCTCGAGGTCGACTGGCCTTCACTAACAGGGCATACACGATTGCTGTCGGTAATATTCGCTAGTTTATTTTGTACCACATATTTATGGAATGAATATGATGTGAAAATTTTATAATTAGGTCAATAAAAGACAGCTAAAGTCGGGTTTTACGAGCTTAGATTCCAGTCTCTAAATCTAATATATACATAGGATGTGATAAAAGAAGCGTTCGTGGCCCCGCTGACTCAGTGTTCTCTAAACGATCACTGCATTAAGCAACATTCGTTATAGGTGGTCATTGGATGGGTGACCACTTTGTGCAATTTACATTTGCGAGCGTTTCTGTGCTTCGGAAGGCACTTTAAGCCGTAGGTCCCTCCACAGTCTGCGCCTGTCCATTTCAACACGGCAATGGACTCACCACCTGTTACGTGGGACAAAAATGCATAAGGTGAAATGTGGGCGTATAGTATACCTCTGCCTACCCCTTTGGGGATAAAGGGTGACAATATGTGTGTATGTATGTATGTAAAAAAATCTAATTACTAAAACAGAAAATAAAGATATTTAGTGTAAAACCAAATAAAAAAATACATACAAAAAATATTTTCTAAAACAGTATTTTGTTTAATTGCACGAAAAAGAAACTGTCGGAAGTCCTTTCATTTGATACCCACATTTTAAGAAAGCATAAAAACTTATTTCGACATTTTTAGTGGTTCGCTATATTCGATTATATTTATATTTTATTAACTAACTAACTATCTTCACGCTGTATCCCTGACGGGGTAGTCAGAGAGGACAGATCGCCAGGCTTCGCGATCCATGCATACTTCTTTCGCTTCTTCGAGATTCATCAATCGCTTCATACACGCACGTCTGGGTATCCGAGTACTTTTGACCTTTCCGTTTTTGAGCAATCTGCTCACGTGGTCTTCATATTCCTCACTCATTCGTTGGACGTGTCCAAACCAACGGACCACGCCCTTTTCCAGCTTAACGCTGACACTTTCATTCAAACCTGCCATTTTGCGTATCACTTCGTTACGTCTTCGGTCGGCCATATTTTATTAGATTATATTTACTTACATATTAGATAAATAATTAATGCACTGTTTTGGGATTCCCTTTGTTGGATTTAGACTGACGTCACATAGCTTGACACGTATTGTCATCTAAACTAGATGTGTGTAAAAAAAAATAATTTTAGAAGATATCTGCTTAAAAATTGCAAAGCAAAATTAACCATAACAAACAAACATGGTAGGGGCAGGTAAACAGAAAACTTATAAAATAATAGAATTACATAGTAAAACTTCAAAATACAGCCATTCCATCTTTAACATGTTTTAAAATAGCATATAACTATTACTCATGAGTATAAAATGCCAAAATTAAGAAGAATAATTGTTAAAATAATTCATGGAATAAATTTTGACTGCCTCGGTGGCGCAGTGGTAGTGTATGCGACTGCCCCGCTGAGCTTCCTGGTTCGATTCTGGGGTCAGAACAAATATTTTTGTGATCCACATATTAATATATTGATTTCGGAGTTTGGGTGTTTCCTATGTATAATATAAACCATTCGGTAAAACGTGGGCGTATAGTACGCCTCTGCCTACCCCTTCGGGGATAAAGCCGTGAAAGTATGTTATGTTATGCTATGCTATGCTATGCTATGCTATGCTATGCTATGCTATGCTATGCTATGTTATGTTATGTTATGTTATGTTATGTTATGTTATGTTATGTTATGTTATGTTATGTTATGTTATGTTATGTTATGTTATGTTATGTTATGTTATGTTATGTTATGTTATGTTATGTTATGTTATGTTATGTTATGTTATGTTATGTTATGTTATGTTATGTTATGTTATGTTATGTTATGTTATGTTATGTTATGTTATGTTATGTTATGTTATGTTATGTTATGTTATGTTATGTTATGTTATGTTATGTTATGTTATGTTATGTTATGTATAATATGTTATGTATAATATGTATGTCTTGAGAAATATATAAGTATGTATATTAGTTGTCTGGAATCCAAAAAAAGAGTTCCACAACATTTATTTATTTTAAATTGAGAAATTCAAATTTTAATGGCTTTGAAATAACACACCCTAATAGCTTAGTTTAGTGTTCTGTTAACGATAATACTTATACTGTGGTTGTTTCATTAGATGGGTGACGATTTGTGTCTCATTTTCATTTACGAGTGTTTCCATCTGAATAGCTGCAGTAGCGTGTTCTGGCTGTCAGCTACAAGATAGTCTCTAAGAAAATTTGAAGTATATAATTTCAACAGCATGGTAGCCAAAAGCTAATTCTGTTTGTTTTAAATAGTAAAAAAAAACTGCGTGCGTACCAGAGCTATATAATATCTGTCCTACGTCGATAAAGAAGTTTCACTTCAAAGTAACAGTACGCATAACCGAAAAACGTGACGATTGTTTTTTACAGCTATAAAATTTCTGTCAAGATATTTCACTTCAAAACAATAGGCTCGCCCCACCTATTACTTGGGAGTAAAGTACAATTGGTACATTTTGATTGTACATCACCTTCTACCGACCCCTTCGGGGAAAGGATACTTATGTGTATGTTCGATGTATTTTTTGATAGTACGATTTCTAATCACTAGACAAAATTTCGTAAATTAATGTACCTTAAAACATTGTATTTCAAATAGGTGAACACTTTAATAAGGCTTAAGAAAAGTTTGTATTTGGGCTGCCAAATATTTCGTAAGAATAATATTCACTATTTTATATATTACTTAGTATTATATTTAGCTGTCTCCAGAATAGGGCGTCACCTGTGAAAAATGATCACTTTCAAAGCACACGACGATGATCTAACAATAAATATCTGTTTACTAAACAAAAATATCTCAACTATTTTAATTGTTAAAAACAAACACTGAAAAATATGTAAAGTGCGTCATTTTATTACTAAATTGGCACGAAATGTGAATTGGGTGTAGCCCAGCATTAGTCATTGAAATTTTTACTGTGTCAAAGACTTCAAATAATTGTTTGTCTAAGCAGACGCCATTAATTATTTTCTCCCACTTCTTTAATAAACAAATATCAAGATGAACACGTTAGTTACATTTTATTTTCGCTCATGAAACATATTACCAAATTAATCTTCTGTAATATCTTCTGTAGTATAATTATCCTTATTTTTTTGGCTCATCCTATACCTTTATTATATTGATAATAAATAGTAATACTCGTACTTATGATTACATTATTACATTTTTAATATCTCGTAGGTTCTCCTGTTTATCGTGATTAAATATTAAGTTACTGTATAGCAATAATTAAAACTTCTCTTTTAAATTTCTACAACATTCAGGTATAGTATCAGTCACGCCTTTATGCCTGAAGGGAGGCATTTTATACGCCCATATTTCACAATTCAGCTGCGAGAGCGAGAGGATCTTGAATGAGACTGCTATTTCCATGAATGGCTGGGAGACAACTCAGTAAATCACCAATATGTTCCGCCTTATCTCGAGAAAGTGGCATTCCATAATGGGTCTTTGATGAACGTGGGAGGCAGACGGATCTCCTTTATAAGCAGCTTGCAATACAATGCAATCTTCTTATGCCATTTCATTTATACATCTGGTGACTACTCGGCTATCAGTAGGTTACTTTGTCGGAAAACATCAGGTGTTACGTAATACGAAATAAACCCACATTATGTCTATAGCACATATTAAAACTTAATGAAAGTGTAAAATCTCTTTATCAATATAATTATGCTTAATGTTTACAATGTTTACCTACTGTGCATTGGGAAATATATTAGTAGAGTTACAAATATTAGATGTAAGGTATAACCTGACGTATAATATTGATTGGATGATTAACGTGTATAAGCTGCTTGACTGCACTGTACCAAGATCTTTAAGCCATTCTTACCTGCAAGAAGTGCACATTACTGAGTTTGTAGATCAAATTCTAATCGCTCCTACCAATACTATACTTAAAGAAGCCGTGAATAATAGCTTTTTTCTTTTTCTTCATCTTGATGTATTCTCAGTGGCTTCCAAACCCCTAATGGATTTGGAATCAGAAATCTGATTTTATTTGGCTGCGAAGAGAAGTTATCGTTCGCTTTTGATTTTTGAATAGTCTGCTGCCAGAGTTCCCAACCCCGTACAGGCGCCTGCATCGTTGCCTTGACTATCGGTTCCCAAATATACCGCTAGCAGGTGACGTTGCTTGAGCTGCAGTGATCTTGGTGAGGTCTCGCTCTAAATTCACGTTGAGATTGGAAGGAACCGGTAAAACACTAAAATGGAGGAGGGGGTATTGGTATGTGTAGGAACAATATACCTGAGAGCAAACCCTATCTTTTTATTCTGATATCAGAAATCAAAACAATTTGATTTTTTGTACACACAAAACATACATAATACGAGTGCATTTTCCCCAAAGGGATAGAGGCGGAGTGGATACGCCCACGTTTTACCATTTTATTACGCTTTAAATTTCGTGCAAACTTAATCAATATTTCATCCAACTACTTCTATTTGGAAAAATATTTCAATACGATATTTTTACCAGAAATCTCAGAGCTGTCTGAGCTAATAATATATTACTAGTAAAAATACCGCTTCTGTCTCTAACAGTTTAAAGTTATCGAGTAAAATTTAAACACTTTGTACTAAATTTATTCGGCCCTTTAGACCCACCCCAGTTCCGTGGTTCGGAAGGCACGTTAAGCCGTTGGTCCCGGTTACCAAAAAAATGGCAGTCGTTAAGCCAAGTTGAAGGCCTTATGGGCGGCTTAAAAATTTCAACTGCAGGTAGCAACAACCTGCGTCTGCCTATTTCAACACGGCAATGGGCTCACCACCTATTTCGTGGGACAGAAATACACATGGTGAAAAGTGGGCATATAATATAATACATATATTATACACACATCAACACGGTCTAGGGATATTTCATACTCAATTAAATAACTCGAAAAGTACTGGCCGCATTGGGCTCAACCAAATGCAACGGCGACTCAATTGGTCCAAAGGCTGCGAGTGGAACACCAAGTGCTTGTGAGTGACCAAACTGTATGAAGGCGACTGCATGAAAACAATCTACGCTCTCGTAGACCACTCCGGGTCCCACCTTTACGGAGAGGCAATCGTAGACGACGATTAGAATGGGTTCGGAACCACGTGGACTGGGGCCGTGAGCAATGGTCCAATGTGCTGTTCACGGATGAATCCAGGTTCGGCTTCCATCCAGATTCACGAAGGACGCGTGTTTGGCGAGTTCCTGGACGATGGAGCCGTCTTCAGAACCCTCAGGAAGTTCACCCATACCAAGGAGGAACAATTATGGTTTGGGCAGGAATTCGTCTTGGAGGACGGACGGATCTCGTTTGGGTGCGGGGCAATATGACGGCAGAACGATACGTCCAACAGGTGCTGGGGCCCGTAATCTTGCCCCACAGAACACAAATGGGGCAAGATTTCCTGCTCATGCACGACAATGCCCGGGCACACACGGCGAGAACGGTAGCAGCTTGGTTACATACACACAATGTTAGGGCCTTAGACTGGCCAGCTCAATCGCCAGATCTAAATCCCATTGAGCATGCGTGGGATATGCTGCAAAGAAGAGCTCTGAAAGAAGTTCCTGAAAATCTGGCTACAGAAGATCAACTTTTTGCGCACCTCAGAAGGACATGGGACAATATTCCGCAGCAAGACATTGACAACCTTGTTCTGAGCATGCCGAATCGTTGCCGATGTGTTATGAACATCATGGGCGCTTTCTCAGACTACTAACTTCAAGTTTATAAACACTTGAAACACACAAAGTTAATTCATGTACGGTTTCCGTCTATGCTTCATTTTTTTCCATAAAATCCTGAAATTTTAATCGAAGTACCTTAACCATTATTAAAAAATGGTAGAATATTAAATAACGTATCTTTTAAATATATACATGTCATATAAATAATTAACACATTGATAGTAATTAGCTTTTTAAAAATATCCCTAGACCGTGTTGATGTGTGTATTATATGCCCACATACCTCTGCCACCCCTTCGGGGATAAGGCGTGATAGATAAATAAATAATAAATATAAATAAATAAAAAAAAGAGTTTCATATATAATATCACATTATTTACTTATTTTATAACAAACGTATTGAAACAATCCTACATTACTCACCAGTTAGTTTAAATAAACATGAAACAAGTGACACTTTTCACTGAAACACACACACAGTTGACGAGTTTAAGCGACAAAACTTTGGACGCAAACTTTTGCTAATCAGCCGAATTGTTAGCAAAGTTTTCGTACCACGTGTTGCGCCGTAGTACTCGGGGAAAACAATTTTATTTCATGGACGCGAGGACGCGCCACTCGCCCCACCTTCACGCAAGTAACTGACAACTGAGTGAACGTTACGTATTTTCTTGTACGTATACATATCAATAATTTATTTTCATAGACGCATCAATGCGACTAATGTATGGAACCGGTATGTCGAATATATTGATGTAAAAAAAGAGTATTATGATTCTATTTTTGAATTGTCGATGTCGTGATACTTTCCAACCGTGGGTTTAATGCGGATGTTTTAATGGTTGTTTCTTGGGATTTATGGGAGCTGATTATAGGATTTTAGTTTTACATATGCCGTAATAAATCATTAACTTCGCATCTCCAGTAAAATTTGTCGGCTATATTGTCGCAAACGAAATAAAGATTTATATTTTTTTCGGCAATGAGCTCACCACCTATTACGTGGGACAGGAATCCACACGGTGAAAAGTGGGCATATAATATGCCTCTGTCAGCCCTTCGGGGATAAGGCGTGATGGATATTTATTTTTATTTCTTTTATTTAATGTTTTTTTAAATTTCAAATTAATGTAAGACCTAAGCAAAACTTTACTTTTTTACATGTTAAACTATAATCATACAAAGTAATTAATTTCTTAACCTTAAAATTATTATATAGTTCTCCACCGCGTGTATCTTTTAACCAGATAAATCAAATAATATCTCATACCACGTGTGTATGACTACAGGTATGAGATTTTATTTAAACTCTATTTCTGAACGTAATAGTCTCAAAAACTACCAAACAGACTTTTATAAGCTTTTTACCAATGAATAAAAGATTTAAGAAAAAGTATAACGTCGGCAAAGCTTCATTTTTCCATTCCATTGTAATATTAAACTCAAACTTTACTCTTTGTGTATATTATACTAACTTTGCTTATATGCATATAACTAGGCTAATATTATACCATTAAACATACATATTTATAAGAGTTTTATAGCTAAAAGTTCATTGTTCATTATTCATGGTTTTTTCAACCAACACCTTATGCTAAGATGAGAGACACGAGTTTGTATTAGCTTTCTGTGGGCACAAAAACTTACAGTTCATACGACATTCGTAGGAAGAGAGTTAAGGGCCCTTCTACTTAAAACTAAAAAAATCTCCGTCTACTTTGTGTATGCAAACAACTAGTGGTATTGTTCCGATTTTTCATCAATTATGAAGTACTAGATGATATCAGCGGCTACACCCGCGTAGTGATGGTTTTCCATACTCGTTTCCCGGTATAAACTTAAGATAGCTAATGTGTTAATCTAGGGTGCCAGCGGTCTGTATACCAAATTTCAGCCTAATTGGTCCAACAGTAAGAGCATGATTGAGTAACAAATATCCGGTCGCAGACAAGCATACGACCTCATTGGTGGAAAGTGATCGCCGTAGCCTATGGACGTTTGCAACACCTGAGGTGTAGCACTCGCGCTGCTGACCTTGTGAAAACCTTCTAGGACCCATTTTTAAAAAACTTATTCCACAATCTAAGCCTACGTGGAAGAAATGATATGTACTCTAAAATACTACTTAATGGTTAACCTATACGTTATAGTTGAGGCATTTTGGGTTCTAAAAACTTCTAAAAGTTTTATTTCATTAATATATTCGTGTAAAATTTTGGGCTTAGGACAATAACATTAATTGTTACACACAAAAGGTGATTTTTACATCAAAAACTTCACCTAACAGAGACACATCGACACGCAATCTTAACATTACGTTCAGAACATTAAAATTGACAAAAGAGGGCGGTATCGACAAATATTATTGTTCGCCAGTTTAACTATGAACTAAACACGAAAGCGTGATTAAGATTCGAATCTTTGAAAAAGATTAGTTTTTGATAATATAACATACATTAATACTAATTTAAGAAGTTAATATTTAGGTTAAGGTTTATAGATCTTCATAATCACAAAAGACACTTGTTTTTTGAAAATTTTTATTTTATGAACTTACAGACGTACATGAGTAAGAAGAGCAAATAAATTACTTTGCTTATGGAGCAATACTACATCCTTTTCACTCACGCCATTTGTTGTATAAAGCTATCTTTGTTATTCCTGTGTAGCTACATGTAACTCACACTTTGACAGCAAACAGCGCGTATCCAATATTTCTACTACAACTAAGCTACAAACTTGTAATAACAACCGCCGCTGTCATCTTTAAATCAAAGAGTTATGTGTAGATGTTAAAATATTCCATAAAATTATTGTAAAATGTTATAAAAGTAGACAAAAAATACACAAAAAGGTTGTGTATAGAGTGATGAAATTTCATTATCAAGAAATCACCAGAAATAACTTAGCTAAGCTACCTGTTTATGTGTGTAATAGGCTTCGCTATTTTTAGCTAACGTTGGGGTCTGCTTACTGTCTTATATGTCTGTGTATAAACTAGACTAAGTACGTCCCATAGATGTGCTGCATGAAAGGAAGCGCTCGTGGCCTCGCGGTCTCAGTGTTCTGTAAACGATCACTGAGTTACGCAACTTTCACTATGGGTGACCACTTTGTGGCATTTACATTTGCGAGCGTTTGCGTGCTTCGGAAGGCACGTTAAGCCGTTGGTCCCGGTTGCCAGTAAAGTGGCAGTCGTTAAGCCTGGTTGAAGGCCTTATGGGCGGCTTGAAAATTTCAACAGCAGGTAGCCACAACCTGCGTCTGTCTATTTCAACACGGCAATGGGCTCACCAACTATTACGTGGGATTTATTTTATTTATTTATTTTATTTACAAATTCCCTACTAAAATTTCTTATTGAGATATCTGGAAAAGTCATTAATTTGCATATAGGAATGAAAAAAGAAAAATTATTGATAAAATTATGTTTATTTATAATAAACATAATTTTATCCAATATATTATTATTTGTGTGTATTATTTTAAACTTACAAAATTTTTAATGACACACACAAAGAGTGATTTTAAAAATTCTGTATCGCTTGTCGCATAAAAGCGCTCAGGAAAACACACTCATATAAGCGTTCAATAATTACACTAATGATAAAGCTCTTTAAAGAAAAATCATCACTAATAACTAACACCCGTGGTTTCCCAAACATCGTGAACCCAGGGCAAGAGAACCACCGGATCGATACCTGTGTCAATAAATAATACAAAAGATGCTTTCAAGTCGTTGTCGCCTTAAAAGTGGCTTATAAATAACTTAAAAGTAACAAATGAAGAATGGATTATCACGATGCATTTCAGTAGTATAATAAAGAAAAACACGCCAATGTTTTAATATCAGCAAGCAAGCCTGTTAGAAAATGTCTATTATAGGAATATTAATAATTAAAAACAAAAAAATAAATAAATTCGTAATAAAAAAGTGTTTATCGTAAACCAATAAATAGATTGTATCCCGTAGGATTTTGTTTAATTTCCTCTTTCTGTTTGCGCTACAAGCTTTTGATTTTTTGATAAAAGCCTGTTTTTCAAAAGCTTTATTAATATTTTTTTACAGAGTATCAAATTCTACCACTGTCTTTGTCAAGACAAATCAAATTAACCCCAACAACATCTGTTTCAGTGAACCAGTCTTGATTTAAATCTTTTAAACTACCCTGTGTGCGCGTCGGGTATTACAATAGTACCTACCTAAGTCTGTTTAAAAGTATACAGTCAATCGATACTCGAGCTTTAATAATTGATTGTGCCGTGGACGGCACATGGCATTTGCTATTACACGTCTTATCGATCTAGAATGTAGCTATTACAAATATAATGGTAGTGTTGTAACGAAAACATAGATATAACTAATAGACTTGGCACGTGGTCACGATATTTTTCTGTATTTTCTAAGGCATTAGAAGTACACGATTTTTTCTATTGTTATTATGTTCTAATGGAATAAAATCTAGGCGAGGAAATTGATTATTTTGTGCCTTTTGTCGCGTGGCAATCCTCATGGATACTGCCTTGAAAACCACGCGATTCCCCTTTCATCTGTCTATGACCGGGAGTCCCGGGTGAGCCCCCGGATGGATACCTCTATGACTCTTGACAGACTTGTCTCGCTGCCGCGGTGTCGTTAGGAGGAGGTGAAAGGGTTTTATCCTGCCAATTTGTGGGTTTAATCGTATCTCTCTTCTTTGAAGGATTCAGGTGCTATACCACTTCCTTGAAGAGGTAAAGGGTGTGCGTCGGTGCTCTCACGCAACGCTACCGACCTTCTTCTTTGCTTCTGTAAGAACGGCGAAGATTGTTACATATGAGTTGTAAAATGTGAGAGGGTCTGCGAGTTCAGTCATATCATTACGATAAAATTGGTACCTTAAAACTTATATTAATAATTTCTGTGGGAATAACCCCATTTATGTATAACACCATTACTGAGTATGCGTGACTATAGAAAAAAAAAAAAATAAAAGGTAATAATGGTAGGATTTCAAAACTTTATTGATGTTGAACGTGGAGATAACAATTAAAAATAATATAATAAATATGTTAATACTCTTGAAATGTATAAATAGATGGAAATTGCGTAATTATAGTAAAACAGAATGCCTAAAATGTCATAATCCATCTAGTCATCGTCAGTAATTTCCAAAAGAAATATCTCATTTACAATAGGCATACGGAGCAACTGCAAAACAAAGGGTTGCTAGACGAGTATTGATAATTCTATAAATAGGTTCACTGCATTCTCTGGGCTTCTAACAATAAGTAGTACGATAACTAAGACTGGACGTATGTTTGTAGGGCATGCGTTGGCACACTACTGTCAACGCGTCCCGGTTGACGTCTACTTCAGAAAACTATATTATAGCAAAGAATTTCGTACCAGATGCCTTGTAACCAAATTTCCAAATCATATAAATTGGCTAAACCTGAAATCTAAAATACTTTTAACCTTTTTGAAGCTGAAATTTGATGGGTCAGCTATTTAGGCAAGTTTTGAATGCATTTTAAAATATATTTCAATTTCTATTAAAACTTGATTTTTAATCATAGTATTTTAAAAAACTACTACGTGCAAGTTGGTTTGCGCTGCAAGACGGTTCCGCACAAATTTCTTGATATGAGATTGTTTGTCGTACGTACTGGCGTGGCAATTGATCTGAATTTTGTAAAAAAATCTCCCCAATGACAGAGTTTACTCTTTTATTACTATTATAGACCAACGTAATAATTACTATTCGTACCTGTACAAGGGACAAAATTGAGTCAATGTTTTCTATACCGCGGGTTGTGTTGTAGGATAGGTAAAAGGAAACATTACCCTCCAGGTTGTTAAAACGTGCAATACTCCGATTTACAAGGTGACATTTAGTTGACACGTGTTTCGCTTACACACGAGGCATCCTCAAGACTCCTTTCCTTGAGGAGTTCGGTTCGTCATTCCTCTGTTACCATTAGTATAGGTTATCCTTGACAATTGACCGTTAGGATTGAGAAATCGAGTGTATGTTGTGGGATACTTCTCCCCTCCTTTATTATCGTAGAACATTATCTACAAATCTAAATAGAGGATTAGTTTACCATGACCTAATATTTATTGTATAAATTGTTCTTTAACAATTTGACATAAATAAGGCCAAAAAGCTATTCTGTAACTTTCGATTGAGTTAATTTACTTATATGGTTGACTGTACTCAACAAATAAAGTAATTACAAATCGCGAGTTAAATTAAAGACAAAAAAATATTAACATATTTAAGTTTAACAAAAAGAAAATGGAAACATATGCCCCTTTAAGGATAAAGGTGTAAAAGTTAAGTTCAAGAAGACAATATTTTCTCCGTAACGACAATATTTTAGTTCCCAACTATTTCAATTTTTATTTATTCCACTTACGTTGCCGACAAGCATACGGCCCATCTGATGAAAAGTGATCAACGTAGCCTATGGACAGTTGAAAATGATATCAATCAATCAATCAAAAATTATTTTTATTCATGTAGACCATTTTAGGCACTTTTGAATAGTCATGACAATAATTAAAATGAGAGTGATTCTAGTTGCCACTTCCAAGGGCAGCCTACCCTTCATGGAGAAGAATCTGGCAAGAAACTCCATGGATGCTCTTTTAAAATATATGTATGGCTTACAATAATTAATTTACATTGGTCTTTGGAGTTATGAGAACAGTTGAGTACACTAAGTTTGCCTTAAATTTAAATAACGTAATTTTAATACATAATAAATGCTATAACAGCTATGAGCAGACCAGTCTCAACAGACGGCACCCGTTCACGGCTATGATGCATATATCAGCCATCGCCCTATTCAACCGTATTATAGGGAATAGGGCGACCCGACACATACGCCACCACTGCCAGGACACTAAGGCAGGCATGACATACTCAAACTGCACATCAATGATAAAGTCAATTTAAAAATGGTAAATTAGTCTACATGGTGCTCACATAATAACAAACTTAAATTACACATATTGAACAAAACGTAAATATAAAGAAAATACGAATGTTATACACGTCAAGATGATTAAAATACGTCTGAGCACATGTTAATAAAAATTTGATGTCATAAAATGAATAAATTACATGCAAAAGTACGAATATGTCAATAAATAAAATAAAATAACAAAAAGTAAAAGAAAAATCAATTATTTCTAGATGGTCGCAGTGTGCAGGAGGGGCTCGTATGCCAAGCGTCATTATCTTCTAAATACTGTTTTACATTGTAATAAACTTGACACGAGTATTTGCTTAACTAAAGGTTTCAATTTTGTATCGGGTAAGTCAATGATTTGAGATGGAATTTTATTGTAGAACCTCACACATTTACCCTTAAATGATGTACTGGTTTTGCAAGTCTAAAGCTAGGCACGACAATTTTATTCTCGTGACGTGTGTTTATATCATGTAAATCACATTTTTTTTTAATTTTGTAATGTTTTTCCGATTGTATAAATATATAATATTCTGATAAATTTCGATGCGGGTTTCAAGACACTCAAAATTTTCCTGCGACTTCATAAAGATCGAGCTCGGTGTAACTTTTCTGATCATGGTCATTGCTGTTAATATTACACAGTAATAAAAATGTTGGTGGGATGGGACTAGTCCTAATATTTTCACCGTAAAAATTAGTCCTTCAAAGTTAGTGAATGATAGTTATTGCAAGATAAGGGGTCATCTATTATTATACTGTGTAAATAAATTAAAAATAACTGAAAAAGCGGGTCACCTCTCTTATGTTGTTACGCGTCATTACACTTAAAATAATCCATTCATATTTAGACTATATCGTTTAAATATTTTGTTCCGCAGTGGTCTGGCGTTTCGCCAGCTCAGTGTTAATACATACATAATATAATAATATAATAACTGGCATCTCGTAACTGTCATAAGACTAGGAATTTAAAAAGTAACCTTGACTTGAATTAATTAGTTATTTTACTTTCACTGAGTAAAATATTTAAAAATATAACCTATTTAATATACTGATTTGGTCAATTGGTTGACTAATTCAAAATTATTCAAATTTTCAATATTATATAAAACTTTTATGCTCTTTTCTACATACATCTACTCTATCTCAATCTAATTTCAAGTTCGCAATTTTCTTAGCTTCTATGTCAGTAGTCGCTTGTTAGCTCGCATGTTCTGGATGCTGTATATCAATATTATTTGTATTCTAGAAAAAAAGTATCCTTTCTTTATGATTTCTTTGAAGAATTCCATCTAATGGAATGTGGTCATCCTAGCCTATGGACGTTTTTAACACCAGAGGTTTGTGGCAAAGAGGTTATTGCATAATTGAAGGACAAGCAAACAAATAAACAACATTTTCGGCTTTATAATATTCTATGGATTTCGATAAAACAAAACCAAACAAAACATTTTCAACAGTCGGTAATAGTTTTGCTCAATATTCATAAATAAAAATCAGAGCGATTCGAAACACCTTTTCCAATATTGCATAAATTGGGAGAGGCCTACGTTCAGCAATTAACTGCATTGATTGATTTACAAAACCTATATGTTGCTGTTGATTTATAAAAAAACGATTAGAAAAGAGAGGCCGTGAGGCTATATTGCCAAGTTCTCTGTTAGTTTTGCAAGACAATATATAGACTTTAGAGCTTGTGGCTCTATATATTGTCTTGCAAATCTGACAGGTTAATCTGAAAATTTAACCAATAATCTTGACGTTACTAAGTATTACTTTGTGATAATTTCATATAGCAGAATATCACTAGGCCGAGCGGTATTTAAACCCGTATCCTGGCTCAATCCGTGGATTGGCCTACTATTGGTAAATAAAGGGGTGCTCCTGAGCACCACTTTATTTCACCAACAGTAGGTATACACTTCGGGCGTTTACTTTGTGACCTGTGTGATTGGAGATATTTTCGTTTTATTTCATTCACAGTAAATTTTCGGTCACACTTCTTACACACAAAGTGCATACGTTTGCATGTAATGCGTTGAAATTACTGATTATAACATTCCACGAGTAATAAAATTTTATAGGTACAGTATATTGAATTCCAGTATTACAGCAACTTGCAATTTCAAATTATGTAATATGACTGTATAATTGAAATCAGAAATCTGCGTATATATAATGAAACTATGTGTACAGGGTTAGCTACCTAACATAACTAATCAATTCGTAAATCCTCTTTTACTACTCTTTCTTTACATCTAATCTTACAAGAAATACCGGCTCTTGAATGGAGCAATTTTTCTTGTTTGAAAAGACTTTACTTGTAACGTAACATGTCGGTCATTGGAATAGACGAATCTGGAATGAACATTCGGCAAACGAAATTCTAGTAGATTGCAGTGAAATAGCAGGTACTAAGAAGAACAAAATCTTTGGGCATCAAAACAGGTAAAATTGACAACCCTAAAGAAAATGATAAAACACCCAAACCCCCACAGAAGCAGGATAACATCCTTATCCCCCTGAGACGAGGCCGCGGTAGCGGACAAAATATGTCGCAGGAACTGGAATTCCGCATGGTAATTTTTTTTTATACGTTACAAGAACAACATTACCTTTAAAATGCTTTAAGATGCCTTAAAACCCTTTTAACTGTATATGAATCTTCTTCAACGTTAACTTTTATGGATTGATTTTACATTGCAGTAGTGATGAAATTGTAAATGAATTATACAGTCATTCAACATGATTCTAGTAACTTAAAGATTAGTTCCATAAAATTTTTAACGGATTTTTCATTAAAACCTTTTATATACTCCTATGGTGGACAAACAAACATACAGTCCACCTTTTCGTAAATTGTCAACGTAGTCTAAGGACGATTGCTACACCAGTGCAAAGGCTACACACTCACCTCAAACCCTGTAAAACCTTGTATGATTTCTATTCTCTATAATACTACTCAGAACTTCACACAAAATAATACTTACTTACATAAACCGACGTTGTGAAGGCATTGCAACACCCATTGTCGCAGCTGGACTTCAAAACCCCCTTTTTGAAAAGCCCTATACTGCAACCGTTCGGGAAAATCGAGGCAGTTAGGCAAACCACAATTTGAGTGTAGGTAACCGGAAGAGAGCCCCTAAAGGCCTCACTGATAATCAGTTTTGATCTATACTAAAGTTTCTTGTAACTTTTACCCATAATAGGAAAAAAAAGGAAATATATCAAGAAATCACTTCCCACGTTGTATTTCCGCCAAAAATGTTCCATAAAATATTCCACCTTATATTTCTTGCTATCACTCATTCTTATTAAGGAAACAAACGACTATACGGGAAACGATCGTTGTCGGGACAGTGATCAGAAGGCAACAACATCCTGTTGGCCAATTGCCAATATTCGATAATAAATACTGGGCTTAGGCAGATGAATGACCTTTGGTCAACAATATTAAATTTTTAATACGGCAAAATTTTTAACAGAGTTGCTAAGTAACGTTTTCATTTGCCTTGAAAATTATTTAAAGTATAGCAATTATCGAGTATTTTAAGATCTTCAATCTTATTGCTATATGTAATCCTATACAACAAAATTATTAAGCTAAGTATGAGCTTTTTAAGGATAGACATTGCATTTCCGTAAACGATACTTTATGTTTGAACTACATAGTTTGTGAAACATTTGCAACCACTGTTTTAGATTTGAGTTTTAAATATGTTTTATAAGATTTTTTCCAAAATCTTTATACTCGTAATGAAATCAAAGCCGGGTTTAACTACAAAAAACATTGTTTTCAAATTTTTATTTTGCAATATTCCACTTATTAAGTGTCGATGACACGTGTTTCGCGTACACACGAAGTACTTATCAAGTCTGCTTGGCAACCTCGTGTCTAGACGAAACACGTCAGTAAAGTCGGATTTGTTTGAACACTTAACTCAAAAACGGACGGGCAGATTTTTATGATCATAGCTTTCTTGAAATAGTCTCTACTCCGAATAGCAGAATAAGTGAATAAAAAAAATAACAGGAAAATTACATAATAAAGAAATTATTATTCTCATTAATTAAGGCGGTGTACATAGTTCGCCACGGCTACTAGTACTCGTATATAAACGAGTGGGCGAGTGGTCGGGGTTGTCTTGTCAAATGTTAATGTGGACAGCTATCATGTTATTCGGTTTAGTTTCTTTTCTATGTAATATAATTATGTAAATATGTTATAAAAAGATAAAAGTGTTACCTATTTTACTAATGCCTTAGCTTGTTTTTTATTTATTTTCAGGTGAATAACAACATCACAATAAGAAGTTCTTAAATAATATTAACATTTTGTAAATAATGCTTGATTTGTGTTATGTACCAATCAATTAATTATTTAATTTTCGTTCTTGAGCTTCGATTTTATCAGATGTCAAATGTGTAAAAGATTTTGCTGTTTCAGTTCAGAGCAGTTTAATAACAAACAAAAAATCTGTGACACGATAAAAATTAACGCAGAATTACTTTTTGGTAGGCGCTGGTACCAGTCAATTATTAAAGAACATTTCTACAATTTATTAATTAATAACTGTGTTTTTTTCTAAATTTCATTTAAGACATGTAATTAAGGATAACACAATGAAATTTCTTTGGTTTTGCCCCAATTTTCTGCCTAATCAAATTTAACTAAGGACAAAAAGAATTCACATTTATTCTGCCATCATGACAATCAGCAAAGAAATGCGACTTGAGAGCAGTACGTACATACATTTATAGTATGTCCCACGGTTATGCCACATGGAGGGAAAGTACCTGGAATATTGTAGATCGAACATTTAACTTAAAGAAGACATTATTTAAATTTATAAAATAATTTTAACTGCATTAATAGATATTTAAATAAATACAAATAGTTTATTTCTCATCACAGACACATTATTGACTTAAACATAACTTATTTACTATACACATTGTGATGGCATCGGAGAATGACAAAATATGGACTCTACTCTCTGAACTAGGTGGAAACCTGTATCTCAGAGCGTAGCGTTTTCAGCCTAAATAATATACAATTAACGTATACTCCAAAAAAGATTTAGATGTCTCTGTTTTTATATTTAAGTGCTTTTGTGTTCAGTGATTTTTCCTTGTTGTGTGTGTGTGTGTGTGTGTATGTGTGAGTGTGTGTGTGTGTGTGTGTGTGTGTGTGGGTATGGGTGGGTGTATGTGGGTGGGTGTGTGTGGGTGTGTATGCGTGTGTGCGTGTGTGTTTTTTGAGCGTGATTTAATATTTAAATAATTACATGGTTGAACCGAGAATCGAACCCGTTATACGAGAAAAATAATCACCTTGTCCTTTATCATACCGATCGAAAAGCTTCATCATAAGGATTAATTTTCACTAATTAACATATGTAGTGATGACATAAAAGTAAGACCATGAATTTTAACACTTTAATACAAGTATAATCAATTTATCAAATGCTCAAAATGAGTCGCTTCCTATTGAATACATTGATTCTTTCGCTTCCTGTCGATTTTTTGATATTGTTGTGGTGCATACATGTTTGTACCCAGGTTCTGGTCCGGGAGGGGAGGAAAGGAGAGCAAATCAGATTTTTATAATCATTCATACATACATAGATACTATATTCATATTATAGATAGATACATAGATACTAACACGCCTTTATCCCCGAAGAGTATGTAACACACGTATATGCAATTTTAGGGTTCCTCAAAGGAAAAAAGTACGGAACCTTTATAAGATCACTCTCTTGTCCGTCTGTCTGTATGTCATCATTGATTTTCTCAGGAACGGGTAGACTATAGTCCCTATTTGGTTTATAAAAATGTTCCATCTACAGTATTCAAGGTACTTTCCCTCCATATAGCATATCTGTGCTACGCCTTGTATAAAAGAAAATTTGGCCATCTGAAATTAAATAGTGTCATTGTTTACGTTCTCTAGCTCAATAAAAATATACTTTTATCAGTGATGTAGTACTGGCAATTGTAAATCGTTTGTCTTCAGATAAAACGTAATAATAATAATAATAAGTAATAATAATAATAATAAAAAAACTGGCAACTCTGAGCAACCAACTGTCATGTAATCATTGAACATTTAAAATTAAATAATACAATAAAATATAATAAATAAAGTTCAACAACAAATTCAAAATAGCAGAATAATGAAATTAAGTGAAATAAATACAAATTTAAACATGGATAAAAATTACAGAATATCACTATGATAAATAGAAAAATTTCATATCATAGATTTGACATGACGTTCGACGTCAAGTTAAATTCTAAATTATTTTGATAACAGCAAAACATGAAACTGGTATGCTAACAAGATCCAGGGCGAAACAAAATGCACGCTTACCATCTCCGGATTCGCCGCATTGCTCCGCCTCGCAGCCCACGGTGAGCACACCGACTGCTGTTGAGGCGTTGAGCTCGAGCTCCAGCGGCGAATATTTCTCTCCGCAGTCGTCACCAACACCAGCGCGGCGGCGTGGGAGAGGCCGGCCACCAGTTTGCTTGGGGTCCCGAGGCCCATCGGCTTCGAATAGGGCTCCCGCTGCCGGTGGTGATGTGCACCGCATGCGTTGGACTCATTCCATGAATGAAAACGTCATGCGGGCATATTATGTGGCTACAGAGGGGGGAACCAACCTGACCGCGTATCGCGATCGAATGCTTCTTCTGTTTCAGGGTCTTGAACCAGGTGTCAACGTTTCGGCACAACGACTATCGGATCAAGTGCGTGCTATCCAGCGTTGTCATATGTTGGATAGTACCGTACTTGAGAGGCTACGTTCTGACTTGCGGCAGAGAAATGTTATCTCTCCCACATCACAAATAACACAATTACAGGTACCAACACCATTACCTTTCACATGTACCGATGATGGAGTCGATAGCGTAACTTTAACCGTAAGTACTCAGTGCAATGAACAAATAAGAAGTGCTTTGGAGTGTGCGATGCGGGATTATCTTAATGTTGATGTGAAAATAAGACCACGTCTGCCGCGTTTGCCGATGCATAAACGCAATATGGCACTGGTGTGTGCCTTGGATTCGCTATTGTCTAATTATTTAGATAATAGTGAAAATCTCGGTAGTACGCACTCAATTTTGTACTGTGCAGCTGTTGCAGCATGTCGAGTAGCTGGTGTTAAATTCCCAGATCATAAGATCACTACTCGACCAGTTTGTACTGTACCACTGTGGCAGTGCAGGATTGAGCGGCGGATTGCTGAGACCAGGGTGCTCATTGGCAAGCTTATCTGCTTTAGGTCGGGCAATACTCGTCCGAAAGTGATGCGTTTTGTAGCTCGGGCTTTTGCTGGAACTGGAATACGTTATTGTAACTATGCAACCCAAGTTACAGAACGCATTGACTTCCTAAAGCAGAAAGTTTATGCATGGGCAAACAGAATTAGAAGCTATAAAACTAGGACAGGTAGATATGTCCTGAATCGCACATTTCAGAGAGATGAGCAGTGGGTGTATAGAAATTGGGAGCAACCAGATACTGTGGGTGACATGCATTTACCAGATACTGAAGCTACGAACTCATTTTGGCGTAGTATTTGGTCCGTGCCTGTCACTCATACAGAAGGTGAATGGATGCGAGATGTCAAGCGAATGTGTGACTCTATTAATCCAATGGAGCCAACATCAATTACATCTGATGATGTTGCTAATGCAGTCCGTCAACTTCCTAATTGGAAATCTGCAGGACCAGACGGACTGCACAATTTTTGGCTAAAGTGGCTACGGAGTTCACATAGTCGTTTGGCATCTCATTTCAATCATCTTTGGAATCTGGGTTGCTTCCAAGTTTTATGACCACTGGAGTAACCCACCTGCTACATAAGTCGGGTGGTACCATGGACCCCAAAAATTATAGACCTATAACGTGTCTTCCCACGTTATACAAACTTCTTACATCTATTCTGAGAGTAAAAATAAACTCTCATATAACAGAAAATTCCATCCTGTCAGACTCTTAGAATGGATGTAGGACTGGGGCCCGTGGTACTAAAGAACTTCTTATTATTGATACGACTATTAGCCAACAGGTTCGTCGTAAACGAAGGGTTTTAGCGACATCTTGGATAGACTATAAGAAGGCTTATGACTCCGTGCCACATTCATGGCTCATGAGGGTGCTAGAGTTGTATAAGATTGATGCAACTCTATGCACCTTCTTGGAGACATGTATGGGGCAATGGAGTACGGTCCTTCGCTATACGGGATGTCGAAAAATTCTTGGTGACGATGAACCTTTAAAGATAAAGAGGGGTATTTTCCAGGGAGTCAGTTTGAGTCCTTTGTGGTTTTGTCTAGCACTTAACCCTCTCAGTACAATATTAGAGGGTTTAGGGCTGGGCTATCATTTGCAGAGAAGTGGTCAAGTTATATCCCACCTCTTTTACATGGATGATTTGAAACTCTTTGCCTCCAACGATATCCAATTGAAAGCCTTACTAAAAGCAACTGAAAACTTTAGTAATTCTATCAAAATGGAGTTTGGTGTAGACAAATGTGCAACCATGCATGTTAAAAGAGGTAAGATTGTGGAATCTGAAGGCATGGAACTTTCAGATTCCACAAAACTTAGATCCCTTTCTGCCAATGAAACCTACAAATATTTGGGTATGTCACAGGCATTAGGAATTGATGACAGGGGTATGAAACAATCATTGGTGGAGCGTTTCTTGGGCCGCCTGAAGAAAGTACTGAAAAGTCTTTTATCGGGTGGAAATAAGGTTCGCGCCTTTAATGATTGGGTCATACCATTGTTAACCTACTCCTTTGGCATACTCAGATGGACTCAAACTGAGTTGGACACCCTCGACAGAAATGTTCGTACTCTGCTTACTACATACCGAATGCACCATCCACGTTCGTCTATTATGAGGTTGTATATCCCGCGGAAGTTTGGGGGTCGAGGCTTCTTGAATGTTAAGACTCTCCACAACCGCGAGATATGCAATCTTAGAGAATATTTTCTGTCAGCGAATATGGGTATGCATCGGTGTGTGGTAGCAGTAGATAATGGACTTACCCCGCTTAATCTGGCTAAAGAGACCTGGCGCAAACCTGTTATACTCACTACTGATGAACGCAAGGAGATATGGAAGAGTAAGGAGCTGCATGGACGATTTTTTCGGGCCCTATATGGGTCCGATGTAGATTTAACAGCATCTGTTTCCTGGCTACGGTTTGGGGACCTCTTTGGGGAAACTGAAGGTTTTGTCTTTGCAATTACAGACGAAGTAGTAATGACGAATAACTACCGAAAGTATATTCTGAAGGATGGTACGATTGACATTTGTCGGGCATGTCATCGTCCGGGTGAATCTTTAAGACATATTATTTCTGGTTGTTCTCGTCTTGCTAACGGGGAGTATTTGCATAGACACAATCAAGTAGCCAGGATTGTCCATCAGCAACTAGCTCTTAAGTATAAACTTGTGGATTTGGAGGTGCCCTATTACAGGTATGTACCCGACCCAGTTCTTGAAAATGGTCGTATCACACTGTACTGGGATCCATCTATCATTACTGACAGGACTATTGTTGCCAATAAGCCTGATATAGTGGTGATAGATCGATTAGAGCGTCGCGCAATGATTGTTGATATTACCATCCCACATGATGAAAATCTCGTGAAAGCAGAAAAAGAAAAACAATTGAAATATTTGGACTTGGCTCACGAGATTGTTGACATGTGGGATGTGGATTCGGCAATCATTGTCCCGATAGTCGTATCAGCACATGGGTTGATTGCCAAGAGCCTCGACCAACATCTTATGAGACTCGCGTTAGGCAGTTGGATCAAGGGTTTGATGCAGAAGGCAGTTCTCCTCGACACGGCACGCATTGTCAGGAGGTTCCTATCTCTGGAGCCCTAACCACCGGTTGCTTGGTCCCTGTACCCGATACCGGTGGGCCACTACTTTTTATATTTTTAAATGTATTTGCATTAGATATATTTAAAAATTTAATTTGTATGTCTGTATTGTAAATAAAGAGAATAATAATAATAAGTCACCTGGGCCAGACGGACTGCACAATTTTTGGCTTAAATGGTTCCATAGCTCACATGATTGTTTGGCATCTTGCTTTCAAACATCACTTGAGTCTGGGTCGCTTCCATCTTTTATGACCTCAGGCATTACTCACCTTCTCTATAAATCAGGTAGTACCACGGACCCTAAAAATTATAGACCGATAACTTGTTTACCTACGGTCTATAAGCTTCTTACATCTATTTTGAGAGTAAAATTAACAACTCATATTGATAATAATTCCATAATGTCCGACTCTCAAAATGGATGTAGAAGCAGGTCACGTGGTACTAAAGAACTCCTTATTCTTGACATGGCCATTAATCAGCAGGTCCGCCGTAACCGGAGAAATCTGGCGACATGCTGGATTGATTATAAGAAAGCCTATGACTCTGTGCCTCATACATGGTTGTTGAGGGTGCTAGAGTTGTATAAAGTTGATACAACTCTATGCACCTTCTTGAAGGCATGTATGGGGCAATGGAGAACGGCTCTTGTTTATCCAGGATGTCGTCGGGTTCTTGGGAATGGAGAATCTGTAAAGATCGAGAGGGGCATATTCCAGGGTGACAGTTTGAGTCCCTTGTGGTTTTGTCTAGCGCTGAATCCTCTCAGTACTTTACTGGAGAATTCAGGGCTGGGGTATCAGTTTCGGAGAGGAGGTCATGTTGTGTCGCACCTTCTTTACATGGATGACTTGAAATTATTTGCCTCCACCGAACCCCACTTGACTGAGTTACTAAAGGTCACTGAAACTTTTAGTAATTCGATCAAAATGGAGTTTTGTGTAGATAAATGTGCTGTCATGCATGTTAAGAAGGGGCGGATTGTGGAATCTGAAGGAGTACAACTTTCAGATTTCACAAAACTTAGGTCCCTTACCGCGACTGAAACCTATAAATATCTTGGTATGTCACAGGCGTTGGGTATTACTGAGACTGATATGAAACGAACGTTACAGGATCGTTTCTTGGGTCGCCTGAAAAAAGTACTCAAACGTCTTTTATCAGGTGGCAACAAGGTGCGCGCTATCAACGGGTGGGCCATGCCAGTCTTGTTCTCGATTAATTTGCTTTTTGACAAGCCTGTAGAGTGCCTTGAGCTGTTGCCTTTCTGATCGTGTTTTGTTTTCTTTATTTTTCAGTCTATTCCGTTCGTTAATAAGGTTCTCCACATATGTTGACAGCAGTGGCTTGTCCGGTTTTGTGCATTTTGGCACTTTTCTTACAGAATCTTGTATACTTTTAATTAGTTGTTCATATGTTAGTTGAGTGTTTTCTTTCCAAACAAGTTGTATGTCACTGTTATAGATGTTTTTCAAGGACTCTAGTTCTAGTTGATTTAATTTAGATAGTTTGCACCTGTAAGCTTTTCTTGGCTTAGTTTTATTCCAGTTATTTAACAAACTCATTCGTATTATTCTGTGATCTGAAGGAAATTTTGTATCTATAACTTGTACATTTATTACTTCTTTTATATTTTTAACCAAGAAAAAATCTATTTCGTTTTGTGTGGTTCCGCCAGGTGATAACCAAGTCCATTTTTGTTTGGGCTTTTTCTTGAAGTGAGAGTTGGCAATGTAGAGCTGGTTCTCAAAGCAAAATTGTATTAATATGTCTCCTCTCGTGTTCCTTTCACCATACCCCCATGATCCCATAATATTTTTATCCTCAGCTGTAGGCATCCCAATCTTAGAATTAAAGTCTCCCATGACTATTGTATTTTTTCCCGTATTTTCTAGAGCAGATTTCACATGTTTATAGAATGTCTCCAAATCTTCAGGTGTTGATCGTTCTGTAGGTGCATAGCATTGTATTAAATTGTACGATTTATTATATAGCGATATGTCCAATCTCATGACTCTATCGGATATAGTATGGATATCGACTATGTGTGATTTTAGGTGTTTTTTAATAATGAAACCGACACCATTTCTTCCGCTGTTTTCTCCATAGTATGCCATGATATAATTTCCAGTTTCTAGTATTTCTGTTCCTTTTTTTTTTACTTCTGATAATCCAATAATGTCCCATTTAAACTTTGTTAGACTGTGCTCTAACTCTATGTGTCTTGTCTCAAGCAATAGTGATCATACGTTCCAAGAACAGATATAAATATTATTTTGCATATCACTTGACGTATTATCTGCACAGTAATAGTGTTTATTTTGGTTGGAGGGTTTTGGTCGTATCCTCCCGCGGGGACCAGCCGTATTGGGAGGTGTTGTGGGTTTGATTGTATTATCTTGGTTCTGTCTGCGAAGATGCAAAGTGGCTTGTCTCAGTTTTTTGGGGTCTCCTGTACATTTGTGCTCGTTGAAGCTTTTGCAGTGGGACTAGGTTGCGATGGGCGCAAGTAGTTCATTATGTTTTGTGGTCAATTTTCTTCGGTACTTGTCTAATTTTCTCATGGATGTTGCTCACCTCCCGGTTTGCTGGAGCATCAGGTGACTCTGACAAGAACCTTTTACTAGCGGGTTTATCTGCTGACGTACGGGCTGCCCCCCTTGGCTCTCGTGTAATAATTTTGTCATAGCGTAGGACAACCTTCTGACCAGATTCCCATTTTTCTTTCAGTTCCTTTTGGAGCTCCTTCCGTTGTTGAAGTACGGCGGGGCTGTAATCTTCTTTTATATAAATTTTTGTAGTTTGCAGCGACTTTTTCTTACTAAGGAGTTTCAACTTTTTACTAAAAGTGGTAATGGTCACTACCACTGGTCTGATTTGTCCATTTGGTTTACCTCTTCTCTTGACATTTTCAATTTCCCACTCAGAGCACTGTACTTGCATTTGCGAATTGATGAGTTCGAGTATAGTGTTTAACAGATCTTCATAGTTCACCTCCTTTTCCTCCACACCAAAGAAAAGAAGATTCTTTTTCCTTAATTGTTGGTCCAGAAAATTTATTTGCTTCTGTTGCTGTTCTATCTTATTTTCTAACATATTTGTCTTCATTTCAATGTGATGAAACTTTTGATCTATATTTTTATTAATTGTTTCCATTATATTTTCGCTTATATTTTTCATATCACGCTTCTGCTGTACTAATTCATGTTGTATATTTTTAAGTGCTGTCATAATTTCTTCCATAATTTAGAAAGAAATTAAGATAAAACGTATACTTACATAATTACTAAGGTACTTGTATTTTTTTATACCACTGAGGTGGCAGACAAGCATACGGCCCACCTGATGGAAAGTGGTCGTAGCCTATGTACGTATGCAACACCAAAGGTGCAGCACTCGCGCTGCCGACCCTTTATAAGCCTTCTAAGACCCCTTTTGAAGAAGCCCTTACTGTAGACGTTCGGGAAAACCTAGTAGTATGCGTTTGACGTTAAAGTTTAAAAAATTTATGACAAATTTTTGATATCTTATTTAATATCATTACTTATAAAATATTTAAATGTCACTTTACGCAATTTATTATGTAGGTACATAAATAAAGTATAATTATTTAGTAAAAGCTTAACAGAATTAAGTTAAAATCTACTTCGTCGGTACACGAAAATTATTACTAGAAGCTCGGCATAAACGAACGGTATACCACATTTTTCTTGAAGATGAAAATTGTCGTAAATTATCGTTGAATGGGTAGGAGTGGAACGGTAGCATTTTATTCAGACGTCTAAAGAGGATAATCGTTTTTGGTTAAGGCAAACAGTTTTATACGATGGAAATTTAAAGTAGGGCTAAACGTTTTGTTAGATCTCGCTTAGGTCTTATTATTACCATAAAGCGAAGTCCGATGATTTTTCTTGTAACTGGTTCTTGTAACGGTGTCAACGACAGTAACACCAGGTAAGCGAAATTACTATATATCTAAGTTTAGTTTTCAACACTACCAACTGGTGTGGACTGGAAGGGCTCGAAATTTATGTTGAGGTGCTTTAAACCTAGTCAAACAAGACTGAGTTATAATCACGATACCTATAGTACAACCATTAACGACTGTTTCCTCGACTGTATCATTGATTTATTTAGGTTTACTGATCGTCTTAACCATGACCATTTGTAGGCAGAATGATGTATCTTTTATACCACTGAGACCCTTTTTAAAAAACTTATACTGTAGACGTTCGTGAAAACCTGCAGAGAGCTCATTTAACAATCTAAGCGAACGCGGTTTGTTGTTACGGTTTTATCTCAATTTCAGCGCTATATGCATCATAGTGATATATTATTATTAGTATTGTGCGTTTATGTATCATTATTATGTTCATACTCAGCACCTTAAAGCAGAATTAGTTAGATCTATTTTCTTGTCGACTGTAGGAATCAGTTTCAAAATAGTCCGAAGAAAAGAGAATCTGAATTCTAAGTACAATAGGATATACGAATAAGTCTGTTTCTTTAATTGTACTCTCATAATAAAGATATGCAATTTGAATTACACTCGATCATAAAAATATTCATTAAAATGAAAACAAGCATAACTAGACCGGCGCGGGCCGGTAAATTTAAATTTATTTTCATAGAAAAGGGGGTACCAGGCATTTATTGCAGCTATAAATTTTAAAGAACATTATTTACACAAAGCTCAGGAGACATTAAAGACCATTTTCGAAGGAGCACCGAGCGAAAACGATTTGTGCTACAATGAATTTATGCTTTGGGTAGACCGTAACGGGCTGAGTTTGGAACCAACAAATGCTTCGATTACAGCCCGTACATATTATTTTGCTTAAATTGGTTGGTTATTTAGAGATTTATTAAATAACATACAAAAATGCAATGTTCAATTACGGCAGATTTACGATTTTATTTATTTCTTCTGTAACTTAAATATGTGCGAAGAATATACGAAGCAACAAATTTGTTTATTTACTAGAAAAACACGACTGGAAGAATTTTACTAGAAATTTTTCCAGTCGTGTTGAGAAACAAGATTTAATAAAGAATGAAATAAATAATTTTACCTCGCATGCTAGCAATGCACTTGTCCAGTAAAGGAAGACGTAACCACAAGGGTAGGAAAATCAGATGGCAGTTGTTCCAAACAATGCAAAATATTAAAAGTTAAACGATAGCTGCTTCTAGGAGTCAAATTAAAGTAGACCCCAGGGTCCAAATACATGTAGGGATTCGTCCATTCACACGTTTTTGAGCTGCAAAATGATGACACGACGACGCATGATGACGTATTTCATGTTATTTTCTTGTTCCGAGTCAACATGAAAACAAAATTATAGACCCAAATGAACTACAACTTACTGATAGAAAGCATTGTTTGGGTAGATAAAGCAACAAAAGGTTACAATTTCATAATAACAATGTAGAGGACTGAATAGTGCAGGGTCATATTATTGTAGGTTCGTCGGTACTATCGTCAGTGTTATTACCGACTTTCGTATATTTGGTCCTGTAATGCTGCAACCTTATCTTTACGAGTGCGGAGAGGACAGTTAAGTGAAATTGTTATTATATTGATGGTACAAAGTAATAATCGTACTTATATTCGTAACTAGCTGAATTCCGCAGCTTTGCCTGCTCCATGGCACCCAATTTATACCATCGTTTATTACCTCTAACATTCATGGTTACTGATCTGTTCTCCTGGGTAGAAGCGTGATAAGATTCCTTATAGCCACTAACGACAAATGGGCTTTCCAATTCGAACCAGTAGTTCTTGAGATTAGCGCGTTTAACCAAACAAACTGTTCAACTTTGCAATATAATAAAGAATATGAAAATGTGTGAAATGTGTATGAGTTTGGATGTTTGTTACTCTTTTATGCAAAAATTTCTGAATGCATTTTTAACAAACTTAACAATTATAATACTAGTTAAGTTAATTATACTACTACTATGTAGATATCGAGTACCTAACATGGCAAAAGTAAAACAATAATGTCAAATAAATCGCATAATATTTTGGCAACTCATTGATATTTTAGCGTGCACTGTGAAAACTGTAATATAAAAGTTACGCAAATGTAAAGTATTGTGCAAATATATCTCTCAAATAGCTCTTTAAAAAATCTTTGACAAGCTGATATTTTATCTCAAAGCAATTATTGTCAAAAAAGTATATATAAAAAAAATCCTTCACTAGCCGACCTTCGCGGTTTCGCTCGTGACATAAATTAAATCCCATTCGCATCAATTTATTTATTTATTTGCATGAAATACGGTACATTTTTTATGGTACAGTTATTAGTTACAATATGAAATATTTTATGGTAGCTCAGCGTATTTCAAAGTTGTTGGCATGCAAATATTGGAAACAAAACAAGTTCCATGAAACACACATATGTAGTTGGGACCAATAAAAATGGAATAACAATTATTTTGATAATTGTTATTCCATTTTTATTGGTCTTTTTATTGTCATTAAACTGAAAGTTAAAAATAATAATGTCAGGTGTAAATAATTAATTTCCAATTAAAATAACAATATAATAATATCAATAAATTAATGACCTAGGTCAGTCTAACTAAAATTATTATTATTATAATTACTAAAATTATAAATTATAAATAATAGCTTACTAAACATTGAATAATGTTTGTCTTTGAATATAAAAATCTGGTGGTGGTGGTGGTGTAGAAACATCACAATTTGAGATTGAACCCAAAAGCTCCCATAAGTTCTCTAATTATTTGTGGTATTTTATTGTAAAGCTTTATACACAAGAACAGACAATATTTTGGTGAAGTGCAGTTTGACACTTTTGTAGGTACTTCGATCAAAATCATTCAAATATGTTTGGGTGCTTCTGAACAAAAAGTCCATTTTCTAACATATAGAACGAGGTCATAGTTAAAATTATGGTTTTTTTTTGAAAAGAGGTCTGCAGGAATCTAAGCGCACCACACACTGCCCGTACACATTTTTTTGAAATAAGAAACATCTGTTATTACTCGTTGAATTGCCTCATTATATTATATCGTAGTGTGATCCGGTCACTTCTATTACTTTTACAAAAATGTATGAACATTTGCCCGATTTGTTAACATTTATGATTACTGCTCAGCTCTCCGGAGTAGTAGCGTGATGATATATAGCCTATAGCCTATGTCGATAAATAGACTAACCAACACAAAAAGACTTTTTTATGATTCGGACTACTGCCTCCTGAGATTAGCGCGTTCAACCAAAAAACAAAGAAACTTTTCAGCTTTATAAAGTATCAATTTTCCATATGCGCATTGTCACAGTGTCTTTTACAATAGGTACTTTTACAATAGGTAAACCACAAATATTATTTTAAAGTCTTACTATAATTGGTGCGGTTTGATGGGCTTTAGTAGTTTACATACATACATATATACATATTGTCACGCCTTTATCCCCGAAGGGGTAGACAGAGAGATATTAAACGTCCACGTTTCACCGTATGCATTTTCGTCCCACGTAACAGGTGGTGAGCCCATTGCCGTGTTGAAATGGACAGGCAAAGGCTGTATCGACAGGCTGATGAAATTTTTTAAGCCGCCCATAACGCCTTCAACTTGACTTAACGACTGCCATTTTATTGGCAATCGGGATCAACGGCTTAACGTGCCTTCCGAAGCACGGAACTGGGGTGGGTCTAAAGGGCCGAATAAATTTAATAAAATGTGTCCATTTTCGATGTCAAATTTGGAAGAAATTATGAACCCCTTGCCTTTTTAGTAAGGTGGTAACAATAAGGCTAAAAGGTCTTATGTGCTAGACACTAATTAGCCCGACCAATTAAAGTCCTGGTAGTCTCTTAGGTAATCGGAATTGTCTTTCAATGTTTCGATTTTTTGCTAAAACCCAGATACTCCAACGTACATAATTATATAGTGTAAGTTGTGAACTCTAATATTGACTTCAAAACTTTCCCAAAAGAGAGTTGACGATGATTAGAGGTGCGAGATAACATCTATAACAATACCCAACCTCACCTTAATAAGGTTTACTTATTATCCAAATTACGTGTACGTTAAATATGATACTAGGGGTAGAAGGCAAAGGGTTCAAACCACATCTTCTCATAACTGGAACAAAAATAATACCTAATAACATAAGATAGTATCTAGTAAGATTACAACAGATATAAGATATTTATTCCTAAACAAAAGGAAGATATTTTTATGAATGAAGGTTTTGGCCAGATGGCTTAACACCACCGTTTTATTCGTTTTGGAAAAATAAATACTGAAAAATAATTATGTACGTTGAAGCGCTCGTGGCTCCGCGGACTTGTGTCCTGTAAACGATCACTAAGGTACGCAACTTTCACTATGGCTGTTCCTCGGATGGGTGACCATTTTGTGGCATTTACATTTGCGAGCGTTTCCGTGCTTCGGAAGGCACGTTAAGCCGTTGGTCCCGGTTGCCAGTAACATGTCAGTCGATAAGTGAAGTGGAAGGCCTTATGGGCGGTTTGAAAAATTTCAACAGCAGGTAGCCACAACCTGCATCTGTCTATTTCAACACGGCAATGGGCTCACCACCTATTACGTGGGACAGGTTTACACATGGTAAAAAGTGGGCATTTAATATGCCTCTGCCACCCCTTCGGGGATAAGGCGTGATATATCTATCACGCCTTATTCCTAATAAATAATAAATACTGGTACTATTGATACTGAGCACGATTTTTATAATGGGTAGCTCTGTTAAATTATTAAGTGCTTAATTGTATTGGTGTTTCATCATGGGTAGATTGTATTAGGCGGCAGTGAGTATTGGCTAAAATAGGTGGGACTGTCCGATGTTGGAACGCTTGATACGACACATGCATTATACTCGTAGCAAGTGTCCTAGCATTGTGACAGTCTTTTATAATTTGTTATTTCTTTTATATTAATTCTTGCACTATGGATCTTGGTCTGAAATAAATATATTATTATTTAAACAATCGATTAATGTATGAAAATTATTTTGATGCGATTGTTATCAATCGTTCAGTTACAGGTTAATTTTATATGATCGTTTCAACATCGCATCTATGGATCAAGAAATATTTCATATTCATAGTTATTGATTTAGCTTTCATGTTAATCGTTATTGATTTACTGTCCGTCCATCTCTACGCATCTATTTCTAAGGAACCATAAAAGAAAGAGACAAACGGATTGCGACATTCGATTCAATACACTATCAAAAAAATTTTTTAAGATTAGAGTTTTTAAGATTCTACCACTTCTAGTTTAGAAGTCGTGACACGCATACACATTTTTAGACGTAGCAGTTTTTACTTAAATAATAATCTATCTTCACGCCGTATCCCTGACGGGGTGGTCAGAGAAGTCAGATCGCGAAAAGGTTTGCGATCCATTCATACTTCTTTCACTCCCTATAGAACCATTAATCACTTCGAACATGCACGTCTAAAAAAAGCAATATAAACACTTATGCTAAGTTAAAAAAAATACAACAACCCTTTACGTTAATTGTAACATCTCTTTTCGTGAAATTTTAAAGAAATGAACTTACAATTTGTGCGTAAGTAATGTAACTTAGTGTCATTAATGTCTAGAGTTTAGAAATTTAGGTCCCCAATTTAATGCGAGGGTCGTGGTTGGGTTACATGAGGTGCAAAAATGCCATGTGAATAGTTGTGGGTTGAAGGAGTCTCGGGGTTGGAAGACTAAACGGCAGCGTTCCCATAAATGCCTCTTAAATAATGGTACTTTAGAACCACAGGCCAATCTAAACAGTCCCTTAGTTAGTTTATTTTGGTCCCTTTAAGGGCTCGTTCATATGTTTGGTTTTATAAATTATGATTATAACACATTGTGAAAGATTTAAAGACATTGTAAAAAAGTGCTCATGAGGGTAAAGCCTATACCTAGTTACTACCTGTTATATTATTAAGCTGAAGGGTTTGGTTATTTGTTAGTTTGGTTGAATGTGCCAATGGAAGTCAGGAATTCGATTTGATAAAATCTTTTTGTTTGAATATCACATTTATCGTTGAAAGGCTATAAGGTTATTTATCATCACACTACTATGGGTAGTATTATGATGATTTATAGCCTATATTCTATATAAACCAATATATTTAGATCAATAATTTGGGTAAATATAAAAATATATTGTTAAAATGTAAAGAATGTATGTTGTATAGAATGTGATGAAATATTATTTCATTCAATTACTTATTAAATATCCATGACGCCTTATCCCCGAAGGGGTGGCAGAGGCATACTTATTCAGTAAGAAATGATCTTCCATTTTTGAGGTTCCTACAAAACTTCAATAAATAATTATACTTAATACTAGCTTTTGCCCGTGGCTACGCTCGCGTGGTGCTTCGTATGTAACACGAAGTTCAATACTTGTCGACTTCGATTGTTACCGGCATACTAATAAAATACATGGGTACGTTTATAGGTACTTATTATCGAGTGGTAATCTGGAAAGTGTTTAACGTTATAGCTCCACGCCGTGTCAGCTAGATAGGTTGGTACAGGATGTTGTTTAAAGTTTATTTTTTTAGCCCTGACCACGTCTGTTAGTCAGTATGTACACTACTTCCAGAAACGCAGTCACGGGCCCTTATGTACCCTTATGTTAACCTTCTTGTTGTTTTTTGATCCCCACGTATTATGTTCTCGATTACTCACCTCTCTTCATCACATCGTCGATTTCTTTTAGAGTGGTTCTTTTGCAGTGGCGTCCCACTTGCAGATGTAAAGCTTAACGCTGCCCTTGTTAATCCTTATTGCATGAGAGTATCATGCTATGGTGCTGGTGGACTTAAGTTTTAGCCTATCTTACGTCTCGGTAGTAGCGATACAGAACAACATGGTGGTTTAGTGGGTAATCCGCTTTCCACGACTGGGAGTTCCCCACATAGCCGCTCTGCTGCTCGCTTCAGCAGGTTAGTGAAGTACCCTTATGCATTCCATCACGTACAAATCATAAACTTCGAAAATCTGAACCTCTACCTAATCTAGGAGTTAAACAGAATTAATTGAAGTAACTAAGTATAAGAAAATAAAGAATTGACAACGGAACGATATTTTTATACCTTAGCTCTCAATCAATATAAAATTAATTGGAAATATTAGCATTTGGCTCTAATCTATAGTTTCGCAATATTAAGAAAAAAAATTCAAGGGATAGACAAAGGTATAAACCATAATCTTAGATAACTAAAATTTTATAGCCATCCACAGTGGTCGGCAATGCGAGTTTTAGTTCAAGCTGTAATATTACTTGAAAATTTTCAATAGCAGGTCCCCACAGTCTACACCTGTCAAGACAAAAATGCAAACGGTGAAATGTGGGAGTATAGTATGCCTCTGCCTACCCCTTCGGGGATAAAGGCGTGACAATATGCATGCATGCATGTATTATTACTTCTGCTAAACAGATTTTGATGAAATATAGCGCAGTATTTAAGCTGGAAAAGTAAGCATAATATTCTAATAAGACATTTCTCATCATACGTGACATATTCAATAAAACTGTTCCTTATAGTAAGCGATTCATTTTACCTAAAAATTATCCATTATTGTACAATAGTGAAATATTATTTTATTTACAACAAAAAAATTCAAATCACAAACTGTATAAATCTTCGAATGGTAGCCAGCTGTACTACGCATTCTTTACATACTATCGCAAACAGTATAAACTTTCTGTCGAAACAACTTTTAAACGGTACCATAACAATATAGAAAATAATATTATACAAAATCCTAACCATTTTTGGACATTCATAAAACAAATTAGAAAATCTAATGAGCCATCAATATTTGGAGTTTCAGACCCTCAGCAAGTGGCCGATGCGTTCGCGGCATACTTTAAAAGTGTTTTCTTGCCTAATGCACCTATGCTAGACCGCTAGCCGCGCTGTCCGCGGCCCGTGTAGTGACGTCACCGCATTACACTGTCGCCCCCGAAGTTCATGTGAATATTGGGTGCATTCAAGAACACGATATACGCTGCGCGATAAAAAAAAAAAAATTCTAATTTACCCAGGGTCCTGACGGGGTACCCCAAATAATAGTTCGCGACTATTGTGAGGTATTCATATACCCCCTCCTACATATTTTTAATTTATGTCTTAATGATAATAATTACCCACTTTTGTGGAAATGTACCAAAGTATTGCCTATACATAAGAATGGTCCTATATCTGACATAAAAAATTACCGTGCAGTAGCTGTGTTATCAGTCTTTTGTAAAATAATAGAAAGTATATTATATAAATTAATTTTTAATAAACTTCGTGGATGGTTTTGTAACCAACAACACGGTTTATTACCAGGTCGTTCGACATCATCTAACCTGTTCAATATTTCTACATTGCTGACGAAAGAATTAGATGCTAAAAAACAAGTGGATGTGGGCATATTTTGATTTTCAGAAAGCGTTTGATCGCGTGGATAATGACGTCATACTCATAAAAATGGCAAAGATTGGATTCTCTGAAAGTCTCATTCACTTTTTCTCAAACTACTTAGTCAACCGCAGACAGTACGTTGTGTATGACAATGCAAAATCCGACGAATATATCGTTAATTCCGGCATTGGGCAAGGTTCTTGTCTCGGACCTTTATTGTTCTTAATATTAATAAATGACTTGCCATTGCATATCAAATCTAGTACTTGTCTTATGTTTGCGGATGATGTCAAACTAGCCATGCCTATTAATGCGCCGGCTGACTGTATGCTTCTTCAAAGCGACATAAATAATGTTTTTATATGGGGTCTAAAAATAGTTTACAATTAAATATAAATAAATGTGCAATTATATCTTATGTCCGAGCACGTTTCCCTATTTTAGAAAACTATACAATATCAAATCAACTCTTAACACGAGTCACAAATATTAGGAATTTAGGTACCTGGTTCGATAGTCACTTGACATTTCGAGATAATATTAATAAAATGTGTAACAAATCACGTCTAGGTACTATCATAAACAAGCAACTATGCGTATTCTATATAATTCGTTCGTACTACTCTTTAGACAAATGCCATAATATGGAATCCCAACCATATAAACTGTCAACAGAAAATTGAAAAAGTACAAAAAACGTTTGTGTGCAATTTGTTTAAAAGAATGTACTTCTACTACCCTTATTTATACTCCACTTTATATATTGTAGGTATGGTAGACTACCGCATGTTGTCAGTACGTCGTAATGTTTACCTTGTCACATACTTTTTTCGCCTACTACGCGGTTTTACATGAGACTCGGCACTTCTAGCTCAAGTAAACTTCTATGTGCTGCGACGCGGGACGAATGTGGTGCCGTGGTGCGCCTGTTTTAATACAATATAGGTACAAAAAAAAACATATGTATATTGTATTGTATGTATATTGTATATATATTGTATGTATATTGTACATATGTGTCAACTATTATAATTGTTAAAGATTATGTCGTTAATTTGATGTACATAATTATATAGATAGTATTTTCTGCGATTGGTATTCTGTTAGTAGTAAATAATACTTGTAAAATAAAATAAATTAAATAAAAAATACGCCTGGATTTTGCTCCAACCCCAAACAAACATATTAAACTAACATACAACACAAATTCAAGTTTCGGACTCAGAATCCCTTAATTAGTCGATAAAATTTTTTTTATTCATCTTGAATGTACAATCACAGCTAATTTTACAATTTAAATTTCAAGCTAAAATCAAGATAAAATCACAGCTAATTTTATAATTTAAATAAAAATAAATAAATATCGTTGGGACAACTCACTCAACACCATCTGATTCCAAACTAAGCAGAGCTTGTACTATGGTAACCAAATAACTGATAAACATACTTATATATTTCATTTATATTCTATTTATTTGTATTTATTTTTTCTCTTTGGTCTTCATTGTTAAACATTTAATAGTATTAATAGATGGATTATAGATATACATATTAAAACTTCTCCTACTATGACCCTGAGGACTCCAAGACAAATAAAACGGACACAAAATAAATCACACAGAGAATAAATTCACATAATCTTCTATTAGAAAAAAATGGCCGAGTGTATGCATCGAGCTCTCCCGAGTCGTTTTTATCTAAATCGAGACTACTCAACGAGCCCGGTCCTCTGCAAAATTTAATCCCAGGATAAAGAGTATCGCTAGTCAGTATTCGTCGTTATATTTTTGGGTATATTTCTGGGTTATATTCCGCCGAGTGGACATATAGGGGATTTGTACCTCAACCTACTTTTGAAAATTTCCTTTACACAATTGCTGTTTTTATTTTGTTGGAGTGAGCTTAATCTACATAATATATTTGTGCAGCTACAGTTTTTGAGTGGTTTTTTGCTGCGGTGTAATACAGTTTTATTTAGATTAAGAATAAATTTTGTATATCAGGTAATTTTCAGAATTACTAAGAACTGTTTTAATTTGCCTGCTCCACTTATCTCCACCTCCTCTGTTTATATTGACTTTGTTGATCAGTTATGTTTTATAAGTCGTCAAGCTACTAATTAAGATAAAATTAACGAAATGAGCTCACCACGTATTACGTGGGACAGGAATTCACACGGTGATATGTGGGCGTGAAATATACCTCTGCCACCACTTCGGATATAGGGGCTTGATTGATAAACAAACACCACAGCGTGTATTACTCAATATGTAACAATAATAGTTTTTTTTCTTTTTCGACTTCATTGTTAACATAAAAAATTATGCGTCATAGAATCATTTTTAACAATTCTAATAATATTGAAGCGCTCGTGGCCCCGCGGTCTCAGTGTTCGGTAAACGATCACTGAGGTACGCAACTTTCACTATGGCTGGTCGTCGGATGGGTGACCACTTTGTGGCATTTACATTTGCGAGCGTTTCCGTGCTTCGGAAGGCACGTTAAGCCGTTGGTCCCGGTTGCCAGTAAAATGGCAGTCGTTAAGCCTGGTTGAAGGCCTTATAGGCGGCTTAATAAATTTCAACAGCAGGTAGCCACAACCTGCATCTGTCTATTTAAACACGGCAATGGGCTCACCACCTATTACGTGGGACAGAAATCCACACGGTGAAAAGTGGGCATATAATATGCCTCTGCCACCCCTTCGGGGATAAGGCGTGATGGATATATATATATATATATATATATATATATATATATATATATATATATATTATAGATGAATTTGTTGGAATGGATGTTTGTTACTCTTTCACGCAAAATCTGCTGAATGGATTTTGATGAATTTTTACAATAATATAACTTACACATCAGAATAACGCATAGGCTACTTTTTATCATGGGAACAAATTCCTGTGAAAACGGGAACGAGAAAACTTCACCACGCGTGCGGAGCTGCGAGCGTCTACTAGTCATTAATATTAATATACTGATACCCGCAGTTTCTCTCACGTGGAAAAGTTATCCCGCATCTGTTTCTCAAATCCTTAAAATATAAACATATGCTAACGTAGACTTTTCTATAGATCTTTATAAATAAATAATATCGTTTTAACTACATTTTGTACATAGTTTTGATTTAAAGGTTTAGACACCATCTTGTGTAATATTAGATTGATAAAAGTCATATTTCAAGCAATTTCACAAATACTTGACATATTATTAACTTATCCAAACTTTCATCATAGCTCACTCTATCTATTGGCGAAAATTATAAATCATACAGGCAGTCCAGCAGTGTTTAGTTTATCACAAACAGACAGACAGTCGCAGTGAATTTTGTGGTAAAATATGTAAAAATAGAAACTTTAATCAAAATCATAATCTACAGTCTTATTCTCACACCCTATGTACAATAAAATGCTAATAATTATTATGCTGATTAAGGCAACTTCCAAACTCGTCTTTAATAAATATTTTAATTGCGTAAAGTTCAAAAGTAACCCTCTACTACCATTGAAATCATATAAGGAACTTCTGTTTGTTCAATATGATCCACCAAACACGAGTTCGTTTAGGAAATATTAAATTGCTTATATTTTCGTTGTATAACTCAACTTTGTTGAGAAGAGCGAAGTTTACTGCGTCTTATTTCTGAATAATTATGAAAATTGCTTTGATAGGATGGGTTGTCATACAAAGTACGTAAAAAATACGCAAACTGAAATACTATGAAAGAATACTCAGGTACTAACTATTCAAGTTTGTATTTCAAAGTACTGCAAGGAACCTGATACAAAAATTAAGAATATATCACGATTGCCCACTTATGGAGAAAGGAAGAAAGGTAATTAAAATAAGAAAAGAAAATTATCACGCAACTACCGAGTAGAATGGAGCAGTATTTCATAAAATATTGTAAAATTAATAAACGCGACGATACTAAATGGGTGCCATGGGGGTTCGAAGTGTAACACGGTTAAATCCACGGGGCCTTGCTGGTATTTCCATTAATGTTTTATATAAAAAATAAAATAAAAAAATAAATAAATATCCATCACGCCTTATCCCCGAAGGGGTGGCAGAGGCATATTATATGCCCACTTTTCACCGTGTGGATTCCTGTCCCACGTAATAGGTGGTGAGCCCATTGCCGTGTTGAAATAGACAGACGTGGGTTGTGGCTACCTGCAGTTGAAATTTTTTAAGCCGCCTATAAGGCCTTCAACCAGGCTTAACGACTGCCATTTAACTGGCAACCGGGACCAACGGCTTAACGTCCCTATATATTTTATATATTTTAAACTACAATAATGTTGCATAACGTGCTCGGCTATTGGCTGTGGGAGAATGGGAGTCAGGTGTTTGGCTTCAGTTTGGTTTGTCTTCGTTTAGGTGCTCCCTGCGTTTCTCCGCATTGCTGTCAATGTGGTGAAGTAGTCGACAGCCTTGGGCATCACGCAGGTCACGCCATGCATACCTTAATGACATTATCCGTCGGGCTCTTGTCACCGCCGGTGTTCCATCCGTTCTAGCACCTAATGGTTTGGCGCGTGACGATGGCAAGAGGCCGGACGGTATGTCATTGGTGCCATGGAAGATGGGAAAGCCTTTAGTTTGGGATGCAACTTGTGTTGACACCCTGGCTCCTTCTCATCTTCTTAACACGGCGAGTTGCGCTTGTGCTGCTGCTGCATCCGCCGAGACTCTCAAGCGGCGCAAATACAATAATTTAATAGGTAATTATATTTTTGAGCCGTTTGGGGTCGAGACACTGGGCTCGTGGGGCCCAAGTGCTCGTTCACTGTATAGTGATATCGCAAAGCGACTGGTCGATTCTTCTCGTGACCATAGGGCTGGCCTCTTTCTCGCTCAGAGAATAAGCATTGCCATACAACGTGGCAATGCGGCCAGCCTTATGGGAACCTTACCGGTTGATTTTGATGGGGAGGAATTCTTCGACACCTAGTCGGGGCATCATTGTCGGTCTTGTAATAATTCCCACCACCCGCCCCCTTCTTTTTGTATTGTTTTCTGTAAATATGTTTAATTTTAATTTGTTAAAACCATGTAATTATTTAAATATCTATAATCAAATACAATTTTAAACTACATAATATTATTGTCAGTACTACACTGCTGATATTTACGTTATATCAAAAAAGCTCGAAAAATCCAGTAAAGCCAATTTTATAGTTAGCCTTTGCGTTTCCACAATTTCATTCTCAGTATCGAACAAACACTATCGCCACAAGATACTTTATCGATTTACTCTGTATTAGGCTTTAGTTTAAAATTATGAACTACAGTTCTGCTACACATGAGCAGCAAAGTTTGGCTTTGTACGCTGAAAACTTTAGATATTGTACAAGTTAGATAGTAACTCGCCGCGTGGGATAAATTTTCTGTAGAGCGAACTGTAGGCATTTTGCAAAAATCGTAAAAGTTAATGAGTACCAGATTCTTTTAATTACTGAGGTAAAATAAGTATATAGTGTTCTTGGATTTAATAAATAATTAAAAATTAATTCTCACTGTGTCCATAACGTGAATAAACTATATCAAATTTAAGCTTTGTGAAAGCAAATTTATTTTAGAAGTCTCTATTACATGGCAACTGTGATAAAAATTCAGTTTAAATGCAAAATATTTAATTTGAATGTATTATTTATTTTTAAAATGGAATTTGTTGTATTATTGCAGTAAAAAATCAAAATGATAATCTAAAAAGAAATATATAGACTAGTAGATATGCTTGATATGCGTGTTGGGGTATAAGGGGGCCCCTTGCGAGTATCTTTGGAGCCCAATAAACCTCTTCTCCTAGTAGTTCACCTGCTGATTAACGGACGAGGCAGCGACACTGTCTCCCTTGTGGGGTTGGGAGGTATGACAGTAGTTGCTCCCAACAATGTCATGAATAAAAATCCAAACGGTAGCTCGTCCTAGCAGGCAAATAAAATTGAACCCAGGTTTCAAACCCAGGTAAAATTTAGAAGCAAATTAACTTCAAGGTGAATAAGTAAGAGTTATTGAGTTACGAATGAGACTGAAATTTCATGCCCTATTTAATTCATCTCTCTTTTATTGAACGTGACATATGAATGTTGCCAGCCAATTTGTTATGAGTCCAATGGGACCAGAGTTATCTCTGAAATTACATGATCTTCCGTCAAGTCTGCTAGTGACCATTGAACCAGATGCAGTGTAGATCTCTCAGAAGTCTCTGAAGATCTAGTCGGAGTCCCCTTCGCTTCTTCTCCGTTCGTTTATCTTCATCATTGCTTGAATCACTCATTCATTTTCGAAATACCATCTTTACTCATGTCAATCACTTCTTTTCAACTAGCGGGATTGCAGTTAATCCATCAATGTTTTCATACATATCTTAAAACAAGTTCTATTCTGTACCTGAGACCTGGTTTGTAAAACTATTATGATAAGTGGACATTTCTAATTAAGGTTATGCAAACTATCAACCAAGTTATAACCAAGAAAACAACTGTAATTTAAACTGTCTCCATTGTTGAAAATGCTACTTGAAAATGTTTCTCATTAAAACAACAATCTACCGCAACTGAGCTTAGAAAATTTAGCTGGTAAGAAAAGTAAACTCTTGGACTAATGCCGAGCGGAATGATGTCGTCTGAATTCTGGCGAAACCACAACAGTCAGGTAAATAAGTCTGCCAGTAAGTGAGCCCACACAATAGCGTACGGCTAATTTATTAGACAGCGCTTTAAGGTGGTGGGGCTCTTAAAACTACTGCAGAAGCTGCAGGAATTATTTAGTATTTTCGTTGTAACGTTGAGTCACACTAGTAATTACTAAGGAACACGCTCCTTTCAGCTCTATTTTATTCGTAGTGAAAACTAATATAAATATTTTGCTACTCAATATAATCCACTCTAATTTGGATGGCATATGATATAAGAAATGGGTGTAAGGGGCCCCACCAAGATCTTCGGGGCCCAAGTCAACCTCCTGTGCTAGTGCGTGCACCTGCTGACTAACGGACGAGGCTCTGGCGCTGGCTTTCCCCTCTGGGGTTGGGAGGTCTGAGGGCGTCGCTCCCTTAAAAGCCACCCGCCAAAACTAAATGGAAATGTACAATCGGAATGTAGCTAGGGATAGGGCGCCGCCGCAAAACGGCGCGCAGGAGCCCCGCCCGACTCCTGTGGCAAGTGGGCTAGGGCTGCCGTGTGTCGGGCCAGCACGGCTAAAGAAGTTAGCCCCAACCCGAATCCGCTTCGCATCTTGGAACATTGGCACGCTGACTGGGCGTGCGGTAGAGTTGGCCGAAGTACTCTCCAGGCGGAGGGTGGACGTGGCGTTCCTGCAGGAGACTCGGTGGAAGGGCAACAGAGCCCGGCCCTTGCAGAACGGCTACAAGCTGTATTACACGGGAGCGCCTGGTGGGGAGAACGGGGTGGCCGTTGTGCTCTCCGAGGGGCTGCAGAGTGGCATCTTGGAGGTGAAACGCTGTAGCGACCGGCTTATGATCGTGAGGGTGCTTATCGATGGGATTATTACCCACCTGATAAGTGCCTACGCGCCACAGGCCGGTTGTAGCGACGCCGATAAGATGTCGTTTTGGGGTCAACTCGAGGGAGTGCTTCGGAGCATTCCGTTGTCACAGGGAATCGTTTTGGGCGGCGACCTAAACGGTCATGTGGGTGAGAGGTGTGAGGAGTTTGAGCGTGTTCATGGTGGTTTTGGATACGGCACCCGCAACGCTGAAGGAGAAACTATCCTTAGAACGTGTGCGGCTGCCGATCTGGCCATTGTGAACACGTATTTCAAAAAGAAATCCGAACATCTCATCGCCTACAAGAGCGGGAGGCGTACAACTCAGATCGATTTCCTACTCACTAGGCGACACAGCATCGGCAAGGTGGCCAACTGCAAGGTCATACCCGGTGAGAGTCTTACTGCACAACACCGTCTCCTTGTCATGGACCTCTGCGTGAAGCCCAAAGGCAAACGCATCGAGCGGTGCCAGCGCCGCATCAGATGGTGGCTGCTTGATGTAACTAGGTCCCAGGAGTTCGTCTCAGCTGTCGGTGACAAGTGCACCGACACTGAAGGCGAACCAGTTCAAGATTACTGGGACAAAGTTCAGGCGGCCATCCTTGGAGCGGCGAAGGTGGTGCTCGGTGTGTCTAAGGGTGGACGCAAATGTGACAAGGAAACTTGGTGGTGGAACGACGCAGTCCAGAGGGAGACTAGGGAGAAGAAAGCCCTCTTTAAAAAGTGGCAAGCGACCGGATCTCCTAAAGACCGCGACGCGTACAGGGCTGCCAAGCGCGCCACAAAGAGAGCTGTAGCCAGAGCCAGACGTAACCACTTACAACCTCTGTATGATAAGCTGGAATCGTCTGAGGGGCAGAAGTTCATCTATAAGCTGGCGCGCTCCAGGGTCAAAGCGGCACAGGATATATCCAAGTGTCGCTGTGTAAAAGACCCTGAGGGCAACCTGTTAAGCGAAGACCTCGCGGTAAAGGAGAGATTGCGCTCGTACTTCCACGAGCTGCTTAATAAACAGCACAAAGAGGTGCAGCCTCCGGACCTCCCTCCGAATCAGGAACTAGTGCCACCGGTAACGCCTGAAGAAGTCCTGACTGCGCTTCGCCGCATGAAGAATCGGAAAGCTGTCGGACCCGATGGAGTCCCCATCGAAGCCTGGAAGGCGATGGGTCCTCGCGGTGTGGGCATCTTAATAAACCTTTTTAACCGCATACTCCTCAGCGGGCAGATCCCAAACCAATGGAGACTGAGTATTATTACTCCAGTCTTCAAAGGTAAGGGGTCAGTGCAGGAGTGCGGGAGCTACCGCGGTATTAAGGTGATGTCCCACACCATGAAGATCTTCGAGAGGATTATAGACTCTCGGATCCGGCAGGAGTGTACTCTCTCGGAGTGTCAATATGGGTTTCGCCCTGGTCATGGGACCACGGACCCTGTTTTTGCCCTGAGGGTTGTCGCAGAGAAATACAGGTCGAAGAACACGCCTCTGCACTGTTTGTTTCTAGACATGCAGAAGGCCTTCGACTGTGTTCCTCGTGCGATGATCTGGTGGGCACTGCGGTCCAAAGGGGTTCCAGAGGTCTATATTGACACTATCCGGGACATGTACTGTGACTCCGATTCAATGGTTCGGACTGCTGTTGGCGACACGAAACCATTCCCCATCACCGTCGGGGTACACCAGGGTTCGGTCCTTAGTCCGCTTCTGTTCAGTGTAATATTAGACGAATTGTCGGACAGCATCAGAAACCCACATGAGCAGCCTCCATGGTTGCTCATGTATGCTGACGATATTGCGCTGGCAGACGCGGACAGGGGCAGATTGGTGCGACGTGTAAAGGCGTGGAAGGAGACGCTTGAGAACTGCGGTCTGAAACTAAATGTGGCGAAGACCGAGTACTTGGCACTAAACTCGACAGATCCCACATCCGTCCGCATAGGCGGTAATTTGGTCGAGCGCACGGACCAGGTTAAATACCTGGGATCTGTTTTTCACACGTCCAGTGACATCGATTGCGATGTCAAGTCACGCATTGCTGCCGCGTGGGCCAAATGGCGGGAGATGACCGGTGTCATTTGTGACCCTAAAATGCCGATCCGGTTAAAGGGACAGGTCTACAAAACCATTATTAGACCTGTCCTTTTACATGGCAGTGAGACGTGGCCGATATTGGAGCGACACAAGCAGGAGCTGCGTGTCACGGAAATGAAGATGCTGCGGTGGATGTGTGGGGTCACGCGGATGGACCGCGTGAGAAACTCTCGCATCCGCGGCAGCCTTCACGTCCGTGACATTGCAGACAAGTTGCAAGAGTGTCGCCTTCGTTGGTATGGTCACGTCTTGCGGCAACCGCCGGGCTACGTAGGTAACAAATGTCTGGCCATGTCAGCCCCGCCGGGTCCCGGTAAGAGGGGAAGACCCAAGAAGTGCTGGCTTGACGTCGTAAGGGATGACATGCGTGCCAATGGTCTCACTACAGGGGATGCCGAAGACCGTGCGAAGTGGAGGAGAAAATGTAGGAAAGCGGACCCCGGGCGTCGCGAGACGCAACTGGGACAGACGCTCGGATGATGATGATGATGATATTGGAAATAATATTACCGGGACGTACTTAAGTGAGCTTAAAATAGGACTTTGCACAGAGCAGTAATTATTTTAAAAATTAGACCTTGAAATCTGAGACAAGAATCGACAATCAAGGAGATTGAATATGAAGTTGTGTGAATAATCTTGGGGTTACGTGTCCCGTCCGGCAAATCAACACTGTTCAAATAAGTCAACTGTTACGTGTTAATTGCACAAAGTGCGTTTGATGCAATTTTGTCACATAAAGAAGAGTTTGTCAGACGGACGCAATTTAATTTAGTTAAAGTATACAATGTACTAGCTGATGCCCACAGTTTCGCCCGCGTGGTGAAGTTTTCCGTACTCGTTTCCTCCAGTGTAAGCTAGTATGTTATACTTGAGAAATAGATTGCATGCTATTACGGTTTTTTCTGTTGAACTATATAAGATACACACTTCCAACATACATTATTTTGTTATATCTCAGAAGGCAGGCAGCGTTTTCGTTGAAAGTTCCCAGACGGTATATTTTTTTCCGACACCTGCATCAAATATCGTTGTAATTTAGCCATTAAAATAATATTGAAACTTAAAAAAATATATATGATACTAAAAATATCCTCGAGAACCACTTTATTAATTGGTGAAAACAGCATATAAATCTGTGCTGTTGATTTTGACTTTATCACGAACACACTTTATCATAGATAGACAGACGCGGCGGAGGACTTTTGAAATTGTATTACTATATTAGTTGGGGCACGTTATTATTAAGTATATGTTCATCATTTTAATTATATTTTATTCTACAATCTATTTAAATAAAGACAATAATAGTACTTCATGGCTCCACAATAGCGGGTAGTTGGTGAAATTTAGACGGTCTACCTTGTGGCGCGCTCTCTTAACAAGGTTTCTCACATACACTGAGTAGAAATTATATGAATTCACCACGTCTAGTTATTAATGCTAGTTAAAGAGAGGCTCTCGTGTCTCATATTATGAGAGAAACGGCCTTCCAAATATTAACATGCGTTGTTCGTTGTTATTTTGGACAGCAGTTTCTATTACGTATATTATGTTTTGTAACACAAATTAAAGACTGTAAGCAGCGTAGATTATTTTTAGCACTTACGGATAATAAAGAGTGTGTGTTCGTTGGAGAAGTTAGATTGTATGAACAAAGCGTGTAAAAATCATTCTCATCATCGAGACACTGTGAGAAAAAGTTGTAAAATATATGAAACCAAATATAAGTTACAATATAGATTTTGTAAACAATATTTATATTGTTAATATATTGGATTTTATAATATTAATTCTATTTTTATATTATATTTTTAAATATTATATAAAAATATAATTAACTAGTTGACGCCCGTGGCTTCGCCCGCGTAGAGAAGTTTTCCCGTTCCCGTTTCCCACAGGAACTTGTTCCCGGGATAAAAAGTAGCCTATGTCCGTCTCCTGGCTCTAAGCTACCTCCCCGCCAATTTTCAGCCAAATCGGTACAGCCGTTGTTGAGTTATAAATAGTGTAACTAACACGACTTTCTTTTAAATATATAGATTATATTTATAATTTTTTTTTATTTTTTTTTAAATTAATATTTTAGTGTCACTTCTAAACTCACGCTGTATCCCTGACGGGGTAGTCAGAGAGGACAGATCGCCAGGCTTCGCGATCCATGCATGCTTCTTTCTTAAACTCTAAAATTTAGCAGTCTTATAAAACGGTTCAATCTGTCCGTACATCCGTCCGTCTATAAGCGTCTATTTCTTAGGAATCATGAGAGATAGAGATGGACGATTTGCGCCATACGACAAGACCCCATGAGTACGTGCAAAGGCGATCTTGAAGGTTCTACCACTCGCAGTTTTGAAACTGGTTTCGGTTTAGGAGTCGTTTGATTTTTTCGCTATGATACTGAAGGGCGCGTTACTTGTTTCATTGTTTTGTGTACTATTGAAAAACATAAAAAATATGTAAATATATTTCAACCACAATTATTGACTGCCTCTGGGGCGCGTTTGGAGTGTATCCGACTGCGAATTGCGTGTTCGAATCCCACCCAGGATAAAACTTTGTGTGATGAGCACGATGGTTTATTCTGTATGTCAGATCTGGGTGTTATTTATCTATAATGTGTGTATTTAGAAATATATAAGTATGTTTATCAGTTATCTGGTTACCATAGTACAAGCTCGGCTTAGTTTGGAATCAGATGGCGTTGTGTGACTTGTCCCAACGTTATTTATTTATTTATTGTAATTATATCTGCCATAAAAAAAAATAGTTTCATACTTAGTCATTCTTCGTATATTTCGTATATAGATATTTTTATATTGTTCTTGAGGACATTACTATATTTTGCCTCTTTTATTTTAGACCTAAGTCGTCTAACCAAATTTAATAGATAAATTCTCATTAATTTGAGAGAACTTCAAAATAAGACTTACATCCTTCAATGACTCCCCTTGCTCAACATTATATCACCCTCATGAAAGGGTAGGTAGGAATTTGAAATCAATAAATGAGCGGCTTACATCGAAGCAGTTTCAATCAAGGGGCTCACTATTGATACATACATACTCGTATACTATTTGCTTGGGTAATATGTTAACGAGATACAGGAAGTCATTAATATTTACAAGGGGTGTTAAGAGATAGGGTAACTTAATCCATAGAAAAGGGTGATTTACTTAAGTTTTGTTCAAAAGAATGTAAGTTACATAGATGTGAGTGTTCTTAAGTGATGTTTTGGTAATCTATGGACAGTTCACAAATTCAAAAATGTTCTACTATAATAAAAAAAAAGTTAACAATAAAAATTTATATGAACGCCAATGAAATTATGAGAAAAAGAAATTTATTGCGAATTGAAGGTACATTCATATTTAATAATGTTAGGATATTGATATATCAATTTCTAAATATAAATAAATGCGAATTTAATATTATTTCAAGTGCTTCAAAACAATCAATCCTATTCGAAATCTCAATCGTTCAGACAGAACTTTTCATCAAAATATTTATGTAAGTACGCTCATAGCAATTATAAAGTTTGCACGCCACCCACGTAACTTCATGCGTTATAAAGTGCCGTATTTAAGCTTAGATTAATTAGGTGAAATTTACCCTCTCAACTAAAAACATTAACTAGGATATAAAGATTATGGTAGAGGCATTTTGAGCGATCCATGGTTATAGTAATATTGGATAATAACTATAATGTAAATGATCTTATCCACCTTCATCCTACAGGGACAGGTTGTGACTTCCTGCCGTTGTAATAGTTTTAATAAGGTCTTCAAATTGACTTTAAAACTACCATGTTACTAGCAGCTACCCCTTACGTTATATCTTAATCTCACAAACTTCAAACTGGATGTTTGAATTTTTTTCAAAACAACATTTCTAATATGACCAAATTCAAAAGAATTTGCTAACCAATATTTTACCACCTAGAGAGCGTCTGTAGGGAATTTTATATTAACACGCCTCTTCAATCACTTCTATTAAGCTGTACATCTTTGTCAACGCCGAAGTGCGAATGTTCTCGTAAGATAAGCCTTACACGCGACTGCTTTTTGTCGCATAATGCTTTCGTCTTAACGTGTGAACCTTTGTATTAAATCGTTACCTTCGTGCAGGATTAGACAAACATTGATCTATGTTGAAGTAATGAGTTTGTTTATCAAGTAAATTTTGGCGCACATATTTAGGTAGGTATTTAGGTAATTGTATTGCTTGTTTAGTAACAACTTGATTGAGTAGCATTCATTGTACTCGTATCTACATAATATTAAAAATGCCTTAATTGGAAGTTTTAGGTAAATATAATCATTTGTGATATTTGAGAAATGCTATTAGTAGAGTTAGGTTGAACTCATTCTATTAGAATGATCTCATCACTTTGGTTAGATCTTCTTCTTCGTATCAATGGCAATAAGTTAAATGTGTCCAGCCCAGAACTCAGCGACATGGACGGCTCCTTTGGTGGCACCGTTAAGATCCTGCACGGTCCAGGTACTCGGCACAGAGAACACGATAAGCGGTGATCCATTGTTTGTAGGGGTGCACCACAGTCACAACCTCGATCCCCCGCATCCAGGTAACCCCATTTTACCTGGTTCGCCCTGCAGCAGCCGACCTGTGGTCGCAATCTATTAAGGGATTTCCAGGTCGACCACCGCAGTTCATGTCCAGGTGGCAGCTTTTCTGAGGGTTGAATGAAATCTGACGGGGGAGAGTATTCCGTGCGCCACTCCTGTTGTCGGGCACTCCCCACTGGATTTGGAACCGCGACCGTGCATCGCAGAAAGCTCTTTCTGCTCTTAAGGCGTGAACTGGGTATTTAATGTTGATAAAGAGGGTGGCGTGCATCATTCTCCTGCTTTTCCTTTTCCACTCCACATGCCACACGCCGTCGCACCGATGGTGGAGCGATGCCAGCAAGTGGGTACAATTTGTTTAAGGGAGTAGTAGGCTTAAGGCAGCCCGTTATTATGCGGCATGTGTCGTTCAGTGCAACATCAACTTCCTTGGCATGTGCTGATCGATGCCATACTGGACAAGCGTATTCGCCTGCCGAGTAAAAAAGCGCGAGACCTGTTGCTCTTACAACATGTGGAGCTGCCCCCAGGACGTGGATGTTAACCGTCGAACCAAATTGTTTCTGCTCGCAACTTTTCGTTTGGTGTTAAGACAGTGGGCTCTAAATGTCAGAGTGCGATCGAGAGTAACGCCAAGGTAACGTGGGTTGGGGCAGTGCTCAATCTCTACACCATGCCATGATATTTCAAGAGGTCGGTTTGCTTCCCGGTTACGCAGATAGAAAGAACAAGACTGAGACTTAGATGGATTAGGGCGTAATCCATTGCATGAGTAGACTGGTCGAGACTTTCCAGCGCAGTCATCAATCTTTCCTCAACTTTCTCGAAACGGGGCGCCAGAGTAGCCAACGCCAGATCATCCGCGTATAGAAAGTACTTTGTACTCATGTTTGTGTAAATATTAAAAAGAGCTGGAGCCAAAACACTTCCCTGCGGTAGCCCGTTCTTCTGAATGCGCCATCGACTTTTGCTGTTCTGCATATGCACCTGGAACCTGCGGTTTGTCAGGAGTTCCCTCAAAATTTGAGTAAAATGTAAATCATTTGTTATCTTGAGCACCTTGACCAAGAGCCTTTTGATGTTAACTGTGTCATAAGCCGCTGACAGGTCAACAAATGCAACACCGGTTACCTGGCGAGTTTCAAAACCATCTTCAATGCACTGTGTTAAATTGAGTATCTGGTTGGTACAAGATTTACCCGGTCTGAATCCAGCTTGTTCACGAATGAGGTTAGTTTCCAGAACAGGTGTAAATAAATAAATAAATAAAAATATCTTTATTTTGCATAGACCATTTTAACGGCGCTTACAAAATGTCATACACTATTTAAAATATTTAAAGCGACCACTGGTTCGGAACGCGGCCCACCTGAGAAGAACCGGCAAGAAACTTAGGAAGTCTTTTTTTTGATGGCCTATTTACAATTTAATATTATTTCACTTTGCCAGCAGATCGTTTCCAGGCGTCCCTGTCCTGCAAATAGTCTGTAACGGAGTAAAAACCTTTTTCACAAAGCTTGTTTTTAATAAACTTTTTAAATTTATTTAATGGTAAATTTCTCAGGTCACAGGGAAGCCTGTTGTAAAAGCGTATACAGTTACCCTGGAAAGAATCGCCAATCTTATGTAGTCGACTGTGGTGGACTGAAAGATTATTTTTATTTCTAGTGTTTATATTATGTTTATCACAGAGTTTAGAAAACTGTGATAGATTTTTCTGGACATACATAAGATTGGCAAAAATGTATTGTGATGGTACGGTTAGAATATTTACTTCTTTGATTTTTTCTCGGAGAGAAACTCTGGGGCCCAAATTATAAATAGCGCGTACAGCCCGCTTTTGTAGAACAAAAATAATATTTAAATCTGCAGCACTCCCCCAAAGGAGAATATCGTAAGACATAATACTATGAAAATAGCTGAAGTAAACCATTCTAGCCGTATCCACATCTGTTAGAGTCCTGATCTTTTTTACAGCGTATGCAGCCGAACTTAATCTAGAGGCTGTCTTTTCTATGTGTGGGCCCCACTGCAAATTGTCATCAATAGTTATACCGAGGAACACAGTTGATTCTACAAACTCTAACACTTGTCCATTCAGTTGAACATTGGTCGCAACTTGTTTTACATTTGGTAGAGTAAATTTTATACATTTAGTTTTATTTTCATTAAGGCAAAGATTATTTGAGCTGAACCAATGAACTGCTCTTGCAATTGCATTGTTTACATCGTCATAGTTATCTAATTGTCTTTTAATTTTAAAAATTAATGAGGTGTCATCTGCAAACAAAATAATCCTATTCCTGTCCCCTACATAAAATGGTAAATCATTAATATAAATGAGGAACAAGAATGGCCCAAGTATCGAGCCTTGCGGCACACCCATTGTAACCATGGATCCTACAGAACGTGTACCATTAATATCGACCCTCTGTATTCTATTGTTCAAATATGAAGACAGAAGGTCGAGAGCTTTGCCTCTTATTCCATAGTGGTGTAATTTTTTGGACAGCGTTTCATGTTGAACGCAATCAAAAGCCTTTGATAGATCGCAAAATATACCTAATGCATCGTGCTTGTCTTCCCAAGCTTCATGAATACATTTTAATAACGCAACACCAGCATCGGAAGTTGAGCGCCCTATCGTAAACCCAAATTGATTCGCATGGAGTATTTTATGACTATTAAAATGGGATAGCATTTGATTCAAGATTATTTTTTTAAATTCTTTGCTCAAAGTTGGCAGCACTGAAACTGGTCAGAAATTAGACGCCTCTGTAGCGCTGCCAGCCTTGAACAAGGGAACGACTTTGCTGTGTTACATTAAATCAGGAAATGTACCACTAGAAACACAGTCATTAAACACAGTTGCTAGATGGGGCGCAATTACCTCAATTATACATGATGCAGTTTTGACCGATAATCCCCAAAGGTCCGCGGTTTTCTTAATTTCGATACATTTAAATGTTTTTACAATGTCCTGAGCACAAATATCTGTAAATACAAATGCACCCCTGCAACAAAGAACAGATTCTTCTAATAAAAGTTCAGCGGAACTGGAAGATGCTTGGAGAGTCAATATAGGTACATTTTTGAAAAAATGTTCAAACTCCGTCACCACTTCCAGGTCCCCTGTAACATGGCAACCATTTACTTTTAAGTGGAAATCCCTTTCAGTCACTAAAGATCTACCGCATTCAGAGTTAATGATGTTCCAAGTCATTTTTATTTTATTTACAGAATTAGAAATTTTATTTTTAATGAAGTTTGACTTAGCAAGATGACACGTTTGTTTAAATATCTTTGAATAATTTTTAACATATTCCTGAAAGGTTTGCCTAAAATTATATGATTTTTCTGAATATAATTCAAATAATTTATTTCTACTTTTAAAGATACCAGGTGTTGCCCAGTCACTGAAAACAGGACGACCACCAATATGTAGTGTTTTTGAGGTAAAAACTTTGCCAAACTCATCATTAATCAAATTAAATAAGTATTTATATGACTGGTCTACACAAGTGAAGTTAGGTAGATATGGTAATCTCTTTAATAAATTTTCTTTAAAATTATTCAAACGACTTTGGTTAATTGGTACATATTTAATTTGTTTTTTGCTGACTTTGTTACTACTTTTAGGAAATTTTATCCATTAGCCACGATAATCTGACTCCACAGGATCCACAATACCTTTATCTATAGGTTTAATATCAGTAAAAATATTATCAATACATTTTACACCGGTGGCTGTAATACGAGTGGGTTCTAAGAATGTACTATGCAGATTAAAGGATTTAAATAAATTTTTCATTTTATTTCTCTCTGATGGAGTTAATGATGTATCTAATATATCAACATTAAAATCTCCACAAACTATTATAGATTTCTTAGAACATTGGCATTTGAACAGTGCTTCTTCAAGTTTTTCTTCAAATTTAATGTACGGAGCTTTATACGCTTAACAAGATGAAATGCTCAAATTCAATACTGGCAATCTCAATAACTCGCTCAATGGAGAGGGCTACTAAGTCTTTACGTTCTTTAAATTTTAACTTTTTACTAATTAATATTAAAGAGCCTCCACGTTTAGAATGTTTTCTATTGAACGAGCTAGCAACCTGGTGATTTACGAATTTCAACAATGTGATTTGATGATCTTTTAACCAGTGCTCTGTAGCACAAAAAATATTAATAGAATTTCCATTAATGTATAGCTCTAACTCTAAATCTTTACCATTTATTAAACCTCTAACATTATGGTGCACCAGGTTTATAAAAACAATATTTTTACTAAGATTATTCTCAGGGGCCAAAGTCAACTGGCCAGATTTATTATCTGTTGTCCTATAAACTAGTTTTTTGGAATTTCATTTTCCAAATGTGAAGTATCAAAACTATCCTGCTCAATAAAAGCAGTTGTACTTGCCAATAATTTGGCTTGAAAAATTAAAAAATTAGCTACCTTTCGTTGTAAAAATTTTGATAGAAAATATCTATCTAATGTCAACAAACTATTATTATTGAAAATTATGTTCCAATCGAACAATTCAATTTTTTTGGAATATGATACCATGGTATGTAGTTTCATATTTAATTTGTATCTTAAGTGATTTTCCTTGTGGCTCATAGCAGTGCTGTATGGCAAGGTGGACAAAATTACTTGTTTTACTTGCAGACTTGATAACGTATCAAAAAATTTTAAAAGAATGTCACTATTAATATTGCCTCTTCTGCCAACCAGCGCCACTATAGTAGACTGAATGTAGTGTGTACCAGTCAATATAAAATCTATAATTTGAGAGTATGAAGCTGCTGGATATGTATGATTTATTACAGAATGACTTAACTGTGATAAATAATGTCCAAAATTTTTACCTATTTCATCGCAATAGACTATGGTCTTTGCATCACTTTTTATTTGCAACTTTTCTATTATAGATGCCTCGCAATTACTACTTGAACTTAATATACTATTATCCACACTGCACACAGTTTTAATTGGTGAAAATTCATCATTGCATCTAATTCTTTCACAACTCAAGGGTGAGGAGGGAACATGGCCTGCGGATATCAATTGGTCATTTTGACAATGACATGAATTTACTAATTTACCTATGGCTAACACCTGTTCCCTACTCTGTTTCTCTGCTGTTTCATATTTATATGAAATTGATTTCAAAGAGTCTTGAAGTCGGTCAATCTGACATTGAAGGGCCTGTGTATCAGTTTTGTACTGTTGTGCAACAGTATCAAGTTCTAACATATACATATTTACCTGGTCAATCAGTTGCAATCTCTGTCTATTAAGTGACATGCTATTTATAAAAAACTTGTATTTATGTATCATTTTTTTAGATTTAGTAATAAACTTTTTAATTTTTAAATATTTCTTTAACTTATTCTTACTACACTTAATAATTTTTAATGATTTAGAACAGCCCCCGGTTTCATCATCAGAAGTGAGGTCTAAGACAATGGAAGGGTGAGCTGTAGCAGTATCTAAGCTTGTAGCCATCAGTTCATCGAACAAACTCTGATTAGATTGAACCACTGTGCTCTGTTTCTCGTCTTCTAGTTGCGATATTTTGATTTCCGATCGTTGTAGCTCCTCCTTTAATATTCTAATTTGGTGCAAAGTTTGTTCATAATGTTCCCTACATGAGTCAAAACTGTCAACTATAAGTTGTAACCTATCCTGATCCTGTAAGGTATCAGTATACAGTGAATGCAACTGTGCCAGTTCTTTTTTGAGTTGTCCGTTCTTACTTAAAATACCTAGCAGTTCTAACTCATTTTCGTCCCTTTCCTTGTTCAGTTTATCGCACTTCTGACTTAAAATCTGTAACTCTTTCAACGTTAATTGAAGCCTTGTCTCTTGTTGATGAGCCAAGGCCTTACGCGTCATTATCATGTTATTAGTATTCGACATTTTGTTATAATTACGTGCTACAGAATCAGTAATTATTAGCAAAGTAGACTTAGAGCAAAGAAATGCGAAACAAAACGAGGTTATGTTTTATTCATAGAAAATTAAAAAATCGCACTATTAATGGACATATGAAGATGCAAAAGTAAATAAACTCACAAACCTTGATTGAAAAAAACTATTAGTTTTATAAATCTTGCCAAATCCAAGTAATAATTTCAAATATTGAAAATTTTTCCGATGTTCTAACTGTCACTACACCGGTACAATTTTTAAGTTTATATTTATCTACTTTTAGCACAATAAATGGTGAAAATGATTATTTAACACTCAATATGGTATTATTTGGCAATGATGAATTGGTTTTTAATTAAAAATATAATTATTTTTGCAATATTACAATATAAATTACGGAGCCAATTCAAATCAGCTGTTATGCCTAGGGTTGCCACAAGGAAAAAAAAAAGTAAGGCGGTCCAGCAACATTCTTTCAAACATTTTAAAGGTGTGACACAGTAATGAAATGGGACGATAGTTTTTAGGCTCGTCAGGGTTCTTTCTTGGTTCGAGAAGCGCTATGACCTTTGCTCTTCGCCACAATTTTGGAATTTTTAAAGAAATTAGGCAGTTATTAAAAAGAGCAAGAAGCCAAGATACCACTCCTGGCCCAAAATGCTTGATTTGCTCGACAGTTATATCGTCTACGCCAGCAGCTTTGCCAGTTTTCAGCATCTTCATGGAGTGAATTATATCCGAGAGGGAGAACGGTTCGCTCATTTTCTTGAAGTTCAAGGACAATTGTTGGAGCCCCTTAATTTTAGGTAGGCGCTGTTGTGGTTTTCCATTTATCAGGAGCTGGTGAGCCACCTGGTCAGGGGTCACTTGACCGGGATTAACAGCGTCTGGTGGATCATCAGTAAGTTTCCTTATCGCTACCCACGCTGGTTGAGCGGGCGAGTTAAATAAATTCGAAGTAGACTGTATTTGCGGGGAAAGGCAAAAATGAAATTTACACGCGGTTGTCGACGAAAACGAAATGGAAACAGGAATGGGTACACTACCTTGCTGCTGCGAGAAGCTGAGGTGGAGGCTGCCGGGGACGTTCCTGGACTTGGATCCCTGGTTCCATTGCACGAAAACACTATTTATCCATGGAAAACACAATTATTGCGAAAAGTTTGTGCGAACGCGCGCGCGACCATTGCAGAACTATCACAGAGCGTCTCCAGTCCGTCCTCGCTGCCTGTGAGTGGACAGCGCAGCGGTGGAGTTTTCTACCGCTAGATGGCGGTAACACAGCTGTCTCGCTCTTCACTTATGCGAGACAAGGTAGGTGCGAAAGAGAAATGGAATAAAGGGAAGCGGGGTGGGAGTGTCGACAACAAATTAATTAAAAACAAATGGAGATCGGCGATGCAACATAGAAAAAATACCGCGGCTACCTTCGAATCGTATACCGGCGCAACCACACGCCTTTTTACTGTTATGCGACATGTCAACATTAGTGACCAGATTCATCCAAATATCTCTCCGACTTTCAGCTACGGCTTGCATAATCTGCTCTCCCTTCCCTACTGTATCTTCTGAGAAAGGGTTATCCCTGCGGAGTGACTGGTATTCTTCGAATAGTAGAGCGGATTCTTTATTAAGACCAGGAATATAAGACGTATGACATCCTCGCGGTATACATTGCCGAGACACAGTCCAGATATTATTTACAAATTGGTCGTAGTTGTCTTGAATTGTCAAAAGTGTCGAATGGTTAGATAACTAAACCATTCGACATTTTTGACAATCGGAGTAATTTAAGCGAGTGGAGTGATATAAAATGCTTAACAGTTTACATATAACATCAGTAGTAATTTACTACGCGGATCTTATAGTATCAGGGGCGAATTTTCGTGTTTTTAAACGTTCCTGCCATACATGTTACTGAAATCAAACATTACTTACTTATGACCTATAATATATTATTTTCGTGGTGCTTCCCTTTTTCAATAGGATTTTCACCTAGTTATTTTCCAGGTCTCCCACTTTGCAAAGGAGGCGTTACGTTCTTTTCTCAACTACCTCAAATTATCTTCTGATTAATTTCGTTGCAGGTTCCCAGACATTCGAAGGGGCTTCACCGAGATCGAGCTCGGCGTAACTTTTCTAGTCTTGGTTATTATTGTAGATCCTGGTTTACAGGAGTCACAGTAATGTGAAAGACGGTAGAATTAAAAAAATGGAGTAAATTATTTTCCTATATTAATTTATTACGTGCGGCTTAAAATAGTCGTCATATAGGGGCATACATATTCAAACTCGTTAGAAAAAGGCTTCTTAACTCTATATTTTGATGATATCTTTGGTTTTCTCAACCAATTTCATAAAACATCCAACACCTTAGGCCATCTGGTCTAAGTACAGCATCAACACGGTGATGTTGAACAGTAAAATTCATAATATAATAATAATAAATCAAAGCTCTTTGGTAATAAAATCCCTGAAAAATCTATTCCCTATTTTCGAATGTTAAAAAAGAACACACAAACACAAAAATATTTTCAGATTCATAAGCATATTTGTAAATCTTCACTATAACAACATTCTATATTGGGACAGGGACAGGAATACACATGGTGAAAAGTGGGCTTATAATATGCATCTGCCACCCCTTCGCGGATAAGGCGTGATAGACAAATAAATAAATAAATAAATTTTATAATGCAACTAGATCTTAGACCATCTAACTAAATTAATTACTTAAATGATTTAAGAGCTAAATAGACATGTATACAATTTACTAACATTACTGTTGTGTTTATAGAATGAACTCTAATTTGAGTACGAGAAAACGCAACTATGTGATTAACCCTTTGACATATTACGTCACCGCTTACGTCATCAATCTGGAAAAGCAGACCATCAATCAGTATTAATTGCACCTAGTGTGACGTCACAATATAATGAACTGACTGCCTAAGGCTTCAACACAATAATTGGTAACTTGTAGAATAATTAGAGTATTAATTTTGAACATCGATACGAATAATATCGATATCCTACTAATATTATAAACGCGAAAGTTTGTAAGAATGGATGTTTGTTACTCTTTCACTTCAAAACTACTGAATGGATTATAATGAAACTTTACAAAAATATAGCTTATACATCAGAATAACACATAGGCCACTTTTTATCCCGGGAACAAGTTCCTGTAAGAAACGGAAACGGGAGAGATTCTCTACGCTAGCGAGGCTGCCATCAACTACTTGAAAAATAAAGGAAACTTTTTATAGATTATCGCCAAAATGTCGCGATGGAATGCCATGGCAACTTCCATACATTGAAATGCCTCTTTCACAATCGATAAGACTATGACAGTTGCTCTCAAGTTGATGACCATGTTTTGCTTTACACTTTGCTTAAAGAATCCAGGCTCCGTTACAGTACTTGGTGTGTAAAAGGTAACTAAAACGACAAAACTACGAGAGTTGGTAGAGTTTTCCAAGTTTCTATGACACAACAAAAAAGATTATAAATTGGTTCGGTAGAAGATTATGTCCACTGTAGGAGACCACTCTTTGAATATATCTCCCAAACCTCACATTTGCTCTGTACGAAATAGGGAGGGTGGGATTAGGTTGAAAATTACTTCAATGCTGTTGCCGTAGTGGATTCGGTGAAATTTAGCCAAATAAAGTAATTAAGTAATTTGTACTTGGATTTTGTTACCTCAACATATAGTGTCGAGACCACAGTCACATCGGACCGGAGACTTTCCACTTTAAAAGATATTTTTTGAAAATTTGTTCACCTCTAAAGGTTTCAGCTATAGTCCAATAACTACAGCCACGAGTAGACTGAGAAAAGTGGCAAGCGTAGTTATTTTGTACCGGCGGCGGCCGTCGAGTACCCTTATTTAGTTATATAAACTAATAATAGGGCCGCGACACGCTTCACTTCTGACATCCGATACTATATTAGGTGGTTTATCTCGACACGTGTACATCTTCACTACCGGTGCCTTGTGACTGAAAATTTGTATCCACCTTCACAATTGAAATTATAATGTAAAAACATACTGTATACTATCTTTATTTAATCACTTCATAATCATTATCCGAGGATGGTAAAGGCGTTTGATGGTTATAACGTTAGGTGCATGTAGCTATTGGTTTAATACTTATACTAGAAGTTAATTTGTCGTTTTCATTGTTGAACTCACGACAAACGTCGACACAGAGTTTGTTGAGATAGCCCATCAATAATAATTGTTGCATTCTAAAAAGAGTGCTTTTAGCTACAAACGCACACACATGTTTTCCATATTCGAAGCTTAACCTCGACCAGACCCTTTAATAAATGCACTTTAGTTCCAGCTGTGATCTGTCACGAGCTGCCATATCTTTTCCTCAATCTCAGACCACCTCGCCACCGGACGGGTTATCACGGTGATATCATTTGCAAAGCAATGAATGTTTTGTTAATAGTGTAGCAATGAAATTAGTATAATATTCATTTATCATCTTACTCGAAACTGGTAGTGGCACAGTGGTTGTGGCTCCCCGTTAATGAGGCCGTGTTGTCGAATATAGTCCGTCAGATCCTTCTTAAGGTTCATCCGGGACTACTGGTCATAGTCAATTGGAAGAGTACCCATTGGTAGTCGGTAGGTGTCAAGCGTGGCCCTGGTAAAGCAGTAGTAAAGTGCCAGAATGCATTCCAGCGTACAAAAAAATCGACCTACTTAGTTCCGTGTTATGACTGTCTCGATGGTGTAAGTGGTAGTGTATACGACGTTGCGCTGAGGATTTAGTATCGAATCGTGGTTCGGAACAAATAAATGTATAATTCACAGTTAAGTATGTTTCGAAGTTTAAATGTTTCCTGAACGTTTTTAAAAATATACTTTTTAGTATGTTTTTGAATTGTCTATATGTCATGGTATAAATATGGTGGAGAATTTCAACTTGATTCGATACGGTTCGGGTAGTTCACGTGGCTAGAACATTGCCCTGGTTAGGCAAAGGTCACAGGTTCAATCCCTGTCTCGCATCAAATTGTCTTTTTCCACTTTATTAAAAATTTATATAAAAGTTGTGTCAACGTGCTATAAATAATAAATAAATATTCTAGGACATTTTCACACAGCATAATCTAGCCCAAACTAAGCTATAAGCTTGTGCTATCTAGACAACTGTTAAAGAAACCTAAATATTTCTAAATACATACTTATAGGTATTATACCTACATAGGAAACACCCAAACTCCAAAACTAACATGTATGGATCGAACAAAAATTTGGCGCTCGTGGCCCCGCGGTCTCAGTGTTCTGTAACCCGTCACTGAGTTACGCAACTTTCACTATGGCTGGTCCTCGGATGGGTGACCACTTTGTGGTATTTACATTTGCGAGCGTTTCCGTGCTTCGGAAGGCACGTTAAGCCGTAGGTCCCGGTTGCCAGTAAAATGGCAGTCGTTAAGCCTGGTTGAAGGCCTTCTGGACGGCTTGAAAAATATCAACAGCAGGTAGCCACAACCTGCGTCTGTCTATTTCAACACGGCAATGGGCTCACTACCTACTACGTGGGACAGGAATACACACGGTGAAAAGTGGTCATATAATATGCCTCTGCCACCCCGTTGGTGTTAAGGCGTGATAGATAAATAAATAAATAATTGTTTTATTTATTTATTTAGTTGACGAGTCTCTGTATTTGAGAAATTTGTTCTGACCCGGGAATCGAACCCTAGAGCCTCAGCGCGGCAGTCGCATATACTATTTTTTTAGATTTTCAACTTGCTGCGTATAATCCACTAAAGGAAAATCAAAACTATTTTCTTGTTCTACTGTAACTTTCAATATGAATTAAATTTAGTGTATAATACTTTTGATTCATTTCCATGCATTCTTTTGAGAAAAGCACTATATATGCCTCGGCCGGAATGTCAATTGCCTGTCTCGGAATGTATTGCCTATTTCCCGGCCTTTGCAATAATGTACTATTAATTTAACAGATAGTATTGAATATAATAAAAATGCCAAAACATTATAATGCCCACTAAACAAACAGTTACCCGTAGTCAGGCTGTTCACCCTTACAATTTGCCTCCGGAGCGCTTGCATACGGTTAACTCCGATAGGAAGATAATTCCGCTAGTGCTTAGATTGTGCAATGAACTCCCTGCCTAGGTCATCCCGAACGTCTACTGTTTGGGGTTACTCAAAAGGATGAAGAAGGTTTTTACAGCTGCACCTCAGGTGTTGCAAACGTCCATAGGCTACGGTAACCAGTTTCCATTAGGTGGGCCGTATGCTAGTCTGCCACTTCAGTGGTATAAAAAAATTATTCAAAGGATGCAGGATCCTTGTGGTAACTTTGTAGAGTTCGAACATTTTATATTTCCATATTATATGTATCAAAACAAGTTTCTCTACCCAATAAATCACGTTTTGCGGTCAAATACTTAACATTGATTGATGTATCTTCTACGTTTAATCTGCTAATAGTCTCGACCCCAATCTATCAGAGGCGCATTCTTTTATTGTTAACCCTCTGAATCTAAGTTTGAACCATATTATGTATGTATATTTAGTGTTTTTTTGTTTGTTTTCAATCATACCTTATCCTCGAAGGGGTGGCACAGTAACAACAAACAGCGCAGTAGTCCTGTCCCACATAACACAGCACGGTATTCCTGACCCACGTAATATGTCCCAATGCCGTGTTAAAATAGACAGACGCTAGTTGTCCTACTACATGCTGTTGAAATTTTTCAAGCCGCACATAAAGCCTTCAACTTGGCTTAACGACTGCCATGTTACTAGCAACCGGGACCTAAGGCTTAATGCATTCCGAAGCACGAATAGCTCGCAAATCGTAGGTTGCTTAACGCAGTGATCGTTTACAGAATTCTGAGTCAAAGGGGCATGTCATTTTTGTGTCTATTTTAATTTTATTTATAGATTTCCGTATTATATGATTGCTACTTTTGACTGCCTCGGTGGCACAGTGGTAGTGTATGCGACTGCCACGCTTGAGGTTTCGGGTTCGATTCCCGAGTTGGATTAAATATTTGTGTGATCAATAAATGTTTGTTTCGGAGTTTGGATGTTTCCTATGTACAATATGTAGGTATTTAGAAATTTATCAGTTGTCTAGATCCTATACCACAAGCTTATATTAGCTTACTTTGAGCTATATAACGCTGTGCAAAAAATGTCACAATATTTTAATGTCCCAATATTTTAATAATTAACATAATTAACACGGCAAGAGAAATAAGGACCTCACATAGGTGAAACTCTGGTTATTTCTACTAGAACACATACAATTTATTTCGACACTGTGCTTCCCTGGATAATATTGACGGTATGGAATATTTATTATTAGTACACATAACATTTTGTTTCTGGTGTTGTAAATGTCCATTACACTACGAACAATACTTATGACAAGAATAATATTCCGTTTGCTTGTTTGCCATCTCAGTTGTACAAAAAAGAGCTGTGATATTATTATATCATTTACTTCTTCTACACTTAATATTTGTATTATATTCTAGCTAATACTGATAATCAAAATGGAATATGATTATTAAATATCACGATACACTCAAATAGTTATAATGTAGGTACATAAACAGAATTATTTATCAGTTTATTTACAAGCCAACCCTCAGGAACTACTGCTTATGTAAAATGGATAAAGCACTCTGCATTTTAGTTCCAAACGGATATTCGGTTTCCGGGAGGCTGCAACATCCTAATTAAAATTTGAACATATATACGAGTACATACACGCTTATTGCTTAACTCATATTATATCCACAATCATCGTGTTTTACAACACGATAGTGGCATTACAATATACATACATATTGTCACGCCTTTATCCCCTAAGGGGTAGGCAGAGGCATACTATACGTTCACATTTAACCGTATGCATTTTGTAACATATAAAGCTGAAGAGATTATTTGTTTGTTTGGTTGGTTGCCATTATCCACGAACTATTGGATTTCCAAAATGCACTTTGTTTCCATTATGCCATGAATCAGAGTACATACCACACGAACCACCACGAACCTCAACAATTAAACCGTTTAAATTCTTATTTTAATTTTAATTAATACTAGCTGACCCGGCGAACTTTGTTCCGCCTTAATGTCAATAAATAAGCAGATTTTTTTTTATTGGAAAAAATACAAAAAAATTAAATTTCTACATCATTCATAATTATTTCTGTATTTTAGTACATAGGTTGCTCTTCATTTAAGTACCTTGTGATACACGACATTTTTTGTTTTATTATCAGGCGCAAAAACAAACAACGCAGATGGTCTTCCGACCCGTGAACATGCCACGTATAATTGACCATGGGAAAAACATGAATGTTCTAGATTTAAACCACAAACTTTTAAGGATTGGCCTTGTGATTTGTTGATGGTCATGGCAAATGCAAGACGTATCGGAAATTGAAGTCTTTTAAATTCAAACGGCATATCGGTTGGGATCATCGGTATCCTCGGAATGAGAACTTCCTCACTTTTGAATTTTCCTATCATTATCGTAGCGTAAATTACATTGTTCATCAATTTTCTAACCACCAAACGCGTACCGTTGCACAGTTTTGATTGGTTTATGTTTCGAAGCATGATTACTACGGAGCCAACCTTTAGTTGTAAATTGTGCGGTGGTAAGCCAGGCACGTCCAAAGAGTTTAAAAATTCAATTGGATAGTTGGTGGCTTCATCTTCATTTGTGACGCAGTCAATAGATTTGAATGAATGCATTGTTCCAATGATCTTATTTTGAATTATGTAGTTTAGGTCATCTACATCTTTATTCTTTGCCGCTAAAATTGCTCGCTCACTCATCCATTCATAATTTTTGTAGTTAGAAATAATTTCTGGAAATACATTGTTGATAAGTTCGTCTTTTGATGAGACAAAATTACAGAAATTATTTGGAAATGATATTAATCCGCTCGATTCATCGACAGGTACTTGACCATTACCGATAGTCAGCAATTGCTCCGAGAAATCTTCAGCAGATGTATCATTAAGCAATGTAACTCTCATGTTTGTTGTCAGTTGCAGTTTCTTCACATGGCGCCATAGATTTGACGATTTGAGGCAAGCGTTTATTTCGTCGGCAGCCGTAGATCTTGGAATTACTGGCAGTATTTGGCGGAAATCGCCAGAAAGTAAAATCATTGCTCCTCCAAAACATCTCGAGTCATTGCGTAAATCTTTTAATGTTCGGTTAAGTGCTTCTAATGCACGTTTATGCGCCATTGTGCATTCGTCCCAGATGATGATTTTCGATACCGCTAAAACTTTGGCCATTGCTGAGTGTTTTGCAATATTACACGTTGGTTCTTCAATAGTTTGAAGATTTAACGGTAATTTGAATGCTGAATGAGCCGTACGGCATCCTTCTAACAATGTGGCTGCTATTCCAGAAGAAGCAACTGCAACCGCTATGTTAGATCTCGCCCGAACAGTTGCTAAAACTAATGACATGAGGAATGTCTTACCAGTTCCACCAGGGGCATCTAGGAAATATAAACCACCATTTTCATCATCGATTGCCTTCATTAAAGTATCATAAACTTCCTTTTGTTGGTAATTCAACAGGGGTACATTCGTTTGAACTTCTAAATCTAATTCCTGGTGATCATATTCACGTTCCCGTTCCAATTCTCGATTAAATGCGTCATTCATTTCACGATATGGTGCTGGCATTCCTAACCTGATTAATAAATTACCGCACATGAGGTAACACATATCTTCGATCAAGAGTAAAGCACGATTATGTATCTCCTCATTCATCTCAATATCGTGATTTCTGGAACTGACACGAATTTGATGTAAAATATCTTCTGACATATTATCCTTGTATTTGTGCCACAGGTTACATGGGTTTGATGGAAAACATGTCGAAATTATGATAGCGAATAATGTGCGTATCTGACTTGGAGATGCAGAGATAATGGCTTCAGCGATTGTCGTATCCCAATGACTATCGTTTTCTAATAACTTCAATTCTTCACATGCAGCACGAAATTGCAATGTGTCATATGATCGATGAGTTTCAGATATTTGTTGCAGTTGCCCAGTATCGCGACGTGTAAGCACAATATCGCGTTTTTCCAATTGTTCACCAACAATCAGGATGGCAACTTCGTCTACTGTTGGAGCATTAAATGTCCTTTCGTGTGTTCCAGATGGTCGTTTATCTGCTTTGATAACAACTTTATAGTCATCACTTGGCATGCGCTCTAAAGCACTCTTAAACAACCTGACCAACGCATGATGTTCATGAAGCAGACACTGCAAGTCTTGAAGAATTGCTCGCTTCATTCCTGCATTGATCTCTAGGCGTCGATCAAGTTGTTCTTCCATGTTGCCCATGAAATATATTTGTAAAAATTTATTCTGTGTATCTTCGAAAGGTAGTAATGATCCAATTCGATGATGAATCTGTCCTTGTATCTACAAAATAAAAACCAGACAGTATTAACTGGGTTATAAACACTTTTTTTGGTGGTAGAGTAGAGTTCAGAATTAGCAAATATACTACATAGGTAAAGATAGTAGTAGTAGATAAAGTAAGTTATTCTTTAACTACATTCTATATAAGTACAAAAATAAATACCTTAAATGTCGGATTAAATCCCCGTTCTTCGATAATATCTGCCCCAAATGACGTCATCTGGAAACAACCATTGTATTTTTGAGTATTTGCAAGAAAGTGGCGTGATTCTTGTGTTTCGCCACAAAGCAATGAATACAATGGCTCAGGTGGCGGAGTCAACAATGGCAATTTCACTTTACCATTAAGGCAGCATAATCCAGGCGTTTCTCCGGAAAACTTTAATGCACCACAATACTCGCAAACTACGTCCATTTGCCCAATGCAAACGCTAGGATGCAAGCTGTAATCATTGCTGCAATCGTATTGAAACGCTGCTCGATTCAAATCAGCACTTGATAAATATCTTGTTCTGCGTCGCAAATTATCTATTTGTTGACCTCTGTTGTTCGCTCGACGATTCTGCATTGCCAACCGAGCTGTTTCACGGGCTGCTTCACTTTGCTCTCGTGATTGAGAAGCACGAAGTCGAGCCATACTATCGCGGCGCTGTTCACGTGCAATTTCTTGTTCTTCTTCAGTCCTTTCATTTGCAGTATTTCGTATTCTTCTTGCATCACGGCTTTGTCGGGAAAGATTCGATCGTCTTGGTCGCGGCATTATTAATTAAACTTCACTTCACCTAAAAACTTAAATTTTCAACCATACCTAGTTTTATAGTTCACTTCACTGTTTATACGAATGGGCAATTGGGCAATAATGTTAATTATTTATTTAATAGAAATAGTTTTATTATTGATTTCTTACAAATATCAAATTGTCATCCATACGTCATTACATAGCTGTCATTATACGTCAATTTTGTTATTCCAAGTCTGATTCTTTTTTGTTATACCACGTTTTATAGTGACTGACGTTACATGTCAAGTCAAACGGGAATGATGTCGAACGGGATAAAAAGTATCCTATGTCCTTCTCCTGGCTCTAAACTACCTCCCTGCCAATTTTCAGCTAAATCGGTTCAGCCGTTCTTGAGTTATAAGTGAAGTAACTAACACGACTTTCTTTTATACATAGATTGTATATATAGATTAGCGTTACTGTGTTTACATTTGTATTAAAGTGATAAAAGACATCTTGGTTCGAGACGGGGATTGAACCCGTAACCTTTGCCTACCCAGGACAATGTTCTAGCCACTGAACTACCTGAACCGTACCGAAACAAGTTGAAATTCTTTACTTTATTTTCATCTAATTTAAGAGTATGACCAGAGCCATCTATCGAGCCACTTAAACTCTGATACCAATGAACAGTGTTACAAAGATTTTTAACATTTATGCGATGTGTAATGTTCCTAAACTATCCTGGTCCAAAGGCAGCAAATTGTAACATTCCTAACTGACTTCCTAACCTAACTAAACTAATCGATCGCTAAAAACTATCCGTTTAAGAACTAAATCAATAATAATTACCGCTTAAACACTAAATTGGCCTGTGATCTTATAGTGGTTAGATATGACCCTAGTTATGTTCCGTAACGCCCTAGATTCTATAAGAGTTTAGACAGTGTTGATGTGTAATCTAGATATTAACGTGCCTAAAATATAATAACTAAACCTATTTCTTAATAATGACAAATTCTGATTCGAATATATCTATTATGGAGATGGATTGTACTTGGCGATTATATTAAGACTTCGTCCTACAACGATGGCAAATAAGAATAATAGGTTTTATGACGTAGAAATTCTTGTAGCCCTTTCTCTTTGAACACAATGACTCTAATATGGTTTTCTCGAATTCTTATTCCCGAAGACAAAGGTTTTGTTCTTCTGTATAAACCTCACTTTCAAAAGGAAATTACAAAAATATGGTAAATTTCTATTTTCTTCACCTGTGGGTTGTGTTCTTCGGCGTCAGTCTCACTTTTGGAGCGAAATTACAATAAAGTGGTAAATGGCTATTTGCTACAACTGTGGATTGTTTTCTTCGGTGTGGAGCCCCAGTCTCCGCTCACACACGGTGGCTAACATCCAACATAAATTAGCCTCCCTCATCATTAGTGTGATACTAGACTCTGTTATAAGGTCTGTAACACCTCCGTGATGACCGGCATAAAACTAATAAGAAGTTTGAAAGATTTCTACTAGGCTTATAAAACTCGCCCTTACATACAACAAACTCCTGAATAGGAAGTTTTGTACAGATCTATTATCTCGTAGCACTTGGTTAATTATACTTTATTCAACCTCTCTGTGATTTCTACAATCTCTAGAGTTGTTTAATAAAACAAAGTCAAATATAAAATCAAGTATGGTGATGATATAGTAAGATTAATGATGATATATTTAGGATAAAATGTTAAAATGCGGTCTATGATTCGACTCAGCCAACAGAAATACACAACAAGAATACTGTAGTTGTAATTATATGATTTTTACTAAAATCTTGGTTCTATTCAACACACTCAGCGAAATAGTATATTGAAACCCATTAGGCAATTGCCCTTTGACCGTGTCGAAGTCTAATAGAGTCCCTGGGTTAGCGGACACCTATTAAATGGAGACAACCGCTCCCGGCCAAGAATGAATTGTAATATACAATCCCCAGAATAGGGAGTTCCTTGAGACGCTGATAGAACTATCAAAAGAGTGATATATTCGTGCCGGTTATTATTCAGTAATTAGTCGATTGACTTGGTCCGAGTCAAATGATTGATACAATTCAAAATTAACAAAGTTTTGCAAATAAGCTAATCAGCTAGGCAGTTTAGCACTTCCACAGAACTAATTCAGTATTTCAGTAACTGAGAACAACTCTCAAAAGTTCATGAATTAATAAGAGGTAAGAATTATCAAAATATACGACTAATTAATTACGACTTATACAAAACTAACGTGATTCTTATGTATAGTACACCTAAATCAACCTAACAAACCTATATACATATATTTAAAACTGACGAGATGCTTATGTTTAGTTCGCTTAATAAACCTAACAAACCTATATATATAACCCTATTCCACCCAAGTTTATCAGTGTGCCTAGCGCTACCCCAAATAGAACTAAGTGTATATTGTTCAAACCAGGAGGACACCTCCTTATTTAGTGTTAAACGTGTGGTGTGTGATGTAACCTAACCCTAAGCTGTTAAGGGAACAAGCTAGTTAGGCTTGACTTTGTCTAATTCCTATAACTGTTTGTCTCAGCCACGAGCCGAAGCTCAGGGATGTGTACTGAGACCCTAGAGAATATATGTTAGTGGGTATATATACATAAATAGATAAGACTGAGCTGAACGCTCCGATGGTACCAATCTTGGCTCCCAAAGGGAACGGGATCCACTTCGACGGTCCCCTACCGAGTTGAATACCACCCGATACGTCCACACAGGGAGATAAGTCGACCTCGCTAGAACGAGAATAGTCGACTGCCGCACTCTCCAAATGTTATTCGGCTACTAGCTACCTACAGATGGACTTGGATTACGTTAACACCGCTAGGTTTCGTCCAAGACTATGAACCGTGTCATAGATTTTCTTGACGGGAGGTCCCTAGCAATAAACCTCTGCGCAAGCCGCGTACGCGAAACTAAAACACTACAAGAAGAATTATGCGAAAGGTAACTAAACTGAAAGATTAAGAAAATTAATAACCACTCACTATAATTTTATCTGAATAACCAATAAGGAATTTAACTACAGTAGCAAAAATGAATTTAATCAAATACAATCTAATTAATCTAAAAAATAGTATTTTTCCGAATTCACACGACAATTGATTTAGCTAATAACAACAAATATCTAATATCAATAAACGAGGTAGAGATATCATCACAACGCGTCTTTAATGAAACTTTAAAACAACGTCTTTAAAAAACTAATAATGAACGAAATAAACGAAACGCCGCTTGCGCACCAGGGTTGGAAAGCAAAAGCCAAAAGAGCGCTTCCTTCCCGCGTCACGGGGTTTTTATTAACTCCTAGGATGTTCCCGCCTATCCTCCACCAAAACCAAAACACGCCCATTTTTCGGATCACTCGAATGAGACCGAAAATGAACCTTAATGAACACAACTTAAGTCAGATTTTGAAATATTCCGCTACTACGATAAACATATTACTACGATTATTTCAAAGTGATTGGTATTGCATATTCGCTAAGTTCTTTTATACTTAACTAGCTATTAATGCAAGGTAGATACCAATAAGCAGGTATTACGCATATAAACTTTCAGCTACCGATATAGAAACCTGCATTTAAATCCTTGAGTGGCATAAAAGATTTAATCGTATATACAAACAGACGATAGGCAGTGACTTCAACTTATACCTTAAAGTACTTAAAGATTCAGTTCACCTTCTATTAGGTATTTCAAACTCCTGTTTGATACCATATAGGAATAAAAGAGTAATGCTACTTTAATTCAAACTCGTAGCTCTTAAAGATCTTATCGTTAATAACCTAAATTCATAACTGCTCTAATTTATTATTAAATATTTAATTTTGCGTAAGTATTTTAATCTATTTTCTATTTGTAAATTCCATCTCAGTACAGGCGTCAACATGTCGCGTCTCCTTTTTTTGTCAGCTGTATAGTTTGGAAAGTGGCAAAAACAAACTCAAATTGTGTTAAAATAACACCCTAATAATATCATAAAATAAAACAATTGCATTCCATTTAGAGAGTGGACAACACAAAATAGAATTGTGTGACCCTTTTTTTCTTACAGCTTTACGACTTGCACGTGTCCTAAGAGTTGCATGAATGGCTTATCAATAGAGTATTTTGTACTTAAGAAATTCTCACTAGAAACCGTCATAAATAACCCATACTCTCTAAAAACTAAAGGGTCTTGGGAAACGTCTCAACTTATTCCTTTTTATCAGTATTACTAATTGCTAACAAAATATCTTGATTTATTCAAAACGTTCCTTAATTAATGTGAACGGTACGTCGGGACCGTTACAGTCGACCCCCGAATCTTTATGTAGGTGCACTATTTTGACCGAAGTAAAGATTCTAACAAACCATACAACAAAAATATTTTGTCTTTTAAATTTAATAAACTTTAATAACTTTAAGAATGGGAGTAAGAATATTACTTTTAATTCCCAACTTACTAGTTGTTAATTTACTACTAATCAAATATAGCTCTGTTCAGTCAAAACCAAGTTAATCACATATGTGTGGTGTGTGTTTAAACCATACCAAAGTAACTACTTCACAAATTCGTCGCCAGGCTTGTTGGTGAACCATCAACACAACACAGTGCTTTCAAGCAAGATATATCAATTTTGCAAAGGGAAAATCTGGTTGTGAGGCAGATTCAGCCCTAGTAGCACAGAGAATTGAGTTGTGGGTTAGAACCTATCTTACGTTCCCCCGCAGACGAATTCTCAATCCCTTACAAAAAGGTTATTCTCAATGACCATCGACATTGCGAATGCATCTGATCCACTCCACCTGACTTCAAACCGAAAGCGTCTCCCCTTAAATATGGAGTATGTGTAGTGTGCCTAGTCATTGGCTTATCGGGCCGTATGTATAGATGAGGATTTTTGAAGGCTCCTTAACGGTATGCGTTAGACCTCGGATTTATTAAATCTCGAGTAAGCGTCTACTAACCTAACACCTTGCATTCCTTCATAAATCCGATTGTTTGTAAATATGCAACGTAACTAGGTTTCAACTTGTCACCAAGATTTTACTAAATAGTGCTGATCAATTCGGCCCTCCGAGCTGACTCTAAAATCATAACCACATATTACATAAGTCCTACATTCAATCATCGCTTCAACACTCTCAATTATTCCTTCAATAATGTCATATCCGTACCTTCACTGACGCTCAATCAAAACCAACTGTCGTGGTGTTTCACGCTACCGACCAACCAGCACTACAAAACTATAAAACGTGGCGAGCTATCATTATAATTGAAGTCGAGACAAATTCACAAGTATTGTTTATTTCAAATAAAAATCTCTTCTGCTTTTCTAATGCCGCGGTGCAGGTTTAAGGACTTAAACGATAAGGTTAAAATTACGTATAAGGTTAAAATGGGAAAAGGTTTACTTGAAAAATGTAATTCATATAATCTAATAATTGTTTCTAATAACAATGTATAAAATCTTGCCATTTAACTAAATGACTCTTCGAATATTTATTGCTTATTAGTTTAGTAACGATAATGTGATCTGCGCACATTATCGATGAAAGGATACAGAATTATAATTCGTCAGTGACATCTAACGGTATTAAGATAAACCGGTTGTTTTTTTTTTTTTTTTTTTTTTTTTTTTTATTATTATTATTTTTTTCAACTACAGGTTATAACTACAGTAACTACAGCTATCTTTCATTATTATAATTCTATACCTAATTAATTATGTTATAAACACAGCTAGTAATGAATATGATCTTTTTTTTTTTTTTTTTGTTTTTTTTTTTTTTTTATTACTATTCTTATTACATTTTATAATCAAGTAGTTTAACTAACATTATTACCTATTAATATACAGTTAAATGTCAACCTCAAGCTCCCTAAGTACACTCCACTAACTAGTATCACTTATAATACCTAGACAAATGTACTGCATTAAATTTTCCCCGGATTCTTCGAGTTTTTGGATCTATTAATATATAGACGTTCTGAAAGGGATTTCCCGCAACTATGTAAGGACCCTCGTACAATGCCTCAAATTTCTTAGTCACACTTTGTTTTGTACTGGACTTGTTCAACTTCCTTATTTTGACTAAATCACCTATTTGGTACTCAATCAACCGATATTTCCCATTAAATTTAGACCTACGTTTTTCTCCAGCTGATTGTAAATTCTGTCGTGCCAAGATCCTAATTTCCTCCACATTTAACTCGACTTGTTCTTTACCAATGATTTCGTCAAAAGATAAGTGCGTAGATAGTCCATACATTATTTCACATGGTGTGAACCCTATACTTTCATGATAAGTATTGTTATACAGCTCTTCCAATTTCGGGAGTGTTTTAACCCAACCTTTGTGATTCGTCCTATTATATGTCCTAAATAAGCGCCCTAATTCCCTATTAACCCTTTCAACCGTGTTCGGACGTGGGTTTCTAACTGTAGTATATACAACTTTAACTCCTAGAGTCTCCATCCCCTCTTTCCACACTCGACTTGTAAACTGTGTTCCATTATCTGACATAATTGCTTTTGGCTTAATTATCTCGAAAAACTTCTTTGCCTTACTGAAGACTGTCCAAGCTGTTGCCCTTTTTAATTCGTAAAATTTTACAAATTTACTAAAACTGTCTTGAAACACTAGTATATATTTCATGCCGAACTGACCAGTAGGGATAGGACCGTATATATCTACCATCACTAATTCACCTATTTCTCTCATGATTATAGAACAACATGGCCCCACTTGGTTTGCATTAGAATGTTTAGTTAATTGACACACCTCACATACTTTTATTATTTGTTTGACTCTCCTTGTCAATCCCTTCCAATAAAATCTATCTTTAATATATTTGATCACTTTATAAGCTCCTTGATGCCCCATTTCTAAGTGCACTTGCTTGACCAACTCTTCTCTTAAGCTTTCGGGTAAGTAAATTACATTTCTTTCCCGTTTCTCCAATTTCACGTATAAAATATTATTAATGAAAATACATCTACTCAAAATTCCACCTGATACATCTCTAGTTGATGAATTTTCTAGTTGGCTAATTATTTGTTTTATTTTTACATCTTCCTTTTGTAATTCTGGTAATCTTTTTAATCCGTTAAATAAATCTCTATTTTGCCGCGTCTCCATATAAAGAATTTTTGGTAGATTAATCTTTTCTTCTTGTAACAGCTCTCCTTCTGGCGGGTATCGAGAAAGGATATCCGCGACCACATTTTCCTTTCCCTTAATATGTTGTATTTCATAATGAAAGTGTTCTAAATAATTTATCCATCGAGTTACCTTTGCGTTGTACAGTCTCCATGTTTTAACAAATGTCAAAGCCTTATGGTCAGTCCTAATTACCACTTTAGATCCTCTCAAATATGATTCAAATTTTTCGAGACAGCAGATTACCGAATAGAACTCCTGTTCAGTTACGGTCCAGTTCAATTGAGCACCTTTTAACGCCTTACTATAAAACCCCAATATCTGCAACTGATTGTTTTCCCCTAATTGGTATAAAACCCCTGCCAAACCTACTTTAGAACTATCCGTTTGCAGGTAGAAGGTCTTAGTAAAGTCTGGGTGATGTAATTCAATTGTTTTCAAAAATAAACTTTTAACTGCTTCAAAAGCAGCCCGTTCATGCTCTCCCCACTTCCACACGTTACCTTTTTTCAATAAATCGTATAGGGGTTGGGTTCGATTACTATAATTTGGTATGAATCTCCTATAAAAGTTGCATAATCCCAGAAAGGCCCTTACGTGTTTCACTTTCTTTGGTACTGGAAAGTTTTGTATAGCATTTACTTTTTCCGGATCAGTTTGGAGTCCTCGAATCGAGATAACATATCCTAACATCTTTACCTCTTCACAACAAAATTCACATTTCTTTATATTACAGGTTAACCCTGCTAATTGTAATTTTCCTAGCACTATATCCAAATGCTCCAGATGTTGAGTAAACGATCCAGTTGATATAATGGCCAAATCATCTAAATAGTTAACACAAAAATCTCTAACCTCATGTCCTAATATTACATCCATTGCCCTGCTAAAGCTCCCAACTGAAGTCTTCAATCCTTGTGGTAGCACATTATATACATAAGATTTCCCGTTAAACGTGAATCCAGTAAACTTTTTACTATTCTGAGTGATAGGTATTTGGAAATATGCATTGTTCAAATCTATCACGCTAATAAACTTTGCTCCGTGAAAGGAGTTCAGAACATCAATTTGCAACGGCGGTTTTTCAGTTTCCGGAATCATATATTTATTTATTTCCCTAGCATCTAGTAACACTCTAATTGAGTTATCTTTCTTTATAGTAAACGTCAAAGGACTACAGTACGGGGTAGACGATCTACTAATAATACCCAACTTCACCATTTCCTTTAGCTTTTCTTCAATCTTAGCCCTATAAGCATAGGGTACAGGATAATTTTTCTTAATAATTGGTACGTTAGAACTCATAATAATTTCATGCTGATAGCAATTGGCTCTTCCTAGGTTTGAAGAAAATACTTTACTATATCCAATTAAAAGTCTTAATAAACACTTCCGTTGATTCGTATCTAACGCAACCCCCGTCTCTATTTCATTCCATTTTATCTCCCCTGGCCTATCTAGATCCGAAACAATTTCTTTACTCTCCTTTAATTCAGACTCGTGGATTTGTTCCAAGAATTCTATAATTTGTCTCTCGCCTGCTTGATTTAAAACTAAGCCTCTGTTGACCTTCCCTGTATTGATAGATGCTTCATTAATTTTTAGCCAATCAAACCCTAAAATTATAGGATTTACTAACCCTGGTACTACCACAAAACCCACATCTTGTACAATTTTTCCTAGTCGTAGAGGCAGGAGGACTATTTTCCTAATTTCCCCACTTCTATGTCCTACCGCAGTTCTAATGCTGAAGGGTTTAATTGGCATCCAGGGAAATTCATGACGTTTATCTGCCTTTAATTCATTCCAGAACTCCTCTGAAATGCTAGTTATATCACACCCTGTATCAACTAGCCCTATAACCTCATGATCATAAATTCGCACTAATATTTCAGAACTAAAATCTTTTTGATTAGTTTCAACTGTCCTCTCGTCAAACACTACGTTTAACGGTGACGAACAAAGGTGCTCAAATTGTTGTTGTTCTATCTTTAATTTGAAAACATCTATTATTAGTTTATTGATGCAGGGTTCCATAAAATCCAACGATCTAAATCCTAAACCTTCACAATTTCCTCTATTTGTTAATCTTACCAATATTGGTATCTTAATACCATTGCCTACTTTTCCTAATCTTACACCCGGGTTCCAACCCATTTTAATCATAATACCTAAAGCGGGGCTCCCTATGACTGTGACTGGATCGGGAAGCGATCTTCCAGCCTCTTCTAGTTTAAATCTACTGAATTTACAATTGCTGGAGTTGTGCACCGTACCACTGCATTCGATGGTTCATTTAGCCCTTGACTATTGCTCGGTTTGGACCATCTCCGATAGCCATCACGATATTTCTTTCCTTCCTTCTCCAGGTCCTTTCTCTTTATCATAACCGGTTGGGTTTGGATATCTTGACGTGCAATAGCGTCCATTCCCCTCAAAAATTCGGCTGTATCAATTATGCTACTTATTTTCGAAGTATACCATCCCTGTTGCACATACTTGGGATACTGCCTAATTATATCCGAAATTAACTGTTTCTCAGAGATCTTATATGTCAACATTTGAGCCTTTCCGGTTAACTTGAGAAAATGCGCTAACATAGTAGGAGTTTCTTCGCGATTCCAACTTCCATATACTATCGACCGTCTTAATTCATTTTGCTCAATGTCTCCCCAAAAGGTGGCCAAAAAATCAGACTTAAAGTCTTCTAAACCATTCCACCTCTCTTTATAGACTCTAGCCCACTCTCTAGCATCTCCTACTAAGCATTCCACAATTAAATCTAATTGGGGCCATCGCGTCCTGCCTTTCCTAAATATATATCTAGGTCTTCCAAAAACGTCACCGGATGTAAATTTGTCTTTTCCCCAAACTTTGGTTTTTCAATCGTTATGTTTCGTACGTGATAATTCACATTTTTATAAAGAACTGGATCATTACTTTCCCTTAACTCAATGGTCTCTCTGGCATCCCTATCACTAGTCGCATCAAAAGTTTCCTTGTCCCGTTGCGGATTCGAGTTCAAGTTTAAATTTTCTCCATTGGAGGAGGTTTCATTTACAGGCATAACTTCCCAAGCCTGGCTACTAGCCCTCATATTTAACAGAGAGGCCTTTGTTTCGCTCATTTCCGTCGTAAGCGTATTTAATTTTTCATTCAAATTTCCTATAGTGCGACTTAACTTCCTATATATGAGGTTGGTTGCCGAAGAACTCACATTTCTATTTCGTCTATTTAGCCTACTATTCGCGTTTCCTGTTTTTCCGATAGGTTTAGACGTACTAATCGTAAACTTTTTTGAATTTCTCAGCTTTTCTCTCTCAGTAGCTGATCTCGTTTTTACCACCTGTTCTACCTCACATCTAACAGGGGCACTTCTTTTCTTATTTGATTGATTCATTATGAACTATGCAATACAACTAAACCACTATTCTTAAGAATACTCAACAATTTTTATTTTCGTACTGTTGTTATTACGAACCTCGCGCCTCCAATCAATAAGAATAGTAAATGACCGTATACGATACTAAGCTTATATACTTCAAGTATTATCCTATAGAAATTTACGACCCCCGGCAGACTATATCCTTACTTACGTACACAATACTAATAATATTCACACTAAAATAATATAAATCATCTAACACATCTGTCTAAACTATTTACCTATTTTGACGGCAACAAATTGTGTGGCTATAAACCACACTTCTAAGACACAACAAAAAATAAATGATTTAACGTGTGACTTGCACTGCTAATTTATCTAAATGACGTTTTCGAGTGGACAGGGCAAAAAAAATATTCAATGTGCAGTCACTTCTAAATCTAACCAAATATTGTATTGAGTGGACAAAAAAAATGGTTTAATGTGAAACGGCTGTGTTTCAGGTATAAATATCCTGGTCACTACGCATCAAATTGTAATGTTCCTAAACTATCCTGGTCCAAAGGCAGCAAATTGTAACATTCCTAACTGACTTCCTAACCTAACTAAACTAATCGATCGCTAAAAACTATCCGTTTAAGAACTAAATCAATAATAATTACCGCTTAAACACTAAATTGGCCTGTGATCTTATAGTGGTTAGATATGACCCTAGTTATGTTCCGTAACGCCCTAGATTCTATAAGAGTTTAGACAGTGTTGATGTGTAATCTAGATATTAACGTGCCTAAAATATAATAACTAAACCTATTTCTTAATAATGACAAATTCTGATTCGAATATATCTATTATGGAGATGGATTGTACTTGGCGATTATATTAAGACTTCGTCCTACAACGATGGCAAATAAGAATAATAGGTTTTATGACGTAGAAATTCTTGTAGCCCTTTCTCTTTGAACACAATGACTCTAATATGGTTTTCTCGAATTCTTATTCCCGAAGACAAAGGTTTTGTTCTTCTGTATAAACCTCACTTTCAAAAGGAAATTACAAAAATATGGTAAATTTCTATTTTCTTCACCTGTGGGTTGTGTTCTTCGGCGTCAGTCTCACTTTTGGAGCGAAATTACAATAAAGTGGTAAATGGCTATTTGCTACAACTGTGGATTGTTTTCTTCGGTGTGGAGCCCCAGTCTCCGCTCACACACGGTGGCTAACATCCAACATAAATTAGCCTCCCTCATCATTAGTGTGATACTAGACTCTGTTATAAGGTCTGTAACACCTCCGTGATGACCGGCATAAAACTAATAAGAAGTTTGAAAGATTTCTACTAGGCTTATAAAACTCGCCCTTACATACAACAAACTCCTGAATAGGAAGTTTTGTACAGATCTATTATCTCGTAGCACTTGGTTAATTATACTTTATTCAACCTCTCTGTGATTTCTACAATCTCTAGAGTTGTTTAATAAAACAAAGTCAAATATAAAATCAAGTATGGTGATGATATAGTAAGATTAATGATGATATATTTAGGATAAAATGTTAAAATGCGGTCTATGATTCGACTCAGCCAACAGAAATACACAACAAGAATACTGTAGTTGTAATTATATGATTTTTACTAAAATCTTGGTTCTATTCAACACACTCAGCGAAATAGTATATTGAAACCCATTAGGCAATTGCCCTTTGACCGTGTCGAAGTCTAATAGAGTCCCTGGGTTAGCGGACACCTATTAAATGGAGACAACCGCTCCCGGCCAAGAATGAATTGTAATATACAATCCCCAGAATAGGGAGTTCCTTGAGACGCTGATAGAACTATCAAAAGAGTGATATATTCGTGCCGGTTATTATTCAGTAATTAGTCGATTGACTTGGTCCGAGTCAAATGATTGATACAATTCAAAATTTATCAAGGTTTGCAAATAAGCTAATCAGCTAGGCAGTTTAGCACTTCCACAGAACTAATTCAGTATTTCAGTAACTGAGAACAACTCTCAAAAGTTCATGAATTAATAAGAGGTAAGAATTATCAAAATATACGACTAATTAATTACGACTTATACAAAACTAACGTGATTCTTATGTATAGTACACCTAAATCAACCTAACAAACCTATATACATATATTTAAAACTGACGAGATGCTTATGTTTAGTTCGCTTAATAAACCTAACAAACCTATATATATAACCCTATTCCACCCAAGTTTATCAGTGTGCCTAGCGCTACCCCAAATAGAACTAAGTGTATATTGTTCAAACCAGGAGGACACCTCCTTATTTAGTGTTAAACGTGTGGTGTGTGATGTAACCTAACCCTAAGCTGTTAAGGGAACAAGCTAGTTAGGCTTGACTTTGTCTAATTCCTATAACTGTTTGTCTCAGCCACGAGCCGAAGCTCAGGGATGTGTACTGAGACCCTAGAGAATATATGTTAGTGGGTATATATACATAAATAGATAAGACTGAGCTGAACGCTCCGATGGTACCAATCTTGGCTCCCAAAGGGAACGGGATCCACTTCGACGGTCCCCTACCGAGTTGAATACCACCCGATACGTCCACACAGGGAGATAAGTCGACCTCGCTAGAACGAGAATAGTCGACTGCCGCACTCTCCAAATGTTATTTATAAATCTATCTTAGAAGTGATTTTATAAGAGATTTAACTTTTTAAATTTAGTGCCTGCCCCGCCTGATAGAAACTCATAGTGACATCTAGCGGTAGACCCTGACAATCCACAAGACTATTGATTGTGGATGACAGGTAAGTGGACCCATAAATATAGGACTATGTAGGTCTAAGGAATATACTACTACTAGATGAATTACTTTAAGCAGGATCACGAAAGCTATTGTTGTCCCTTACATCACTAACTGATCGTTGGATATAAGAACCTCTCCACGCTCCGTTTGAAAAGCTCCAGGGTTGTAAGAGGAGGTAAAAACATGCGATGGCAGAGCATTCCAAGTTTCCATGCTTTGACTTAGGTCTCAGAACAATACTTACAACGTTATATTAGGACAAATTTAATGAACACCGAATATTCAGTGTGTTCTTCTAGTGACATCTATTGATATTTGATTGTACTAATTAATCGTAAGTCGCCACGGGGTTAATGATTTACAATGGACTATAGATCTCTTTTTCTGTGGCGTATGCTTAAGAATAATTGTTGTAGGTTGGTGAGATAATCAGCTATTAAAACTTTGAATTTTTGTTTTGCTTTTATTAAATACAACACTGAAAACGGCATTTCGACTACAGTCTAGTTTTTTTTGTGCTTTGCTGAAAAAGTAATATTATTTCCTCTAACTAAAAAAACTTGTTAGGTATAGGAAATTCTTTAAGTTTTATTAGGACATTATTTAATTTAGAAAAGCGCTCGTGGCCCCATTAACGATCTGTAAACGATCACGGCGGTATGCAACTTTCGCTATTGCTGATCCTTGGTTGGGTGACCACTTTGTGGCATTTACATTTGCGAGCGTTTCCGTGCTTCGGAAGCCACGATAAGCCGTTGGTCCCGGTTGCCAGCAAAATGGCAGTCGTTAAGCGTGGTTAATGGGCGGCTTAAAAAATTTCAACAGAGGGTCGCCACAGCCTGTACCTGTCCATTTTAAGACGGCCATGGGCTCGCCACCTGTTACGTGGGATAAAAATGCATACGGTAGAATGTACGGTAACGGTATGCCTCTGCCTAACTCTTCCGGGATAAAAGCATGAAAATATGTATGTTTAATTTAGAAAAAAGGAAGTCTTTTACTAATACATAGGCTGCACTAAAAGTATCGGGAATGGAACATTTCCACTGTTCCTGTCATATTAATCTCTTTTTAATTGAAAACTTACTTACTTACTTAACTTGGTTTTAAAAATCGAATACCATTTATTTATTTAAAAAAAGATTCTCGGTCTTGTCACAAGTTTTGTCAAACTTGTTTAGCCGTTGAGAAAATGGAATTGACTCGAGAAAATTCAGGAGCAATGATTTATTATGACTTTCGAAGTGGTTTAACACAAAAACAGTATGTTGACCGGATGATTTCTGCATTTGGTGATGAAGCCCTATCCAAAACCACAATTTATCGCTGGTTTGCTGAATTTCAACGTGGACGTGTCAAGCTCAGTGATGATCCCGTCAATGTCGTTCAAAAACTGCAGTCACCCAAGAAAACGTTGATGCTGTGCGTAAGCTGATTGTGACATACCGCAAAATTCAGGCAACTTCAGACATTGGCATGAGTCAAATACAAATAATCTTGCATGAACAATTAGGTGTAAAAAAGTTGTTTTCCCGATGGATACCGCATTCGCTCTGTAAAGAGCAAAAAGCGGCTCTCGTTACTTCGTGCGTCAGAACTCTCGAAAGATTCCACGCAGGATCCTCAAATGCTATATACAACATCGTATCAGGTGACGAATCCTGGATATATGCGTATGAACCCGAAACAAAAAACCAGCCACGAGTTTGGGTGTTCGAAAATGAGTTAAAGCCAACAAAAATTGTTGGTTCACGGAGTGTTGAAAAAAAAATGGTGGCAACGTTTGTCTCCAAAACCGGCCATGTTGCGACTATTCTTCTTGAGGGACAAAGAACGGTTAATGCAGAATGGTATGCTAGCATTTGTTTGCCACAGGTCGTTTCTGAACTCCGTAAAGAGAACTGCAACCGCCGCATCATCCTCCATCACGACAATGCGAGTTCTCATACCGCACCCAGAACAAAAGAGTTTTTAGAGCAAGAAAACATAGAATTATTAGACCATCCGCCGTACAGCCCCGACCTAAGCCCTAATGATTTCTATACTTTCCCTAAAATAAAGAATAAATTGCGTGGTCAGAGATTTTCATCACCTGAAGAAGCTGTGGACGCCTACAAAACGGCCATTTTGGATACCCCAACTTCCGAATGGAATGGTTGCTTCAATGATTGGTTGCATCGTATGGAAAAATGTGTCAAATTTCGCGAAGAATACTTCGAAAAGCAATAAATACATTTTTAAATAGTAATGTTGTGTCACTTCCTTGATTCCCGAAATTTTCAGTAAGAGAAAGATATTCACTCCTATCAAATTAGTTTAAAAAGTAATACAGCGCCCATTATGAATCCGTAAACTAAACTTGTTATCGGGTGTTGAAATCTCACGTCTGAGCCGTATTGTCCCGTACCATTGTGCGGTAACTCCAGATTGTTCTTAGAGAATTAATAGAAGTTTCTACCTACGCTTCCAGTCCTATTGTGCCCTGATTTATCGACGAAGAACAATGATAAATCAAATCGAAATTGCCCCGGCGTTCTTCCGTACCTTTAGCTGTTTGGGTTTTGGATAGCATAAGTTTTGTATTTTGGATTAAATCGGTAATAATGGTGTTGAACATGTATTGTTTATTGGGTTGCGTTATTTATAAAAGTCTTGGTTTGTTTGTTTAGACTAAATTTTAACTATCGTTAAAAAAACGTATAGTATTCGGATATCAAAACGTGCATGTATGAAACGATTAATAAATTTGCAGGAGGTGATGACAACATGCACGGAGCGCGAAGCCTTTGTATTATAGCTTGGTGATCCGCCTTCTCTGACTACTCCTTTAGGTAGTTAAGTTTAAAATAAGTAATTAGGGTGGTGGTAGAGTTCATAATTTGTTTATTTTTTTTGATATGATTCGGATTTTTTTTCAAGTAAACTCTCTCTCACTGATATGATCATATTAGTACACTAACTGACCCGCCGTGGCTTCGAACTTCAAACCTCCGTCGCACCCATTTAGTCTGGGTTACTCCCATATGCACCGGTGGCAAATCCCCGGTAACAGGGACAATGGGAAAAAAAGTAGCATCGTCCCAGGTAGACTTGATATTTACATTTATCGGGGTAATACTAACGGGGCAGATAGCACTGTAATATCGTATCGATTATTAAATTTACCGGATTTATTCACATTTATTATTACGGTTCAGCTCTTCAGGGTAGAAGCGTGATGATATGATAGCCTTTAGCCTACCTCGATAAATGTGCTATCAAACACATATTTTTTTTAATTCGGTCGAACAGTTCCCAAAATATGCGCGTTCAACCAAACAAACAAGCAATTTCTTCAGTTTGATATAAATATAGTATAGAATGTAGATAAACCAGAGCAGATTACGCGAGCCCGCAATCACACGAGTTCAAATTTCGAGCTTAAGTGACCACAATTTTACTCGAACAGAATATTCCGTAATGACCGTCCTCTTTTTTTAAGCGAAGTCCTTAGAATCCTAAAAGTAGTGTATAAAGTGTCTCAAAGTCCCCTCATCCACGTTGCTCCCTAGCGTTGATAATTCAGCTCACGTGCCATTCTTCTTTCTGAACAGAATTGCTTCCAATAATCTTGTAAACCAATTGAATTGAAACCTTTTTGGTTCGTAACACGCCACATTTTGGCACGAATCGTGTCGACGCAGTGATTCTCTGAGAAAATCTGAAAATCTTTCTGTGCTTGTACACTTTGTATGGATAGTACGCTACCATGTACCGTGCGGCGAAAGATTTTACATCAATTTTCGTATTACCAATGGATTAAATCCAAGGGTTATCCCCCTAAGGAAAGTTTCCAATTGGATTGGGAGCACCGTTTGTCGTGAATCAACGTTATAAAATTTGTATTCAGGTAGCACTGTGCCTTATACTTTCTCTGGACAACAAGTACAGGGGGAATTTTTTAAAATGTTCTAAGTTTTCCAGTTTCAACATATGAAGGATTTATTGAATGTGCCACGAATTTGGATTGGCTTTTTATTTTTTATTTGTGTTTTATTATTGCTTAAAAGACGAAAGTTTTTGCTGAATATTCAGCTTAATCGACATTCTCGAAATCGAAATTTATTTCTACTTAGCAAATTTTGTACATCAGTTTTAAGTACTACACTATTTACATACATATTGTCACGCCTTTATCCCTAAAGGGGTAGGCAAAGGTATACGCCCATATGAACAAAATAAAAAATTAAATTTCCATTATTAAATGAACAGGCGCAGGTTATGGCCACATGCTGTAAATTTTTAAAGCCACCCATAAGGCCTTCAATATGGCTTAACGACCGTCATGTTACTGGCAACCGGGACCATTGGCTTAATGTGTATTTCCGCTTGCTCAGTGGTCTCAAAATTATCTTTTAAAGCTGTGGTCAGTCGAGAGATGGGTAATCGTTCGTGGAATTTCTGTTTACGAGGGTTTCTTCGTAAGATATATTAAGTGGTTGGTCCCGGTATCCAATAATTTGACAGTCGATAAGTCAGGTTGCAGACCTTGTTGGCTGTTTGCAAAATACAACATTCTTTTTATATTGGGACTAAATACTACATGTGTAATGTATGTGTCTAGCATACTTCTGAACCCTTTACTTAAAAAAGATAATATATATAATAATATACTATATATATATATAAAAAGTAGCCATGGTGATAATGTAATAAAATAGTCGTATAGGTGTCAAACCGACTAACCTCAGACATTAGTCTATCTGAATGGTCTTTTTAATTACGTAGCTAGCGGTTACAGACTACAGCAGAATTGTTCCTTAATTTCACTAAATGTACATATATAAAAAAAACGGTACTTAGTTAAAAAACATATAGTCTGTTTGATCCAGCTAATCTCTGAAACGGCTGGACCGATTTTTACTTCCACTTTCACTGGGATATAGCTAATGATCTCCGTATTTCAAAGGAAACGCGTGGTGGTGGAACCGCGGGGCTTTAATAGTATAAGCATGAAGCGTGCTTCGGATACAAACGTTTTTGGTTTAAACATCCTTCTAAAACTTGAATGGTAGTGTTAGGGGAAACACAAACAACTATAGTTGAGTCAAGTTAAGAAGCCACATTTGACAAGTGTCAATTTTTGCGTCATAGTGAGATGACCAGATTTAAAGCATCGATTAATGTGAATAAACCGATTCAGACTTCAAACATAAATGAATCGAATCAGTTATTATGTTCTAAAAATTGTAATTTTATTCCAGAAATCATTAGTGGGATTCGCCCAGTACAATTATTATTTTCTACATGGTAAATTTATGGAATAACATACATACATACATATTGTCACGCCTTTATAGGAGTAGGCACAGGCACTCTATATGCCCACATTTCACCATATGTATTTTTTGCCCTAACTAAATGCGAGATTAGGGTAAACCAGGAACGTCTAGAGCAAGTGAATGAAATTGTGTATTTGGGAAGTATGTTTAGCGCGGATGGAAGATGTGATTCGGATGTAGAACGGCGAGTAGCTGCCGGAAACAAAGTTAACGGTGATTTGTCCCAGTTAGTAAACGACAAAGCATCGTAAAAGAAGCACGAATGGCGATTCATAACGCAGTGCTAGTGCCAACTTTGCTTTACGGTAGTGAAACCTGGGTATGTCAGCAGATGCATGAAAGAAAATTGAATGCTGTGGAGATGCGATCACTTCGAAAATTGTGCGGCATTACCTTGGCCGACCGAATACGTAACGAAGTGATACGCAATATGGCAGGTTTGAATGAAAGTGTCAGCGTTAAGCTGGAAAAGGGCGTGCTCCTTTGGTTTGGACACGTCCAACGAATGAGTGAGGAACGATTGACGAAGAATATATATTGTTCAAAAGTAGAGGGTAGAAGGAGTCAGGGAAGGCCGAGACTTACATATGAAGACCACGTGAGCAGATTGCTCAAAAACGGAAAGGTCAAAAGTACTCGGATACCCAGACGTGCGTGTATGAAGCGATTGATGAATCTCGAAGAAGCGAAAGAAGTATGCATGGATCGCGAAGCCTGGCGATCTGTCCTCTCTGACTACCCCGTCAGGGATACAGCGTGAAGATAGTTAGTTTTATTATTTTTATTTTTTGCCTCACGTAACAGGTGGTGAGCTCATTGCCGTGTTGAAATGGACAGGCGCAGGCTGTGGCGACCAGCTGTTGAATTTTTTTAAGCCGCCCAATTTTTTTTGGCCTTCAAATTGGCTTAACGACTGCCATGTTACTGGCAACCGGGACCAACGGTTTAACGTGCCTTCCGAAGCACATTTTTTTTTGTTTTGGGTTGGGTCTAAAGGGCCGAATAAATAAAATAAAATGTGTCTTTTTTGGAATTAAATTTGGAAAAAAAAAATTGAACCCGTTGCCTTTTTAGTGAGGTGGTAACAAAAAGGCTAAAAGGTCTGATGTGCTAGACACTAATTATCACGACCAATTAAAGTCCTGGTAGTCTAGGACTGGACTAAAATAACCATTTAATCTGCTTGACGACTAAAGAAAGCGACGAACATACTCGTATTTGATGTAGTCAGACAGTTTATTGTTAAAGGTAGTAAGTAGGTTTCATTCAAATTAGACCTTTGAATAAGTTCATAACAATAGAAAACTATAGAACTAATAAAACTAATGAAACGACAAAATTATATATGTCAATGAAAACTATGGTTCTTAAACATGAAAATAATGAATATTATAATACAAATAAATTGTAAATGTGATTAAAACAAAACATTAAAAGTGGTGGAACATAACGAGTAAGTTTCATTGCATTCGATTCTACTAAAAAACTTTGGATTTTTTGATAACCTCCCTAGTGTTTAAAAAGGAAAAGGGTCCACTACCGCAACGTTGTAACGACGTTCAGTTCTTTGAAACACAAATTGTTAATTTTCTTTAAAATGGTTTATTAGTGAAAGTAGATAGTAAAATAGCCTTCTTCTGGCATTTTAAAATTAAAATATGTATGTGTGTAACTGAGAAAAGTTTAGGAATTGTGTAGTTATAACTTCGAAATTTTTAATAATATTTTATACCCGCCTATACAAGGATACATAGGCGATTTATGATGAAGTGTCAAATGTGGCTTCTTAACTTGATTCAACTATACATCACTGCAATAGTTGCAGAATATTTGTGACGTCACATTACACGTGAACGTTTTATACTACCGACAGTAGTTGATGATTGTCATGCTCTATGTTATTAAGTCAACGGTCTGTTTTCTAATTCTTAACATAATTTCGTGTTTTATTACGACAATGTATCGTGTTGTTATGTTCATTATGCTTTCATTACACAATAACACTTTCAATTGTCGTTCGACAAAAAGATTCTTCAAATGTTTAGTATTATGTATTAGTGCCGGTTCTATACAGTGCTACTATAATACGCCAATGTTTGTTACTAGTTCTTGCCTGCGTCTCTGCCAGCGTTCTGAAATTTACCCGTTCTCGTTTCCTACAGGAATTTGTTACCGGGATAAAAAGTAGTCAAAATTCTATTCTAATACAAGCGATATTACTGCAAAGTTTCCTTAAAATCCATTCAGTAGTTTCACGCTTTATGTAAATATCCATCATCATCATAGAAACGTTTGTTTTAGTTGCGTCTCACGGCGCACATGGTCTGCTTTTCTAAATTTTCCTCTTCGATTTGCTCGGTCCTGTGCAGTAAGCTCATTGGCACACATAGGCGCGTATCATCCCCTATTATGTCAAGTCAGCGTTCCTTGGATCTTTTTACCGGGACCCGGCGGGGGCGACATGGTTGTCACGTAATTATATTACTTTGAAGTATGACTACTTATTAACTATCTTCACGCTATATCCCTGACGGGGAAGTCACAGAGGACAGATCGCCAGGCTTCACGATCTATGCATACTATACTAGCTTCCGCAGACTTATCAATCGGTCCATACATGCACGTCTGGGTATCCGAGTACTTTGGACTTTTCCGTTTTTGAGCAATCTGCTCACCTCATATGTAAGTCTCGGCCTATCTTGACTCCTTTTTCCCACTTTCTACTTTCGCACATTATATCTTCTTCGTCAATCGTTATTAAGTGTATTAAAAAGAACTGCAGTATTGAAATTGCTAGAATTTATGCAGTCCCTATTAAAATGCTTCCAGATAAACTAACACCCCTTATGTTCCTTAATGTAGTAGCCTAACGATTAAAGTTTTCACTGGAGCTATTTAATTGACATTCGTGTCTTTTGGAATTATTACTTAAGTATAACAATTTGCTTAATTCTTAAAACTGGTGTAGAAACGGACGTTCATCCATTGGTCACGGTAAATAATGATGACGCATAAGCAAGGTCAAGGAGCAGAAGCGTGACTAAACCATTGAACCTCAACTGACGACGCTAGAGCTATTGTGTTGTCCTACAGGCTGGGCTCGCGGCCCTCATTTAAAAAAAAACTGAGTATTTCAATACTAAAGTATTCACTATGGAACAATGGGGTTGCTTTCATTTTAGTCGTTTGGTTTGGATATTTATTGCAGAGTTGGGCAGTTTTAATATTGGCATTTAGCAATAATATTGGCTCTAAAGGCTAGAAACTGCAATATTCTTTGATGAACCAATGATAACGGTTTTATAATTTCTTTTCAGTAACATAAATAAATAAATATCGTCAGGACAACTCACACAACGCCATCTGATTCCAAAATAAGCAAAGCTTGTACTCCGGTAATCAGCGACCGGATCTCTCGAAGACCGCGACGCGTACAGGGCTGCCAAGCGCGCCATAAAGAGAGCTGTAGCCAGAGCCAGACGAGACCACTTACAACTTCTGTATTATAAGCTGGAATCGTCTGAGGGGCAGAAGATCATCTATATGCTGGCGCGCTCCAGGATCAAAGTGGCACAGGATTTATCCAAGTGTCGCTGTGTAAAGACCCTGAGGGCAACCTGTTAAGCAAATACCTCGCGGTAAAGGAGAAATGGCGTTCTTATTTTCACGAGCTGCTTAATAAACAACGAAACAAACAACAAAGGTGCAGCCTCCGGACCTCCCTCCGAATCAGGGACTATTGCCACCGGTAACGCCTGAAGAAGTCCTGACTGCGCTTCGCTGCATGAAGAATCGGAAAGCTGTCGGACCCGATGGAGTCCCCAACGAAGCCTGGAAGGCGATGGATCCTTGCGGTGTGGGCATCTTAGTAAACCTTTTTAACCCTTCCCCATCACCATCGGGGTACACCAGGGTTCGGTCCTTAGTCCGCTTCTGTTCAGTGTAATATTAGACGAATTGTCGAACAGCTTAAGGAACTCGCATTAGCAGCCTCCATGGTTGCTCATGTATGCTGACGATATTGCGCTGGCAGACGCGTGAAGACGTGGAAGGAGACGCTTGAGAACGGCGGTCTGAAACTAAATGTGGCCAAGACCGAGTACTTGGCACTAAACTGGAAAGATCCCGTTCGCACAGGCGGTGATTTGGTCGAGCGCACGGACCAGGTTAAATACCTGGGATCTGTTTTTCACACGTCCAGGGACATCGATTGCGATGTCAAGTCACGCATTGCTGCCGCGTGGGCTATATGGCGGGAGCTGACGGGTGTCATTTGTGACCCTAAAATGCCGATCCGGTTGAAGGGACAGGTTTACAAAACCATCATTAGACCTGTCCTTTTAAATGGCAGTGAGACGTGGCCAATATTGGAGCGACACAAGCAGGAGCTGCGTGTCACGGAAATGAAGATGCTGCAGTGGATGTGCGGAGTCACGCGGATGGACCGCGTGAGGAACTCTCGCATCCGCGGCAGCCTTCACGTCCGTGACATTGCAGACAAGTTGCAAGAGTGTCCCTTTCGTTGGTATGGTCACGTCTTACGGCAACCGCCGGGCTACGTAGGAAACAAATGTCTGGCCATGTCAGCCCACCGGTAAGAGGGAAAAACCCAAGAAGTGCTGGCTTGACGTCGTAAGGGATGACATGCGTGCCAATGGTCTCACTACAGGGGATGCCGATGATCGTGCGAAGTGGAGGAGAAAATGTAGAAAAGCGGACCCCGGGCGTCGCGAGACCCAACTGGTACAGACGCTCGGATGATGATGATGATGGCATGTATTGACATACTATAAAATTATTTTAATTATGAAAATTTTAGAATCCATTAATGGAACTATTTAGTGGAACCAACAGTCCTAAACTATAATTATCTGCATAATATCTTATCTTAAGAAATTTACAGTATAGTTTTAAGTCTTTAAACAATCGCATGAAGATACACGTTGCGGCTCCGTGCCCGTTGCTTCTCTATGCCCAGTAGAGATTTCTCAGTAGCCACACATTGACAAAAATTAGAACTATTGACAAAAAATCCTCTCGAAGATCTTCATGGTGTGGGACATCACCTTAATACCGCGGTAGCTCCCGCACTCCTGCACTGACCCCTTACCTTTGAAGACTGGAGTAATAATACTCAGTCTCCATTGGTTTGGGATCTGCCCGCTGAGGAGTATGCGGTTAAAAAGGTTTACTAAGATGCCCACACCGCGAGGACCCATCGCCTTCCAGGCTTCGATGGGGACTCCATCGGGTCCGACAGCTTTCCGATTCTTCATGCGGCGAAGCGCAGTCAGGACTTCTCCAGGCGTTACCGGTGGCACTAGTCCCTGATTCGGAGGGAGGTCCGGAGGCTGCACCTCTTTGTGCTGTTTATTAAGCAGCTCGTGGAAGTACGAGCGCCATCTCTCCTTTACCGCGAGGTCTTCGCTTAACAGGATGCCCTCAGGGTCTTTTACACAGCGACACTTGGATATATCCTGTGCCGCTTTGACCCTGGAGCGCGCCAGCTTATAGATGAGCTTCTGCCCCTCAGACGATTCCAGCTTATCATACAGAGGTTGTAAGTGGTCACGTCTGGCTCTGGCTACAGCTCTCTTTGTGGCGCGCTTGGCAGCCCTGTACGCGTCGCGGTCTTCAGGAGATCCGGTCGCTTGCCACTTTTTAAAGAGGGCTTTCTTCTCCCTAGTCTCCCTCTGGACTGCGTCGTTCCACCACCAAGTTTCCTTGTCACATTTGCGTCCACCCTTAGACACACCGAGCACCACCTTTGCCGCTCCAAGGATGGCCGCCTGAACTTTGCCTCAGTAATCTTGAACTAGTTCGCCTTCAGTGTCGGTGCACTTGTCACCGACAGCTGAGACGAACTCCTGGGACCTAGTTTCATCAAGCAGCCACCATCTGATGCGGCGCTGGCACCGCTCGATGCGTTTGCCTTTGGGCTTCACGCAGAGGTCCATGACAAGGAGACGGTGTTGTGCAGTAAGACTCTCACCGGGTATGACCTTGCAGTTGGCCATCTTGCCGATGCTGTGTCGCCTAGTGAGTAGGAAATCGATCTGAGTTGTACGCTTCCCGCTCTTGTAGGTGATGAGATGTTCGGATTTCTTTTTGAAATACGTGTTCACAATGGCCAGATCGGCAGCCGCACACGTTCTGAGGATAGTTTCTCCTTCAGCGTTGCGGGTGCCGTATCCAAAACCACCATGAACACGCTCAAACTCCTCACACCTCTCACCCACATGACCGTTTAGGTCGCCGCCCAAAACGATTCCCTGTGACAACGGAATGCTCCGAAGCACTCCCTCGAGTTGACCCCAAAACGACATCTTATCGGCGTCGCTACAACCGGCCTGTGGCGCGTAGGCACTTATCAGGTGGGTAATAATCCCATCGATAAGCACCCTCACGATAAGCCGGTCGCTACAGCGTTTAACCCCTAAGATGCCACTCTGCAGCCCCTCGAAGAGCACAACGGCCACCCCGTTCTCCCCACCAGGCGCACCCGTGTAATACAGCTTGTAGCCGTTCTGCAAGGGCCGGGCTCTGTTGCCCTTCCACCGAGTCTCCTGCAGGAACGCCACGTCCACCCTCCGCCTGGAGAGTACTTCGGCCAACTCGGAGAGTATTTCGGCCAACTAATGTCAATACATGTCAATTCTATTATAATTACTATAAACTATTTTTATAAACCCGCTCCTCCTCGTATCCGGTGCAAAGGTGTCCATCACACTGGCTGCATTGCCCCGCTGAAAAGCGATATCCAATCTTTGTACCAGATACGACCTAGAACAGGAGTCACTTGTCATGTCCCTCAGCCGGCGCCCCAAATTCTTCGCGTCAGCACCCCAACTGCCTATCGTCTCGACAGCGAAGGGAGTAAATTTCTATTAAAATAAATAATGAGAATAAAATAAGATATGTAGATTACAACGGTATTTTTTTTCCGTACATCTACAAAATTATTATCTAGCGACTGTAGTTCAAATCTTGAGACATTCGGTTTGGCCGTGATCTTGTCATTGAAGGCCTTTTACACATCTTATGTTAGTTTGTTCTCACACTATTATATAATGTTTCACTTACTGAAGTGGAACTAATAAGTAAGAATGTGTTATTGTTAAAACCTTTACATGTGAACATACTACATACATTATGTATGAATGCTTACACTTTTAAGCAGGCGTTACGTAGTCTACAGTTCGCAGGTGTCGAATCTCAGTCGAACACATGATTAAAGGTGTAGTACTATAATAGAATTATCAATTCAATAAATATGTACTTCTTCGCTCGTGGCCCCGCGGTCTCAGTGTTCTGTAAACGATCACTGAGTTACGGAACTTTCACTATGGCTGGTCGTCGGATGGGTGACCACTTTGTGGCATTTACTTTTGCGAGCGTTTCCGTGCTTCGGAAGGCACGTTAAGCCGTTGGTCCCGGTTGCCAGTAAAATGGTAGTCGTCAAGCCGCCCATAACGCCTTAAGCGGCTTGAAAAATTTCAACAGCAGGTACCCACAACCTGCGTCTGTCTATTTCAACACGGCAATGGGCTCACCACCTATTACGTGGGACAGGAATCCACACGGTGAAAAATGGGCATTTAATATGCCTCTGCCACCCCTTCGAGGATAAGGCGTGATGGATATTTATTTATTATTAATTTATGTACTTCTTACAAGAAAGAAGTTACATATATACATACATATTAACACGCCTGTCTCCCATTGGGGTAGGCAGGGACTATGGCTTTCTACTTGCTACGATCTTGACATACAACTTTCGCTTCTTCTACTTTCATGAGTGTATTTATACACGCTCGCCGGTAAAGGGTACTCTTGACCTAGCCTTTTTCCAAAATATCTTCGATTTGATTGACATACGTACACCGAGGTCGACCCTACCAGTTTGCCCATTCACTTTCGCCACATAAATCTGCTTCGTTAGTCTATTTTCATACATTCTCTCCACATTTCCGAAACATCTAAGCTCTAAGCATCCCTTTTTCTACCTTAGTCACTACATCTTGTCATGCCGCAATGTTCCCTTATCGCGCTGTTCCTTTACTTATCCATTAACTCCAGCTATACTTCTCAGACCTTTAATTTTAACTGCAATAATTTTACTTTTATGCGTCTTCTGCCACACCCAAATTTCACTTCTATATATGTGTGAGAACCGGCACTCCTCTATGAACAGCCAGTCTTGCCTTCTTAGACACTTTCTGGCTGCTCATAAAGGTGTATATGGCTCCATGATTCCCAATACTGGGGGGCCGGGTAGTACGTGCCGTCGTCTCTACGACGGTGTAGTGCGTTCCAAGGCGCTCTACGGAGCACCTATTTGGGCGGACGCTCTCTGCGCTTCCAATATAGTGCTGCTGGGCAAACCGCAGCGGACATTAGCGCAGAGGGCGGCTCGGGCGTATCGCAGCGTCTCTTATTAGGCGGCGTGCCTTATAGCTGGAAGCCTCCCGTGGGATCACGAGGCTGGAGTCCTACGACGTGTGTATGTCGAGGGCGTCCTGGTGCGACAAACTGGAGGTCGGTGCGGAACCATGATGAGATATTTTATTCACTATCACCATGACTACACCAATATCTCCGCGATCCATGCAATCTTACCTGCTAGTGGTGCACCGGATGAATACGAACGAGTCAACGACACAAGTTTTGGGGTTGGGAGGTTAGACGTCAGTCGCTCCCATCAATGCTGAAAATTAAAGACATAGACATATTCCCACGCCTTTATTGCCGAAGGGTTAGGCAGAGGCATACTCTATGCTCACATTTCACCGTATGCGCTTTTATCCCACGTAACAGTTGGTGAGCCCATTGCCATGTTGAAATAGACAGACGCAGGTTGTGGCGACCTGCTGTTGAAATTTTTCAAGCGGCCTATAAGGCCTTCAACCATTTAGAATTAAACCCCAAACTCCTTGCAGTCAAATCAAAGTGGACCACAGTGGAAACAACTGGTACAACATTTAAGAAGAACTATGACTGAAAGACTGACTATTAAATTTATTGAAAATCTAATTAAAATTTATTGAATAATTTCTTTCGTGAGACTAGAAATAAAATGAAACTGTGTTTTTTAATTGTTAAGTACCTGTACTCGTAGCTACCTTCATAAACAAACAAGAGTTAAGATAATGATTATTTCATCTCAACTCCATATCTGATACTGTGATGAACAATTGTGTAAATATTACCTCAACATTTATTTAGGAAGGTTCTAATAAACTTCAAAAATGTAACATAGGCAACATAAAAGCAACTACGCAAGCAACCAGTAATCTTTATGGTAGCAAGTCACAGTATTGTAAATATTTGCACAGATGATTAACGGCTAAGTATTGTTATATTTGTGACTCACGAGGCTAGCCGTGTGTGGATTCTGTTATAATTTTATTATTATCTATGTCCACGATAACCAGCTAGAATGTAATTTTTTTTTTATACCACTTAGGTTGCAGACAAGCATACGGCCCACCTGATGGAAAGTGGTCATCGTAGCCTATGGACGTTTGCAACACCAGAGGTGCAGCGCACTCGCGCTGCCGACCCTTTAAAAACCTTCTAAGACCCCTTTGGTAGAACCCCATACTGTAGACGTTCGGCAAAACCCAGGCAGGTATATTTTAGAATTTCAAATGGTATTACTTATATTGCGTTGGTTCTTTGTTTTTAATAGGTTTTAATAAGTAAATTGATGTAGTCGTACTATGTATAGCAGTATACGCTTATAAGAATTGTCTTAGCATTCAAAATTGTCAGTGATTTTGGACAATATTTTTATTCTTATATTCTTATTGCTCTCTCTCGCACTCACTTTTATATGATGAACCATGCAAACAATAAACAAGTCAATAAGATTTTGGCATACAAGAAAAAAAAAATTTTTTTCAAAAATGGTTATCTTTTAAATTGTGTCAGGAATAACAAATTTATACAAGATGAATGCGAAAATTCAAAGAAAGTTTATTTCTTCTTCTTCTTTTGTGAAGAACTTTTTCTTTATTGTTTGTCTTCTTGTAAGCAAAAAAAAAAGTTTTTTTTCCGAAGAGCAACATAGGCTACTCGTTATCCGGGAATATCAAGTTGTTCCCACGGGATATTACGTTGGTGCGTTAACGATGTTTAACGTGAGTGGAACTGCAAGCCTCTTGTATAAGTTATACAATAGTCGTATTTTTTTGTTAAATTAAATTATGTGGATATTCTTTTTATTTTCACAGCAGCGTCTAGCCCAAAGTAAGCTAATATAAGCTTGTGTTATGGGATCTAGATGACTGATAAACATACATATATATTTTTAAATACATTCATATTATACATAGGAAACACCCAAATTCCGAAACAAACATTTGTAGATCACACAAATATTTATTCCGACCCGGGATTCGAACTCGATACCTCAGTCACGGCAGTCGCAAATACCATTGCGCCACCGAGGCAGTCAAATTGTCAGTATTGGCTAGATCATTCAGCTGAAGAAGATGTTCCAGAAAATTAATTTTGATTACTTCCTTTACCTGTTAATTAAAGGCAATCGGACAAAAACCATATTAATCACTGCAATTAAAATAATGACAATGATACTATTACAACACTTGTAAATTAAAACGTATCGTCTACTATGCGGTATTTCCAGTAGTCTCACTGTAAAAAAATGCTGTGTGTAATAAATAACTCGTAAATTACTAGACTGCCAAGCGTCTTACACTTGGTTGAGGAAGATGAATAAAATAAAGAACACTCAAGATTACTAAATGTGTTGGCATCAGTTTACGATAAAACATACATATAAATTAATATTTTCTTGAGTCATGTAGGAACAAGCCTAATTTAAAATTTGAAATTTCTGATAAAACTATTATAATGGTATTATTTATCTATCATATGTATGTATTTAAAAATATATAAGTATGTTTATCAGTATCTGGTTACCATAGTACAAGTTCCGCTTAGTTTGGAATCAGATAGTGTTGTGTGAGTGATCCCAACGATATTTATTTTTGTTTATTTTAGTTTTATTCTTGTCATTTATCTACAATATCCAGATTTAATTTTGAAAGGTAGTCTAAATCCAACGTAGGCAGGCTGTCTCTACACAGCTTAGCAATATGAGCGAACATATTATTTTCTCATTTCGTTTAATGGTCTTTACTGATAAAATTTGAATCACTTCACTCGAAATGTTTATTTGTTTTTGACCTGGAAGTAATTTTTTACCGAATCGGCAGCGCGAGTGCCGCACTTGAACAGGTGAGTCGTATATATTGTTTGCCACCTAAGTGGTATATGAAAAAACCGTTCAAATACGATTCGGACTCACGCCCGAAGGATTCTTTAACATTATCGAACAGATTCTATAACATTAAGGTCCGTATTCCAGAACGTTTCTCAATACTCAATCAACGCTTGAGACTAGGTTTCGCCTTATAAAATCTACTCTCTAGTGTTTCTTGAGTTTTGATAAATGTTCTAGAATACGGCCCTAAATATCACTACTATACATGCGATTGACACACTTTACCAAACTACTGGGATACCCAGACGTGCATGTAAGAAACGATTAATGAAAATTATTTTTATAAATCTTTTAGAATAGATTTTAATACATAATATAACATTAACATAATTTTAAAATTGGTCACTTTAAATATTTTAAATAGTGTATGACTTTTTGTAAGCGCCGTTAAAATGGTCTATGCAAAATAAAGATTTTTTTTATTAACATTTTTGTCCCACATTACAGGCTCACCACTTATTATGTGGGACAAAAATGTATACGGTGAAATGTGGGCGCATAGTATGCCTCTGCGTACCCCTTGGGGGATAAAGGCGTGACACTATATATGTAGGTATCATAAGGGTGCGAATTGAGAGAAGCTTACGTCCATCAGTGACTGTAGGATGAATTGATTGGGCAATTAGCTGATTGAAACCATAGCTGATAACCTATCTAACACATAGGCTATTGTCGATATTAATATTATAATCACAAACTAATAATTATGTTACTTAGCGCATATACTTTACTTTCTATAAATAAATAAAATAAATATCAGTGGCATATTATATGCCCACTTTTCATCGTGTGGATTTACCTGTCCCACGTAATAGGTAAAATAAAAATATCCATCACGCCTTATCCCCGAAGGGGTGGCAGAGGCATCTTATATGCCCACTTTTCATCGTGTGGATTCCTGTCCCACGTAATAGGTGGTGAGCCCATTGCCGTGTTGAAATAGACAGATGCAGGTTGTGGCTACCTGCTGTTGAAATTTTTAAGCCGCCCATAAGGCCTTCAACCAGGCTTAACGACTGCCATTTTCTGACAACTGGGACCAACGGCTTAACGTGCCTTCCGAAACACGGAAACGCTCGCAAATGTAAATGCCACAAAGTGGTCACCATTCCGAGTACCAGCCATAGTGAAAGTTGCGTAACTCAGTGATCGTTTACAGAACACTGAGACCGCGGGGCCACGAGCGCTTAATAGGTGGTGAGCCCATTGCCGTGTTGAAATAGACAGACACAGGTTGTGGCTACCTGCTGTTGAAATTTTTCATGCCGCCCATAAGGCATTCAACCAGGCTTAACGACTGCCATTTTACTGGCAACCGGGACCAACGGCTTAACGTGCCGTCCGAAGCACGGAAACGCTCGAAATGCCACAAAGTGGTCACCCATCCGAGGACCAGCAATAGTGAAAGTTGCGTAACACAGTGATCGTTTACAGAACACTGAGACCGCGGGGCCACGAGCGCTTTTTGGATTAGCTGAAGCCACCCTTATTACTATTCAAAAGTAATGTACCGTCAAAGATAATAATAGTACCTACATAATACATAGTACAGTATCGGCATATCTCAATGTAGCGTGAGAACATTGATATTGAAACCACTCATTTTCAACATTCTTAGATCTCTTACATGTCTATCGATGAACATGAAACCGAATTAATATATTTAATGCAGTGATAAAAATATATCTCACACGACACATTTTGTTATAGACTATGTTCGAGAAAAATCTTCTATTATTTACGTCTATTATTAACGGTATTTTTACCGTCTCTAAGAAAAGTACCTAACAGAGGCCCTTTTCTCAGAATCAAAAATATCAGAACGTATATTCAATGATTTTCTTCACTACTGACGCATTGTAGCTTTGCACATGCAGCAAAGACTCATGTAAGGGTAATGCATGTAAAATTCCTGCTTTCCTGGTACCTTTTTGTTTACTATCACTGAGGTGATAGACAAGCATACGGGTCAGTTATCAAATATGTTCAAATCAAAGCAGGTTATCAAGTCGGCTCTGACGGCCTCACACAGAGTTGCATATTTGATTAGCCTTTTTTTACAGAATTCTTTGAAAGGATTGGGATCTGACCTGCCAATCCTAATAAGGTCACGTGACAATCAATTTTAATTAGCTGGATGGATTATCGAGTACTTTAGTTATTTTGGTACCTAGTTGGGCTTAAAAGTCTCTGTTTTATTAGATACATTGTGGTTTGTTTTATTAAATCCTTCGCTGATACCCGCGGCTCCGCCCGCGTGTTGGAATTTTCCCATTCCTGTTTTCCACAGAGACTTGTTTCCGGGATAAAAATTGCCTATGTGTTATTCTGATGTGTAAGCTATATTACTGTAAAGTTTTATAAAAAAATAGTTGGATATTAAAAGGTAGTATTAATTGGATGTCAAGCAATTGTACAATCGAACCCAAATTATTATACAGAGTAGCTATATTCGTGGTTACTGTACCAATCAGGGTATTTTTGACGTGTGTCTAATTTATAACTCTTACGTATATACTTTTACGGTTACATACTCGTACTTCCTTATTACAGATTACAAATAAAAACCAAAACTAAAGCGTAATTACTTACACCACATAAATGTTTTGTAATGTAATATAGCTATTGGGTGACATGGCTTACATACACCATTTTATTTGTATCTATATTATCATGCACATTGGGACTAACATTTCACCGCTTAATTCGATCTAACCCACATCGATCAGCCTTACAGGGGGCCATGTCTACTATTTCAATCGTGTCTAAATCGTCGCGCAATGGAAAACGACCGGTACAATTTTAACAGTCTTTCGTAGTCTACTATTACAATCGTACTCCCATAGACTTCGGTCGGCCGATAGAATTCTAATAACTCGTACCGCGCCAGTGGCTGCTAGTCAGTTGCATTTTTGATAGTCTACTAACATTTTGACAGCTAAAAGCGATTCTGGTTCTATTCTAAGGCTTGTCAATAGTAGACTCGGCCCCCTAACTTTGACTATATAATTATATATATATATATATTAATTATTGTATATAACTTGTAATATGTTGACTAGAGCAATAAAATAGTAAGTTCAACTTGCTGACTGGTATACAATTCTAGTAATTTTTCCTGTCATTTTTTTGTACATATATTTATCTTTTTGCTTTAAATTTCTGAACTCTATACTAGGGTGTAACAAATTCAGTAACGATTAAAATGTTTTAGGAAGAAGTACCTAGTATAATGAAGAGAACTCAACATTCAGAAAAGATAGAGGTGTACTACAAGGAACAACCCAGTAACAAATTAAGTGTACATATAAGTCTTACAATGTTTATTATAACATTATAATAATTAATGATTTACATCTCTTTTATACTACAATATTTTTAACATATAAAGTTAATAATTTTCTTTATAAATAAAATAAAAACTTAAACTAACCTTCACCCACTAAAAATGTTATGTTAGTGATTTTATACATATAAAAAGCTTTGTATTTATGTAACATAAAGACGGGTAAATTTATTATGATGATTAATTATTGACAAATATTAAAAAAAAAATTAACATTACTTTTAAAGTTAATTAAATTTCAAATGATTTATTTCCAAACATACAAGATAATAAGCGCTTTTTCTTTTCTTTTTTTACGTGTGGAAATCCTCATGGATACTATGCCGGACTCTTACCGACTAAAACCACACGATGCCCTTCAGTTTGTCTATGGCCAGGAGTCCCGGGTAAGCCCTTCGGAAGGATAGCCCCAGAATATAATAAGAGCTAAACTAATGCAATATTGACATTGATTAAACGCTTATGAATTTTCAGTTTCAAGGTTGTAAGAATAATGGAAGTTCAGTTTTTTTTAAACTGTTTTCTTCCAGTGCATGCTTATTGTTACTTAAAATATCTAAAGCCTACTATTTAGATGTAGATTTTTTTTACATGAACGTGTCTGATGAAAAGCCAAATCTATGGAAACCATCGAAATTATTGATTTACCAAAAGAGATGCGTAGTTAAGCTCTACCTAAATCTAAAATCAAATGATGAATTTGAGCTTTCTTTAATTAAGTATTCAACTGCTAATCAACATAGTGTAACACAGAAAAGGCTAAATAAAAAAATTCTCTTTGGTAGGCGTTTTTTTACTTATGGCGCCATGACGGTTTCCTACTGAGTACAACCACAGATATCCTTCCATGTTGATGCTCAAGGAAGAGAGTCTCGGTTGAGCCCTCGGTAGGATAACCCCAGCGGAAGGATAAATCCAGAGTCTCTTTGGTAGCATTGAGCGGTATGCCAGGGAGAAGGACTATTTCAAATTCAAGTAAAAGTTTTTTCTAACATCATCACCCACATACTGCAGATTAGAAATATTAGATTTTTGACAAAAAGTCATATTACGTAAGGCATCTTCTTTGACGTTATGGCGCAAGCACTATGCTCTTAAAGGTCATCTATACCCTTTTCTTTCGAGTTATGATGTAGGCTTATTATAAAATCAATTCTCAGATACGCTATAATTTACGAGTACAATGTGATCTCCAGTTATTAGTTTGTGCCTACTGCATGTTATGTTTTTCAGTTATTATTCCAAGCGCATCACGCAAATACCACACGAAAGACTTAAAAAAAATATTACATTTTGATTTTGGAAGAAAACCAACGACTTAATGAAATGTCTTGTATTTGAATTACAACTTGTATTATTAAAATACACACATGTAAGAAAGTTTCTAAACAACACTAATTTAATAATATAGAGACCCTTTCAAGATATAGTGATGGTCAGTGACCATATCGATGATAATTACTCTGTGTTTTTATTTTTACCCGTCCGAAGTTAATTTCCATAACTGAGCAGTGGTACGCGGTGTACCGTGGCATGCTTTAGCTAAGGATGGTAAAAGTCGATAAAGTTTTCTTTCGATGTTTTAAACTGTAAAGTGGATACTATACTAAATTTCTTAAATATTAAGATTGCTTTCTTCATCATCATCATCCGAGCATCCGTCCCGGTTGCGTCTCGCGACGCCAGGGGTCCACTTTCCTACTTTTTCTCCTCCACTTCGCACTATCGTCGGCATTCCCTGTAGTGAGACCCTTGGCACGCATGTCATCCTTTACGACGTCAAGCCAGCACTTCTTGGGACTTCCCCTCTTACCGGGACCCGGCGGAACCGACATGGCCAGACATTTGTTTCCCACGTAGGCCGGCGGTTGCCGCAAGACGTGACCATACCAGCAGGTTTAGATTGCCTTCTTAACATATATTAACAAGCAAATAATAGGTGCCATATAGTTAAGAAAATAATACCCCTTATCAACTTACTTGAGAATGAATACATTGTTTGCACCATAATATAAATAAAACAAAGCGCTCGTGGAACTGCTGACTCGGTGATGGGTGACTGCTTTATGATATTTCCTTTCACGTACGTTTCCGTGATTTGGGAATGGTTGCCAGTAACATGGCAGTCGTTAAGAAATACATATTGACATAAGAAAATATAATATTAATCTCAATTAGTACAGAACGACTAAAACAATTCACGCAATCTACGTCTCTAAACAATAACAAAAACAAAACATCGATGTTATCAATGCCCAACACTCCTGCGCACCTTCCTAATGTTCAGTGTAACGTGCAAGGCGTATGCGCGCAGGCGTATTTGTTGGTCTCCTTTAGTAAAATTAAATTTTATATGGCAGTGGTGACACGACCGTGTAGTGATTTCCATTGTGTGATAAACAAATCATGCAGAGGGAGGACTTCTAATCATGGCTGGGTAATATTAATAGTACTTAATTTTTAAATTATACTGACCTTCTTATAAAAATAAGTAAATAGTGAGATGTTAGCTTGTAAACCATGATAATGACTTGTAACTCGCCATTTAAACAATGTAAAATGTATGTTTTTTACACTTTACTTGTAAAGTGCTGTGAATTTACGGTTTCTTTAATATTTTATCATATTTTCAGTTTCAGTACGTTATTTTGTTTCTGGGACGAGGTCACTCATATTACGTTAATTCATTAACGAGTAGATTGTAAACGCTTTTAAATTTCTGCAGAATAATTCGTTGAATGTTTTTAATTTCAATAAGAATCGTCAAGTGTGCTAAATATTTCGATATTAGTTTAAGGTGTTTTACGTAATGTATAAAATGAAATTATTTCTTTATGTCCCAACGGTTATGTTCATATATATTTTTAAACTTTGATACATAGTAAAATATATGTTTCCACATTTTAGGCATTGTATTTGAGCATTGTTATTATGCAAACATATCCCACAGAGGAAACACCCAAACTCCGAAGCCAACATTTGTGAATCACACAAATATTTGTTCGGACTCGGGAATCTGACTCGGGAATCGAACCCGGGATCTTAACGCGGCAGTCGCATACACTATCACTGTGCCACCGAGGCAGTCACATATTAGCTTATTGACATTTGTGATAAATAGACCGCTCTCCAGGGTTGTACCTAAAGCCTTTCTCGATAAATGGGCTACCCAACATAAAAAAATGTTTTCAATTCGAACCAATACTTCTCGAGATTCGCGCGTCCAACCAACCAGACAAACAAACTCTTTAGTTTAATAAATTCATATAGATAAAGATTGCACTGACTCATAATGTGCTCTAGTTCTTCGATAAAATCTGAAAAGAATAAAATTGTTGACAGATTAAGGGCGTATCGCATTAATGAATGGTGATTATGTGAATGTTCAGTGTTAGAGTGAATGTTATGGTCATTTACCTGCGACATCTAATTTAAAACAAAGAATATATATACATGGAAAAAAAATGATTATAGAGGTCTAAGGTACTCACGTGGAAATATTTAAAATATCTCGCTTCGTAATCCTTCTGCCTATGCCCCATTTTTTATAATACTGGTATTCAAAGGTCTTTGTGTTAATTTTAATTTATCAAAATATTGATGAAACGCTTCACTTGGTTAAAAATTTAGTCTGATTTTTTCATTTTAGTATCTTAGATGAAGATGATTAACGCCTGTATCAGAGCTCGGTACGGAAATGAAGTTTCCGTTAAGTTGTCAACTGTGACAGGTTTCAGTTTAAGTAAGACCTTTACTTAGACTACACATGAATGTCGTGGTATGATAATAAGTTTATTTGAACCTCGATCTGGAGACTGAAAAACTACATGGGTTTTGTAATAACCGTGAAAAATAGCTACCATTTGTTAAGTATACTAATACTTACAAATATACTATACCTATGCTTTATAGATACAATGTTGGATGTGTGATTATAAAGTGAATAGGTACACTCAATAACTATGATGCTTTGTTCGTTTTAGATAACACTTCAGACAATTAACCAATACGGCACCGACATGAATTGGTACTTACGACTATATGAAAGTTCAATACGACAATGAACAAAATTTATTGATTGATGATTTGATGACTTTGCGACCATTTATTTGTCAACGTTGCATAATAGAACAAACAAACAATATTAACAAGAATGAAAATTATAAGACAGTCAAGGTTATTAGCACTAAGTATATCTCTCTAACCTAACCTTGTTGTAGAATCTAAATGTAATTATAATAATAAATATAATAAATATCGTTGGGACAACTCACAAAACGCCATCTGATTCCAAACTAAGTAGAGCTTATACTATGTCAACCAGATAACTGATAAACATACTTATATATTTCTAAATGCATACATATTATAGATAAATAACACCCAGATGAATAAACCAACGTGCTCATCACACAAAGCTTTATCCTGGGTGGGAATCGAACCCACCTCTTGCGTAGCAGTCGGATACACTTCCACTGCGCCACAGAGGCAGTCAAAAATTCAAAAAAAAAAACATGCTTTCCTATTCTATTTACTTTCAAAACCCTACCTAGATTTTAGAGCTGAGGCCCAGCTTTATTAGCTGCTAGGTGCAACTTTAGTTTAGTTTTTTTTTAAGTAACAGCAGTTTAACCTCCGAGTCCCGTAAGAGCGCCTACATCATTGAACCGTCCTTCAATCAGTCTACAACTTGCGTCTGTCTATTTCAATGGCAATGGGCTCACCACCTATTACGTGGGACAGGAATCCACACGGTGAAAAGTGAGCATATAATATATATATGCCTCTGCCACCCCTTCTGGAATAAGGCGTGATGGATAATTAATTTTAATCAGCACGTGCACCGCTAGCAGGTTAAGCCCCCTTGGGCTCCGGAGATCTTAGTTCCCCTTTCATCCTAGTTCAACCATGTTTATCTCCTTCTTATTTGATTCAGGATAATTTATCAAGGGTATTGAGACAGTATTATACTGTGGAAACAATCACTGTTATCATCATACTTTTTCTCATCCACTTAGCACGGTCCTCGTCATTCCCTCAACGTGTCGCGTCTACTAGTATATAATATATCTAGACAACTGATATGCATTATTTCTAACTACATACATATTATACATAGGAAACACCCAAACTCTAAAACCAACATTTGTGAATCATACAAATATTAGTTTCGACCCGAGAATCCGACTCGGGAATCGAAACCGGGACCTCAACGCGGCAGTCGCATACACTACCACTGCGCCACCGAGGCAATAACATATTATATACTTTTGTATAGAACGGGATTTCGCGCGGCACTATATTATAATAAAAGGTTAGAATACCTTATGTTCCTTGACGTATTGACAAGGTTGCAAACCTCGGGACCACTACAGGTGCAACCCTGCTAACCTTTTAAGGCTTGGTATTCCTGCTGAAGCCACGATTACTAGCACCCGGGACAAACAGCTTAACGTGTCCTTCGACGAAATCACTGGTAAATGAAAATGCTACAAAGCGGTCATCCATCCAAAGTCCGAGAGAGTTTCTCAAATCAGTAATATTTTACAGAGAACTGAGTTAGTGGGGCTACCAGCGCTTTTATATTTACATTTTTACTTTATGTTAGTAGCCTTAAAAAATGTATAACATTTCATGTAACTAATAATTAACGATCCCAACATTTTAACCCGAAGGTTTTCTGCGCTTTAGTGGATCTGGAGAAAGCATTTGATAACGATGTGAGAGTAACTCTGTGGTACTCCTCCGTGTGGCCTGGCTGGCCGTCCACGCCATCTCCGGGCATGGATACGGTGTGGACGGCCAGCTGCTGCGGGCGATACAGTCACTTTATACGGACTGTAAAGCTTGCGTGCGACCAAAGGGGGATGTTCACCTGGCGCCGCTTTTTGGCGTCTGTTCGGGAGTCAAACGGGGTTTTGTTATGTCCGCCTTGGTTGTGATTTTCATAGTGTATCTAATAGTTGGCTGCAAAAGTTAAAAGATTATGATGTGTTGTAAAATTGGAAACTTTACAGTACATTGTCTGTTGTACGCTGATGATGCGGTAGTGATGGTCTCATCAGAAGCTGACCTTCAGGCATTAGTCACTAATATGAAAGTAGTATAGTATCGGGTATTTGAAAGATAAAAAGTAGGAACTAATAGCAAGCAAGATTTGGGTGAACCGGAAACGTTTAGAGTAATTAAATGAAGTTATATACTTAGGGAGATTGTGATACTTACATATAAAAACTACTGAATGGAATTTAAATAAACTTTACAATAATATAGCTTATCTACAAGTTCATTTAGATAACGGGAAAGAGAAAACTTCATCATTCGGGCGGAGTCGCGGGCGTCAACTTGTATATCATAAACCTATAATAAAATCCAACACAATAACAGAGATGTTCCATTTCGATTGCTACTTCCAATAACTTTTTACTCTGGCGAGCCTGCGGAAAATACATCGTCAATCTATCTTGGCGGGGGCTGAGGAAGCGTTTTGGTACCTACCTGCCCTTAATATAATATAGTGCCTCGCGAAATCCCGTTCTATACAAAAGTATTTGTTCAACGCGTGTTAGTTTAAAACAAAACGCGTCAGTTATTAGTCAGTTTACTTATTACTTGTACATAATGTATGAAAATATGTCTGATTTGTTGATATTTGTGACTACTGCACCTCTCTCTAGGGTAGTAGTCTAAAGCCTTTCTCAATAAATGGGCTACCCAAAACAATTATTTTTTTTGCGTCGAACCAATAGTTCTCGATATTACAGCATCATTTACCAAATAAACAAATTCTTTAGTTTTATATATTAGTATAGATATAGATTGCACTGTGTCATAATGTGCTCTAGTTCTTCGATAAAATCCGAAAAGAATAAAATTATAGTTGACAGATTAAGGGCGTATCGCATTAATGAATGGTGATTAGGTGAATGTTCTATTGTTGGAGTGAATGTTATGGTCATTTACCTGCGACATCAAATTTTAAACAAAGAATATATACTAGGAGAAAAAAATATTATAAAGGTATAAGGTACTCAAGTGGAAATATGTAAAATATCTCGCTTCGGAACCCTTCTGCCTATGCCCCATTTTTGATAATAATGGCATTCAAAGGTCTTTGTGTTAATCTTAATTTATCAACATGTTGATGAAACTCTTCACTTTGTTAAAAATATTATCTTAATTTTTATTTTTTTATCTTAGATGAAGATGATTAACGCGTGTGTCAGAGCTCGGTTCGGAAATGAAGTTTCCGTTACGTTGTCAACTGTGACAGGTTTTAGTTTAAAAAAGGCCTTTACTTAGACTACACATGAATATCATGGTACGAGTATGATAATGATACAATATTGGATTAGTGGTTTTTAAGAGAATAATAATAATAATAACTTTATTGGCACAAACATGTACAATGTATAATAAGTGATTCATCAAATTTGTACTTTGTACAACAGATATGGAACCCTGCCTCTTAAACTAGGTTGGATACCTGTATCTTAAGAGACAGTGTTCGGCAACTACAATTAAATTTTACCAATTTTTCAAATTAATATTTACACAAATGTTTATTATCTGTTAGTTGGTAAGGTACATAACATGGAGTGAGTGGACTAATGTCATGATGCATGAAGTTTTATTATAAAAGAAACTTTAAAAACTTAAACTATAAATCAGTATGTGTAAGTATGTTAGTGTGTGTGTGTGTGTGTTTGTATGTGTTAATATATAACATAAGTGCACAGATAATTTTTATTTTATTTTATTCATATTTATAATTTTATTAAATAGCATTACTACCATTATACATTGCAGTTTTATATTCTATATTATTTGGGGAATGTTAATATTGACTCCGTGCTGAGATAGTCTTGTTTCAGCAGCCATTCCGTAACTTTTTGTTTTAGTGTGTACCTGTTCAGACCCAGTATTTTAATTTCTTTGTGTATTTTTTTGTATAGATGAGAACCCAATACAAAATAGTGATGTTTTGCGAAGGCTGTTCTGTGTTTGACAGCTGCTGGCAAATTTCTACGTTTCTCAGGATTAGGACGAGGGAGAACTTTCTGTAGCCGTAGAATTGATTTGAGCACAAAGAGCTGCCGAACAGTTAGTACTTTGCAATCGGTGTACAATTGAGAGGTGGGATATTTGATCGGTTTTCTTGAAATTATCTTAAGAACAGCCCTTTGTGCTCTCTCCAATCCGAGAAGTATTGTTTTGTGAGCGCCACCCCAGACGGTGATGCAGTATCCTACCACGGATTGGCATAATGCGAGATACACCATTTTCAGGGTTTCTCTGTTTGCCGAGTCTCGAAGGGACTTGAAAGTGCCGATAAGCTGTAAGGTTCTGTTTATGAGTGCGGTGATTTGTTTGTCCCATTTTAAGCAATTGTCCAATAGCACCCCCAAATATCTCACAGAGTCAGTTCTTGTCAATGGAATACACGAGCATGAGTCTAATAAACTCGCGCATGTGTGTGCTGTTAAGGTAAACGTGTCAGGTGGACTTGTAAAACGACGAAGAGTAAAGGGTATATAGACTGTTTTTGTGAAATTTAGGGTCAATAGGTTATTATTTAGCCATGACGTCACATGTTTTAGGGCTGATTCAGCATTAGTTTGAATAGTTTGAATAGAATAGGTACACTCAAAAACTGTGATGCTTTGTTCGTTTTATATAACACTTTAGACAATTAACCAATATGGCAGCGAAATAAATTGGTACTTATGACCATATGAAAGTTCAACTCGATGATGATCAAAATGTCATTAATTGATGATTTGATGACGTTGGGACCATTTATTGGTCTACGATGCATAATACAACAAACAAACAATATTAACAAGAATTAAAATTATAAAACAGTGAAGGTTACTCATGTGTTATAAGCACTAAGTATTTCTCTGTAACCTAACCTTGTTGTTGAGTCTACATGTAATATTAATAATAATAAATATCGTTGGAACAACACACACAACGCTATCTTATTCCAAACTAAACAGATCTTGTACTATGGTTACCAGATAACTGATAAAATACTTATATATTTTTAAATGCATACATATTATAGATAAATAACACCCAGATACAGAATAAACCAACGTGCTCATCACACAAAGTTTTATCCTGGGTGGGAATCGAACCCACGACCTCTTGCGTAGCAGTCGGATACACTCCCACCGCGCCACAGAGGCAGTCAAATGGTAGTGCTACCATATTTCCCCTCTTCTTCTTCATCATATTTGCGTATTCTATTTACTCCAGCTTTATTAGCTGCTATGAGCAGTTCTGGTTTGGCTGTTTTTATTCGGCATTGTTGAAAGCAATTGCCGTTTAACCTCTCAATCCCTTAAGGGAGCCTACATCATTGCGTCGTCTTTTAAGCAGCTGGTGCACTGCTAGCAGGTGAAATCTCCTTGGGATCCGCAGATCTTAGTTACCCTTTCATCCTAGTTCAACCATATTCCACTCCTTCTTATTTAATTCAGGATAATGTATCAGGGCTATTGAGACGGTTTCATACTGTGGAAACATTCTCTGTAACGCTGTCAAGTGTAAAACAGTATAAACACAATTTTACACGTAAATTACCTACTAACATACAGACATATTATCACGCCTGTCGTAGGCAGAGACTATGTCTTTCCACTTCTACGATCCTGACATAAAACTTCGCTTCTTCTACTTTTATGAGTGTTTTCATACACGCACTCTTGACCTGGCCTTTTTCCAAAATATCTTCGATTGACGTACGTACGCCGAGGTCCACCCCTACCAGTTTGCGCATTCACTCTCGCCCCATAAATCTGCATCGTCAGTCTATTTTCATCCATCCTCTCCACGTATCCGAACGATCTAAGCATCCCTTTTTCTATCTTAGTCACAACTTCAATCGTTCGTCATACCGCAATGTTCCTTTATCGCACTGTTCCTTTTTTTATCCATCAACTACACTCCAGCTATACTTTGCAGACTTCTGCATTAATTTTACTTTTAAGCGTCTTCTGCCACACCCAACTTTCATTTTCATATATAAGTGTGGGGACAAGCACTCCTCTATGTACAGCCAGTCTTGTCTTATTAGACAATTTCTGACAGCTCATAAAGGTGTATATGGCTCCATTCACTATAATTTCTGCCAAAAGTCTTCGCTCATTTATCATAATCAGTATCTTCTACCGTATTTTAACTAATCCGTGATGATCAAGAATTTTCTCCTATGGCCATATGCAATGCACTTACTAGTGCGATCTTGTCTTTAATTTCAACAGGGAACTTTGCAGACTATTATGTGTAGTGCTATAAATTAGCTATAAATTAGAATTCTTGTATGGTGATGACGATATTTAAGTACACGTATGACTAAATCGTTTGTTATGGATTATAATTAAACATGAACTAGTGAACAAGTACAGAGCGTACAATAACGTGAAACATTTACATAATATAGGTCTTACTTGCGATTTCAGATTACATAAGCCTCATTCAAGGTTTGGATTCCAACAATTAAACAGTCATTATAAGAGCATGGTATTACTTTCCTGTGTAACTAGAGTACTTTTAACCTCTGGGTTTTACAATTTTTTTTGGAGGCATTACAATAGTTGATAGTAATTGTAATCGAACTAATAGTCTTATTAGTGAGAGTATTAATAGGTGAAAAGACCGCAAGACCGGAAAACCTCCATGACTATCATGTAATGGACATGGACACGACATGTCTGGGATACAACGTGAAGACAGCTAATATTTTTTCATTAATCTGTCTCGTTGTAGATTCCTACATTATAATTTTGTAGAGTATTAATATAATATTTCTACCTACACCTTTTACTATTAAGGTAGTAAAAAAGCACACTGCCTATTTGAACGAAAATTTACCTTTGCAACTGGTACCTATACTTAGTACCGTGACCTTTAAACGTAAGCAAAATGACGTAAATCTCATCTTAGAATTAACCATAGTGTAAGATGTTTATTCAGTGATCCTTTACAAAACATTAAGAGTACGTATTAGCAGTTACTCCCTCTATGTGTCTAGATGTCCCTACCGAACGTTAGAAACTAGATGGACCATCTCAAAATTTACCCTTGAATACAATAACCGTTTAGATAATAATAACAAACAACGCCTATAAAAGTTTTTTGCCATGAAAATCATTTCAATAAACTGTATTTGTCTTTGAAGGTGGTTTGCAATGTCAAATGCATTAGTGATGGTATATAAGAGTTGAACATTTCGTTCATTAGCTGACATTGAATGTTATGGTCATAGCTGATATGGGTATAGAAGTGCAAAGTAAATTAATTCCCTCTTTTAAAATAACTCAAATAAAGCAGCGCAATTTGATTGAACAAGTGTAAATTACTTGTATGATTATCGTTTAATAGTTATTGAAAATAGCCTCCTTTTTGGTAAAAGATACTATATATACCTTTTCTGTTGACTAAAACCCAATCTCCCATCTCATTAATATATGCCTTTCTACGTATTATGCAATGTAGGTTTCTTATCATTTTCTACTACATATTGCTGTTATGTATTCACTTTTCCTTAAATAAACATCGAGCGATCGAGCAAAGCGAATCTTTGATGCATCCTCTTTTTGTACATGTGAAACGTCCTTCAACCGGAGCTGACGATGAGATAAGCATGTCGGACTCAAACCGACTAAAACGACTATAATTTTCTCACGGCTTTGTTTGGCAAAAAAACTTAGTACAAACTCAAAAATAATTCTATGCTCATGAAGGACGAAGATCATTTTGGTCTCTCTGACGCAGAATGTCTTGTCTCTAGCACGGGAAAGTATTATTCAGTTCTCGTTCCTTAGCTACCGCTTCTTATGTGAACTTCACTTTCTCACAAATCAATGAAGTAAAGTTTTATGCACCTTCACTGGTGACCCAGCAGAACATGGTTGCAGCAAGTTATGTCCCACTTATATTGCCCCCACAAAGTAGTAGCACTGAAGAGCCTATGCTGAGACTTAACTACTAACTACTTCTCGCTGGACAGTCTGTACGTAAAGTTCTTAAAACAAAGGATAATAGGTAAAATAGATGTTAAGTACATGATCTAAAATCATCGACGCGCAAAGTTTATTAGTTTAAAGCAAACCAACAGCTTCGATTGAAATGGGGTAAATGGGTTAAACCTATCAAATAGAAAAATATCTTTAAATGTGCCCTTTCTTTGTGCCCGAACGTCAATAATGACCAAAGTTTGTACCCTAACGTCAAAAATTCCAATGTTTATTCATCTATTTTTTCCCACAACTATAATTTGGTATACATAATATTTTATTCCATATCAATAAACGCTGTAACCATACTATGACTGATACAGAAAACAGATACTTTATAAGGAAAACATTTTCAAGGTTTCTGCATCTTTTTAGTTAGCTACCATCTATTATGTTATTGGAGGAGCCTGGGAGTATACTGACGGGCTTGAGATTCTCAGCAGAGCTGGGAACAAACTTTATTTCTATTCACTGTTTTCTAAAACGTATGACTTCGTTGTTTGTTTTTTACATTTAAAGTATTTAGCATACTCATTAATAATAAAGTTTTTGTGGTGTTAGTATAATTTCTCAATACAAGGTCTTCTCACTCTTTACTATTTTTAGTTTAGAGAAATTATATATCCTGTTCTAAATTACCTGGAAATTGTTAGATAAAAATAACCTCATCACGCCTTATTGATAGAAATAGTTAGGAAATATAAAGAAACGCTCTAATGGTCAGACAGTGAAATGACAGCTCACGCGATCTATTGGCACGGACCCAATGATAGTCATAATGTCTTAAGGTAACTAATGTTGTTGTGTTAGCATTTTTTTTTGTTAGCATAAATAGTTACTAAACATTCGATATTTATGAGTACCACTAGCTACAAGTGGGTATCTTACTTAGTAGTAAGATTTACTATTTTCTTCAAATTTAGCTTTCGGTAGACCACAATAATCTTAGAATAATAATAATCAAGTATTTTATACCTTTGCTGTAATCTAATAACCTGAATACCACCTAACAATCTATACTAATATTATAAAGAAAAAAGATATGTATGTAAGTATGGTTGTAACGAATTGGCTCAAAAAGTACTGGACCGATTTTAAAAATTCTTTCACAATAAGAAAGCTACATTTTTCGTGAGTAACATAGGCTATACTAGATTTTCAAAAAATTAAAGGTTTCATTTTGCAATCTCGAATAGGAAAACTTCACCACGCGGGCGAAGCTGCGGGCGTCAGATAGTAATATAATAAAAATAGTATAAATGGTAAGTAAAATATATAAAAACAACTACTTTTATTCATATTTTTAACAAAATTGCAGTTGCAATGGAAAGCTAGTCAGAATTTTAGTGGGTATCTTATTTTGTTAAAACTGCTTATAACTGTCTCAACAGCCATTGCCCTGAGACAATTAGAATTTCTTCTAAGTAAATTCCCAATACTATACTTATTGACAATAGCCGCATGATTTCCGTCGATTGAAAAATATTTATAAATCGAACCAATGAGTTCCAAATAACCATTATCGATTTCAAACGGTTTGTTGAAATTCGTACGGGTGACACCACATACAGATTCCACTAATATAGTCATTGATATATCATCATCATCCTTCTTCTACTTGTTCTTCAAACTTCTTTTTTAATGTTTAACTCGTCAAAATGGCAGCGCCCGCTTGATGGAAAGCAGAGACGACGATCCGTGACTGACTGCGGGCCGTTATCCCAGCCGGTAGGGCCCCGATAGCGACCCTCAGGTTGACGGCCCAGAAGAGAGGAGGGAAACACGTGTGCTGGCAGAGAGTTCCATGCTTTTATGGTGCGACATAAGAAAGACCTGCGGAATGTTTCGATTCTGGGCACAATTGTGTCCACAGTGTATGGATGACATCTCTGCCCCGCCCGTGTTGTTCGGGAACGGAAAGCAGAGAGTGGGATCAAGTAAAAGAGTTCTTCAGAACACTCACCGTCGTAGATACGGTAAAACGCAGCTAAGCTGGCGACCGTGACGCCACGTTTACCCTGATAAGGACTCCGAGCTTGCGAGAGACCAAGCTGTGCACCCCTCGATGTAATTTTGCTATATCTGGCTTTGAAGCCTGCCATACTTTTATTTTACTAATACGAGCAACTATCAATTACGCCTTTATCCCCAAAGGGCTGGCAGAGACAGATTATACGCCCACATTTTACAGTAAGCATTTTTGTCCCACGCAACAGCTGGTGAGCCCATTGCTATGTCGAATGGTCAAGCGCAGCTTTAATACATATTAAAAAATAAAGCTTCTGCTGCGTCTGTCTGTCTGTCCGCAATAAACTCAAAAAGTACGTTTTTCGATCAGTATTCATTAATGAATAGAGATGTCTTACAAAAGTGATTTAGTTAATAATTTATATGAGAATTTAAACTATCATGGTCATTCACAAAAGTAAAATATTGATTTTCAGGATATTTACCATGTACACTTACACACGCGCGTGATCACGGAATAACTCATAATCACGGCGCTTGCAACAGTGCCGAAATATCGGATGCCCTCGCGTGAAAGTGTACATGGTAAATATCGCGAAAATCAATATTTTACTTTGGTAATAATTTGTTATATTTTCTATACATTGGCTAAAGTATAACGATATTTGTTAGAAGTACATACATACATACATATTGTTACGCGTATATCCCCGAACGGGTAGGCAGAGGCATTTTCAACGCCCACGTTTCACGGTATGCATTTTGTCCCACGTAACAGGTGGTGAGCCCATTGCCATTTGTTAGAAGTGTCGTAAAAAAAGCAACTATGGTTGGTATTTTCATTACATACTAGTTTAGAGCCACTGCCGTAACAGCGCCCGCTTTGTCCGTTAGTCAGCAAGTGCACCGCAGATGAGGTCGCTTGGTGGCCCAAAGATATTGATACAGTTCTACACACCAATCACCAAAAACAGACAAAAGTAACTCTCAAACAAATATAGAAGCTATGATGCCTCACTGACTGGCAATGCTAACTCGTAATAATTCATAAATAAAATAAATAAATATCTATAATAATATGGCTGGTCCTCGGATGGATGACCACTTTGTGGTATTTACATTTGCGAGCGTTTCCGTGCTTCGGAAGGCACGTTAAGCCGTTGGGCCCGGTTGCCAGTAAAATGACAGTCGTTAAGCCTGGTTAAAGGCCTGATGGGCGGCTTGAAAATTTCAACAGCAGGTAGCCACAACCTGCGTCTGTCTATTTCAACACGGCAATAGGCTCACCACCTATTACGTGGGACAGGAATCCACACGGTGAAAATTGGGCATATATTTATCATACTAGAGTACAATTATTGAGGCAAATCATGTACCTGCTACCCAATAGATGAGGCTGTGGCAAAGGTGCGCTTACTAGATGGAGAAGTCTGTTAGTAGTTTTATAAGAACAATACCGAATATTGCTATATCCTGGACCAGACGCTTAAATCTAGAAGAAAACCACTATTTACATTTTCTAAATATTTAAGTGCTTAAGTAACATACAAATGGAACAAATGGTCTTTAACAATGCATACTCATAATCAAATACGGCAATTGGTAATTTCTCTTAATGAAGTTAACCTTAAACGTAATTTAATGTTGGTTAATAATTTCACATACATAATTCTATTAAATGATGACATCGTGTCTTGATACCTCATGGACAATTATTAGTCGTACACTGGCGATTTGCTGTCGAGAGGCCGAAAACAATAGGATAAATCCGTCACATTGACAACATATAACATTTTGTACAATTATAACAGACTACAATGGGCTCACCATAAACATACATTTAAATGTGTAATAGAATTATACATGTTATGTATTGGTTTATGATAATTTCACATACATAATTCTATTAAATGATGACATCATGTCTTGATACCTCATAGACAATTATTAGTCGTACACTGGCAATTTGCTGTCGGGAGGCTGAAAACAATAGGTTATATCCGTCACATTGACAACATATAACATTTTGTACAATTATAACAGACTACAATGAGCTCACCACCTGTTACATAGGACAAAAATGCATACGGTGAAATACGGGTGTATAGTATGCGTCTGCCTACCTCTTCGGGGATAAAGGCGTGACAATAATTATGTATGTATGTAAGTATAACAGACTAGCTGATCCCCGTGGCTTGGTCCATAATATACTTGGAACCCCCGTCGCCGTCACACCCATTTAATCTCGTCGTTTAATACAATAATGTATTAAAATGTGCCCGATTTGTTAAAATTTATGACTACTGCTCCGCTCTCCTAGCTCGTAGCGTGATGATAAATATAGCCTATACAAATGGGTCACCTAACATGAAATTAATATTTCAATTCGACTTAGTAGTTCCTAAGATTATTACGTTCAACCAAACAAACATACAAACACACATAGATTAACGGACGTCCTGCGGTTTCCCACACGTAGTGCCCGTTGCCGTGGGAATACGGGGATACAATTTAGCCTAAGTTACTTCTTATAACACCAAATTGCATTAAAATCGGTCCAGCATTTTCAGAGATAGCCAATACAAAAACACAGATATTTTCTGGACAGGAATCCACACGGTGAGAAGTGGGCATATAGTATGCCTCTGCCACCCCTTCGGGGATAAGGCGTGATGGATAGTTATTTATTTTATTTAGATATTATCAAAAATAATTGATTATTTTATGGCTACCGTAAAATAATCAATTATTTTTGATTTATACTTTGATAATGTATTTAGTAAAAATCTGTTAATTTGGAATTACAAATAGATACTTCAATTTTATTTATATGTGTATATAATATTTACATTTACTTGGTATAATTAGTACCTTCAATTTATTACCTTGGAAAAATTTACCCAGGCTTGATAGTGGGAAAAGGGATACACTTTTATCCCTGACGTATTTTTTATGATACGGGGTTAAGGACAGTGGTTCATTGATTTACTCGAAGTCATGAGCTCTTGGCCAGCTTCTTAATGTAAATACGATGTGGTTCAGTCTTGTAGCCAACTAATTCACCTTTACCACTGTATGGTGGGTTGCCATTCTAAAATAGACGTAAAAGGGATTTTTTTATAGATTTTAAAGGACAAAGGGAGACTTTTCAATGCATAGTTAACAAGATAAAATAAAAAATGTATTTTTTTCTTTAGTTGAAATACCTGAAAATTTTACTCGAATAAAAGGGATATAAAACCGATTATGGCAGTCTGGTAGTTTTAAAACAGTTCCAGTGGACACTTGTTTTCCTTTCCGGACTACGCGTAGAACGTCGATGGAATTAGTCTTTCATAACATTTATAAAGTATGTGCTATACGAGAACCATTGTTGAAATTGATAGCTAGTGTTTGATTACTAGTTGTATCAGGTAGTAGTTTACATAATGGTACATAAACCATTATATGGACACTCGAGGACCTTCAGAGTCGGATTCCAAGTAAAAACCAAGTTACAGTACGTGTTGTCTAAAAAAAACAACCTTTGTATTTGTGATTCAATTTTAAATCATTTGTATTTTAAATATGAATAGTTTATTTTATCTCCTGTTTGTAAGAGTTAATAGTTAAGCTTTGTAGGAAGAATATTTTATCCGTTAACTTATGCCTCGTCAGCTGTTATCATCACCATAGCGTTAGACCTTCTGCATCAGAGGATAACCATATTCTCTTCATTTCTCAAATAAAATATACGCTCTTTGGTATGTCGAAGTACTATCCAGATAAATGTATCTGTCAATTTATTACCCTTACTATAATAATATACTTCTAAAACTATTAATTGTTTTTCGACTTTAGATGTTTGTTGTTTATTGTCCATACAAAGTTAGGGGGAGGTACTGCGGATACGGTAAAAATATAGGAAACCTAAGTATAGAATTGCAGTATATTTTGATCAGATGCTTTTGAGTTCTCTAGCTATATCAATACAGAAAAAAAACAGACATTAGCAGTCTGTAAGTCTGAGTAATAATATGATATTATTACTAAGGCATGCACATTAACACAGGTAATTACAATAATTATGAACTATTTGTGTCAGGCAATGATAAAAGTGTGTCAAGTGTCTTACCCAACTAAAATAGTGGTGTTAAATTTGCCTTGGTTTCTGTTAGAATGTAATAAGAGGGATTTTTAACAGTTTCCTTATTATGAAAGTTGTGTTATGTGCTCACATTTGACATAAATAAGAATTCCTTAAATCTAAACTCCATACATTATTAAATACTCTCAATACCTAAATAATTTTAAATTCTTCAGTTTAGTAAGTGAAATTCTGTGACAAAAGTTTATTCATCATACGGAACAAATAAAAGAGATGATGATTTAGATAACAATGATTAAGATAAAAAGGATAAGACAATTCACAGCATACAATATTATTATAATTATATTAAAAAAATTCTATTCATTTTACAATTTATTAATAATAATAATTTTTCACATGGCATTGAACTATAGGTAATAACAGTTAGTGTAAAGTTTGTTATACTCGTTTAGCTAAATTAAATTTCATTATTTAAAATGCATAACAGGTTCCCACATTTTAACAATCTTCATGATATTTAAAAAAAATATCATGAAAATAGTGGTAAGTAGTTCCTTAATCGAACTAATATTCTGTCAGCTATAGGTGTGTGACTTTCAACGTTTAGGTAGCAACGTTGGGAAAAAGACCATGCTAAGAAAGTCGACATTGCCTTTTGGACTCAGCCACCCTATCCTACTAATGCTATTCTACTAATATATTATTACAAACGTGAAAGTTTGTAAGTATGGATGTTTGTTACTCTTTCACGCAAAATCTACTGAATGCATTTTAATGATGCTTTACAATAATATAGCTTACACATTAGAATAACATATAGGGTACTTTTTATTCCGGGAAAAAGTTCCTGTGGGAAACAGGAACGAGAAAACTTCACCACACGTGCGGCGTCGCGGGCGTCAACTAGTAAGGAATACTGTACTTCCGATAATAGTGCATATATTTTTGTGAGGTTTTGTATGGTTATGTTTTACATGATTTAGTACTATAGCGATAATATCATACATTTTTGCTAAATCACCAGAGCAATAAATAGAACTTTATATTTATCAAAATATTTTGAATGAATACTCTTGTCCTGTATCATATATTTACTTAAAAACCCGAACGGTTTCGTCTTACGGCATTTTCGAATATGAAACCAGTTAGGTCTTAAAGTGAAACAGTACAAGTGTTTTCATTCAAGATGTGTAGCAAGTTTCACCAAGTACCATCAATCCACAGCATAAACAGTTTGAATCAAGAGACTCCGTCTTATTCATCTTGTTTTGATTCTAGAGCCAAAAATAACAAAGATTTCTTACATTCCACTGATGTCATAACACAGAAAAATTTCTTCCCATCCCATACCCTGATGGTATAAAAAGGACAACTTGAGTTCAATAAACTAATAAACAAAATGACTAATTAGGAACAAAAATTGTAATAAAAATGGCTCTCATAAAATTTGCAGTGTTTCATGCCATTGTTTTAACCAATTTGCCGTTTTTTACTAATTTAGTAGCTATTTAAAGTTCGTGGGTATTTTTGTCACAGTTAAGGTCATAGGTCATTGACCACTCATTTGCGATCTTTTGAGCTCATGTAAATTTCCGCAAAATAAGTATACCTACAAAGTTATTTGAAGAATAAGAGCACCTGATACTTTCAAATTGTGTAGTGTGAGATTAAAATAATTATATTTTCCAAGATATAGTAAAGACAAATGGATTCACCAGTACACACCACCTGTTACGTGGGCGTTTAGTATGCCACTGACACCCCTTCGGCGATAAAGTCGTGATTGAGTGGTAAGTATAAAATAAAGACCGGTATAAAGACTGTAAGAACTATGGCATTTAGCATTAAATTATATTTTCTTTACCGGACAAAGAGTGTTTTCGGCGAACAGTTCATATTAGAACCGACTACGGATCAAGTGTGTTTTCGGTGAACAGTTTATCGATGAATGTAGGTATTCGATTTTAAACCCTTGAATTAGACCATAATAAAATTTTCGATGAATGTAGGTATTCGACTATACACCTTTGAATTAGACCATAAAAAATTTTGTGCTGGTCTTTATCTACCTACCTGAACATATTTTTTTTGGTGTTCATTATTGTAAGGTAAAAGGAAAGATAAATGAAAAAGTTTATCTTTAAAGGAACCAAAAAATTGACCTTCGTTACTTTAAACTTCAGATTCCGAATGCGGAATTTCGAGATTATCGTCTTATTCGTTTTTACGATTATCGATTATCTGTTTATCAATCACGCCTAATCCGCGAAGGAGTGGCATATTATATGCATTATATATATATATATATAAAATAAATAAATATCCATCACGCCTTATCCCCGAAGGGGTGGCAGAGGCATATTATATGCCCACTTTTCACCGTGTGGATTTACCTGTCCCACGTAATAGGTGGTGAGCCCATTGCCATGTTGAAATAGACAGACGCAGGTTGTGGCTACCTGCTGTTGAAATTTTTCATGCCGCCCATAAGTCATTCAACCAGGCTTAACGACTGCCATTTTACTGGCAACCGGGACCAACGGCTTAACGTGCCATCCGAAGCACGGAAACGCTCGCAAATGTAAATGCCACAAAGTGGTCACCCATCCGAGGACCAGCCATAGTGAAAGTTGCGTAACTCAGTGATCGTTTACAGAACACTGAGACCGCGGGGCCACGAGCGCTTCATATATATATATAGGCATATTATATGCCCACTTTTCATCATGAGTATTCCAGTCCTACGTAAAAAGTCATTGCCGAGTTGAAATAGACAGATGCAGGTTGTGGCTACCTTGTCTTGAAATTTGTAAGCCCATTAAGCCTCCCGTAAGGCCTTCAACTTGACGTAACAACTTATATGTTACTAACAACCGGGACCAACGGCTTAATGTGTAGTCCGAAGCAAAAAACGCTCGCAAATATGAATCCCACAAAGTGGTCACCTTTAATAGAACACTAAGTCCGCGGGGCCACCAGAGTCTAATTAGTTGTTTTTAATAGTTATATATTAAATTAAACAAATTCTGTTAATAAAACATATATTTACTACAGGAATTGCGTATAGCCATTGCTATACGCAAACGTTTACACTTACCTACGAGTACTTTTTAGTATATTGTTACTTGTTTTCCTGTTAATTTCTTTATTATATTACAACAGGTCTAAAGTTTTAACATTTAATAAAAAGAAACCATGTGGACATATTATATTTATTCCTCTCTGACACTAATCTATAAACTACTTTTAAGTTTTACCAAGAAATAAATTCTTTAACATATTATATCATAAAGTATCATAAAGAAAAAATCCAAATACTTTTATAATGAACAAAGCTAGAGGTTATGTTCACCCAAAAATGCCTCTCTTAGCAATTAGGCAGCCATAATCTGTAAACATAATTTAAAAACTCATTAAATAAGCATCCTTCTTTCTCTACCTATCGAACATTTAACCACATTACGATAAACGTATTGGCAAGCGCTGTTCCTATGGACGCTTGTACCTGTGGACACAATCGATTCCGACGAAACTAGCAACCCTAAAATTATAATTTGAAAGCGATCATTTGATTTGATAGCTTTGTGTATGGTTGACAGGTTTAAATAAAATTAATAAAAATAATACTGATTCAAATATATTAATGTTTTATTCTAAATTCTGGAAAGTGTCCACATGTTCCGCACTTGCCCCTACCACAATTATTATATATCAGTCAAGCCTTTATCCTTAAAGCCATCTTATACACCTACTTTTCACAGTTTGCATGTTAGTCCCACGTATTAGGTGGTGAGCCCATTGCCACGTTGAAATAGACAGACGCAGGTTGTGGCGACGTGCTGGTGAAAATTTTCAAGCCTAAGACCTACAACTTGGCTTTACGACTGCCATGTTACTGACAACCGGGACCGACAGCTTAACGTGCCTTCCGAAGCATGGAAACGCTTGTAAATAAAATGCCACATAGCGGTCATCCATCAGTAACTCTATTCCGTAACAGAAGTCTGAGTTGGCGGAGCCACAAGCGCTTCTTTACTAGGATACAGGGACAGATAAATCGTTCGCTACGATTTTTTTAAAAATTTAGAATATTTTTTTTTTTTAAATGCAGGTTCATTTGCACACTAGCAACCTGTTAGGACTAGATATACGTACGAAAAAGAGACCCAGGAGTTCTTTTAAACGAATCCAACAGCGAAAACCTATGATGCGGCTCGACTGTTACAATGTATGCTAGTACTCGTCACGAATTTTATCAAAAATGGTACAACAAACGTTGTTGGCTAAGGCCTTAGCTACCCACTCCTAGCAGGTTACTAGTGTTGTACAAATAACCCTGTATATAATTCTTATATAATATATAATTTGTTTCGAAAGATAAAGGTAATCAAATTATTATAAAATAAAATCAAAGATATAGTTATTTTTCAGTTCAATGGTTTTACTCAGGTAGTACCTACGACAATGGTTATCATTATTTGTATTATCACGGAAAACCAACATGTCTGCAAACATTATTAATAGATCATCTCATCTTGTTGCATCACAGGCGCCAAATCAAATAAGTCTTTGCAATTCAAAAATAACTTGTTGCAGCAATCTCTACAAACTTTTGAACCATGATAATTTTAATGAGTTTAGTGAATTATCAACGCTATAAATTTTAAAATAATGCGTATAATACATAACATCGAAGCACATATATTATGTGTTAACTGGATTAATTAAGGCTGATTGTATTTTGCAACTAAAATACACGAAATAAAATTAATTAATATATTTTTAAATTCTTAGTTTTTTTGTACATATTATTAGATACTATATAAAACTTCCTGTTTGATAATAAAAGTGTTGTTTAATTAAATGGTGTTGATATAATTGTATCCATTTGTTTTACATACATACATACATATTGTCACGCCTTTATCCCCGAAGGGGTAGGCAGAGGCATAATAAACGCCCACATTTCACCATATGCATTTTTTCCCACGTAACAGGTGGTGAGCCCATTGCCGTGTTGAAATGGACAGGCGCAGGCTGTGGTGACCTGCTGTTGAAATTTTTTAAGCCGCCCATAAGGCATTCAACTTGCCTTAACGACTGCCATTTTATTGGCAACCGGGACCAACGGCTTAACGTGCTTTCCGAAGCACGGAACTGGGGTGGGTCTAAAGGGCCGAAGAAATTTAATAAAATAAAAATGTGTCTATTTTAGATGTAAAATTTGGAAGAAATTTTAAACCCGTTGCCTTTTTAGTGAGTTGGTAACAAAAAGGCTAAATGTGCTAGACACTAATTAGCACGACCAATTAAAGTCCTGGTAGTCTCGGACTAGTATTCTCTATCTCGGAGTAGATATTTGTTTTAAACGCAATAAAATAAAATTAGATATAACAATAGAAATAGTTGCCTAATTAGGTGATGAACAATAATAATAAAACAAGTCGCTGATTTGATTCTGCTCTGAATATTACTACCACGTATGGGATGACTCAGCAAAGTGCTTACTGGATACTCTAGATTCATACATATTCTGTACTTTTTTTATATTTTGCTCGTCAAAATAGCGTCGCCTGCGTCGCGTGCTGGTATACAAAGATGACAAATTTGACGGCCCATAAATCGCCTTTTCACGTTAATCTTAATTAGCCTAGGAATTTTAGAGGAGGGAAATCGTGCGCAGAGAGTTCCATGCTTTTATGATGCAACATAAGAAAGACCTACGGAATCTTTCAGTTCTGGGCATGATTATGTACACAGTGTAAGGATGACATCTCTGCCCCGTCTGTATTGTTCAAGAACGGAAAGTGGAGGGCGAAACCAATTGGAAGAGTCCTTCACAACGTTTCTGAAGACTCAATCAACGCTTGAGGCTAGATTTTGCCTTATTAAAGCTACTCTCAAGCGTGTATTGAGTAACGTTCTAGAATACGGACCTCACTGTTGTAAAATGCAGCTAAGTTGGTGAGCGTTCTGCGCATCTCTAACGGTTCAAGGTTACCAAGGACTTCTGGACAATCTAGGATGGCACGTGTCGCTGCAACGCGTCGAAAGCTTCTAGCAAGTACTTGACCTAGACTTAGTTTGTAAATGTATGTACATTATACGAACTAAGTGTAAGACATCTATCCGTGGGTATTTCCACTTGCAAAAAACGCACCTAATTTATATACCAAGAAAAAAATCTTACTTTTATAACTAAAGTTTGCAGCATGTTTGAAAACAATTTAAACATGCCGTTAAATCGCGGTAAGAACCAGTTGATGAAACAATAGGAGGTACCAACTACCTGGGTTTTCAATTAACAATTATCAAGACAAGTTTTTCCTTTAATACTTGTATTATCCAGTATGTATCTGATAAAAAATGTAATGGTGCAACATTAGTTAAGAATTAACTAGCGGACGCCCCGCGGTTTCAACCGCATAGTATACGTTTCCGTGGAATTACAGGTATAAAGTGTCACTCAAATTACTCCTTATAACATCTGCCAGTGAAAATACCGTTAAAATTATTCCAGCCTTTTCAGATGTTAACTGATAGATAATATTGTTTTTAATTGATTTTTAACGTACCGTATGAACTATCTATCATATGCATTTAGTAATAGGCTGTCAATTTTGAATTACAAACAGACACTAACATTTTTTTTAGATAGTTTAATAAGTTGTACAACAACACTTGAACTCGTTAATAATCGGAAATATTCCGTGGCTAATTTAAAAACAAAATACTTAGGGTGGAACTCTAGTAGAGAATGATGTAGTAACTCTCGGATGAAGATTAATGTAAAAAATCTACAATAATGAACCGTGCGTCATGAATACTGGGTCATTGCTTTAATGGGTTTGTTTGGTTAAACGTGCTAATCTCCGGAACTACTAGTTGAATTTGAAAAAAATATTTTTGTATTGTACAGCCTATATATCAAGAAAGGCTATAGGCTCTATTTCATCACACCACTACCCTGAAAAGTGAAGCAGTAATCATAAATGTCACAAATTCTGGGAATTTATTATGCATTATTGTAGAATTTATAAGTGACGGGATTAAATAGGTGTGACGGAAGTTCGAAGTATGCACGAGTAGGGTTAGTATGCATGTCACTTAGTATAATAAAACATGATTTATTAAAAAAAATACAACAAATATGTGCGTAGTAAGTAATCGCTCACCTGTAGTTTTGACCATCGTGACGAAATGTTCAATAACAACAAGCTGATCTGCGCCATTGGGCTGAAGAATTGGGTGACGTAAAAGGAAGTGAGGCTTTGAGCATTACAATAGTAGATTAGGTAAGACTATTTAAGACACTGAAAAATATTACCTTTAATATTGACGCTTCCGTATTTTCTGCTATACTATGATATTTATGTTATGAATATGTTATGTGATCATACTTATCATTGTAACATAAATTTGTACATCAATTTATTAGCTGCCATATATTATTAAATAATAAAAAAAAATCTAAAACAATAATGGCTAAAAGCATTGCTCTAGTCAGGCAAAGGTACCGTCCAGAACCACATAATCTATATTCACTTTAATAAAAATGAAGTAATGATTTATGTTTAATAAATATTATAGTTTAGTTTGAGCTTATATAGTGTTGTGTAAAAAGTGTTTTACAATATTATTTTATTCACCTATAAATTTTATAATTAAAATAATGAATTCCCTATAAAAAATATTTGTTAGTCCGCTGGAAATAAAATGTTATAAATTTTGTAGGCATTCGATTTCTATAACTTTTAGTTTATTATGGTGCTTCAGTACTAGCCACTGCTACTACAAACTCATATAAACCAATCATCGGCGAAAATTGTGTATCAACATTTAAGAAACATCTGCAAGTGCAAATTATTTTTTTAATATTTGACATAGAATAAATATTTTTGTTTTAAAATACTTAGTAGTAATTTTTACATAAATTAAATAATTGAGTTGAAATATTTATGCATTTCTGCGGATTCCTTTGTGGTTTCTTCATATAAGTATATCAAAATGGCAATAAATTTGATAAACGTGTTACGCTTAAACATTTTTGTAACATCTGAAGCTTTTACTTCGCATATAAGGAATTATATTTTATTGGAAAGTAACTTTATCAAATAATTTATCGAGCCATGTTATAAATGCCGATAATGTTTTATTAATTCCAATTTGATCACCATGACATCGCCATAATATTTTCTCATTTCCATTTATTTATTAAAGTTTGGTCTTCATTTAGCCCATTATTTATAATGTTTTAATAAATAATACTTTACCATCAAATTATTTCCAAAAAAATATAGCTGACTTCTTTATATTTCTATCTGTTTTTAAAGTAGAGCAATGGAATGGGATACAATTTCTGAATGTACTTTACATATCTATGATAATAATATAATGACAAAGAGCTAGAGTTTGTTAGTTTGTAACGCTAATCTCTGCAACTATAACTACTCTTCTTTATACTGTTCATTGATGGAACTTGATCATATTGCGTACCTACCTCTAAAAATGCCGTGAGGCAAAAACCGGTTAGGTTTATGAAGTAAATGTTGTGAAACAGTACTAGTGGTTTTTTCTTTTAATATTACTACATTACCCAATATTACTAATTCTCACTCACAAAATTATGTACATCAGATAGCCCGTCCACTTCTGTACTTGGCTGTCTCGATAGCGCATTGGTAGAGTATGTTACTGCCGTACTGAGGTCATAGGTCGGAATCCTTAGGGTCAAATCTCATGTTTGAGCAAAATGAAAATTATTTTTTTGGTAGTAAATATGTTATCTACTATGTATCTTTTTGAGTATGTTTATCTATAAATAGATGGTGTTGTGTAAAGAATGCCCTAAAATATTTATTTAATGATAGGAACTTAATAACCAGACACAGATCAGAGCAGTAAACATAAAATACGTTAATCGTGTATTTTTTCTTATTTTAAGGTTTTACGGTCATATGTGGTAAGGAATTGAAACGGAATTCTAAAGTATGTCGTTCATGAAGTCACTTATATAAATATATAAATATTGCGTACAACATATATTTTATTTGTAAAAAAATATCCACATATCATATTATGTCAGTGTAATACGAAAATTGCTATAAATAAAGTCGATAAATTAATTGACTATCAGTGCTATCAATGTAAAGAGTACTTTCAAAACAGCATAGATAACTTTCGCTTGTGGAACAGAAGTAGAACTGAAGATTTCTTATGGTCAGATACATTTTTAGCACCAATTAATTTTAGGAAGTCTGTGACATCAAACTTCTCCATAATACAAACAGCATGTCACTGCACACTTTCAACAGTATCTGCTTAGTAATTTGTGGAACTATTTCAAAGGTTAAAACAATATTCCACAGTATATATGGCTGTAATAAAATATTATGTAAGATACATTGTAGCGTTTCATGTTAAGCGAAATTACTGATGTCTTGAGTGCAATTGTTGCTTTGATTACATCATCAGTGTTGTTTTAACTATAATCTTAGTTTCAAGTCATTCTTTTTTCTTTTATACAACGTGACTCGTGAATAAGTATATGTTTGAACGTGTTTATTATACAGAATGCCAAATCACATTTAAACTCAGTCACGAAAACGTAGGTGAAACTTATATGACCCTAATGTTTCCCTTAATCAGTAGTCAGCTGGTGCACCCTGTGCAAGTGAGGTTATTTGGACCCCAGACATCTGCGTGAGGCCTTTCATTCAACATTGTTGACTCCATCTCCAATACTATAAGTATTCTCATTAATCTATAGCTTTATCACTATGTATAAGAAAGAAAAAGCAACACAAATATAATCATAAAACGTTTTTAACAAGCAGTAATTATTAAAATAAGTTTAACGTAGGAATTATCTATTTGTTTCAGACACTAAAATCATTCTGCGATCTAATAAAGACACAGCTATGTACAATAGCTATATCCCTTACATTGTTCAACTCGGCTCGACTGCCGAAAGAGGCGTTCCGTTATGGAGCAGTACCATACCTGGTGATATACACATTCTGGCTGCTTGCGGTAGGCCTCCCGACGACGTTGTTGCAACTTGCCATGGGACAGTTGAGCCACCAGGATCCAGTTGGCGTCTGGAGGGCGGTACCTATATTGAAAGGTATGGTTATTCATAATGTAAAAACAATTCATTTTCCATGCAACCTTAGTGCTCGTCAACGATAGTAACGAACTGGAGTTATAGTAATTTACCGATCAGAAAATCCAAAATGTTGTATGTTTTTGTCTCTGTATTGTCCAGTAATCAGACAATTTATTTATTCGGTTAAATTAAAAAAAAAATGCAAACAGTAAAATTAATTTTAATTCAGATCGACTATAACAAGGGTTGAAAGGCACCACAAAATCTCGGGCCCGAACAATAAACGTACACTTGCTAGCAGTGCATCTGCTAACTAACGGATGAGGCAAACACGCAGGCACCCTTACTGGGTTGGGAGTTCAGACGGCTGTAACCAAACTGAAAATTTAAAGTCAAACGATAGCTACTGCTAACGGCCAAATATAAGTAAACCCGAGGGTTAAAATCCAGGTTGGGATTGGAAGCTACCGAATAATCATTAGATGTTTGTATTGAGTACCCGGCAATGGGCTCACCACCTGTTACGTGGGACAAAACTGCATACGGTGAAATGTGGGCGTATAGTACGCCTCTGCCTACCCCTTCGGGGATAAAGGTGTGACAATATGTATGCATGTTTGTTTTTGTATTTATTTAGCAAACAGGAAGGAACCTTATTAAGTAATTTTTTAGTAGGCGCATGCTATGAAATTACAGTTTAGTTTTGCAGTAATTACAGTTTAGGTAAACTTAACGAGGTATGTCACACATAATTGGTTATGAAATTTAATATTGCAAATTATTTTAATAGTAGATTTTAGACATATTAATTAGTGTAAAACCCAAACGGAAATGGAGATCATAAAAACCGTTCAAGTGATTTCCTTTTCTACTTTAATCAAAATTACAATAAGTCATTATATTCTGGCATGAAGACTTTGGAATTCTACACGTAACAATATTTAAAGGTTTTTTTTCGCTTCCAAAAGTTGTTTTTTACTAAGCCGTATAAAATAAAATTAAAAACTTTATTATATACTATTCCTCTAAATAAAATGATTTTCATAGGTTGAACGCTGCTATTAATAATTAACAAGATTATTATTAAAAAACATAAGGTACCTAGGTCCCATAGTGGCGTCATTAGATCAATCGATCAAAAAAGTACATATTCACCATTTTATGTGTAAAAATGTTACCCTACATATTGCATACCAATACCAGCTCACAGTAGACTTTACACTTTCCAGTAAATGCGCTGCATGTACTGCTAGGTGCTGTTATTGATGTAAAATATTACCTAAATTATATCTGGAATATTTTTAGATAAACTTATCTATGGAAAATATATTTACGTTATTTAACTTTGCCTTATTATTCAACTTTTATAAATGATGAAAACTGATGTAGTCCGCCTCCTCAAATAACACATGCAGGCAAAAAACTAGCCTACAAGGGTATCATTATATACGCTCCCGTTTCTTCCAATGAGGCCACTAACAGGACTAAGAACCCAAATCCGATTATAATGCGGACGGAGTACTGCTTTAGCATTCCTTTTACCGGTCATATAATGTATTGGTACCAAGGTTTTACAGACCTTTGTGGTTTAACAAATATTGTGGTTTTCTTCTTAACCTTTTTAAGTATAAAGATCTTTTGCTATCATTATTAAAATTATGGAACGAAAAATTCTCCGTAGTCTAAATAACTTAGACTTTAATTTTGACTATTATATTTACTTACATTTTGGCTAGATCGCTTCACAATGTGGGCATCGCAAATAGTTTCTAAATTTTAAGAAAATATTACAATGATTAAGAAAATATTTCAACTTGTAGTATGTTTCGATAATTACCATATACGACGTCTCGTTATCACCTGTATAAAACATTACTTGTTAGATTTCTACGATTTCGGTGTATTTCCATTGGGGGAGCTATGAACATTTTAAAGCCCAAGCTAGTCTCACCTGTAAATGGTACCCAGAAACTCGAAACAAAGCCCTGTACCAACCCATCTAGTCATCGTGATACAGTATTCCATTATCACATTCGTGATTAAAAGAAAAAATATGTTCTACAGTAAAGTCTATTAGGCATATTTAATTTAATATCTTAATAATATTATAAATGCGAAAGTTTGTATGGATGTTTGCTTCTCTTTCACGTAAAAACTACTGAATAGATTTTAATGAAACTTTACAATAATATAGCTTATACATCAGAATAACACATAGGCTACTTTTTATCCCTAGAACAAGTTCTTGTGGGAAACGGGAACGGGAAAACTTTTCTACGCGGGCGAAGGCGCGGGCGTGAACTAGTATTACATAAAGATTAGTTTTAAGTTGTATTCATACATTAAATATCGTCGGTATATTTGTTAATAACGGGACTTACCGCGGTTATTTCACATACCTTTTGTTGCCTGACGAGGTTGCACCGGCCGTGGTCACAGGCTGACTGTCTTAGCGGCGCACGCCCTCCGTCGTCGAGTACGCGTGGTGGAAGTTTCTTCATCCACCCGCACATCTTCGTTATTCTTGATGTTGTTTTTTCTCCAAGTACCGTCACACACTACACTCACGGTGTCCCTATTCTGTAAGCTAACCGACGCGCGCCTATTCTGGTGTTTACCCGACTGTGCATAAAAGCAAGATTTTATGGTACTAATCACTGGATTCCACGCTCCTGATAATTTAAACCCCTCTTCCCGATTGAATGTTTCATGTTTTTTAATCTCAATCGCTTCACGTACAACTCTTGAATAATAGTGCCGTTCAGTGGAGAGGACTTGCATGTGATGAAATTCAATCCAATGATTAGTGCCAGCTTCAAGTAAATGTTCTGCGATCGCTGATTTACTAGTGTTGCATTTCTTTACAACTGCGATATGTTCCTTGAACTTCTACCACGCGTACTCGACTACGGAGGGCGTGCGCCGCTGAGCCTGTGACCACGGCCGGTGCAACCTGGTCGAAACATCAGGCAACAAAAGGTATGTGAAATAACCGCGTTTAGCCCCGTTATTAACAAATATACTGATAGTATGCAACGCGATAGTTTAAAAGTTAGTATTAAATATTGTATTAGTGATCGACATTTTTGATATGTCCTCAACAACTTTGTCGCAAAGTATTATAACACAGAATCCATTACACAACTAATTCTATAATTTACTTAGTAATAGGTTTTAATTAGAAGGTTTAGCTTGAATACTATGTATTATCTTGTTGCAGGTGTCGGCCATTTAAAAGTGCTGACGTCATATCTCTGCTGCGTTTACTATGTGATGTACGCAGCTCTATCCCTGGCCTACATTGTATGGATTGCAAAGGGTTCCTTCCCTTTGAAAGACTGCACTAAATTGCACATCACTCCGGTAAGTTCTTTTGGTGGTGATGATACTTACTCATGGATCTACCTAAAAGTGTTTTCTATCGTTTGATGTACATTACTGTGCTACTCCATACATACTTTTTAATGCTAGTCGTTTCAAAGTACATATTCTAAGATATGTTTTGCAATTTTTCCATCACCTTTTCTAGTACGTTACCTTACCAACTTTTATACTCTTTAAACGTCCAAATGATTGATGTTTCTGAAACCGAAAATAATTAAAGCTAGCTAAACCAATGAACTTCATAATCGCTTTAAATTACCGTTCCATATAAATGTGTACACTTTCTAGATTTTATTCAGTTACTTTTTTGTTCGTATTCGGGGCAAAGACAAAAAAAATTAACTATCTTCACGCTGTATCCCTGAAGGGGTAGTCAGAGTGGACAGATCGCCAGGCTTCACGTCTGGGTATCCGAGTACTTTTGACCTTTCTGTTTTTGAGCAATCTGCTCACGTGGTCTTCATATGTAAGTCTCGGCCTACCCTGACTCCTTCTACCCTCTACTTTTGAACAATATATATTCTTCGTCAATCGTTTCTCACTCATTCGTTGGACGTGTCCAAACCAACGGAGCACGCCCTTTTCCAGCTTAACGCTGACACTCTCATTCAAACCTGCCATATTGCGTATCACTTCGTTACGTATTCGGTCGGCCAAGGTAACGCCGCACAATTTTCGAAGTGATCGCATCTCCACAGCATTTAATTTACTTTCATGCATCTGCTGACATACCCAGGTTTCACTACCGTAAAGCAAAGTTGGCACTAGCGCTGCGTTATGAATAGCCATGCGTGCTTCTTTTACGATGCTTTGTCGCTTTACTAACTGGGACAAAGCACCGTTAACTTTGTTTCCGGCAGCTACTCGCCGTTCTACATCCGAATCACATCTTCCATCCGCGCTAAAAATACTTCCTAAATACACAATTTCATTCACTTGCTCTAGATATTCCTGGTTTACCCTAATCTCGCATTTAGTTCTTACGTCACTTCTTTCAAATACTAGAACCTTAGTTTTACTTGCATTCAAGCGAAGACCCTTACTTTCACACTCCTCTTTCATATTAGTGACTAATGCCTGAAGGTCGGCTTCTGATGAGGCCATGAGCACCGCAGACAGTTTACTGTAAAGTCACCCAAATTCACACCCATATTAAAATCTTTCAACTTCTGCAGGCAACTGTCCAGATACACTATGAACAGCCAGGCGGACATGACACAGTCCTGTTTGACGCCTGTACAGACATCAAAAAGAGGTGACACATTCCCCCCACTCGCACGCAAGCCTTACAGTCCCTATAAAGCGACTGAATTGCCCGCAGTATCGAGCCGTCCACACCATATCCGGGCAGCAAGTCCCACAGCGTTTCTCTCACCACGTTATCAAATGCTTTCTCTAGATCCACAAAAGCGCAGAAAACCTTCTGGCTAACAGCCAGAAACTTTTCCGCGATCATGCGGAGAGAAAACACTTGATCTATGCAACCTCTTCCGCGTCGGAATCCGCATTGAGCCTCACATAAATACCTATCAGACTTTTCTTGTATTCGTGCCGTTATAACCTTTGCATACACCTTACTAGCTAAGCTGACCAAGCTGATCGCCCTGTAGCTGGAGCAGTTTAGGCGCGAGCCTTTCCCTTTGTAAATAGGTACTACAACTGCTACTCGCCAGTCATCCGGGACCTCACCCGTCCGCCAGCACAAGTTCCATAACAGACATAGTGTGTCCCAGACACGCGACCCACCGTACTTGATCATCTCAGCAGTAACTCTGTCTTTTCCCGCAGCTTTACCACATTTTATACTTCTTATCGCTTGTTCTATTTCTTTCAAACTAATGACTTCAATAACATCGGGATCCGGAGCATCGAAGTGAGCTCCACTTCCCGATGTGGCATCTCTGTCTTTTCTTGCATACATCTTTCCATAATATTCACTCCATCTCTGCAGGACGTCAGTTTGGTCTGTTAGGACGTCATTGTTAACACTAAGCACTTTATTCATACTGCAGATTGCCGAACAACTCCGGGTCTTGCCTACCTCTTTCCAGAAGAGCTTGGCATTATCCCGGAAATTGGACGACAACCTTTCATCCGCTTTCATTCTGCACCTTTCACAATAAAAATGGGTTTAAAAAAATCAGGCAGTCGTTCTTAGATTGTGAAAATGATGTAATGTAACTAATATGATCATGTGTAACTGGTATGTAGGCAAAGCGTTGTATTGTACTCGTACGTTGTACTCTTTCAGACTAGGCTGGTTAAGGAGTGCCTTAACCAGCCTAGTCTGAAAGAGTTTGTTCATAAAAAGTTGCCATAGATTTTATGTGTACTATTTACTTTACGTATATATACTATCATCCTTTTGTGTCTGTCCATTTCTGTTTCGGCGGGTGGCTTTTATGGGAGCGACGCCCTCAGACCTCCCAACCCCAGAGGGGAAAGCCAGCGCCAGAGCCTCGTCCGTTAATCAGCAGGTGCACGCACTAGCACGGGAGGTTGACTTGGGCCCCGAAGATCTTGGCCCTTACACTTTACGTATATTTACTAATCTATGTACTATGTTCAAAAAGAATAGAGACGGTGTTGAGACAATAGACATATTTATTTTATTATTAATATCGAGTTAAAAAAAATATCTTTTGGACCCAATTGAACTTTCTTTCGCCCAAGAATGTTCAAAAATAACGGATTTTTTATTATCTTTAGTTTATTGAAGTTTGGATGAATCGAAACAATGTTTATGTACCTATTTTTTATTTGTTTTTACGAGGTCTGCATTCACGCACCGTCAACCCTGCTACGGGGGCAGCAGGGACGGTTTTTGGAACTCCCGGCCCAAGAGAGAGAGGCCGTCCTACCCACTAAACTACCGCGGTATTCCGACTCCCCTTAAACCGGCTTGCAGGGTAGGCCTGAGGTTAAATAACTGCAAGCCAGCAAAGGGTACCCTAAGGTGTAGGGTTCGTCACGGGAGGGCTGATAATGCGATCCCCCAGAGCTCCCTAAGGAGCTGAAGATTCTAGTATATATAGAATATAGTAGAATCTAATCTCTCACCTAGTATAAAATAAAAAATATATTTAATATCTCAAATTATTAATTGATACGTGATTATTTATATTTCAGAACGGATATGAAAATAAAATGAATGCATCTGAGTGTTTCAAGTAAGTTTTATTTTTATGGTACACCAAACGAATTCACTTTGTTATATACTCGTAGTCTGCAATTGTCATTGTTTGTTTGGAGCTTTTAAAAGCATTTCTACCCTCGAGCCATGTCCTCTTGGTCTCTATAAAAACCCACACGACGGGGATTTTATAGACAGCAAAGTAATAGAAATGATGCCATGCTATAAAAGAATTTTTGAAAAATTACAGTTATTATTTCCAAGTTCATTAGTAAATAGGGTTTACTCAATATTGTTTGATGTCCAAGTAAACCTATACTGAATCTGCTGCCACTTTCTGCATCTGATCGAACGATTCAAGATTTCATTTTCCATTCCATTTTCAAAATGGCGGATATAAAACTATTTGCATTGTTAATGTGAACCTTACGAGTATGCTCCAATCACGTAATTCCAGACGGTGACGTGAACTTCAATTACAGAGTAATGCAATATTAAACTTATACGAACTCATTGCAAGTAAAATGTTGAACAGCAATTAAGAGTAAATCCGACCGGGGTCGACAGGTGGCTTCTTATTAAACTTGGTCCGGTACTAGCACTGTAATTTATATAACTCTGAAGTAGCTACATTCTGTATTCATATTGTGGTTGGTTTGTAATATATTTGGATGATGGGGGTCGTTGATTCTTGGTTATTCTAAATCAATAAAACGAACAAATGGAATTCGTTATGATTTCAATCATTTTTCGCTCACACGAAAGTTTTACAGACTTTAGTGAAAATTGATTATCGCATCGTATATGTTTTTCATTGTTTAGGAGCGTAACCAATCTTGAAATTCCCCTTCTTTGTCGCACCATTATTTTACGATAGTAATCTTAGACTTATTTGTGATGAAACTCAAATAAATTAGTAAATTTTTATGTTAAAATAACAATAAGATAAATATGTGCATATTTTATTGTTATCTATTGGTGTCAGATGCCATCAAAATTCATCATTGGTGGTATTATCAAGATTCATCAATTTACGATTTTACTGAAATTAATTTATAGAAATTGATAGTCACATTTCTATAATCTACTCTTTAATGTGTATTATGTTTGTTAGGTTAATAAAATACAGCGTTTCAAAATAATTAGCTCGGGGTTAATCCAAACCTAAAGTTCTCCTAAAATGTCCATACAAAATATAAATATAAATTTCTTGCGACGGGAATTGTAAATCTCTTGACGTTGGGACAAATTTAATGAACAAACATGCTTGCACATCTATGATAATAAACACAATTATTTAATAACAAACTTTAAATTTAGGTTTAACTCAAAAATAGAACGTGATATACGTAACCTATTCTTTGTTACACAATTTGTCAGTAATTTATTTGTATTATTTTAGTACCTACCTATATTGCTTTTTTATATCATACATTAACATTAAAAAGGAGTTTCTTTTCTGACAAGGTCACTAAACACAAGTAATTATAATATTACAAATATATTTCGTTACATAGACATTCATTTTTAACATAATAATTATAAACTTTCAGTACCACATTCCTGGCGCCATTCACGGAATATCCGCAGTACCTCGGCATAATGGCAATTTTAATATTTCTTCTGTGGTTCTTCGTCCCTATTATGTAAGTAATAACTCTCTCATTACATGTAGAATCTCGTACATTATCATCGATATCACGTATCCAGAACTAGTTTATGACCTGTGACTTCACTTGCTTGAGATCCCAGTTTTTTTAAAGATTGTTGATGATTTTTTAAGTATCCTTTAGGGATATCCAAAATCAATTCTTATAGGACGCCTTCATCATAATAACTATCTCTAGGTCTAATTTAAGCCATATCTGTTCAGAGGTTTGAAGTCATTCAACGAAGAAAATCCTTCTTGCTCTTTACGTCTATACATACCTATATGTACTCGTAGTAGTTATAATTTAAACGGTTACGCAATTTGCTAATGTAGCATAAGTATAATATAATGTCTTGTTTATAAATGTACAGAACATGATAACACTTATGAGATGGTATAGAAAGTTAATTATAATTACATCGGCTCGAGTACATTTTTTATAAGTTTAAATTAACTGGAATCTGAAGTGGAGACCTATCTTAAATCTCTCTTACTCTCTCTTACTATGTGTCAGTTTTACTGTTTTTTTTTTGTTATTTATATTACGTAAATTTGTTTTAACCGAATTAATAACAAAAATATAATTACCACAAATCATTCTTATACAACAAATAATAATTACTCTAAACAAATGAACTCGTTTTGTTAAAATAATTAAGAAATTAGCCGTAACAAGGTCACCGACATTAGGTATTTTTGGGTAACACTGGTACGATATTTTTTTAGTATTCGGTAAAATGTAAATTAACAGGTCAAATAGAATTAATATCTCTACCAGATGACTTGGGCTCACGAGGGTGTATTACGCCCTCATTTCGCAATCTAATAAGATAAGAAATAACTTTGTTGCCGCAAAGCCTCTTCAAAATAAAAAGGATGAGACCTGACAGATACAAGAAATGCGTCTTTCTATAGAGAAGAAGGCAATTAACCACCGATCAGAAAGCTGGGATTAAAGAGTCTACTATGGAGGACGCTTTGTAACACAGTGAAGTTTTAATTTTAGCCTATCAGTCTTTGATTCATAAAATCCTCCTTCTGGGTTGAAGCACGTAAAGAATTTATACTCAAATTCATTGCTCAATTTCCTTGAGTTAAAAAGTTCTTCAGCCTAAAAAAAATAGTTTTGTGACTCAACTCAACTTCATCTACTTCGCAGTATAAATTTCAAAACAGAACATTCTGGCAAATTATAGTCAATTGATCGGAACATATTCATAGAATTTATTTCAATCAAATATTATATTCGTCATCGTGGCATATCTGATTATTGTTTTTTTTTAATTGAACAATTTAAAACTTAGCGAATTGTCAACCTTAGTGAATTGTCACCAATAGGAATCTTTACTGTAAAACCGTGATGTGGATTCGTGCCATCACTGTATAAATACCCCATTACCCTTTTTCTTGACTACGACCCGGAAGGTAGTAATTATAATTATTACTATTATAATTTAGATAACTTTTGTCTATGAATAGTTTTAAACATTGTTTTCTTTCTTTCAGCTTATATCGCTTGCACAAAACATTGAAAACAGCACTTGGAATTCTTGTAGCCACCATAGTCACTCTTTCCGTAATATTATGTACATTCCTTTCAAATATCGACGTTCTGACCGAGATGTTCGAATCTTGTCAGCAATGGTCACCGATATCGCAGCCTTACATTTGGTTCAGTGCATTGGTACAGACGCTTATGTCAACGCAAGTCATGTCTGGCTATTTGGTTAGCGCCGGTGGTTCTATATATCAGAAATCTGATGTTCGGTGGTAAGTATATTATTTTGTATATTCAGATAACTGTACTGACTTGACCGCCCCAGTAAATCTTAAATTACTACTAAAATTTATTTTAAGTAGGTATCATCAAGATTTATAAAATAATAAGGACCTCGGATTTTATTTAAATGAAATAAAAATTAATACTATAATTTCATGTTTTAAATTTGATTAGACTATATTTAATATTTTATTAAAATATATACTACTTTGATGTATGTTAACTATTTTATTTTTGATCTTGTTTGTTTCCTTATAAATATTTTATTAACAATTATAATATTGAAATAGTACAAATTCTAATAATTACATAAATGTCGAGCAATAAGCGAATAATAAGACAGTTTCTCACAATAAATTTATAAATAATATTTAAAGTTGGATACATAGTTTTTAATAATGAAATACCTACCTATAATTATATTCTATGAAATTGTTTTTATTATTGCAACTATCTAACAGTGCTTCCTAAGTTTTTCTAAAATTTTAGTTAATGTATAAATAGTCATATTGTGTTCCTGTTTTTGTTAAGCAGCTCCAGGGATAAGCATTTCTTCGCCATTTTTCTCACCATTATGTCTATCTTTTGCCGTTTCTGTGCAATTTGTACATGCTATCTTATTTTATCTATCATTTAGTCTACCTATATTTCTCTAACTAATGATCCATTTTAGATGGTTCGCAATTTTTCTTCATTCGTGAGTTCGATATGCCTAGCCCACTGCCACTTTCATGTTTTACAGTGCCTTAAAGCATCAATAACTTTCATAAATAAATTAATAATAAATCTAAAATAAAAATGTATTTATTTTGCATAGACCATTTTAACGGCGCTTAAAATATGTCATACACTAAACCTAAAGATAAAATATTTAAAGTGACCACCAGATCGGAACGCGGCCCCCTTGATGGCCTATTTACAATTTAATATTATAACACTTTGCCAGCAGATCATGTCCAGGCGTCTTGTTCAGCAAATAGTCATTAACAGCGTAATAACCTTTTTTACAAAGACTTTTTTTAATTTTTTCCTTTAAATTTATTGAATGGTTAACTTCTCAGGTCACAGGGAAGCTTGTTGTAAAAGCGTATACAGTTACCCTAGAAAGAATCGCCAATCTTATGTAGTCGTCTGTGGTGGACTGAAAGATTGTTTATATATTAAGAGTTTATATTATGTTTATTACAGAGTTCAGAAAACAGTAATAGATTTTTCTGGAAATACATAAGATTGGCAAAAATGTATATACATCTTCGTCAATCGTCTTATTACATCCATTTTTCTTCTAGTACTTTTGTTTTACTTTAAAATTATCGGTTTCATGACTTTTTGAGTCGTCAACATTGTGTATCAAATCTAATTTCGGAATGCATAGGAAAGATAAGGTTAGATCAAGTCAAGAACTTTTTACTTTAATTGCACCGGCTCATTCAACTCAAAGGTCTCTTTGAAACTTCAGAATTTATTCGAAGTCATGTAAATACATATCTTAAATTATCTTTTTGACATAAAGATAATTTATTTAGATTTTTTAATTAGGCTTTTTTTAAAGAAATATTTTATTCCTGAATATGTTCAGCAATAAAATATTTCCTTAAAAAAAGCCTTGAGTATGCTCAAGGGAAAGAATTTTAACAAATAAGGAACTGGAACCCTTTGTACTAATACTTTAATAAATCGTCATAAAAAAGTATGTTCATCAGCAAATCTGAAATTACTTATATTTCTCCGTTTTTGTAGTAAATACTGTTGGTGGTCTATTGTTAATATAGAAATGGTCATATTACTCATTTTTTTAGGAGAGGTTCCAGCTAAATATCTAATATGTATTTTTGGTTTAATTTTAGTTATTATAAAATACATATTTTTTTATATTTTCAGGACTTCAGCGTTGGTTATTATGACAAACATCTTTGCTGGATGGCTCTGGATATTAATGTGGGAGTCCATTGGAGGCAGCAGTTGGACGGACCACAGTTTTACGTCAGTTCTAGCCTTAATATATCAATCGTCTGTTATTGAAAGGAGAACTAAAGAATGGCCTTTGGTTGCTTTTAGTGTGGTGCTTGTATCTGGTCTAGTCACAATGGTAAGTTATTGAAACTTTTGGAACACATGAATATTCTATTTTTTAATCAATTGAGAAATCTGTGATTGGATAGCACGTAAGCATCATTGCTTTTATTCGTATTTCATAGGGATTTTTTATAGAGATTCAAAAGTGACTGGTCGACTCCTCTCGTGACCATAGTGCTGGCCTCTTTCTCGTTCAATGCTTATTGCATTGTCATCAACATGGCAATGTGGCCAGCTTTATGGGAACCTTAACGATTGACTTAATTAGTTAGGAATCCTTAGACAGGTTGTCGGGGCATCATTGTCAGTTTTGTAATAATAACCAACGCCCCCCCCCCCCCCTTTTTAGTACTGTTTTCTGTAAATATATCGAATTTTTAGTTGTAACCAGGACAATAATAATTTGTTCTCAAGTACGCATATTTTGTGAGTCAATCGTGTTGCTCTAACACGATTGGTTCACAAAATACGCAGGTCCAACGACGTGATGATGCATCGACCGTAGCATCCATTTATGATCATTTTCTCTGCTTACAGTTATTACTACTATATCCAGTTTACGACAAATTTCATCGCCGTACTGGCGATCATTGGCGGTTGTTTGCTGGAGCATCATCGGCTATAGGCACTGCAGTTACGGTGGCGGTATTAACTCAGGGACAAGAGATTGCCACCATATTAGATGATCTGGTGGTACCAGTGCTGACTGTGTTTACGTGTGCTGTTGAAGTTGTAGGATTTGTTTTTATTTATGGTGGGTAACTTAAAATATTATATTAAAAAAAAATTTGAAAAGCAATTTGTATGCTATCGTTATCTCAATTTAAATTTGAATGTCTTAAAAAATTAAAATAGTTTTTTGTTTCCAATTTAAAATTTAGAAAAATTTAGCATACAAATTGCTTTTCAAAATTGTTTTTAATGTTTAGGCAGGTGTCATCACAAATCGAATGATTATAGATGCAATTCTATACATTCGTACGGTGCAACTTTGCTAAGTGCCGGTCGATGGCGCCTTACGTCGCCCTAAGACGTGGTGGATTAATTCGTCAGTTTCAAGTATGTCTAATAGGTGTAGTTGGTAAAGGATGGTTCGCCAGCTCGAGACTGAAAAAAAATCCACTTTCAAATTTAAATATGATACGATGATAAAGATTCGCCACACTGGATGATGTCGATAATCGATGAGGTAGAGTTACTAGTTCTCTTTCATTTCTTTTTTCAGTCTCCTTTTTGTTCTCAGAGTTGGTATATTATATTATTTCTTTCCAATTTCTAACAACATCCCCCCTTGAGCCATTTATAGATAATCACCTTAATGAAGACCAGCTGTATTGGACGTAACAGATTTCGATAGTCACTGCTCTGGCCGTCTCTTTTCTCGAAATCATACATTTAGCTTTATTTCAATTTTTAGTATTCACCCCTATTTTCTAATTTTCCTTTCAGGATGGAGCTATTTAACAGTGGACATAAAATTCCTAACGGGAGTGAAGTTACCGTGCTTCTGGATAGCTACGTGGTGGGCCACCCCAATTGTAATACTTGGGATATCAGGGTGGTGGCTACGAGGCTTGCTTCAAACATCCTGGGACTTAGAACAGACGCTCTGGCCTCTTCTCGGAGTATTTGTGGCTATATTGGTTATCATGGTGGTGATGGCAGCCGTAGCAGTAGCGAAAGAGGAACAGTTTAATCTAATATCAGTAAGTTTTCATGTTAGAGCATTAACATTGAAAAAAGATTTCGATACAAAATAATGGGTGATATTATATTTTACACAAAGGTACACAAAGGTACACAAAGGTACACAAAGGTCACCTAGTAGGCGACGTCCTAAACACTTACGAGTATTAAGGCATGCTATTATAAGTGTTTAGGAATATAATTGGCAATCGTGAAAACGGATTTGTGAATCTTTTTAAGGCTGACAGAGTTCATCCGTGATCAGTTAAGCCCAGTACCCAGAAGTTGATTGTGCCAGTTTTACAACCCATTATTTTTTTATATTTAAATTCGATTTCAAAACATCCAATATAGATATTATTTATTTAGGACTTAACGAAAACATACACTTAGAAAAAAAAAACAGTTCTATTTGTTTCTTTTAGTTTTTCGTTTGTTTTTTTTGACCTCATTTCATATGATAACTTGCAATGGTATGATTTTTTTTTTATTTACCTGATTTGATTGAATTTAATTTAACTTTATTTCTTTTTTATTGAGTTTATAATTTATTTTAGTTAAATATCATGTACAAATTTTTAAATGTTAAACGCTCGTAAACTACCTATTTATATGTTTATATAATTTTATTATTTGTCCATAAGTTTAATACCTGAAAGAAATCATTATTATATTATAAATCGTTGGGTTAAAATTTCATATGACAGACATAAAGCGTAAATAAATTTACATATCTATTTTACAGAAAATAGCATCAGCATTTCGCCCTTCTCGTCTGTGGGGTCCTGAGGAACCTATGGCGCGCTACGTCTGGATGTCACAACGATATATAAACGAAACGTTAAGCACCGACAACGAAACTATATCTGAGCATAACAATTACTCAACAATATTATATAATAAAGCCAATACTGACAAAAAAATCGCTGAAGATTTGAATAGACATACTATTTATCAAAGGAATCAAAATATTTATCAAAGAAATGATATTATTAATAATAAAAATAGCCCATTTAGAGATAAGGATTCTGTACTTAGCAGTACTCATACAGCAACAAGAAGTAGAAAAAGAAGTATAGACGAAAAATATCGATCACCAAATATATGTATAGCCAAGAGTAAGTTAGGAGGTCCTTTGGATTGTAAATGTAATAGGCACTTCACATTAAACGCCCCTGACTTAAAAAGCAGTGAAATAACTACCAGTCTATAGCTACGTACAACGAAGTAAACTAGTCCAATTATTTATTACATTATGTATACACTTGAACAAATATTTTAAATAGATTGCGTATGTCAACGGTAATAGCGTAGATATTAAGTATAATAACAATGGATGACGCAATAAATACGTTTAAGATTTTTTTTTGTTTTATTTTTTTTTATTAGGAACTCTGAAGCTGTCCTTTGCTCAGTGTCTGAATGATTACTTTACGATTTGGTTAGTCTTAAGACAAGTAACCGTTTTAATATTAATATACGAATGTTTTCTTACTTCTTGCTTCTTAAACCGTTGGTCCCAGCGGCCAGTGACATGGTTGTCGATAAGCTAAGTTGAAGGTCTTACGGGCAAATTAAAGAATTTAATACAGAAAGTAGCAAGAAATTGCGCCTGCCCGTTTTAACACGGCAATAGTGACAAGCGGCGAGTGCAACACCACGTCCATAGGCACTGCTTATCAGGTGGGTTTGTCACCTCAATAATATAATAAACAATCTATATAATTATAATATATTTAAAGCTGAAGAGTTTGTTTGTTTGAACGCGCTAATCTCAGGAACTCCTGGTCAGATTTGAAAAAATATTTTTGTGTTGGATAGCCCATTTATCAAGGAAAGCTATAATCTATATCATCACGCTATTACCCTATTACCCTGGAGAACGGAGAACGCTAATATTCTTTGAACGCCTTTGAAGTCTTTTATTCTGCTATGCGGCAGTGATTTTGAAGTTGCATCACCATCACATCGATTTAAAATAAGAAAATTTTAATACTTACATAACCTTCGAATTACAATCATTTTGAAGGTACACATTTCTTTCATTTAAATTCTAGAAACAAAAAAGAAACGACCGTCTCTAAAACATAAAGACAATATTACGACCAAAACCACAAAAGAAAAAATAATCTTCGAAATAGGATGAGAACACGAATTTAAATAAACATTACGTCTAATGTTAAATAACGTTTCATTGTTCCTATTTTGAAAAGGACCAGGCGGGTGTAACTGACAAAAGAAACTTTTTTTTCGGGACCAAGAAAAAGAAATGATAATCGTTCACACAGTAAGAACGAGCATGGGGGAAAATGAGAAATGGCCAAACTTTTTAACATAAATCTCGGACAAAAAAGTATAAAAAGTATTACTTGCGAGAATCCCTCGGTTTAAGTGTACTAAGTTATTTGAAGTACGTATAAATTATGTGTTATATTTGCTATCTTATACTATGCAGGTGCCTTGTGACTATGTTTTTAAAGTATAATTACAATGTAAAATATTAATTAATTGAAACATTCATGTTTAGTCTCGGCAACTATCCGCTAAACCAAAAATAGTGCCAAAATTAAATGCTAAAATTTCAGTATTCATAAAACAATGGCTTGCTAGATTTGACAATAGCATTTTTTAAACAGACGATTTATTTACCTTATATTTTAATCTTAAGATTATAGTCACCTTATAAGAAATAAACCAAACGAATATTATGTTTTCTTTAATTATAACTAAGAACTTATAATTCAAAATGCAAAAGCTAGAGTAAATGTGTTCACCTTAGCAATTCTAATGATAAGGCACGCGTGTTGCAACGCTTTGAGTGTAATTAAATTGAATCATCTGGCCTTAATGAAAATAATAAAGTACACAGCATAGGCTTAGGGTGAGGTCTTTCTGATACGTTAATATAAAAGTTAGATCAGATAAATAGAAAATATTTTTAGAAAATTAAAGAAATTTTTGATGTTGTTGTCTGTCTAAAGGTCTCGACTGTTGGTCAAAATATACCTCTTAGCAGAGTGATTTTTAAGACTGAGGCTCCGAAACCAATATAATAGTAATATTACATAGGATAGTAATATTACATTGTTTAAAACTTTTTGTGAACACAGGGATTAAGATTTTAGACTAAGAAGTGTTTTTATACCTACCTAATCCTAGAAGTTAAAATCAATTATTGAATAAAAACACTTGTACTTGTCTACAAAAAAATACTTTTAAACCAGACCGGTTTCACCTTACAGCATTTTCAAAGTCAACTTTTGAAATGGCACAGCAAGTGCCATCAATCAACAGTATACACAGTTAAAATCAATTTAAAATAATGTTTGTTAATTTCTACAATACATCCTCGTAGAACACACCTTTAAAGAGATAATACGAAATTAAGGGTCTCGCAACCAGATGCCTGAATTTTTCAATATCTTACTCACAGTAAATGAAGATTTATTTGATAACCTCACTCCAGCACAGCTGGTGACGAATTATGATTACTTAATCACCGCCTTCCATAATTTATGTATCATATTTTGCGTAATGGAAATTGATCGATTTTTTTCTTTGTGAGAAGTTTTTAGAAAGATTGAGCGAATAATTTGGACATTCTGATCTGTAAACAACAAATTACAACGATAAGGAGTTTATTGACTGCCTCTGTGGCGCGGTGGGTGTGTATCCGACTGCTGTGCTTAAGTTCGATTTCGATTCGATTTTAAAGTTTTATAATGGGTGCATTATAAAACTTTATGTTATCATCACTATTTTTTATTCCATTTCATTTTGTTATTTATCTCTAATATATATTTATTTACGAGGCTCTGGCGCTGGCTTTCCCCTCTGGGGTTGGGAGGTCTGAGGGCGTCGCTCCCATAAAAGCCACCCGCCGAAACAGAAATGGACAGACACCAAAGGATTGCAGCTAGGGATAGGGCGCCGCCGCAAAACGGCGCGCAGGAGCCCCGCCCGACTCCTGTGGCAAGTGGGCTAGGGCTGCCGTGTGTCGGGCCAGCACGGCTAAAGAAGTTAGCCCCAACTCGAATCCGCTTCGCATCTTGGAACATTGGCACGCTAACTGGGCGTGCGGTAGAGTTGGCCGAAGTACTCTCCAGGCGGAGGGTGGACGTGGCGTTCCTGCAGGAGACTCAGTGGAAGGGCAACAGAGCCCGGCCTTTGCAGAAAGGCTACAAGCTGTACTACACGGGTGCGCCTGGTGGGGAGAACGGGGTGGCCGTGGTGCTCTCCGAAGGGCTGCAGAGCGGCATCTTGGAGGTGAAACGCTGTAGCGACCGGCTTATGATCGTGAGGGTGCTTATCGATGGGATTATTACCCACCTGATAAGTGCCTACGCGCCACAGGCCGGTTGTAGCGACGCCGATAAGATGTCGTTTTGAGGCCAACTCGAGGGAGTGCTTCGGAGCATTCCGTTGTCACAGGGAATCGTTTTGGGCGGCGACCTAAACGGTCATGTGGGTGAGAGGTGTGAGGAGTTTGAGCGTGTTCATGGTGGTTTTGGATACGGCACCCGCAACGCTGAAGGAGAAACTATCCTCAGAACGTGTGCGGCTGCCGATCTGGCCATTGTGAACACGTATTTCAAAAAGAAATCCGAACATCTCATCACCTACAAGAGCGGGAGGCGTACAACTCAGATCGATTTCCTACTCACTAGGCGACACAGCATCGGCAAGGTGGCCAACTGCAAGGTCATACCCGGTGAGAGTCTTACTGCACAACACCGTCTCCTTGTCATGGACCTCTGCGTGAAGCCTAAAGGCAAACGCATCGAGCGGTGCCAGCGCCGCATCAGATGGTGGCTGCTTGATGAAACTAGGTCCCAGGAGTTCGTCTCAGCTGTCGGTGACAAGTGCACCGACACTGAAGGCGAACCAGTTCAAGATTACTGGGACAAAGTTCAGGCGGCCATCCTTGGAGCGGCGAAGGTGGTGCTCGGTGAGTCTAAGGGTGGACGCAAATGTGACAAGGAAACTTGGTGGTGGAACGACGCAGTCCTGAGTGAGACCAGGGAGAAGAAAGCCCTCTTTAAAAAGTGGCAAGAGACCGGATCTCCCGAAGACCGCGACGCGTACAGGTCTGCCAAGCGCGCCACAAAGAGAGCTGTAGCCAGAGCCAGACGAGACCACTTACAACCTTTGTATGATACGCTGGAGTCGTCTGAGGGGCAGAAGCTCATCTATAAGCTGGCGCGCTCCAGGGTCAAAGCGGCACAGGATATATCCAAGTGTCGCTGTGTAAAAGACCCTGAGGGCAACCTGTTAAGCGAAGACCTCGCGGTAAAGGAGAGATGGCGCTCGTACTCCACGAGCTGTTTAATAAACAGCATAAAGAGGTGCAGCCTCCGGACCTCCCTCCGAATCAGGGACTAGTGCCACTGGTAACGCCTGGAGAAGTCCTAACTGCGCTTCGCCGCATGAAGAATCGGAAAGCTGTCGGACCCGATGGAGTCCCCATCGAAGCCTGGAAGGCGATGGGTCCTCGCGGTGTGGGCATCTTAGTAAACCTTTTTAACCGCATACTCTTTAGCGGGCAGATCCCAAACCAATGGAGACTGAGTATTATTACCCCAGTCTTCAAAGGTAAGGAATCAGTGCAGGAGTGCGGGAGCTACCGCGGTATAAAGGTGATGTCCCGCACCATGAAGATCATCAAGAGGATTATAGACTCTCGGATCCGGCAGGAGTGTACTCTCTCGGAGTGTCAATATGGGTTTCGCCCTGGTCATGGGACCACGGACCCTGTTTTTGCCCTGAGGGTTGTCGCAGAGAAATACAGGTCGAAGAACGTGCCTCTGCACTGTTTGTTTCTAGACATGCAGAAGGCCTTCGACTGTGTTCCTCGTGCGATGATCTGGTGGGCACTGCGGTCCAAAGGGGTTCCAGAGGTCTATTTTGACACTATCCGGGACATGTACTGTGACTCCGATTCAATGGTTCGGACTGCTGTTGGCGACACGAAACCCTTCCCCATTACCGTCGGGGTACACCAGGGTTCTGTCATTAGTCCGCTTCTGTTCAGTGTAATATTAGACGAATTGTCGGACAGCATCAGAAACCCGCATGAGCAGCCTCCATGGTTGCTCATGTATGCTGACAATATTGCGCTGGCAGACGCGGACAGGGGCAGATTGGTGCGACGTGTAAAGGCGTGGAAGAAGACTCTTGAGAACGGCGGTCTGAAACTAAATGTGGCGAAGACCGAGTACTTGGCACTAAACTCGACAGATCCCACATCCGTCCGCATAGGCGGTGATTTGATCGAGCGCACGGACCAGGTTAAATACCTGGGATCTGTTTTTCACACGTCCAGTGACATCGATTGCGTTGTCAAGTCACGCATTGCTGCCGCGTGGGCCAAATGGCGGGAGATGACCGGTGTCACTTGTGATCCTAAAATGCCGATCCGGTTGAAGGGACAGGTCTACAAACCCATTATTAGACCTGTCCTTTTACATGGCAGTGAGATATTGGAGCGACAAAGGCAGGAGCTGCGTGTTACGGAAATGAAGATGCTGCGGTGGATGTGTGGAGTCACGCGGATGGACCGCGTGAGGAACTCTCGCATCCGCGGCAGCCTTCACGTCGTTGACATTGCAGACAAGTTGCAAGAGTGTCGCCTTCGTTGGTATGGTCACGTCTTGCGGCAACCGCCGGGCTACGTAGGTAACAAATGTCTGGCCATGTCAGCCCCGCCGGGTCCCGGTAAGAGGGGAAGACCCAAGAAGTGCTGGCTTGACGTCGTAAGGGATGACATGCGTGCCAATGGTCTCACTACAGGGGATGCCGACGACCGTGCGAAGTGGAGGAGAAAATGTAGGAAAGCGGACCCCGGGCGTCGCGAGACGCAACTGGGACAGACGCTCGGATGATGATGATGATATATTTATTTAGAAATATCTAAGTATATTTATCAATAAGCTGGTTACCATAGTACAAGCTCTGCTAAAATTTCAAGCTCTGCTTAGTTTGGAAGCAGATGGCGTTGTGTAGGTTGTCCCATCGATATGTATTTATTTATATTATTTATTTATTGATTTTGCAAAAAGTTGTTTGCTTTTTAATGTATTGGCAGAATTCTTGTAATTTACTTTCTTGAAAGCTTAAAGTTCAATAGACATTTCAAATTTACATTACTGTTGTCCATACCCTGATCATTTAGTCACAAATGCATGCTATGAAGTAACTACTTATTTTATGTTCTAGTTACGTCAGGTTTTGTGTTCGATTAAAATAAGATTTCGTGGTGTTCTTTTAACTTAGTTATACAGTCTGTGGGAGAAACTTGAGTCATTTCTTTGATTTTATATAATTTTGTCGAAGAATGTTTGATTTATGGGTTTGGCAAAGGTATTTCTCAAAAACCTTCGTATGTGGTTTTAGTTATTTTAAGACAGGTAAATGTTTCATTTGAGTACAATTTATTGGAATTTAGAGTACTTACTTTTGCTCCGAGTGGTGTTAGAAAATTCGATTAATTTTGAAAATGATAATCTTCTTATTGGCATTCTAAAAGTTTACATGATATGTAGGTTACGCTGCTACATATTTCACATTATTAGTTCTAAAAGAACTAAAACTAAATTCCAAACTAAGCTGATGCCTGTCTTTTGGAAGATAGTGTCCGTACGAGTAAACGTTATTTACTTATGATGTGAAATGTCGCTGATTTTGCCAGGTACGGTCAGCATCAGAGTAAAATCCACCTACACGAAAGTAAAATCACAGAAAAGATTTATGCACGAAAAGTATATACGGACTATATTTAGATTTAATTAGATTTGCTAAGCCAAGAGATTTTAGTTGCTACCCGTACCACAGTATGGCCTTTATGATATAAATATAAAATTAGTAATATGTGTGTTCGTGTGTGTTTGTTTGTCTGCTTGTGCACGTACTTGTTTTTATTACTACTCGTTTAGACAACCTACCTAGGTACGGATTAGTACTAATAAAAATTAACTTCACTTAGTAGTAGCTATAAATATTATTATGAAATAGAACACCATACCTTTTACAAATCTTCTGTCTCAAAATATAAGACCAAAGAACGATCAAACATTTACCGGTAATATCTTATTAACGTCGGGAATGGGACACGATAAACGACGGACTGATATAAATTGAATGATAATTTGTTCCATGTCGGGGCATAGGGAAAAATCGCTTCCCGGCGTTCGGAACAAGATAGATGCCCCAAGATAACGACTTGGCTATTCCTTACATCGAGCTTTTCAATTGGAAATATCGATTTCCGCAAAGGTTGTGTGGCGTTTGAGTATTCTAATGAGATTTAGCTTAGAATGTTTTTATTGAAAAATATTAGTTGGTCATCCGACAAAGTAATAGCAAAAAAAGAAACCACGGCCAAGTGTACCTAATACGAAACTACTTATAACTTAACATTGCAGGACGTCAGCTACAATACTATATCGCTATTGCATGAAAATTTTTACTGTAGTGCTTGAGTAATTTTTTTTTATTATTACTTTGTATAAAAACTTGCTTCCAATAAGTAAGTGACAAGATCGGAGAAAGGCGCTGTTGCTAAGCTACTAATAAATATTGTAAATGAAGCCGCATAAAAAATAGTAAAATTTGGTATTGCTACCTGTTTAGCTGTAGCAGCCAGGTTAGCTATGTCTGGTGGTTTTTTTCCTGTGAACTCTATCATTCAAATGTTTACTTGATTTTGTTAAATTGATTTATGTATTTACCTGTTTGTATTTATAAATATTTGCCTTTTAACATATGATCACAGTAGATGAATAATATCCAGAAAGGTAATGAAAAGAACACGACAGTAAACTTAACTTTGAGATTTAATGGAACGTAAGAACAATTCTTAGATTAACACCAAATGAAACACTTGGTTCAGATGAAAGTAACTAACTAACTATCTTAATGCTATATCCCTGACGGGGTCAGATCATCAGTCAGAGAGGACAGATCGCAAGGCTTCGCGATCGATGCATACTTCTTTCGCTTCTTACAGATTCATCAACCGTTTCATACATGCAAATCTGGGTATCCGAGTACTTTGTCTTTTCCGTTTTTCATATGTAAGTCTCGGCCTACCCTGACTCTTTCTACCCTCTACTTTCGCACAATATATCTTCTTTGTTAATCGTTCCTCACTCATTCGATGTGTCCAAAACAACGGAGCACGCCCTTTTTCAGCTTAACGCTGGCACTTTCATTCAAACCTGCCAATTACAGATGAAACTGTCAAGCTTAACGTATCGTCCACATTGCTTAGAAGAAAGGTAAGGTTTATAATCAGAGAGTCTTATGAATTCTCGAGAGGCTTGTAGAGTGAGTTACGGGCGTATTTGACGCTGCCATGTGACCTAGCCTATCTGATTGTAGAACCTCTAAAAATACGCTCTCGTCTAGTAAATAATTTTCTTTATAATTTGTAACTAAAACAGAAAATACTGTGCCATTTTATTACTGACCGTTAGAATGAAACAAAATCAACAGATTAGATGCACTGCTGCGTACTAATTTGTTGTAGACCAGTGGAATCTCCGCGGTTACACCTACGTATTTCCCAGTCATGTGGGAATAGGGGGTCTAAAAAGCCGTTTTAATGATTAGCTGGAACAAACAGTCAGACTGACAGAAGAACCGACCGACAGACAGAGAAAAAAAAATCTATTGGAAGTGGGTACCGTAAATACTTTCATAATGCACTAATTGAAAATATGTTAATTTGGAATTATAAATAGATAGTTTTAATTTATTTATCTGTATAGAAACAGATTCTATAGCTACCTGGCAGATATCGTCGTTTAAAGAAAAAAGTTTATACTGTAACTTTCGCGTTGTATATCTTAAATTTTATTATACGGGACTACACATATAATTATTTATATAATTTAATTATAATAATTACTTACCTATATGAAAAATTTAACGTAAATTCAAATACATTTTCCAAAATAAGCTTGTGTGTATTTTCAGTATTTTTAACGGATTGAATTAAGTGTACGTCACCGTAAAAAAGACAGAAAATGATATCAAAATATAACAAATAATTTTGGAAACAACCAACAAGAACCATCCATCGCAACCTGTCTACGGCTTGGGGTTCCGGTCTGCATTTCTCATAAATGTGGCAGTGATGTCGACAAGCTAGGATATCACGGACTGTCATGCCAAAAAAGTGCAGGCCGCTTCTCGAGAGATGCCGCAATTAACGAAATCATTCGCCGGTCTCTTGCCACCGTCAACGTGCCAAGTCTACTTGAGCCGACTGGTATTGCAAGAGACGATGGCAAGAGACCGGACGGTATGAGTTTGATTCCATGGAAGATGGGCCGAGTGCTGGTATGGGATGCAACCTATTCAGACACGCTGGTTCCTTTCCATCTACATGGAACCAATAACAGAGCTGGTGCGGCTTGTGAAGCGGCTGAAAAAGCTAAAGCATGCAAATACAGGGGTCTAGGCTCCGAATTTGATTTTATTCCATTCGGTGTCGAGATCCTTTGGTCCGTGGGGTCCTAGCGCTATAAGACGTTTTAAAGAAATAGCAAAAAGGTTAGTCGACATCACACTCGGACAAAGAATTAGTCTAGCTATTCAAAGGGGGAACGCTGCCAGTATCTTCGGAACCTTGCCTAAAGACTCCTTATATTAATGAATTTTAGATTATCATATTTTTAAGGTTATTTAATAACTTGTTGTAACTGTTTGAAATAAGAGAGTAATTTGGACGTAACAAAGACTATTTGTCTTCATCCTTAAGAGCATGCGGCATTTTAGGGGTCTATAATATGAAGCTATTATTAGCAGCTATTAATTCCCCACAACTTCTTTGTAGGATAAACTTTTTGTCATCAAGGCCCGGGTTACTTTTTGTAAGTCGAACCAGATGTTAGGACAAATAGGCTGAATGTATATGACGCTAATAAATACTATGTCAGAAATTGTATATTAAAGCTTCATGAGAAAATCAGATATTTTTTTGGAAACTGTTTGTAGAAAATAGACAAAACGTCTAGTTGCTTTTTTATCTGTCATAAACGATGCAAAATAAGTAAAACATAAAGATACAAACAAGATAAAAAAGAACTTTAGAGCAGAGAATAAATCAGAATTGATGCAGAAAATTGAGTACACGTGATTTCATATATTGAACTGAATTTCACTAATGCACTGCTAAACTTATACGAACTCATTGCAAGTAATATCGTAATAAAGAGAGAAAACCAATGATATTTCGGCTGTGGTAATACGTTGAACAGCAATTAAGTGTAAATCCAACCGGGGTCGACAGGTGGCTTCTTATTAAACTTTGTCCGGTCCTAGCACTGTAATTTATACAACTATAAAGTAGCTAAGTACATGCATTATGAGCGTAATTTGGTTCCAAATTTTGTTACTGTTTTTGTTAAACTTCGTAGGAATCGTTCGTTTTTAGTTAAATTAATAAACAAAAATGTTATGCGAGTATATTTAACATATTGTCACATGACATATTGTCACGCCCACATCCCCAAAGGGGTAGGCAGAGGCATACTATACGCCCACATTTCACCGTATGTATTTTTGTCCCACGTAACAGGTGGTGAGTCCATTGCCGTGTTGAAATGGACATTCGCAGGCTGTGGCAACCTGCTGTTGAAATTTTTCAAGCCGCGTATAAAGCAGTCAACTGGGCTTAATGAGTATATATATGTTTAAAAAAATGTTACTAAATTTATTCTTCTAGTGTAAAATGAACAGCTTAATTACGTATTTCTGTCTGTCGTTAAGACCACAAATTATGTCACGTATTTATTGATAATTGATGTCATGTTGTATAGCAAAGTATTGCACATTGCTAACAATCTGAAGGGTTCGGAAGGAAAGAGATGTAAGACAGAAAATAGGTAACCTATTTCCTGTATTACATCTTTTTCCTTGAGGAGTTCATTCGGTCGATTCTCCGTTACAATCAGTTGGATTATCCAGATTAGGATTATTGAATCGGAGCGGAGGTATGTGGTGGGTTCCTTTTGCTCCTCTTTCCCTTATTGTCGATCTACATCAGTGTAGAACAAGTTTTAACCGCCTGTATATATTCGACTGCCTCTGAGGCGCGGTGGGAGTGTATCCGATTGCTACCCAAGAGGTCGTGGGTTCGATTCCCACCCAGGATAAAACTCTGTGTGATGAGCACGATGCAATGGTTTATTATGTTTCTGGGTGTTATTTATCTATAATATGCATGTATTTAGAAATATATAAGTATGTTTATCAGTTATCTGGTTACCATAGTACAAGTTCTGCTTAGTTTGGAATTAGATGGCGTTATGTGAGTTGTCCCAACGATATTTATTTATTTATATCGTCTGCTGCAGCTGGAGAGGTGTAGACTTAACGTGGTCGAGGAACCTATATTAATTTTCACACTACCATAATAGATACTGAAGACCGAACTGAAAGACGAAAATATTTCATACAGAACTTAACAGCAGTTGAATTCGTGGCCTTTGCCATACCCGAATGCACTAACCCGAACAATAAGTATTCACAGAAAAATAAGCATAGTTCGACGAAGCATTTTTTACTATGAATGTATTAAATTATGCGATTACTTACCTACTCTAGTTATACATATGTAACTACTTATGTTAAGTAGTCTAATGTAACTCGTTTAATTTACACACACGTACATGTACAATATAGCTTAGAACTACTCTCGAGACGTTGTGTAACTTGGTAACAGTACTGATACTAAACGCAAACTATTAATAGTATACTGCAACTGCATGAAATTCAAAATGTCTAAACACTTATATATTATATTATACAAGTTGTGCTTAACAGCTTTACCTGTGAAATAATTCCTAGCACCTGTTTAACACATAATATTTCTAATTCTATAATATTAATGATGTTTTTTTTTTTATATTCATATTTATTATTATTTTGAATTACCTTTTGACTGCCTCGGTGGCGCAGTGGTAGTGTATGCGACTGCCACGCTAAAGCGCTCGTGGCCCCGCGGTCTCAGTGTTCGGTAAACGATCACTGAGGTACGCAACTTTCACTATGGCTGGTCGTCGGATGGGTGACCACTTTGTGGCATTTACATTTGCGAGCGTTTCCGTGCTTCGGAAGGAACGTTAAGCCGTTGGTCCCAGTTGCCAGTAAAATGGCAGTCGTTAAGCCTGGTGAAGGCCAACCAGCGTCTGTCTATTTCAACACGGCAATGGGCTCACCACCTATTACGTGGGACAGGAATCCACACGGTGAAAAATGGGCATATAATATGCCTCTGCCACCCCTTCAGGGATAAGGCGTGATGGATATTTATTTATTTATTTAATACTTATTAAACGGTTTCATTCAACTCATGTGTGAATTTCGGGATAGCCCGACTAGTTTCGGACAAAACGGTGGTCCTTTTTAAAGAAAAGCCAAGTCGGCAGCTGCGCTGATAGCACCTCTTTGGCGAAGAGCACGCTGTGTCAGTGTAGGTATGTACGTGTGCTTCGTTTTGAGTAACATAATATATATGGAGATTGCTGTGGTGTTAACTACAGGCGCCAAAGGTGCAACCCCACACACCGTACTGGCTGAAATATTATTGGGGGAGCAAGCTTTTAAGCCGGTCACCACGCAGAGGGCAATACCCAAACCAGAGTCCCTAATGAAGTTATGACGATGGCTGTTATTATTCTAATGATGTATAAACTCTTCTACATGACCCTTTGTTAGCTTTCCCCGATATTTTAAATTTAACATGTTGTGTTTCCTTGTAAGTAAAGTGCTCAAATGTTCTGTAATAAAAAAATACAGTTAAGTATTTTGCCTCGTAAAAAACGTTTTGTTTGTGAAGACGAATAAATTAGTAATCCATTTCAATTGTGGATTCATTAAAATAGTCTAAATGCGAGGTTGTCACGGTCGTTTTATCCGGCACGGCAATGAATAATTCCTTCAAAGTTATCCAGAACAACTTTATATAAATGCGAGTTAGCTGCCGTAACACAAAGGGGTCAAGTAACAAGAAAATGTACTAACAAAATGAACTATTTCTTTGACAATGAATTAACTCCTTGGATTTTTTATTATAATCGTGTTTGAGGTTTATAAACTTTATGCTACAAATTATTAAATTATATTTATAACAACGTATCTACACTACTTCAAATCGTAATATCAAATGTAAATGACGGGGTTTGAGTATTTTATTATTTTAGATATATGAATATATCTAAAATAATAAAAAAAAACAAATTAAATAATAATAATCTTTATTTGCTTGAAATATGGTTTACAATTCACAAGATGACATGTGTCTAGTTATAAGTCCGAGACATACGCGTACCTACTTCGCCTGGAATACAAGCATGCAAAATTTTTAATTTTTTTTACAATAGGTATACGAACGAATTAACATTTTTAAATTTAATTACAATAGGTATACGAGTATAATAATTTCTTATATCTTATATAAATAAAACAGTAATATTAAATATATCTATTTATAAACTTAGAATTAAGAAATTAGTGTAAACCACGTATTTCTCATATAGATGTTAGTATAATTGGTGTTGAACTACTATTTTATTTGTCGTCCGCTCACAACTTGTTCGCTTTGACTAAAATGTTGGTACTGCGTTTTATGCGATTGTTCCAATTTACCATTTTGGGCTATTCCTCTCCACCTCCACCTATCCGTGGTTCGTTAATTAACTTTGTTATACGAGTGTTAGGTACTTAGTTCATGATTCTGTTAGATATATCGCTATTAAATTTTAGATATATCTTGGATATTATTATGTTTTATTTTGTAGGAAAAGTAAAATCCTTGCCTCGGAGCACGGCGATGCTGCGGATGCAAGAATTTTCCACACTACACATCCGTCGAAGCATTTGTGACGTGACACGAAACTCTGCTTAAGTGTCGTTTTAATAGCGGCCAGGCATTAGTTATAAATATACAAGTATTTAACAAAAATATAAAAGTAACTAAGTGCAAGATTTGGATAATCCAGTAACGTGTAGAGCAAGTGATTGAAATTTTATTGTGTGCTTAGGGAGAATGTTTTGCGCAGATAAAAGGCTAGTAGCTGCCATAAGGATAGATAGCAAAACTTTTTCTGAATTAGTAACGAGACAAAGCATCATAAAGAAAGCAAGCAAGGCAATGATAGTGGATAGTGCCAACTTTACATTGTGGTAGTAAAATCTGGGTTTGTCAGAAGAGATGCGTCTTAATCAAAGTTAACGGTGCCTTGTCCCAGTTAGTAAAGCGACAAAGCATCGTAAAAGAAGCACGCATGGTGATTCATAACGCAGTGCTAGTGCCAACTTTGCTTTACGGTAGTGAAACCTGGGGATGTCAGCAGATGCATGAAAGTAAATTGAATGCTGTGGAGATGCGATCAATTCGAAAATTGTGCGACGTTACCTTCGCCGACCGAATACCTAACGAAGTGATACGCAATATGGCAGGTTTGAATGAAAGTGTCAGCGTTAAGCTGGAAAAGGGCGTGCTCCGTTGGTTTGGACACGTCCAACGAATGAGTGAGGAACGATTGACGAAGAATATATATTGTTCAAAAGTAGAGGGTAGAAGGAGTCAGGGTAGGCCGAGACTTACATATGAAGACCACTTGAGCAGATTGCTCAAAAACGGAAAGGTCAAAAGTACTCGGATACCCAGACGTGCGTGTATGAAGCGATTGATGAATCTCGAAGAAGCGAAAGAAGTATGTATGGATCGCGAAGCCTGGCGATCTATCCTCTCTGACTACCCCGTCAGGGATACAGCGTGAAGATAGTTAGTTAGCTAGTTAGATGCGTCTTAAATGGAACACTGTGGAGATGCGATCACTACAAAAACTGTGCGGCGTAACGTTCGACAACCAAATACGTTATCAAGTGACGCGATGTGGAAGGTTTAGAAAAAAGAACCAGCATTGGAAAAGATTATGCTCAGGTAGTTTAGACGCGTCAAACGAATGAATAAAGAATGTTTGACGTAGAAAATTTACGGTGTGAAAGAAGACGGTAGAAAGAGACACGGCAGATAAAGACTTACATCCCAAAAAAACGTGAGCAGACTGTTTAGTGTTCAGCCCAACCAGGATGCAGATTGTACTTTATTCTCTATGTAATCATTTCATTGATATCTAGACATAAAATCTTTTCGTCTGTCAATTGCAACCCTCATTTAAACAAATAAGTTATAATTTTAAATAACACGTTTAGATTTATGTTGATTGCTAGGTTAATCAAAATTTCACATCAGTAACAGCTATTTTATATTGCCACTACTTTTAAAAGTAACAAAAATCTACAATTTATCATAAATTTGACTAGATTCCATTTTAGAGTAGTTCGTTCGTAACAGTTACTTACCTATGATGGATAGTTGGAAAGTAAATCATGCCCATTCAGATATATTTTACGGGTCATTGTGCAATGTCTCGTTAAACTTTAACGTATTTGTAGTTTAGTTGATTTGTAGTTACATTCGAACTGACATTGACATAGTGTAGCCTTAAGTTTAGTAGAGACCATTCAATAGATGTCAAAATTATTATTATTATCCATTCAATTCATTCAATTTACCATGTACAATTTCACCCGTGAGCATCCGACATTCCTTTACTCCGAGCACGGAGTTACTCTGTGATCATGGCACTTAGTGTTCATGGTAAATATCGCGAAAATCAATATTTTATTTGAGTATTATATGATACTACAAAATTTCTGTTCATTGCTTTTAGATCAGTAAAGCAATAATCTAGCTTTAATCGTACCAGTTCCTGGCACTAATCCTAGAAAAGACGTACCTACTTCCGTAGTAATTAGTCACCGCCTAACGACGTTCAGTAGAATGCTACGTTTTATCCATTTATCCTTAGACACGCTCAAGAGTTTAATTAATACTAGTTTCTTTGCATTTATTTGATATTGAGTTGGGCTTTTGTACTTAGTCTACTTTTCTGTAGAACTTACGCAAACTATCGGAGTAAATTATTGAAATCAATGGCCATATATTATTGGTTTTGAACACATTAGTAGCACGCACAAATTTATAGTTTGATATAGACTTTAAAAACATATACTGAGAAAAGTTGTAGTGCATAATCTCAGGGCCCGAAAATATCTGATTGTCCCTTAAAATGATTGAGTGTTGTAAAATAAAACTTTTTAGGCAAATAAACAAATACACCCTAGTTTAATATATGTGCATACGAAACCACGCATTGTTGTATAGATAGGTACCTTAGTACACGTTAAAAAAAATCCCTTGTAACCTGACAGACCTCCTTTATTCCCTCATTACCCATAGCGTAGTATGCGTGGTATAATTGAAAAACGTTACAGCTCTAAAAAACAGTGTAAACTACAAGCCTATTGATTGTACAAAATCTAAAAAAAATTATCCTTCACTTTTTGCAAAATGTTATACTGCGTTTACCCTCTCGCGCGAGTCACGAGACGAGCTGCAAACCGAGCCGCGAGTGTAAATGTGCACTGGTGGCTCGTCTCGCAGCTCGTCTCTTTGCTGTGTGTGTTGTTTGTGTTTATTAGATTGTTTTTGAGTGCAGACTTCCTCCGTGGCGTAAGTGGTGGTGTATGCGACTACCACGGTGAGGTTTCGGGTTCGATTCCGGGGCCGACACAAATATTTGTGTGACCCGCTAATTTTGTTTTAGGGTTTGGGTGTTACTTATGTATAATACATAAGTATGTATTTAGAAATTCATACGTTGGTTAATTAGTTGTCTAGAACCTATACCACAAGCTTATATTAGTTTGGGCTAGATAGCATTGTGTAAAAAAAAGGATTAGTTAAAAAAAAAAACATTTAGGTTCATTAAGCTATTTCAAGGGTAGATGATAATATGGAATCCGAAGCCGAAAATAATAAAAAGATAACGATTAATGGTTTGTAAATTACTTGCGTAGTGGTAGTAGTAAAAGCTCACAAACATAAGAGTCGATGCTGTTAATGATATATTGAATCGACATATGATGGGCCGCAATTCTCATGCCTTCGAAACAGTCTCGATTTCGAGATAAGACTCGAATTCGAACTTTATTCGAGTTTTATTGACGTTTAGCTTATTATTCTGCAAATCTCGAACTCGACTTTCTCGAAGGGAAGCCATTCGAGTTGCTTAGAATAGCGTATAATAGAGGTAGCAGTCGAGACGCAGATTTCGAAGTCGAATCACTATAATCTTTGGACATTTCTTCAGTGACCGACTCTAAATTAGCATTATATTACATTTTACATTTAATAAATATCAAAATGAGTGATGAATTAATAGTTTAATAAGTGTAAAACATATTGCAACTCGCTTCAATTTCAAACACGTCGTCGCCGATGTTTGAGCAATGTGGAAATTTCAGCAATTTTATTTGTGATTATAAATAACACAGTCTTCAATAATATAGACAACACACAGTGACAGTGACACATTCAGATATTTTTCATTTTACGGGACGGTATAAGCAATTTTTAAATTTTACATTAAGTAACATTTATCCAGTCCAGTTATTACGTAGGAAAAAAATCTCGTGGCCGGCTCGCGCGAGCCAGGAGCCGGGTCACGAGCCGAGTCACGAGCCTAGTCATGAGACGAGCCGCGAGCTGCAAGTGTAAACGCAGTATCAAGCTTAATCAGAATTATTTAATTAATAATAACAGTACGACACATAGAAAAGAGAGTACATAGAAAAGAACAAAAACATCATGGAGAAAGATTTCGCAGTTAAAATTCAGTAATTGACTGCTAAATATGGTGCAGTTAAAAGAAACTACTGTAAAGTATTGAGAAAGTAAATAAATACTTACACATTTTATACCTTAATTAAAATGGTTTTAGACAAATAATGAAATTAGTGATTTTGTCTTGGCGTTACAGTTTTAAATGAAATGAATACTTTACTTATTATAATTCATTTTTAATTCACTTCAAAGAGTAGTATATTAGTGAACATCAGACATAAAATACCCCACATGGTTATAACTCGTCACAGAATATGAAGGATTTAGAACTTACTTTTTAAGATGGTATAATATGCCAAAATCATTTTAGTCAATGGTAAATGATAAATTTAGATTATCTGGGGAGTGTCTATCACCCATTATGAATAAAAACAGTCTTGACAAACTGACGGACAACACAGTGATCATATAAGGTGTCATGTTCTTCTTTTTTTTTTTGAAGTAAGCTCCTACACTTGGTTTATGTAGTTAGAGGCAATACAATGTTTTGGTTTGATCTATTCTGGATTACTCTTCTGCTGTTAATTATTGACCACCTTAAGATACATTAAAATCCTTAATTGTATGATTGATCGTTACTTTGTATGGTTTTTGTCATTTTAACCCCATAACAGTAAAATCTACGGCGAATAACAAATGACTTTCAATAACTAAATTATATAATCGATTCGGGTTCAAAAACATCACAACACACTTGCTTAATGAAAACTACAAAGTCACGCTCACCATCCATTTATTATAACTAATTGAATCGGGCGTTACATGGCGGAAATCCATCGTAGAACGATAATAAAGGAGGGGAGGAGGATCCCACCACACACCCTCGATTCGTCAATCCTAACGCACAACGGTCGAGGATAACCTCCACCAATTGTGACGGAGGAATGACGAACCGAACTCCTCAAGGAAAAGGATGTAGGAGAGGCAAAAGGCATACAGCATTCCATAGTATGGTTCATAGGTTATTAAACGTTCCGTTAAGCAAAGAGTCATATAAAAACGAACTAAATACTATTTGTCACATTGCGCAGTCCAACGGTTATAGCTCGAAGATAATACATTCTCTGATTAATAAAAAACAAAATAATTTGGTTAAACTTCTTTTGTATCCATCAGTCAGGGAGAGCAAAAAGTTTACTTCGAGTCTACCCTATTTTGGCAATATTACTCAGCGTGTGGCGAGGGTACTTAGAGAAAATAATATTTATTCAGCCTATAGATCCCAAAATTCTTTAAAACGTTTATGTAATGCCAAAGATAGTATAGATCGTCACAAAAAATCGGGTATTTATAAATTAATTTGCGATCGTTGTAAAAACATATATATAGGCCAAACGGGTCGCTCATTTGAAACTAGATATAAAGAACACTTAGCAGCTTTTCGAAATTGCCATACCGAAAAATCACATTTTGCCAAACATCTGTTGGACACCGGTCATAACTTAGATAGTAATAATACGTTAGAAGTTTTGCATTTTTGTCAAAAAGTTTTAAACTGTGCGTTTTAGAACAATTAGAAATTATTAAACATAAAGGGGATACATTGTTGAACGAACAGACCGATTTTCACACTTCTCCATTACTCAATTTATTTTCGAACAGGCAACACAGATCACGTAGTGCCTCGGTGACGAGTGGGGGTAGTGGGGAGATAGTGTGATAAAAAGGCGGAGCGGAACGCGCTGAGCACACTTGCTGTCAAGCAGTCTTGAGGATGCCTCGTGTGTAGGCGAAACACGTGTCGACTAAGTGCCACCTTGTAAAGCGGAATATTGCAAAAGTTTTGACAACCTGGAGGGTAGGGTTTCCTTTTGCCTCTCCTACATCCTTTTCCTTGAGGAGTTCGGTTCGTCATTCCTCCGTCACAATTGGTGGAGGTTATCCTCGACCGTTGTGCGTTAGGATTGACGAATCGAGGGTGTGTGGTGGGATCCTCCTCCCCTCCTTTATTATCCATTTATTAGATTACAATGTCCTAATACTTTGATTCTTAATTCCGTCAGTGTTGGACCAGGGAAAATTGTGTTAACGTTGTGAGATCACAAGCTTTATCCGGATTTCATTTAGATAATTGAATGAGAACCTATTCTGACTGAGAAAAGGTTCAACGCGAGTGAGCAAAATTGGAGTCACTCAAAGAGCGTTTATTTATTTTCATCGCTTGTACAATGGTTTGGGCTCTGAATTGCCAACGGTTACTTTCTATTTTAGCACCGTTCGCCATTGACAAGGTGTTTATCCTCATCCATTGCGTCCGTCCACATTTATGTCTGGTAGATGCTACCTTCAGCACACGCTTTGATTGTGGAAACTCCCAGCTGCGGTTGGTCTGAATATCTATGTAAAAATATGGGGTCTTTCAAATGGGTCATTGGTCATTTATAGGATTGAGTGCAGCACGTTTGGCGTTGCAAACGTCCATAGGCTGCGATGTGGCCCCTTTGGATCAGTTTGGCCATATGCTTGTCTTTCACCCATTGGTCAGGTCTGAAAGGGTTATACGTAGTAATGATGTAGACGGTAGTACATATGAGACGACGAATGTACGTCGAGTAACGTGGTAAATTAATCGCTTCCTGAAATTATTGTAGCTGTTTAAGAAACCATAATCTTTCTGTAGGCGAAATAAAGTTTCTAATCCTAGTAATATTATAAACGCTAAAGTTTGTGAGTATGGATGTTTGTTACTCTTCACGCTTACCACGCGTGCGGTGCCACGGGCGTCAACTAGATTGTTATAATAATGACACCAAATTTTTATTGAAACATTTTGTTACAAATTCCTATCAATTACATGTAATCTTGAATTATACTTCGTCATTGGTTTACTCGTCGTTTTAGTGGCTTGACATTGCTAAAGGCTGACTAGTCCGATCACAGCGGCGTCCGTGTGATTAATTCTATACGTTTACCTGTTCCGGTTCAGCCGTTAATCGCGCTTCCTAACAAGACCCTTTTTCCGTTATTGGGTGAGTGTTAATATTTACCTTTAAGTATACTGTTCATGGTTAACACCTATCAATTTCTATGAATCAAAGGTTAATATTGTGTAGAGATCTACAAATTGCTGCACAATTAATTTTTAAAGAACACCATACTTACACAGCGTTCAATTTACTTCCATACATCTTCTGACATACCCAGGTTGTAACTTAAAACTAAAAAACTTTTGAGTGTCGGTTACATATTTATAAGATTTGATTTACTAACCTTATTTCTGTATACATCCCTTTTGTGGAAACAAACTCAATTTTCACAATACTTATTATAACCCTAGACTTATTTGTCTAATTATTTAATATGTTTTTTTTTGTTTTTGGGCGATTAAATGGCATTCAATGACATTTCATTCTGTTTGTTTTTGTTATGAACGACATGAGTTTGACGTTGTCAAAACTGTCACGGTCGTGTCGAGTCTTTTGTAGCGTTCTAAAATTAACGCGTGCTGTCTATGGTGTCTTTCAGTTTGGTGCTGGACATTGAACTTAGATGGATTGGCTATCCTGACTTGCATCCACACATAATGTATTGCGGGCGGTGTGACAAACAGGAATAATAAGGTTTTTTATGTTAGTTTTGTTTATTCTGCCAATGTATTGTCAAGGCTGTATAGGCCGTATGACTTTAGCCTGCCGTACTCGGGCGAGAGAAAGGAAAGGAGCTCGTTCTTTTTCTACGAGATGGCGTCTTGAGAAATTGCCTGGTCATGGTAATTTAATTCGGATTAATATCCGAAGTGTCTTTATAGCAAATACAGTCTGTCTATAAAGTCGTGACATGAATGTTTGAGGAACTAACATTAATCATGTGTCTGGCAACACCAACCATAAATACTTCTGCCAACTTCTGCTGTCAATGCTGTCATCGAGTTAGAGTGGTTGAACAATTTTTCTATGGTATTTTTTATTGTTTTGTTTAAACTGCAAAAAATTAACACCAAACTTCGCAGAAAAGTTTCAAAAATGAGTAAAGTAAATCGGAGTGGGACGCGGGAAGTGATTTTTAAAGTTTTCCAGTGATGTATGGCGGAGTGCAAAGCTGGACGAATTTTGTAGGATTTGGACGATGTTTATGGGCGAACTGCATCTATGACTGGTATGTAATCGTGTTATTGTTTGTGTTTAACCTACCCGAATTTAATTTTGATAATTTACATTACGTTTTGGAGACCAAAAAAGGCATTATTTACATTGTACATTTTAAGGTTAGATGAGCCAGAGTATAGGTCATATTATAGTACGACCAAAATTTTTTGATAGTTGAAGATGGTATAAATTAGTCATAAGTTATCCAATTATAAATTTGAATTAATTTCTTCATGTCAATAAGTAATTGTTTCTATTCCATTAACATTTTTAAAACTTATCTTTTTCAGAAAAATCAGAGAGTACAGTTAGACGGATAGTCAACGAAGGCTTAAAATGATGGAAAGTTTGAAACTCCTGGGAAACATAGGAAAGGCCGGCCAAAGAAAGAAATGGATTATTTTAATATTTGTGCTCTGCGCCAAAAAATCCAATTCTTTTATACAGTGCAAAAAGAGGTAACATTGTCCGTAGTTGCATGTTTTTGTGTGCATGACTAAAAAGGCTACATTTATCTAAAACAAACATTAAATTCATGTACTTACTCGCTATTTTGTTCTTATGTATAATTATAATCGTTGGTCATTACTACTAATATAGTCAACAAGTATTATTTTACAAAGGTGGAATGACTTTATACTTTTAATATCTGAGGGTATTTTGTTGCAAAGACTTATTGTAGTTACCAATAGATAGCAAACTTATTGTAGGTACAGTCAGATGCACAATCAATGGAATCCTTTGATATTTCAGGTACCGACTCTCAGAAAATTGCAGGTGATCGCCAAAACTGACTTGGATTTTGATTGCAGTCTCGAAGTACTCAGGAAAATTTTAAAAGCAATCGGATTTAACTATAAAAAATGTCAAAACAATAGAAAATCTTTAATCGAGCAATCACATATTGCTGCAAAGCGAGAAGAATACCTGGCAATCATAAAAAAAAATCGAGATTTGCCAGAAGAATTGAGAAAAGACATAATTTATCTCGATGAGAGCTACATTCATTCTTCATATAAGGTAAAGTCTTTGTTCTTTTTATGTACGTACCTATAATATTTGTTTTATTATATTTTATATTATTATTTTTAATTAATAGAAAGTATCTATTAATTATATTATATATATTATTTTCCCACCAGGTCACAAAATGTTGGCAATCTCCAAACATTGCAGGTGTCACAATAGACATATCTAAAGGAAAGCGTTACATCATAGTCCATGCTGGAAGTGAAAAGGAGTTTGTGCCAAACTGCCTTCTTATATTTTCTGGCAGAAATAGACTAGAAGACTACCAAGTGGGTTAAAGAAAAGCTTATACCAAATCTTCATGATCCTTCAATCATAGTTAAGGATAACGCGCCATACCACTCCGTCCTGACAAATAAGACGCCCTCCGCTAGTTCCCGCGTAGACGAGATAAAACTTTGGCTATTAGAAAATAATATAGACTTTAATCCCACGCTCAGGAAGCCAAATTTACTGAATTTGGTAAAAAAAACAAACCCCGCCCCATCTATGCCATTGATGAACTCTTAGGAGAATATGGGCACACAGTGGTACGGCTTCCGCCGTATCACTGTGATTTAAATCCTATAGAGCTCATTTGGGCTAACCTAAAACAAAAAGTAGCAGAACGAAATGTTGGATCACGTGATGTAAAGAAATTTGCTGAAGAGGCCTTCAGCAGCATCACACCTGAAACATGGAAAAACTGCTGCCATCATGTCGAGACACTCGAAAAAGAGTACTACGAGCGAGGACGTACTTTGTATCGAGACATAGACGAGTTGATTATTCGCTTAGGCGAAGATAGCAGCAGCGCTGACAGCGGCTGTAGTGATGACAGTGCTGCTGATGAAAGAGGCAACGAAACGTTTTTTGATGTTGAATAATTAGAATCCGATGATGAGTGAAAGAGATTAATGTCAGTTTTATATTAAAACTAAACTAACTATCTTCACGCTGTATCCCTGACGGGGTAGTCAGAGAGGACAGATCGCCAGGCTTCGCGATCCATGCATACTTCTTTCGCTTCGTCGAGATTCATCAATCGCTTCATACACAGTTTTATATTATATGTTTTATAATTAGTTAAATCATATTATTATAACTTTATTAACTAAAATTTATTTTGTTTTACTTAAAACTGCTTTGATAAGCGGTACTGTAAATAAAACAAACAAAATATCACTAATGTGTCTTATTTGTTTACCTACTCATTTTTCTTAAACAAACTGCTAGTATCAAAATCGTTTTAGTCACACTATACAGGGTTGCAACACGCATGTAGGCAGCGCCATCATTTATTGTCAAGACTTTATAGACAGACTGTATGTAGACACATTAATTGTTGTTATGAGGTGAGAATATTTGTTTTGATTTGTTTTCTTCGTAATCGGTAAGATTACTTGGCGTTTGCGAATAATATGTTCTTACTATGGTTGTACTTTGTATTTCAGTCTGCTTATCAAGAGACTTAGAAAATAACATGAAAGAGATTGATGCTGGAATGATCTAGTTAAAACCCCACTGAAATAAGTGGTAAGTTAAAACTATATAATCTCTTAGACGGTATTCCTTAACAGAATGTTGAGAGTGAAAATGATTTTTTTTACAAATAACTAATGTCTGTAACTTTTCAGTTGTTTCAGGGTTTTTTTTTTATTTACGGATTTTTGTTTTATTTAGTATTGGATCTCTTGGATCTTCAGGATATTTTATACTTTAACGTGCTTCACGTTCTCTGCATTCTTCGTTTTTTTACTCCTTGTGAATGCCTGTAAGAAGACACCTCTATTAAAACTGAGACAATGTTCCAAGAAGAGGATATTTTTCTCTACTCTGGTTACCTACTACCTGGACCTCTAAAATAGGAAAAGATGTGAAGGATTTAGACGTTCCTTAACCTTATATCCAGATAAGTAGTCATCCGTAATTAGTTTTTATGTATAATAACTCGGTAAAGGCCGACTGATGTGGATAGTAAGAAATAACTTTTAACTTTAAATATTCATTTCTCTGTTACCTATGTAGGTTTCCACTACTTTAATATACTGGACTACCGATGTGACGTTCCGGTTACACATATTTTATAATCTTTTTATTATCACAAAGAAATATTAATGTGAAACTTTATTTTTACCTTGTTATGTTGTAATGTACGACGATGATGATGATAGGAAGCGGCGTTGTGTATTTAACTAAACTCAGAGATAGTTTAATTGTATGTTTGTATATAATTTAGATATTTTTAAGGCAACTGACTACTGCTTTAATATTTGTCATTTTAGGCCACGCCCACTTCCATACTTTGGTTTAAATTTTTATTTGTACTAAATATAAACTTATTTTTAAGCGGCCTTATATCCATATATAAGGCCACTATGCATGATTAAGCCATTTCTTTTCACTTTCATATAATAATACTTATGTCTACATATGGATATAGTTTAAATAAATGTAATTAATAATAGGTACTTGTGCTTTTAATTGCATCATTCGTTTGATGGAGAGATACCTGGCGCCCTCTCTTTATAAATTCTGGTATTTCTCTGCTCCAGGTTGGTCCATACTCACTCCCTATCTTCATGCTCTGCTAGCTGGTGCACCGGTGATTCTTTGAGGTAGTGTTCCTTACACATCTCCAGGGATTACCACCCCTAACCGATGGGTGTATGTAGGTGTGTTGTTGCTACCTAGTGCGCACCACCCCTGCCACGTCTGTTAACTGATAACTGTTGTATGTTACAAGGTTTCGCTACCAAAAAGCAACGTTGGCTGTAGCACTGCGTTATGAAGTGAGAGGACATAATCGATATTTAAAGAACTCAGGATACAAAATCGGGTTCTTATCAAGAATTTAATGATAGGTAAGTTTCTCTAAATTATCACTTAATCTACTTCTACACGCTCAAATGGTTAGACCAATTTGGATAAAATTTGGTGTAGGGCTGTAAGCTACTTTGAATCCCTGGAACAGTTTCCTGTGGAAAACGGGCGCAGAAAAGCTTCATCAAGTTATTGCTATTTGTTTGCTAGTTTGTGAGTGTTTGTTTGTTACCCCTGTACGCACAGACGGCTGCAGCAATTTGGATTAAATTTGATTTAGAGGTAGCTGACACCCTGAATCAACACACAGGCTACTTTTTAATTCCTTAAACAGGTTCCTGTGGAAAACCAGTTTATATTCAAATTCAAACGGTTATACCTTTTATAAAAAAATTGATGTGAAGGTAGCCGATGCACTGATTTATTACATAAACAATTTTTTATCCCTGGAACAGACTGATATGAGAAACGGATACGGAAAATCTGCACCATGCGAGTTGCGTCGAAGATTTTCTCTACTTTTACTTTTTTTTAAATTTTATGTAATAATAATAATAATAAATCTTTATTCATTTAGGTCACAAAGTAACACTTATAAACGTCAAGAATATTGCTTCTACATTTACATTTACTGCCAGATTCGCAAAGCAATAGGTAGAGCCTGAGGAAGAACCTCATGGCCACTCTTTTCTAAACGGCAGTACTTACATTAGTTTGATTAACATGATATTTGACCAATTATATAATAATGAATTTAACAGTGTAATACAAACAAAAAACAAAATCAATGTTGTGTTTAAATCATATCAAAATTAGAGCGATTATAGTTGCCGGTTCTAAGGGCAGCCTACCCTTGAAGAAGAAGAATCTGGCAAGAAAGTCATACATACATACATACATATCGTCACGCCTGTCTCCCATCGGGGTAGGCAGAGACTATGGCTTTCCACTTGCTACGATCCTGGCATACAACTTTCGCTTCTTCCACTTTCATAAGTGTTGTCATACACAAACGCCGGTTAAGGGTACCCTTGACCTGACCTTTTTCCAAAATGCCTTCTATTTGATTGACATATGTACGTCGAGGTCGCCCCTTACCAGTTTGCCCATTCACTCTCTTCTGATAAATCTGTTTCGTTAGTCTACTTTCATCCATCCTCTCCACGTGTCCGAACCATGTAAGCATACCTTTTTCTATCTTAGTCACTACTTCTTCTACCATACCGCAATGTTCCTTTATCACACTGTTCCTTTCTTTGTCCATCAATTTCACTCCAGCTATACTCCGCAGACTTCTCATTTCCACTGCATTAATTTTACTTCTATGCTTCTTCTGCCACACCCAACTTTCACTACCATACATGAGTGTAGGAACAAGTACTCCTCTATGCACAGCCAGTCTTGCCTTCTCAGACACGTTCTGACTGCTCATAAAGGCGTGCATGGCTCCATTCACTTGATTCCCAGCCAGTCAGTGTTAGTCAGTTTTATTTTATATTTATATTTATTTATTGATATACTAACTAAACCACTTCATCATCCTCAAATCCATAGGTCTAGTACTACCATCTCTGTTGTTATTGCAAAATTAATTGGCGTATAATTGGCCCCGCCCGACTGGGTAATGTCTGAAGGCGTCCTGCAATTGACTGCTAGTTAATTAGACTCAAACGGCGGAACAATGCGGAACAAACGGTGCAGCTGGGTGGAATAAATGAGACCAAGGTGGAAGCCAACCAAGGATAAATAACTTTTGGCCAATATGAAAATATTTTTGAAGGGTTATTGGTTACACCTTATTTTCAGAAAAATGGATACGTTGTTTTTAACATGCTTTTCTCTAGACAACAAAGTAAGAATATTAAAAATGTATTTATTTTTTTATCAATCACGACTTTATCCCAGAAAGGATGGCAGTAGTAAGCATTTTTGTCCCGCGTAATAGGTGGTGAGTTAATAGCCGTGTTGAAATAGATACACGCAGGTTGTGTCTTCCTGCTGTTAACCTGCTGCTTTATACTTGGTTTAACGTCTGCCATGTTACTGACTACTGGGACCAACGGAATAAAATGCCTTCCGAGACACGGAAGCGCTCGAAAATGGAAATATCACTAAACGGTCACCTATCCTTAACCAGCCATACCGAAAGTTGTTAAACATAGTGATTGTTTTCAGAACACTGAGTTAATAGTGCCACGCGCGTCTTGTTTAATATATATGGTAATTTTAAACTATAACAGCAAAAATTTTAACCATTCAAATTAATATTGCACGTAGAAAAGCATGTCTATTTGATTGTATATTTATCGCAAAAAAAGACATGATAATGATCGTTATGAACGCACGGATTTAGAGTATATTCTTAGGGAATGAGGCAGTGATTGTTTTTTAAAAATGTCTGGCAATGGAAAATGACAATATGCAGAATTATAAGTTCTAGATACTCCTTTTCTACATTTTTACATATTTTTATGGTGTGTAATAAATCTGTTTGAATTTATGATATATAACAGCAATAGTTGTTTGACTTTGAAAACTGGAAGGAGAACTTCAGAGAAGGGACTTCAAAGAGAACCCCCTAGTTAAATAATTTTATGATAAATAGCAAACGCGCCGCACTTTCACCCGCATAGTGCCGCAATTTAGCCAAAGTTACTGCTTAAAACATCACTAAAAGTCCCATCAAAATCGGTCCAGCTCTTTTACAGATACGCCGGAACAAGCAAATAAACGGAAAGATTTTTTATTCAAGTACCGAATGTCTCTACTTTCGTATGCATTTACTGATAGCGTTAATTAGTTCTTACAGACAGACACTTCAATTTTATTTATCTGTATAGACTTACAATAAATACTAACTAACTATCTTTACGCTGTATCCCTGAGCAGTAGTCAGAGAGGACAGGTCGCCAGTCTTTGCAATCCATGCATACTTCCGATTAATTAATGGACATGGACTTCTGAGTGGGTATCCGAGTACTTTTGACATTTCTGTTGTTGAGCAATCTGCTCACGTGGTCTTCATATATGAGTCTCGGCCTACCCTTACTTCTACCTTCTACTTTCGCAGAATTTATATTCTTCATTAATCGTTCGTCACTCATTCGTTGGATGTGACAAACCAACGGAGCACGCCCTTTTCTAGCTTAACACTGACACTTTCATTCAAGCGATAAAAACTCTATTTAGTTTATGATGAAAGTTTTCACAGCTCACACTAAGCCCTGATCTAGCCTTATCAAAACTTTCATCATAAACTACTAGTATTTTATCGTTTTCTAATCTCATTGATTGTCAATGTTGATAAGCATAGAATTTGGAATCGATGGGTAAATGATGTAAATAAAATAAAATAAACATTGGGAGACACTTTTCACACAACGCCATCTATTACAAATTAATCTTTGAGCCTGTGCTATGAGATCTAGACAACTGATAAACATACTTATATATTTCTAAATACATTCCTTTTTTTATACCAATGAAGTGGCAGACAAGCATACGGCCCACCTGATGGAAAGTGGTCACCGTAGCCTATGGACGTCTGCAACACCAGAAGTGCAGCACTCGCGCTGAAGACCTTTTAAAAATCTTCTAAGACCCCTTTTGAACTTTTATGTATATATTATTTTACATAACAAATACCTAAACAAATGTTACCAAAATAATATCAAAAATATCAATTTTTGTCTTAATCATACAAAAATGAGTATTTTTGTGCCGATATACGATAGTCTGTTGACATTTGTTCTGTTTTATTTGACCAAGTATATGATCGTATTATAAACTAAAAAGGGTTGTCTCGGTGGCGCAATGTTACTGTATGCCACTGCCGCGACTCAACCAGGGTTCAATTCTGACCCGGGTTCAATACCCGGGTAGGAAAAAATATTCGTGTGATCCACAAATGTTTGTTTCGGAGTTTGGGTGTTTCCTATGTATATTATGTATGTATTTTTAAATATAAAATGATGTCATCTAGATCTCATAGCACAAGTTTATATTTGCTTACTTTGGGCTAGACGGCGCTGGATAAAAGAAAAATGTCTCACAATATTTATTTATTTCTAGAGTTGTACTTCTTTTGGTGCATAAGGGTAAAAGGATGAGAGTAAAATTTCACGACGATTGTTCCTTGGTAGCGATTTTATAAAAAAGTTAACTCTATAATAGGTTTAGTTCAAACGTCCCTAATCGCAAAATACGATATACAAAATAAAATAAAAAATACGCAATATACAAAATACTCGTATCTACCTAAACATTTTTCTTTACCATAACTGTACTTTTTGTGACTAAAACATATTCACACTAATGCATAAGTTGTGTTAATTCCAAATTACATATTAAAAATTCATGGCAATTTACTTTGACAGTATTCAGCAACTCGAAACGTGAGATATTGTGTTTAGGGCTTTTAGATCGGCGAGTAGATACGTAAATTGTACATTAAAATTATAGTAAGTACAAGTCTTGTTGGTAATGAATTTGTACGAAGATCTGCAAACACTACATGAAACTCCACTCATTTTATCACAACTAGAATAGTTATCACACTACGCTATAATTATGAAGGTTCCAGATATAAAAACACGTAAGAGACAAAAGAAACAATTCACTAAATCTGTAAAAGAATATCCACATTTAACACTGTCTCTGCTCTCGGTCGAGGACTCGCCACGCTAGAGGCCATAACACGAGATACATAATCATATTATATTAGACTTCAGGCGAGCACTCAAGCATGTACGTCACTGCTTGAGTGTCAAAAGCACCTCATCATTCGACCCAAATCTTTTGCCGGCGAGTGACTTTTTCAGATTTGGAAACAAGAAGAAGTCACAGGGAGCCAAATCTGGAGAATATGGTGGATGGGGCAGCAATTCGTAGCGCAATTCGACTAATTTTGCCATGACGACGGCGGAGGTGTGAGCCGGCGCGTTGTCGTGGTGGAACAGCACTTTTTTCTTTGCCAAATGGGGCCGTTTCTTTTTCAATTCAACTTTGAATCGGCCCTATAAGTCGGAATAGTAGAGCCCCGTGATTGTTTTACCCTTCTCGAGGTAATCGATGTAGATCACACCTTGTGAGTCCCAAAAACACTGGCCGTCACCGTTCCAGCCGATTGGAGCACGTTCGCCGGGTAAAGTCCACTGTTTCAACTGTTCCTTGTTCTCTGGTGTGTACCAGTGAACACATGTTTCGTCGACGGTCACAATACGACGCAAGAACTCCGCCGGATTGCGTTGAAACAGCGCCAAACATGTCGCCGATGTGGTCTCACGGTTGCGCTTGTTGTCTGGTGTGGGCAAACGCGGCACCCATCGCGCTGATAATTTTTTATTACCCAGTTTTTCGTGCAGAATATGATGCACTGTCCCTTCTGCGATGCCTACAGTCTCAGCTATCTCGCGAATCTTCAATCGCCGGTCTGCCAACACGAGATCGTGGATTTTTTTTACGTTTTCCTCTGTAGTAGCCGTTATCGGTGCACCTGGGCGTGGCTCATCAAAAACCGACGTGCGGTCACGAGCAAACTCGTTGAATCAATTTTTGACGATCGCCATCGAAGGAGAAGAGTCACTGTACATAGCATCCTCCTCTCGCCCTCTTTGATTTCGCTGCGCGTTTCCCTTCCAAAATCAAGAATCCCTGAACGATATTGTTCTTTTTCCATTTTTGTAAAACCGATCGACACCTCGCTTCCAAAGACTGTTTTTTTTTTAATAATTATTTAATGGCCTGGTTTCTAAGACCTTTTAGCCAAATCTTATTTTTAATATCATATTTCTTCAATCTTATCTTCTAATTAGTCCTGTCCAGTCGATGTCGTGTCCTCAGGCTACGTCCTGGTCCTTGCCCTCAGTATAATGGTGATTCTTATACTAAGGTTGTCAGTGGACGTTTCGCGGCAAGAGAGAAAATAGCATTTCTGCATATATATCATTGTCTTTCACTATAGCACGTTAACACAACTTTTATATCCAAGAAACCACCACTCCCGCACATAAAACAGGATAAATGCACTAGTTTTAGAAAATAATATAAAGCAAGCGTCCGCACTTGTCACTCTTCCCGCCAAATGTCCTCCAAAGACTGTCAAAACAAAACAAATGAAGGGAAGAGATTGAAAACTTCTTAGTAGACTTCAAAAAGTATTTAATGCGCGATAGTAAAACTCTTTTGTAACAACAGCGCTATCGGGCGGCGAGGCTAAGTAATAATTGAATGCCCCAGGTATGTATTTTTGAATATATAAGTAAAAAATAAATAAATATCCATCACGCCTTATCCCCGAAGGGGTGGCTGAGGCATATTATATGCCCACTTTTCACCGTGTGGATTCCTGTACCACGTAATAGGTGGTGAGCCCATTGCCGTGTTGAAATGTACAGACGCAGGTTGTGGGTACCTGCTGTTGAATTTTTTCAAGCCGCCCATAAGGCTTTCAACCAGGCTTAACGACTGCCATTTTACTGGCAACCGGGACCAACGGCTTAACGTGCCTTCCGAAGCACGGAAACGCTCGCAAATGTAAATGCCACAAAGTGTTCACCCATCCGAGGACCAGCCATAGTGAAAGTTGCGTAACTCAGTGATCGTTTACAGAACACTGAGTCCGCGAGGCCACGAGCGCTTCAAGTGAGAACTTCAAGAGTTGTCCCAACGATATTTATTTATCTACACGCCTTATCCCCGAAGGGGTGGCAGAGGCACATTATCGGCCCACTTTTCACCATATGTATTCCTGTCTCACGTAATAGGTGGTAAGCCCATTGCTGTGTTGAAATAGACTGAAGCAGGTTGTGGCTACTTGGGCTACTTGCTGTGGAAAATTTTCAGGCCGCCCATACGGCCTTCAACTTGACTTTACCAACGGCTTAACGGGCCTTCCAAAGCACTGAAACGCTCGCAAATGTAAATGCCACAAAGCTGTCACCCATCTGTGACCAGCCATAGCGATGGTTGTGATCGTTTACAGAACACTGAGTCGGCGGGACCACGCTTGTAATGTACTTTCTTAGTAGCAAATAATCATATTATTTAATGAAGTGTTTTGTTAGAGTATGTACTTCAATGAAACATCGTTGTTTAATATGCCCACTATGCCAGATGCCCAGATTCGAAAATGCTCGAGTTAGCACAACATTTATCTTCAGTGATGATATTAATCGTGGTGCGCAAGATGATGTGCAATGTAATACGGCAAACACAAAATTTATTTTTTGTGATATATTTAGACAAATAAGGTTGAAAAATAAACTAATTTACTATAAATTACTGTAAAAATGAGATTACGTGAAGATTTATATTAAATCTAGAATCAGTTTTATTTTATAAGATACATGTAAATATTAAAAAGATGATAATAGACTGTAAATTAGGTTAGACCTTAATTTATAATGTAAGTTAATCACATCGAAAGAAGACATTCTTATTCATTAATGATTTTCCAGACTTCATATTTCAATTTCACTAACCATAACCTATTATAATTATCTTCATTCATTAAATATAATTGAACGACAGCGAAATTTTGTCTAATGAACAGTTGAAACGTAAAATTTTAACTTACCCCAAATTATTAGAAGGACAAGACAAAGTTTAATAATGAGAGAATTCATAAAGTAATGGCGTGCTAATTACAGTTTCACAAAAAGTTGTATTATCTAAAGTTGTGTTAAAACTCTCATTTTGAGATTAAAAACTTTTATCGTGTTCAACAATTTAGGAGACATGGCTTTCAACAAAATATCTAATAATTCTATTGGGAGTTTGAGATGTTCTAAATTTGAATTCAGAAAAGAAACTTTCAAATACCGTCGGAACTGATGCATCAATCAATATCATTTTTGAATAATGATATCAATCTTGTTACTCATCATGAAAAGATTGATAATTGTCTGCCTCTGTGGCGCGGTGGGAGTGCATCCGACTGCTACGCAAGAGGTAGTGGGTTCGATTCCCACCCAGGATAAAACTTTGTGTGATGAGCACGATGGTTTATTCTGTGTCTGGGTGTTATTTATCTATAATATGTAAGTATTTAGAAATATATAGGTATGTTTATCAGTTATCTGGTTACCATAGTACAAGGTCTGCTTAGTTTGGAATCAGATGGCGTTGTGTGAGTTGTCCCAACAATATTTATTATTATTATAATGTTTCTCTGTTTCACGGGTATCTTCTTTTTTTTCTTACGAAGATACCCGATCTTTTCGTAGGCTTACATGGGGACATACTGGTCCAACACGCAGAGGCCCGTTGAGAATTTTATTCTAATAGGAAATGGGACCCCCACTGCAGACAATCCACGCTCGCCTTATGTAGAAGAACGATAATGGACTACCTCCAATGGGACCAACTCTTCCCTCTCGCTCTTGTTGAGCAAGCGGGTCTGTGCGATCACTCCGTAATTTTAATATTTTTTCTTTGGTTTAACTTTGCATTCCCAGCTCGTGAATTGGTTAATGTGATATTTTAGTGATTGTGTTTCGGTAACACGTAAGTGAAACTTGGTTTTATTGTCGTTAATCGCGTAAATATTGCTATTTATCAATCGGTAAGTTTTTTTGATTTTCATTCTAAAGTGTGGGTATCAGTGAATTAAGTTGCGCCGATAATTTTATTGTTTACAGTTTATTTAGACACTATTTTTAGACTATATTTAGACACTCTCTAGTACCTCGAGCTCCACTTCTACATCCATTTTGCGAGACACTCATTATCGCATTGTAGCTAACATGTTCAGCAATTTTGTCTCTTAAAATGGAAGTTAGAAGTTTATAGACCGACGGTAAACAAGTGATCGGTCTATAATTACTGGGGTTCGAGGTACTGCCGGCCTTATGGAGCAGATGAGTAACTGATGTCCTGGAGCTTTCCAATTTGATAATGGCCGGACTGCATTAGCCACATCTACATAATATTTTTTATGGATTCCATATCTGCTATACTTTCACATGCTCTCTTGACATCACAAATCCAGTCACCCTCAGTATGAATTACTGGTGACGACCAGATACTACGCCAAAACACATTCGTTTCATCCGTATCAGGTAGGCAACCAACATTCACATCTTTATCTGGTCGTTCCCAATTTCTATAAACACGTCTCTGGTCTCTTTGTGCCCAAGCATAGATTTTTTTTTTGTATTTTTATTTGTTTTTTTAGTTTAGAATAGATTTTTTGTTTCAAAAAATCAATACGCTCCGTCACACGAGCCGTGTAATCCTGTGGACTAATTTCAGTCCCGGAAAATGCTCGCTTCACGAAGCGCATGATTTGTGGTCGAGTGTTACCGGCTTTAAAACTGTTTAATTTGCCAATGAGCACTCTTGTCTCGGCTATACGTCGTTCGATCCTGGACTGTCAAACAGGGATGATAGGTTTTGACCGTGGAACAAAGTCTTGCAAGGGCATTTTTACTCTTGCTACACGGCAAACCGCAACTGCTGCACAATACAGAATCGAATGGGTATCACCCATTCGATTAACATGATGATAACCATCAAGATTGTATCACCGAGAGACTCACTATTATCTAAATAAATAGATAATAATGAGTCAACAGCACTCACTAGCAGCATGTTCTTTCTATGCATTGGGCAACCGAGGTAACCGCGGTTTTAAAATGAATTGGCATGTTGCGATATTCACCAATTGCACATTCCAAATATACTCTAACCTCGTCATTGTACTGTGTATCTGCAGGAATAAACGTGTCATCCTCAACAGTATTATTACCATTCACAGTGGTATTAAAATTATTTATGGTACTTACAGTTTGTTGCGGAGGAGCGATAACACGCATATTCTGCAAACACTCCGAGCGTCAACGATCAAGAATGGCATTATCTAACATATGGTTACGTTGAATGACCCGCACTTTGTCCGATAGTCTTTGAGCCGATACGTTGATAGCTGGTTCAAGCTCCTGAAACAGAGGCAATATACGATTACGATAAGCGGTGAGGTTGGTTTCAACCTCTGTAGCCACAAAATATGCCCGCATGACATTTTCATGGATTGATTGTGTCCATTTCATGCGGCGCACATTACCACCGGTAGCAGGGGCCCTATTCGAGACCCGTTGGCCTCGGGGTCCCATGCAAGTCGGCGGCTGGCCTCTCCCTTGCTGACGTACAGGTATTGGCGACGCCGGCGGGGAGAAGAACTCATCACTAGAGCTTGAGCTCGACGCCTCGTCATCTTGTTTCTTCGTCTGGGAGGCGGAGCTAAGTGACGAGTGCGGAGGTGTATTTTGTGCATCTCTGCATCTGGCTCGTGTTAGCATCACAGTCTTTTATATAATTTATCATTATTTTTATTTTGTATTTCTTGATCTTCATTGACTTGACGTATAATGTCATGTAAAATACATAAGGCGTCATTTTACTAAATTCTTCAACATAAATATTCATTTTGATAAAATAAAACATTAGCTTTTCTGTAAAAATTGTTGTATAAAATATTAATCGATAATTAATATTATAAATATTTATATTATGTTTATTATGACTATTAGCTTATGAGGTTGCCATATTATTTTTATTATTATTGACATTATTTTATGTAGAATGGCATACAGATGTTTTTGTTTCCACGTACCTACGTATCTATTATTATCAATGCAAGTGAGCCTATTGACGTATTAAAATGAACAAATTGTTATTATTTTTTTTCTATATTTTGCAGTGTTCATTTTAATGGCACTTACGAAAGGTTATCAATCACCATAATTTAGTAGTTTTTTTGTACGTCTCTACTTGTAGTCACTGAAACTTCACAATCTACAACTTGAGTAAATCTTTTTTGTAGTTCATAAAATTCGTAAAAACCTTTACGATAAGAGTGAATGTCCTATTTACAGAACATAAACATTCTATTACTGCCTACACGACAGGTGAAAAACAAACGAGGTTTTGTTATCACTCTACGTCAAATCCAGAGGCACTTTTATTGCCAAATGGGCCATTTCGTGTACATCAAGTGTGGATACCAAACGATTATGTGTGACAAATGTACATATTATTATATCCTATGGGTGTAATAATATACGTATCTAAAAGGTCATAATGGAAAGGTATGATATGTTTTATTTTTATGGAAGATTAGTTTTGTTAGTTACAGTAAACTGTCTGCTGTACGCTGATGATGCGGTGCTCATGGCCTCATCAGAAGCCGACCTTCAGGCATTAGTCACTTATTAGTGAAAGAAGAGTGTGAAAGTAAGGGTCTTCGCTTGAATGCAAGTAAAACTAAGGTTCTAGTATTTGAAAGAGGTGACGTAAGAACTAAATGCGAGATTAGGGTAAACCAGGAACGTCTAGAGCAAGTGAATAAATTGTGTATTTAGGAAGTATGTTTAGCGCGGATGGAAGATGTGATTCGGGTGTAGAACGGCGAGTAGCTGCCGGAAACAAAGTGCTTTGTCCCAGTTAGTAAAGCGACAAAGCATCGTAAAAGAACCATGCATGGCGATTCATAACGCAGTGCTAGTGCCAACTTTGCTTTACGGTAGTGAAACCTGGGTTTGTCAGCAGATGCATGAAAGTAAATTGAATGCTGTGGAGATGCGATCACTTCGAAAAATGTGCGGCGTTACCTTGGCCGACCGAATACGTAACGAAGTGATACGCAATATGGCAGGTTTGTATGAAAGTGTCAGCGTTAAGCTGGAAAATGGCGTGCTCCGTTGGTTTGGACACGTCCAACGAATGAGTGAGGAACGATTGACGAAGAATATATATTGTTCAAAAGTAGAGGGTAGAAGGAGTCAGGGTAGGCCGAGACTTACATATGAAGACCACGTGAACAGATTGCTCAAAAACGGAGAGGTCAAAAGCACTCGGATACCCAGACGTGCGTGTATGAAGCGATTGATGAATCTCGAAGAAGCGAAAGAAGTATGTATGGATCTCTGACTACCCCGTCAGGGATACAGCGTGAAGATAGTTAGTTAGTTAGTTTTGTTAGTCCACAAAGCGGTCACCCTTCCAAGGACCAGCCATAGCAGAAGTTGTTTAACGCAAAGATCGTTTAAAGAACAATAAATTTGCGGGACTATGAGAGCTTTTACCATAAGAGTACAAATTTTAGCAAATGCTGAAACGTGTATGCCTATGTATGTGAAAATTTTCTAATGAAAAGTAATTATTACTAAATAAACGGTTTTACTCACGGGTAAATTTCGGGATAGCCCGACTAATTTCGGATCTAACGGAAGTCGGTCAGTACCGGCGTAGCTTGATACTCCTCTTGAAAAAGGATCTTTTATTTAGCAATAATGAACATCGCTCAAGAAAGTTATTTTTCCAATAATATCTATCACGCCATATCCCCGAAGGGGTGGCAGAGGCATACTATATGCCTTTCACCGTGTAGATTCCTGTCCCACGTAATAGGTGGTTAGCCCATTGCCGTGTTGAAATAGACAGACGGAGGTTGTGGCTACCTGCTGTTGAAATTTTCAAGCCGCCCATAAGGCCTTCAACCAGGCTTAACGACTGCCATTTTCCTGGCAACCGGGACCAACGGCTTAACGTACCTTCCGAAGCACGAAACGCTCGCAAATGTAAATGCCACAAAGTAGTCACTCATCCGAGGACCAGCCATAGTGAAAGTTGCGTAACTCAGTGATCGTTTACAGAACACTAAGACCACGGGGCCACGAGCGCTTCCTCAACAACTCTTTATTCTAATAATGAAAAGTATCACCTACTATACGCAGTTCTGATCACAAAACTTGTTGTCAGAACGGTAAGGTTTGTAAAAGAGACTTGGCTTAGTGTAATCTATACTTCAACCCTAATATATAAAGCAGAAGAGTTTGTTTGTTTGTTTAGTTAAACGTGCTAATCTCAGAAACTACTGGTGCGAAAAGAAAAAATATTTTAGTGCATAAAGCACGTTTGTTGAGGAAGGCTATGAAAGGCTATATATCATCACGCCACTGCCAACATAGGGGGTAAATTTTAATACGTTATTGTTAAAGTATTAACGATGGGATTGAATGGGTGCGAAGGGGTTCAAAAAATCTCACAGGCATCGCGGAGATCATCTAGTTCTAGTACAAGAATTCTAGCAAATCTACAATACGTAACGCAACAGCAGACTTTATTTAAACTAATAAAACCCTTGGTTTGTATCAAAGACGGCCGCCGGTATCCTGTAACACAAGCTTTTTTCTTTTATTTTAATTTGTCCAACGTAACTTAATAAAGTCGTTATTCAGTCCACAAAGAGTTGTTAGGTTTTCATAAAAAATCATTTTTGTTTGAAAGCTTTTTTTTAAATGTCTTAATAAAATAACGTAGTTTTGAAAAAATATTGTTGTGTTAGATAGCCCATTTATCGAGGAAGGAAGAATATATCATCACGCTACTACTTTGGAGAGCGGAGCAGTAGTCATAAACATCTAAAATCGGGCAAATTTTTATGGGGGACTACTTACAGACTATTTATAAACACTTAAGAACAATGATTACTATTTGCCTAACGTAAAAAATTAAAACATACTCGTATTATGACTACCTTTACTGAATAATAAATAGTTTTTTGAATTTACTTACAGTAAAGTTTATTTTCTACACTTTTTATTATTATTCCCGCTTTTCATTATTATTCCCGTTTCCGTGCTTCGTAAGGGGCGTTAAGCCTTTGGACCCGGTTGCCAGTAACATGCGACTCGTTAAGTCATGTTTCATTTCATTTCAGCGACAATCTGCGTCTGTCTATTTTAATACGGCAAAGGGCTCACCACCTATTACGTGGGACAGGAATCTACACGGTGAAAGGCATATAGTATGCCTCTGCCACCCCCCGGGGATAAGGCGTGATGGATATTATTAGAAAAATAACTTTCTTGAGCGATGTTCATTATTGCTAAATAAAAGGTCCTTTTTCAAGAGGAGTATCAAGCTACGCCGGTACTGACCGACTTCCGTTAGGTCCGAAATTAGTATCTAAGATGCCTTTGCCACCCCTTTGGGATAAGGCGTGATTGATTAACATTCCCAATTACTTTCTTAACCCAAAAAGTTTTAAATGCAACTGAGACTAATTCCCCGTTGCATACACGAAGAGTCTAAGGCTTTCTTCCGTGGTGTGATTAATTTAATAAGTAAACCTAAAACTTTGAGGTAATAGCAAAGCAAAATTTTCATCAATAATTGATGAAAATTGAAACAGGAATGGAAGGGATATTTTATTTGTTGGTTTAACGACTTATACCGATATAACCAGATTTTCTAGATACTTTTTCATTTCTCCTAGTATCTATCATGTTAGCTCCTAATTTCCATATTTCTGTGATAAAATTATTACCTACATTGTTATTCAGTGTAGCAGCCCATTGGAATGATTTTCAGGGTTTGAATGATTCAAAAGGAATGTGTGCTGTGATGGTAGCTTAAAAGTAACTTTTTTCGTTTTTAAGTAGACTAAAAGCCTGATAAGGTGGCTTCAAATAGCAAAAACAATTCATTATGCTAACTTTTTCTAAATTTAAATTTTAATGTGGAAATCATTTTCAGTCACGAGCTGGACTCGAACCAGCGTCTTCTGGTTCAACGCACCAGACGCGTTACCAACTACACCACCGTGACCTGCTCGTAACTGACGAATTAATCCACCTCTTTACGTCTTAAGGCGACGTAAGGCGCCATCTACCGGCATTTAGCAAAGTTGCACGGTACGAATGTATAGAATTGCATCTATAATCATTCGATTTGTGATGACACCTGCCTAAACATTAGAAACAATTTTGAAAAGCAATTAGTATGCAAACTTTTTCTAAATTTAAATTTTAAAGTGGAAAAATTTTTCAGTCACGAGCTGGACTCGAACCAGCGTCTTCTGGTTCAACGCACCAGACGCTTTACCAACTACACCACCGTGACCTGCTCGTAACTGACGAATTAATCCACCTCTTTACGTCTTAAGGCGACGTAATTTTTTCCACTTTAAAATTTAAATTTAAAAACAATTCAATCTCGGACTCATGGCAGCCAGCACTTTGGTAGAAGTTACAAACTACATTGAAAGGAAAACTTTTAATATTTCAAATACAGAATCCAAAGAAACTTTAAATATGTTCTTATCGTTTTCTTACAAAGTACACTTCAGGGACGTCACCTTGTATATAAAAGTTTTATGGCGCGGAAGAAAGGGAATCAGCTATCAAAAATGTATAGCCCAAGTTCTTCGATTGAGTTTATATTTATTACCATCTTTGTTTTGGAGAGTTCCATAAAAAGATAACATGACAAAAAGTTGAAGAATTTATTTTACTTTGACAGTTAAATTGTGAACTCTATGACACTCTAAATGATATCGCCCCGATAGAACTAAATGAAAAAAATAGGATAAAACTTTTTGTGATGAGCACGATGGTTTATTCTGTCTGGGTGTTATTTATCTATAATATGTATGTATTTAGAAATATATAAGTATGTTTATCAGTCATCTGGTGGCTCAGTCACTGAATATTTCTGAATATTCTCAAAAGACCATATTCGTAAAACACCACATTCGCATAACATGATATTCGCAAAACATCATATTCTTATAACATCATATTCTTATAACATCATATTCTCAAAATATCATAATCTTATAAGACCACATTCGCAAAACACAACATTCTTGTGATACCACATTCAAAGTACAGTCACATTTAAAGTACCTAGTAATTTTTATGAAAAGCGGGAGTAACTACACAAAAATTAAATTATATCTTTAACAAAACAAAAATTAAATTCTGTAATTTTAAAAGATTTTTAGTTCTTATTATGTATTTATTTCTTTTTATTTACTATTTTTTTTTATATATTATTTGACACGTCATGGAAAGCAAAGACCTGAGTTTGATGGCCACTTTCTCAGCCTGCAGAGCCCCGATAGTGACCCTCATTTTGACTGCCCAGAAATATTGTATGTGGAGAGAAACACGTGCGCCGGCAGTTTTAATTGCGCTTAAGCGTTTCAAACACACTTCTATGCATATTTTTTCTTTACACAATCATTAATTCATCATGAATTTCATCATGATGAAGTTTTCTATTTCGTTTTACATCAGTGTTATGAATAATTTCTTTTTAATTCTGTATATTGCTATTTGGCTTCCTTTTTTGACTTCCTTTTATTTGTAGACATGTAGTGCTGATATTTGAATAATGGTGTTTATGTACTACTAGCTGACCCGCGCGGCTTCGCCCGTGACATATTTTGAATTTCCGTCAGTTTATTACTCACGCCGTCACGCCTTTACCCCCGTCGCGTCGCAGCCATTTAATCCCGTCGTTTATTAGGTACCTACTGTTACAATAATGTATGAAAGTTTTTCCGAGTTGTTGACATTTATGATTACTGCTCCTCTCTCCAGGTCAGTAGCGTGATAATATATAAGCTTCTATATACTATACCAAACTATAAGATATGGTAAAAACGCATTTGAAAGCAGAGTAGATCCCAGAACGCACATCCTTTCGGCAGTGCGCCGATGACGCGTCTGAGCGATATTTATTGGCCAGCGAGAGGCGACAACTATGCGCGGTCGCGCTTGCGCTATCCTCACTCACGCATTACATTAGATGAGAACAAATTTGATTACAATAAAATGATTATAGTGAGTTAACCTTAAAAGATAGCCATGTGCTATCGCGTTTTTATTTTAGAACTTTTAAAGAGGAATAATTATGTAGTACATATTTTTTGGGTAACATTAATCGTTTAGGCAGCGTTAGTAACGGAAGCTTTCAAATAGAATATTTTTCTCCCGATTTTGCCACATTTATCATTGCTGCTCCGCTCCTATTAGTCGTAGCGTGATGCTATGTAGCCTATAGCCTTCCTATATGAATGGAATATTCAACACAAAAATATATTTTTAATCGAGCCAGTAGTTTCTGAGATTAGCGCGTTCAAACAAACAAACTCTTCCGCTTTATAATATTAGTATAGATTTCCATAAAGCTGCGTATGGCATTATTATTTTTGGTGTCCAGTGTACTTTTTGACCATTTTTGAAAATAGGATGTTTTGAGAATGTTGTATTTTGCGAATGCGGTCCGATAAGATTATGATATTTTGAGAATATGATGTTATGAGAATATGATGTTTTACGAATATCATGTTTTGCGGATGTGGTGTTTTACGAATATGGTCTTTTGAGAATATGATATTCAGCGACTGAGCCCATCTGGTTACCATAGTACAAGCTCTGCTTAGATTGGAATCAGATGGTGTTGTGTGAGTTGTCCCAACGATATTTATTTATTTATATTGAAGTATGATCTATAATCATAAGTCTGACTACTAAACAATCTGATATTCTATTTTAAGAAAACTTGAGAAAAGACTTTTCATCCTGAATCGAAGGAGTACTCAACTCAAGGCAGAGATATTTTATTACTTAGAAAGCACGTACTATCCTCCGAACTCCAAAGAACTTTTCCAAACAAATGTGGCTTAAAGTTAGTGCATGCTTTTAAATTTATTTCAAAACTCGACAGCGCCAGCGTGTTCGACAAAATGCTGGCCTGCTTCAATTTGGTTCCCCGGTACACAAATTGAAGAACTCGTTTTCTGGTTTGATGTTTTAATAACTTAAGTCCATGATATCATGAAAAAAAATCTAAAAAAAAATCTCAGAGCTGGGTATGAAGTCTAATTGCTGTCTGTGTAAAAGTTGTCAAATTTTGTATGGAATCTGATAGCTCACTGTAAACTTAACTAAAAATATTACATTTAACCGCTTTTCCTTCATGAGTTACCAACATTTTTAGAAAATAGACGCAATATAATTAGTACCTCCATATAGAAATCTGCGAAGACGGAAAGGAATTTAAATGTACCTAGTATACTATTTATTTATTTAACTGCTTTGATAACTGTAGTATTTTCGTTATTTGTAGCGGGTTATACGAGTTTGACAAGACCAACAGTATGTCAGATTTTTTTAAGAAGTTATCCGTACAAAATTTTAAAACATTCTGTACGTAGGATTTTAACTGACGAGAAAGTTTCACTAGTTCAATAGTCATTGAGGAATGAAATCATTTTGGTTTTGAATATGGAAAGGAATTTTATATATAAAACACTGTCATGTCATGAATGTGTACAATACGGTACAATTTCTAACACTCACGGAGGTTAACAGGTCCGAGCTAATTACGGAAAATACAAGACCTTACTTTTTAAGACCTGTCACATAATATACAAATAACGTATACGCAGCGAGACTTGCAGAGTATTTGATGCCATATTTTCATAATAAACTTCCAGAACAATTGCAATGACTATACATGGGCGTGCACCGATGAGATAGTCAGCCTGTGAGTCAACCTGGTTGAAATGTTAGACAGCAAAAGACAGAAGCAGCAGAAGAAAAACAAATTTACTGTTTCATTGTTATGTAGGTATATGTGACCCCACACATACCTTCTATTACTTAAGTAATCTTGAATAGTGTTTCTTTCTCAACCAAAATGTGCATTAAGATCGACAAAGCAAAACATGAATGCAAACGGAAAGCTGTCCAAAATATATTTTAGGTACGAATGATATTATAACTAAAAAAGGTGTTAATAGTCTAGTCAACATGTTCAAAAACGTGAAAAATAGAGATAAAGGTTCTAAAAATAAGAGCGATAGCTTATTCGATTCGAAATCACCTCTAGAAAAATGTTTTTAAAGGATATCGTTGCAGGTAAAAAATTGCAATTGTTATTAACAAAATATGATGACACAAAAATATAGAATTTAGTTTTTCATTAATAACTAAAAAAATATTGTAATACTTAAGCAATTTAAAAAAAAACTCCTTAATGACAAAGAAATTTTCAATAAAAAAGTCTCACCTACTGGAATTCTATCTCTATTATTTATAATTTTAATTTGAGGTTGAAAATAGGGATCCGTGCGACAGTTACGGCATGCGCGCACCGCTGCTAAAGAAAGTTCATCAAATAAAATATGTTTAGTATAACATAAAATGTGATTTAAAAAATATCTAGTATCTTGTTAGTAACACTAGAAAGAATCAATCCCCGTAGAAAAAAAAAGTTGAGTGCCAACAAAAGATTTATGCTACAATTAAAAATTATTCTGTAGACGGAACCGATGTATTATTACCATACATTGAAACGGGTACCTTTATGGCCATTTTACTGCTGAATTCAACTGTAGGGAATTTTACTTTTTAGGAAAATACGAATAAAAATATATAAACACGCGTGATTTTTGATTTGTACAAATACTAAGAATCAGACTATTTTTATTACACAACAAACTACTAAGAACTGCTGTTAACTAAAAATAGGTTTTTGGCTACGGTGAGTATCTTTGTCTGCCACCTTAGTAGATTAAAAATAATACACGATGAACTGCTGTTAACGTGTTTTAATTCATTATTATATTGCCTGAATTTTGTTATTAAATAAATATCCATCACGCCTTATCCCCGAAGGGGTGGCAGAGGCATATTATATGCCCACTTTTCACCGTGTGGATTCCTGTCCTACGTAATAGGTGGTGAGCCTATTGCCGTGTTGAAATAGACAGACGCAGGTTGTGGCTACCTGCTGTTGAATTTTTCAAGCCGCCCATAAGGCCTTCAACCAGGCTTAACGACAGCCATTTTACTGGCAACCGGGACCAACGGCTTAACGTGCCTTCCGAAGCACGGAAACGCTCGCAAATGTAAATACCACAAAGTGGTCACCCATCCGAGGACCAGCCATAGTGAAAGTTGCGTAAAACAGTGATCGTTTACAGAACACTGAGACCGCGGGGCCACGAGCGCTTCCTTTTGTTATTTATTATTTAAAATATTATGGCCCAATGCTACAGATCTTGTACATCAGGATATGTCCTTCCACTCCATGTGTGTGGATGGGGTGAGAATAGTCCCATTACAATATTACAAGAAATTGTAATATACGTTTTTAAATTACACTGTAACAAATAAATTGTAAACGTCAATAATAAATTTAAATATGGCTCTTGGAAAGAAACATTCCAGTTACTTTATTATTTTCTGTTGTCAACTGTCTCAGTATTTGCAATGTTTTTATAGTCAAGAGGGCGTCAAAACCGATTAGTAAGAAAGGACAAATACTTCACGTAACTTGCAACGTTGTTTAAGAATACAAACAGAGTTGGAAAATATTTGCAACCCTTATACCCCTGGTCCCATAAGGGTCGTTTTGTGAGAGCCTTACGAAACGACTAGCCTTATTCTGGTAACTATAGAATAACTTGTTTGTCTACTTGTTTAGTTTTTCTATGCAAGTCACATTATAGGTATATTGAGATTCATAATTTGTTTTTCCATAAACAATTAGATCCAGTACATGTTTTTAGAAGATAACAAACGCAACTTTTATATTACACTAGCTGTGCTCATGGTTTCGCCTATGATATAGTTTGAACTCCTGTTGCACTCCACACCACTAACCAAATCCACACCAAAACCCCTTAATCAGTTTAAATAAATTTTGAACATTTTCTTCTAGGTACACATTTGTATTACAAACGAAGACTATTGTCCAAATTCCATGTTCATGCCTTGAGTGAAGCTTCGACTGGATGTTGATGAATAACCAGATTTTTTGTAATATTTATAGTATATTGTTTAGTAGTAATAGTTATCTGACCCAAATCAAAAGGCTGAATAATCTATGATTTTAAAAGAAAGGGAGTAAAATTTGTCAACTAACAAAAAGTTTTCTACCAGAATACGCCTCTAACTTGCAGAGACCGCGGACAATCCGTATATATCTGTTTTGATTAAATTTCGACAGGGAAATGCAGATTGTTCCTTTTATGCACTGTGGGGAGAAATTGGTTTGTATAACTATAACTTGCTATAGTTTTAAAACAATTTTCATTATTTTTTTTTGTAAAATACGTGTTACTTTTGACAATATATTCTTTATTATGCATATACGACTTTTATATTTAGCGTATTTCACTATTGAGCTAAGACCTAACCAATATTTTCCATTGTTGTTCTGTCTTACACAACGTGTGTCTAGAACACTTGGGAGGCATTCAAGACTCTACCTGATCTCTATTTCATTTATTTCCAAATAGTAGATATCCTTGATCAACGGTCAGACCCTGGCAGTTTATCGCTTAGGTATATTTCTGTCTGATTTTGAAAGTAGTTTGGTGTTTTGGATAATTTCATTTATCCTAAACTAGATGACCCCCCACGGCTTCGCGAGTGGCATAGTATAAACTGGCTTCGCACCTATTTAATCCCATTGTTTATAAATTTAACAATAATGCTTAACAAATTGTCTCCAGGGTAGTAGCGTGATGATATCAAGCCTATAGCCTTCCTCGATAAATGTTCCAAAAAGAATTTTTCAAATCCGATCAGTTGTTCCCGAGATTAGCGCGTTTAACCAAACAAACAAACAAAATCTTCAGCTTTATACATTAGGATGGATGTTGCGCTTATATTCGAATACAATAGTAATGTTGCACTAGCTGAAAATGGCCGAATAATACAGCTGAAAGAGGTGAATTTAGTACATTATTACCTATTAATTATCTACCTATTTTATGTGGCCATGGAATATGGAAACCAGAAAACTGGGCCACTTCTTACGTTATTAACACCTTGTATAAAAAAAAATAATTCGATTTATTTACTTCTTTTATATAAATTCATTGAACTATACAAATACAACGAAGAAATAAAGCAAAATAAAAAAAAAACTTCTCTTCGCTTGACAAGCTACGAAATCAAGGTTGAATTAGGTCACAGCTGGCTGCGGGCTTTATCAGTTGTTCAATTTGTTATTTGGTTCATCATATACTCGTATGTAGGTAGATAAATCAAGATAATAATTAGTAGAAATTTCATGATCGTCACAGCAACTGTGGCTAATCATAATGAAACTTAATTTACAGTCCTAACAATTGGTTTAACGGTCCAGTGGTTACTCTGATCTTGTCCCTGAAGTTGTTGCTCAGCATACATTACCCAATACTTTCCTCATCACCAAATAAACTATAAATAGTATGAACACAAATGCAACAGTACAGTCAAGCTGAAAATATGAAGTTATTAGTAGTGGGAGCAGTGCTCTGCCTAGCGGCAGTGTACGCTAAGGAACTAGATAATGAACAAAAAGATCTAGTTGCCGCGGCTAGTGGCAAAGATAGTCACCATGAAGAAGGCGGTGGTAAAGAACATCATGCAGATCATCATCACGAACATGGTGAAAAAGGACACAAAGGACATCATGGCCATCATCACCATCACAAAGGAGAACATGGTGATCATGGCAAACATCATCATGAAGGACATCATCATGAACATGGTGGTGGTCACAAGAAACATCACGATGAACACGAACACCATGGTCACCATCACGAACATGGGCACCATCATAAAGGAGGTAAACACGGTGGTCACAAGCATCATGACAAGGGTGAAAAGACTGACGGTTACCATAAAAAATATCACAAGGATGAGTTCCACAAAGATCACCACTTTTACGATGATCATCATAAAGAAGGTAAACACCACAAGCATGGCAAACATCATGGACATCACGAACATAAAGGTGGAGATCATAAAAAAGGTGGCCATCATGACCACGGACATCATGAGCATCATCATGGCAAGCATGGCCATCACGATAAACATCATCATGATGAAGATCATCATGGACATAAAGGTCATCACGGTCATGAGGAACATCATCACCATCATCACGATCATGGAAAGAAAGGAGGTCATGATGACCACAAAGGCTGGGGATATCATCATGGAAAGCACTAAATCTAACATGCCAAATAAATCTGTGATATTATTTGTTATTATTTTTGGTACGGGTTTTAGTTAGTTTTTTATAAATTATATTTTAAGCTCTGTTACAGAAATGTTGAAATAAAAATGTTACTATGTGAATTTTTTTCTACAAAGTTTTCAAATCGACAGAGAGGTATATGATAACATAGAATCATACGGCGAATATCCGTGTTTTACAGAAATTGTCCAATTATCGACTATAGAGATAAAAGAAATTGAAGTGTTTGTTTCTAATTCCAAATGAACATTCTTAAATGCATATGAAGGTATAATTCAGTACCTACATTTCTTTCTGTCTGGTTGTTCTGGCTAATCTTGGAAACTACTGAACCGATTTAACGGGATTAGGGATAGATAGTGTATATAAGGAGTAATTTAGGCTACATTTTGTCCCCGTATTCGAAGAACAGGCACTATATGGGTAAAACCGCGGGGCAACCGCTAGTAGAAATATTTTACTTTCATTAAAAAAGATTGTGGTAATGTTTTTTAACAGTCCTGGAACTATTTAAAGCATTGTACAACCAAATACCTTTTTTATATCTCATCATATAACTTAGAATGATTTTATCAGGCCTTGATGAGGTTTGCGCAAATGAATAGAAAAATATCAGCACTGTGAAATTATCACATTAACACACGATATTAATGGAGTATCCCGCTGTGATGATTTTATTATACTGCAAAATTGGTGATTGCTACAACTGTTATTTTTTGATTTAGATTTAATTTAGATACAGGCTAGGCAGTATTCTGACATTAATTACAGAAAAGAGAACAAATGCAGTTTGATGCCTCTTGTCTTTGAAAACTGATAAAAAAAAATTTCAGGAAAGGACATATTTTTTATACCACTGAAGTGACAGACAAGCATACGGCCTACTTGATGGAAAGTGGTTACAGTAGCCTATGGACGTTTGCAACACGAGAGGTGCAGCACTCGCGTTGCCAACCTTGTAAAAAAGTTTTAACACACCTTTTGAAGAACTCTTTACTGTAGACGTTCGGGAAAGCTTAGGCAGAGAGTTTATTCCATAATCTAAGCGTACGCGGAATAAAACTCCTATCGGACCTAACTTTGTGTGAACACCCTGTCTATGGCGAGTGGTGCGATGATAGAAAGTTGCCGTGGGCATCATATCAAAAAATTCCTCAGAGCAATGACAACAAGCATAGGGAGGCGAGTCTCTCCTGCCTGCTAGTAGAGGATCGTTGACATTTCTCATAGCTCGCCTTTCTACCGAGGCGAAAGGACGAAGTTGGTGTTCAGCTGCAACTGCCCAAAAGTGACAGCAGTACTTCACTTGCGTCTTAAAGAAGCAGTATTTGCTCCGCAGTAAAGTACGACACGCATAACACAATCAAAAATCATCTATTTCATGAAGATATCATGTTAAATGAGTTTTATTGCCAGGTTCTTCCTCAGGCTCTACCTATTGCGTTGCGAATCTGGCAGTAAATGTAAATGTAGAAGCAATAATCTTGACGTTTATAAGTGTTACTTTGTGACCTACATGAATAAAGATATTTCACTTTCAAATAATTATAATGGCAGCTTAAACTAGATAGATTCGATATAGAAAATTACTTAATTCCTATCACTACTAACACGAGAATATCACAAAACGGAATTACAACTTACACCTAACATGACATCGCATTTTGTTATTTCATTACCTCTGAAAACGTGAACAATTCAAGTTTAGCGGGAAAGGCGATTTTTTCCATCTTAGCTTTTTGACTTGGCAAACCCGTGTAAATATATTAGACAGTACACCTCACATGGTTATCGATTACCTATTCGAGATGAACAGAGATGGCAAATGAACCGCATAAAGATTTACTTTTTTATTCCAGTGGGATGGCGTATCTTTCTTCTGCGATGGATTATGGCCACTATGGGTATAAATTGTGATAAAGTTATGGATATACGAGTATCTTAAGAAAAATATGTAGCTCGGCCTTACAATTTTTTTTACGATTTCACCTGAGTAAACGTAGCATCTCCAACAGAATATTAGATTATTATATTAGTCTATGAATTTTTGGGGATGAAGAGTAGAAGCGTGCACGTCGCCATCCCTGCCAGCTACGGCTGCAATTCTACTCCAATACGAGTGCCACCAGGACGAATGATGCTAGGGCGTGCCCCCGAGGCGACGCGCACCAGTTCGTCCCCGCTGGTGCGAAAAGTGTGAGCCAGAGCGGCGTAGGGGACCGCCACCCTACACGCGCGGCCCGACACGGCGGGAAGTGGAGGATGGAGTGCAGGGTAGCTGCGTGGAATGTTAGGGGAGGAATGCAAGATAAGATGAATGAGTTGATGGATGTTATGAATGAGAGAAAGTTAGATGCAGTGTGCTTGACAGAGACCAAGCGCAAGGGCAGCGAAGTCTTGGAGCTCCCGGGTGGGATGCTCGCGCTTTGGTCTGGAGTACCAGAGAGCGAGCGAGATATTATTTTGTTAATAAATAAATAAATATCCATCACGCCTTATGCCCGAAGGGGTGGCAGAGGCATATTATATGCCCACTTTTCACCGTGTGGATTCCTGTCCCACGTAATAGGTGGTGAGCCCATTGCCGTGTTGAAATAGACAGACGCAGGTTGAGGCTACCTGCAATTGAAATTTTCAAGCCGCCCATAAGGCCTTCAACCAGGCTTAACGACTGCCATTTTACTGGCAACCGGGACCAACGGCTTAACGTGCCTTCCGAAGCACGGAAACGCTCGCAAATGTAAATACCACAAAGTGGTCACCCATCCGAGGAACAGCCATAGTGAAAGTTGCGTAACTCAGTGATCGTTTTACAGAACACTGAGACCGCGGGGCCACGAGCGCTTCTATTATTATTTTGTTCATGTAGATAATATACTCAAACTGAACTTTTTGCAAGGAAGTGATTTTTGTTTCAGTATTTAAATTGATAGGATATTTAAAAATACATTATAAGTAAATAATACGCGTCAGTACCTATTATATTAACTTTGTTATAAATTTAGAATTGAATATTGTTATAAATTTGGTTGTTATGTAGATTTCTTGTGCTTGATTCATGTTACAGCATTTCTCAAAATATAATCAAATTTTGAACAAGGAATCGATATTCTACAATTGGTTCCATCAGTGCAATATTTTTTTAAAATAGAAATTGTATAAACTTCATATACGAGTAAATTGTGCTTTGAAATCAACTTACTAATCAACTTTGACCTACTTTAAGTGTTCATTATGCATTGAATAGCAATTTACCATTTTTTTTTACATTTGGCATGTTAAAATGGCATCGCCCGCCTGATAGACAGCATAGACGATGACCCGTGATTATGGACCGCTATCCCAGTCTGCAGGCCTTTAATAGTGACCTTCAGATCGACGACCTAGAAATATGCCTCTTGGCGCTTCTCTTAATGGACTCTTAAAGGGTACAGGACAAATGCACTTGACATAAAGTTGTTAGTAGATTTCTTGTGCTTGATTCATGTTACAGCATTTCTCAAAATATAATCAAATTTTGAGCAAGGAATCGATATTCTACAATTGGTTCCATCAATGCAATAATTTTTTAAAATAGAAATTTAATAAACTTCATATGCGAGTAATTTGTGCTTCGAATTCAACTTACTAATCAACTTTGACCTACTTTAAGTGTCCATTATGCATTGAATAGCAATTTACCATTTTTATTTTTTTTTACATTTGGCATGTTAAAATGGCATCGCCCGCCTGCATAGACGATGACCCGTGATTATGGACCGCTATCCCAGTCTGCAGGCCTTTAATAGTGACCTTCAGATCGACGACCTAGAAATATGCCTCTGCGCGCTTCTCTTAATGTACTCTTAAAGCGTACAGGACAAATGCACTTGAAATAAAAGCTCGATAGCACTATGCAATGGGTACAGAACCGCAAATGAAATTCCATTGCTTATATGTTATTTAATAGGTAACAATACTTAGCTTACATTTTTAGAGAGTTAAAGAAATGTATGTTTGAGAGACAGGAACTATATAAGCAGTGTTCCAGAGTAGCTTACCAATAACCACTGTCCGTTTTGTCAGTTTATTAATCAGCTCAGGTTTTCACACTGTATCCTTATTGTCAGAAAGGACAGATTGTCAGGCTTCGCAATCCATGCGCATACTTATTTCGCTTCCTCTAGATTCATTAATCGCTTCATACATGCACGTCTGCGTTTTTGAGCAATTTGCTCACGTGGTCTTCATATGTAAGTCTCGGCCTACCCTTCCTGTTTCTGCCCTCTACTTGCGCACAATATATATTCTTAGTCAATCGTTCCTCATTCATTCACAATGTCCTTCCTCAGTGAAAATGTTATCACCTTTTAAAATTTACTACGGTATATTCATTAGGTAATATTTATTTTACGATTCTTAAATATATAAGCCTATTTGTATGTGACATCCCTAATTATAAAACAATGATATATTTTGTTGTAAACATTTTCAAATAAATAAATTATTATTCCGCTTATTCTTAAAAAAATTAAAAATAATCAAAATATGACTAAATTATTATTATTGTTATATTATTATAAATTATTATTCAGCAGTTTGTGTTTAAAAATGAAAATATCTTTATTCAAATAGAACATACATAAAGTAACACTTATAAACGTCAAGATTATTGCATCTATTTACATTTACTGCCAGATTCGCAAGGCAATGGGTAGAGCCTCAGTAAGGAACTTGGCAATTAAACTCATTGCCACTCTTTTCTAACCACCAGTAATTACATTATTTTTATCACTGATAGGTGTTACTTTCTAATATATTACTTTGAATATTAATTCAATTTCGGAATTATAAAATACTAGCTGAGCCTCCCGGCTTCTATCGTGACATACTTCCACGTGTTTTTTTATTTTTTAGTAGAAGTAGATTTACAAAATTTGGTGATGTTATCCTTGTAAATAAAGAATTTCACATATAAACATAAAACTCTACTATTTTAATTAGACTGCTTCGGTGACGCGGTGGGTGTGCATCCGACTGCTACGCAAGAGGTCGTGGGTTCGATTCCCACCCAGGATAAGACTTTGTGTGATGAGCACGATGGTTTATTCTGTGTCTGGGTGTTATTAATCTATAATATGTATGTATTTAGAAATATATAAGTATGCTTATCAGTTATCTAGATCCCATAACACAAGGTAATATTAGCTTACTTTGGGCTAGATGGCGCTGTGTGAAAAGTGTCCCACAATATTTATTTATTTAATTAAATAATAACAATGAAACTTTTTATAAGTAAAATTTTGCAAATCTGCGATACACGTGTACATTCATTTAAAAACTGAAGCACTGCTTTCCTTTTATTTTACTATAATAAAATTAAGTTTGTTGTTCCAAGGGCTTTGGCTGGACGTTAAAAGCATGAGCGACCCACTAATTTTATCAATATAAGACTACTGTAAAATGTAAAATGTTGCAAAACCGCGATACATGTGTCCATTTGTTTGTAATCAGAAATAGGTATACGTAATTTCATGTCTCTTACTTTCAAAATGACTAACTGTCATACAAACGTTTATGCCTTATTTTACCCCCTTAGGGGTAGAATTTAGAAAAATCCTTTCTCAGTGGGTGCTTACATTATAAGGGTAGTTTACCCTAAAAAATACTAGTTGTAAGGATATCGGCTGGGCGTTGATAGATGAGTGAGTCACACGTAATTTTATTAATATAAAAGATTCAGATAAATAATTGTTAACAATAACATCGCATGATGATCAAGTTATCAATAAGAAAGTAATATAAAAATATTTTTATATTTTCTGAGTTTAATTAACCACTGTAACTTGAGCGGGATGAAAAAGTGAATATTAATCGACTTGCAAAGCTCTTTTCGTAATTACAAAATGCTATAACTTGAACAAAATTTAATATACTTAAATGAGCTCTTTTTGGCCAATACCTTTAATAGAATTTGCTTTAAATAATTAATTACCTAAGTTCAGTGATACTTCTCTAATTTTATCTTTAATGATGCTTTGGCAATAATAACACCAATTCACAAGATTACCAAGTACCTACCTTGGTAAAAATGTCAATTTTGATATTATTGCTTTAACTGAACAAACTTTCAACAATTACGATAAATATCTCTTACTACGGTTGCATATCTAACTAACTAACTATCTACACACTGTATCCCTGACGAGGTATTCAGGGAGGACATATCGCCAGGTTTCGCGATCCATGCATTTTTCTTTCGCTTCTTGCTGATTCCTCAATCACTTCATACATGCACGTCTGGGTATCCTACTACTACTTTTGACTTTTCTGATTTTGAGAAATCTGCTCACGTGGTCTTCTTAGCCTCGGCTTACCCTGACTCCTTCTACCCTCTACTTTCGCACAATATATATTCTTCTTCAATCGTTCCTCACTCAGTCGTTGGACGTATGCAAAACAACGGAGCACGCGCTTATCCACGTTAACGCTGATACTTTTATTTAAACCTGCCATATTGCGTATCACTAAGTTACGTATTCGGTCGGCCAAAATTACGCCTTACAATTTTCGAATTGATCGCATCTCCACAGCATTCAATTTACTTTCATACATCTGCTGACATACCCAGGTTTTGCTACCGTAAAGCGTTGGCACTAGCCCTGCGTTATGAATCGCAAGTCATGCTTCTTTTACGATGTTTTGTAGTTTTACTAATTGGGACTTAACTTTGTTTCCGGCAGTTACTCATCGTTCTACATTCGAATCAAATCTTCCGTCCGCGCTAAACATACTCCCTAAATACACAATTTCATTCACTTGCTCTAGACGTTCCTGGTTTACCTAAATCTCGCATTTAGTTTTTAAATTTGACTGCCTCTGTAGCGCGGTGGGAGTGCATCCGACTGTTACAATGAGGGTTCGAATCCCACGCAGGATAAGACTTTGTGTGATGAGCACGATGGTTTATTCTGTGTCTGATCTGATGATGTGATGATGTGTGGAATCAGATGGCGCTGTGTGAGTTGTCTCAACAATATTTATTTATTATATTTAAAATACTAGTACCTTAGTTTTACTTGAATTCAAGCAAAGACCCTTACTCTTACACTTCTTTTTCATATTTCATAATTTCATATTTAATATCTTTCATATTTCATATTAAATTTAGAGCACAGACCTTATACTTATAAATGTATAAAGTCTTTTATATGGAGACTCAATAAGTAATAGGTAACATTAATATTTTAGGAGGTAATTAAACACAGTTTGCTTTTGTAATTCAGTATTTTATTGTGAATTCAGCTTATAAGCTTGCGCTAACTTCACGGTTGCGAACACGTGAAATATTATAATTTATGCTTTATATTTTTTTTTATTGTTTCAATGTCAATTGTGTGCACACCTAATACATTATTGAAAACTTGTAGGTACACACAAAGCAAGCAAATGGAAAGCCTATAATTACACTAATTCCGTAAACTACTTTGAGAGAGAAATGAAATGAAAATACTAAGTTTGGCAATTAAGATTCTATAAGGAAACGTATTCAGGATCCAGTCAACCTTAAAATTGCAATTGTACTAAATGGTAGAAGTAATCTCAGAGTGAACAACGGATACAGCATGAAATCTAGAAGCGATATTAAAAACTAGTTGACGCCCGCGGCTTCGCCCGCGTAGAGAAGTTTTCCCGTTCCTGTTTCCCACAGGAACTTGTTCCTGGGATAAAAAGTAGCCTATGTCCGTCTCCTGGGTCGAAGTTACCACTTTTTAGCCAAATCGGTACAGCCGTTGTTGAGTTATAAATAGTGTAACTAAAACGACTTTCTTTTATATATATAGGTGCATTATAACTAACTAAAAGCAGTTTTTAACTGTAAAGGTAATAAAATAGTAGTAAATTCATATCATGAAGACAAATCTCAAACAAATCAAAAACAAGTAAAAAATATTCATACATTTTATTCAAAGTTTTAAACAGAAGCTTACTAGTACATACATTAATATAATAGTTAGAACAAGTTTAGTTACATAGTTCAGAGCCAATAACATTAAGTGGGTAGAACTGCATCACTGGATAAGTACTTTTCCGATATTTTGTTCTCATTGGTGTTCTATTTTAAGCTGCTTTACATTGAGAGTGTCGGATTCGATACTTAGATAAAATTTACAGTGAAAATTTGATAACTATTTAAATTATCATTTAATTTTATTTGTTTATTTATAATTAATAACACAAATTTATGAATGGAAAAGTAAATTAGTAGGAGTAAACTGGTAGATGTTGGCGTCTCATCAAAATAACTAGTGGTTCTGTGAACCGTAGACTTCGGAGTATTTTTTTTTATCAATATAAACAAAATGAACATTGCTTTTTTCGTTTTGAACGTTCTTGCCAACCACTACGGGACCATTTCCCCTCACCTGCCTCAATCCCCCCCCCCCCCTCAATCCCCCCCCCACCCCCCGATCGAAAAACCCCCTCGCTAAAACTTGTTGTCTACATCATGGATTATCCATGCCAAGTTGCATGCAAATCCGATGAAACATACGACCTGTAGACTGAATGGACCCACGGACGGTCGGACATCAATAGCATTTTTCCCGTGCCAGTGGAGTTAAAATGGAGACTTTCGTCGGCTCGCTTCTTTCGCCTTCTCAGTCCACGACAAATCAGAAAATATAATAATACATAAGTAGCTACACGTATATACTTAGTACATAAATATTCAAAAACATTATAATATAATAAATATATTTGCATATAAATACACATATTTATACACAATTAAATATAAAATGTATGTATTCAATACTTCTTTAATTTTTTTTTAAAATATCGTTTAAAATAAATATTCAGGGACGATTTTATTTGCTCATAGATTTGAACTTTTGTATTGTCTCAGCGCGCCTACTTTCCAGTGGTAAGTTATTCCACAATTTAACCGCTGTCACACTAAAGGAATGGACAAAAAAGAATGTGGAATATGGTGGCATTTTTAATTCTAAGTTTTTCGATGATCTCAAACGTCTGTCATACGTATGATGAACTAATTTAAAACGTGCTATGTAGGTGGGTTAAACAATATATTATACTAGATGACCCGCAGGGCTTCGCCCGTGGCATACTTGGAACTCCCGTCGCACCTATTTAATCCCGCCGCTTATAAATTCTACAATAATGCCTAAAAATTTGCCCGATATGGTGACATTTATGACTAGTGCTCCGCTCTCCAGGATAGTAGCGTGATAATATATAGCCTATCTTTCAAGTTGGATCAAACTGCACACGGTGTTCAAATTTGATTAAATGATATTAAGTAGTTTAGGAGTCCATCGCGGACAAACAACGTGACACGTAATTTATATGTATTAAGATAAGAGGGATAGAATATGAGTATTCCTGCGAAGTCTTCGTCGTTTTTTTGCACTATAGTTCTTTGCCTCTATAGAAATATATAATAATAAAAAGAAATATATAAATTTTCATATCTATTAATTATTACGATTGACGAAGAATATATATTGTTCAAAAGTAGAGGGTAGAAGGAGTCAGGGAAGGCCGAGACTTACATATGAAGACCACGTGAGCAGATTGCTCAAAAACGGAAAGGTCAAAAGTACTCGGATACCCAGACGTGCGTGTATGAAGCGATTGATGAATCTCGAAGAAGCGAAAGAAGTATGCATGGCCTGGCGATCTGTCCTCTCTGACTACCCCGTCAGGGATACAGCGTGAAGATAGTTATTGTTAGTTTTTTTTAGTTATTAATTATTTTAATATAATTTTGTTGTAAGGGACCCTACCAAGAAAACTGGTAGGTGCAGAGCAGAAAGACAAAAAATTGTCTTAAAAAAAGATTTTTTAACATTTTTTACAAATAAAGGTATAGTAGCTAAATCTAACTACCGTAACACGAGTAAATACGTGCATTGTAGAGATAGTTTTGCGTATTATCGCAAGCTCGAGGATTTTGAATACAAACCGGTTTAGTTACAAAACGAGTCTTACCTGTACATATTTTGTGGTCTCCTATGTATTGTTAAACGAACCAGCTCAGTACCTACTCGTTTCTTCTTCAAATATTTATTTTATGCTTATCGATGCTTGGTTTCGTGGTCTCATAATAGGCCACTTCAAACTTAATATTATACCCGTAGGAATCGTAAGAGAGGTAAGTGGCTTATAAGTACGTTATGGAATATCGACACTCACTTATGTACGAGTATCTCTATATTATTGTTATTTACGAATGTTTTTATTGATATTGCTTTGTTTTTCGATAGTGTAATGATCAAAATCTTTAAGAGCAATATGAATCGATTGATGCCCACTGTGGGAATAGGGTTACTGTTCCCGCATATCTAACACATCCTTCCATATAACCACGAAAACCATTCATAACGATGATGGTGATGATAAATGATGAAGGAACAATCGACGGTATAAATTACATTTGAAACTATCTTCAAGTCGTAGCTCTGACAGGCTAGTTAAAGAGGACAAATGGCCAGGCTCCCCTAATAATTCATAATTCTTTTGCTTCCGGCATATTCTTTAATAGTTTCACACATGCATAACTTGATATTTCCATTTTGAGCAATCTGCTCAAATGATATTCGTATGTAAGTCTCGGTCTACCCTTAAAAAAATTAAAATATAATATGATTAGAAATCTACATCATACATACATGCATATTCAAAATCAAAATCAATAATCTTTATTCATGTAGGTCACAAAGTAATACTTATGAACGCAAGATGCGTCTACATTTACATTTACTGCCAGATTCGCAAAGCAATAGGTAGAGCTAGAGGAAGAACCTAGCAATAAAACTCATGGCCACTCTTTTCTAACCGCCATTTGACACAGTTTGATTAACATGATATTTGACCAATTATAGAGTAATGAAATTATACAAAAAAAAACAAAATAAATGTTGTGTTCATTAAAATTACACTTACATAGTTAAATAAATATCCATCACGCCTTATCCCCGAAGGGGTGGCAGAGGCATATTATATGCCCACTTTTCACCGTGTGGATTCCTGTCCCACGTAATAGGTGGTGAGCCCATTGCCGTGTTGAAATAGACAGACGCAGGTTGTGGCTACCTGCTGTTGAAATTTTCAAGCCGCCCATAAGGCCTTCAACCAGGCTTAACGACTGCCATTTTACTGGCAACCGGGACCAACGGCTTAACGTGCCTTCCGAAGCACGAAAACGCTCGCAAATGTAAATGCCACAAAGTGGTCACCCATCCGAGGACCAGCCATAGTGAAAGTTGCGTAACTCAGTGATCGTTTACAGAACACTGAGACCGCTAGGCCACGAGCGGAACTTACATAGTTCCTTTGAATTTATGTGAGAACAGTCGACTAAACTTAGTTTGCCTTAAATTTAAATAATATTATTTGTAACAATTACTATAACAGCTATGGGCTGACCAGTCCCAACAGACGGCACCCGTTCACGGGTATGACGCATATATCAGCCATCGCCCTATTCAACCGTATTGTAGGGAACAAGGCGACCCCATACATACGCCAGGACACTTAGGCGAGCATGACATACCCAAAAACTACACAGCAACTATCATGTCAATTTCAAAATTATAAATAAGTCTACATAGTGCTTACAAAATAACAATATTGTCACGCCTGTCTCCCGAAGGGATAGTCAGAAGCATACTATAGGCGAACATTTTACCGTATGAGTATAAATCTATTATTCTTAAACATAAAAAATATGTGTGTACTAGAGTACAAAGATAAGAAGTGAAACTTCTTTACGACAGTTTGTTTAAAGCTATAAAATTTCTCTCCTACGTCGATAAAGAAGTTACACTTATGATAAAAAAGTTTCACTTCAAAACAACATGGCGCGCAACCGAATAACGAGACGATTTTTTTACAGATATAAAATTTATCTCTGGAGACTTGAATGGATGGGTGGGTACCGCTCGCGATGGTTTTGAGTCGGTACTCGGGAAGTATGGGGATAAAAGGGTGAATGACGCTGGCAAGCTTATACTGGCATTTTGTAAGGAAAAGGATTTGTTTGTGGCGAACACAATGTTCAACCACAAACAAATTCATATGTATACGAGGAGATGCAAGTCAAAGAGAAGCATGATAGATCTATTCCTAATGGATAGTCGACTTCGTAAACAGGTGATGGACACAAGAGTTTATCGAGGCGCTGAGCTGGGATCATTAGGGATAAATATAAAGAAAGGGTAGCCGAAAAGCTTGGCGACGTCAATGTTAGTAGTGAGAATGTGGAAAGTGTATGGCAGAACCTTAGGGATAGTATGGTAAATGCCGCTGTGGAAGTGTGTGGAGAAACGAGAAGAGGCAGTAGTAATAAGCGTGACGCATGGTGGAATGAGGAAGTGAAAGAAGCAGTTCGAATGAAGAAGAAAGCATGGTTAGACTACTTAGCCTCGCGGAATGATTTTAATATGAAAGAGAGATACAAGCTGCAAAAAGTTAACACGAAGGCACTGATAGAAGAAGTTCGTGAAGCTCGCTCCCAATTTCCGGGATAATGCCAGGCTCTTCTGGAAAGAGGGCAAGACCCGGAGTTGTTCGGCAATCTGCAGTATGAATAAAGTGCTTAGTGTTAACAATGACGTCCTAACAGACCAAACTGACGTCCTGCAGAGATGGAGTGAATATTATTGAAAGATGTATGCAAGTAAAGACAGAGATGCCACATCGGTAAGTGGAGCTCACTTCGATGCTCCGGATCCCGATGTCATTGAAGTCATTAGTATGAAAGAAATTGAACAAGCGATAAGAAGTATAAAATTTGGTAAGGCTGAGGGAAAGACAGAGTTACTGCTGAGATGATCAAGTACGGTGGGTCGCGCTTCTGGGACCCTCTATGTCTGTTATGCAACTTGTGCTGGCGGACGGGTGAGGTCCCAGATGACTGGCGAATAGCAGTTGTAGTACCTATTTACAAAGGGAAAGGCTCGCGCCTAAACTGCTCCAGCTACAGGGTGATCAGCTTGGTCAGCTTAGCTAGTAAGGTGTATGCAAAGATTATAACGGCAAGAATGCAAGAAAAGTCTGAAAGGTATTTATGGGAGGCTCAATGCGGATTCCGACGTGGAAGAGGTTGCATGGATCAAGTGTTTTCTCTCCGCATGATCGCGGAGAAGTTTCTGGCTATTAACCAGAGGGTTTTGTGGATCTGGAGAAAGCATTTGATAACGTTGTGAGGGAAACTCTGTGGGATTTGCTTCCCGGATATGGAGTGGACGGCTCGCTGTTGCGGGCAATACAGTCGCTTTATAAGGACTGTAAGGCTTGCGTGCGAGTAGGGGGGGGTGTGTCACCTCTTTTTGATGTCTGTACAGGCGTCAAACAGGGTTGTGTCATGTCCGCCTGGCTGTTCATAGTGTATCTGGACAGTAGCCTGCAGAAGTTGAAAGATTATGATATGGGTGTGAATTTGGGTGACTTTTCAGTAAACTGTCTGCTGTACGCTGATGATGCGGTGCTCATGGCCTCATCAGAAGCCGACCTTCAGGCATTAGTCACTAATATGAAAGAGGAGTGTGAAAGTAAGTGTCTTCGCTTGAATGCAAGTAAGTCTAAGGTTCTAGTATTTGAAAGGGATGACGTAAGAACTAAATGCGAGATTAGGGTAAACCAGGAACGTCTAGAGCAAGTGAATGAAATTGTGTATTTAGGGAGTATGTATAGCGCGGATGGAAGATGTGATTCGGATGTAGAACGGCGAGTAGCTGCCGGAAACAAAGTTAACGGTGCTTTGTCCCAATTAGTAAAGCGACAAAGCATCGTAAAAGAAGCACGACTGGTGATTCATAACGCAGTGCTAGTGCCAACTTTGCTTTACGGTAGCGAAACATGGGTATGTCATGCATGAAAGTAAATTGAATGCTGTGGAGATGCGATCACTTCGAAAATTGTGCGGCGTTACCTTGGCCGACCGAATACGTAACGAAGTGATACGCAATATGGCAGGTTTGAATGAAAGTGTCAGCGTTAAGCTGGAAAAGGGCGTGCTTCGTTGGTTTGGACACGTCCAACGAATGAGTGAGGAACGATTGACGAAGAATTTATATTGTGCGAAAGCAGAGGGTAGAAGAGGTCAGGGTAGGCCGAGACTTACATATGAAGACCACGTGAGCAGATTGCTCAAAAACGGAAAGGTCAAAAGTACTCGGATACCCAGACGTGTGTGTATGAAGCGATTTGATAATCTTGAAGAAGCGAAAGAAGTATGCATAGATCGCGAAGCCTGGCGATCTGTCCTCTCTGACTACCCCGTCAGGGATACAGCGTGAAGATAGTTAGTTAGTTAAAATTTATCTCAACGTCATAAAGAAGTTTCACTTCAAAAAGATATAGCAAATCTAACGGCCTTGGAATCGAACCCTAGAGGTCTTGGGTGTTACGCGGATTTCACTGAGGTCAGGGCTACAGTCGCATACACTACCACTTACGCAACCGAGGAAGTAAATAGAACTTATTTATATTTATACAATAGATACTTTGATTATGGTTAATTGTCGATATGACACATAAGTCAGCCTGATAGATGAACCGCTCTGGCGTACTGACGTACACTGACTCTTCTTTCGGTGACTCAGGTGAGTGAGTGAGGAAAGCCGGTTCTGCTAGGGGGCAATCCAGTGAAAAACATGAGCAAATCCGTGGCAAGTGACAAGCAAATGACATGTAAGATGAACTTGAGGACTTGAAACTTAATTGATGAAAACGATGTGAATAAAGAGCTTCTATGATCCAAAATCACTTAATAACGTGTAAGTCATATGTTGACACACTAGCGGCACGCTATGACGGCCGTTAATTTCACATTTTAGTCTCAGGAAAAAAAAAACAGAACTTAAAAACAATTACTAAAAGTAACTACGTAAGGAATCTTATTTCATTTTTTTTTTTGCATTATTGTAATATGTTAAGTATTGTATACTTTGTTTATACTTTTGTATACGTATATTTCGGTATTGTATGTTTGCATGCCAAGTGCTTGAGCAGACATTAAATAAATTACATGTCTTATTTTTCAAAGTTATGATACAATAAAATAAATATGCAGTCATAATAATCCTTCACTTTGAACTGATTTCCAATTGCATTCCTTATTCACTGAATAGCCTACTGACTATTTTCAACTCCTAGGAACTTATCATTCACAATAAAAGTAAAATCTTGAGTATTCCACTGCTGCTGAAGTCTCAGAAATGAGATAGTGTCAGTATGTCTAGACTTTTTTCTACTTACACTTTAAAGTGAGTGTCTAGTGTTATGTCACACGCATATAAAACATATCACAGTTTTAATCTCTAGATACAGCAATCACTTAACTTGACGTGGTGAAGTTAGTGTTCTCATAAGCATAGGGTAAAGATATCAGATATTTAATTTGATATATGCGTACCAAGTCACGGGGTAATTATACGTGTACGCCAGTGAAAGCTCTGAAACTTGGCTGTCATATAGTTAAAAATAAACGTCACAAATAACACATTCAATTCGATTACAATATCATTTTTTTAACGTAATTATTATATGCTTTTCTGGCAACTGCCAACTCAGTACTATAAATAGGGATGTCGATGGCCGTAGAAGGGGAAGTAAAAAAGTAGGAAGGCGGATCCCAGTTGCGAAGTGACGCAACTGAGGCAGACGCTAGGATGAGGATGAAAACAAACATTTAGTAACGGCTGCTTGCATAATGACACAATCAAATAATTGTCTCATAGATTCTCATAACATATAAAAAGAAAACTAAACACGAAACAAACCCACTCTTCAAAATAACAAAGTTATTGCCATAAATCTTGCAAGTAATCACCATCTAAGTTTCGCAAACTTCGACCTCGGGGGTATTGTTGGTTATAACTATACTAAGACCAAGACAGTATCTATTTCTACTTATTAATAATAATGATTAAGTGTTATTTCAACCCTACAACTAAATTAATCCATGTATTTATGGAAGGCGCCTTAGCTTAGGATTATTTTATTTAATTAAATAAATAAATAAATATCCATCACGCCTTATCCCCGAAGGGGTGGCAGAGGCATATTATATGCCCACTTTTCACCGTGTGGATTCCTGTCCCACGTAATAGGTGGTGAGCCCATTGCCGTGTTGAAATAGACAGACTGTCTATTCCAACACGGTGTTGTGGACTGTGAGTTGTGGCTACCTGCTGTTGAAATATTTTAAGCCGCCTATAAGGCCTTCAACCAGGCTTAACGACTGCCATTTTACTGGCAACCGGGACCAACGGCTTAACGTGCCTTCCGAAGCTCGCAAATGTAAATGCCACAAAGTGTCACCCATCCGACGACCAGCCATAGTGAAAGTTGCGTACCTCAGTGATCGTTTACCGAACACTGAGACCGCAGGGCCACGAGCGCTTCTATTTTATTTAAGGCTTGGTATTCCTGCCGAGGTCACGATTTTGAGTTTTTTAAAACAATGCGAATCGTAGAAGAAAGGTTTTTTGATTCAGAAAATGAGATATATCTTAGTTAAGGATCTAGGCTAGTCAAAATCGCATTCAGTTACAAAATCGGATGAACTTCACTTGATAGAAAAACATCCCAAAATTGCCCCTTTTCAAAATGTTTTTTTAATGTGAAATCTAAACAACGACATTTCATTAAAATTTTAATACCCAACGATAGCTACTAAATATTTATAGACATAATCGCATACTTTGACTATATACAATGATTTTCATAGTACAAATGTTTAAATAATACCAGCTTCTCGATTCTCGTTTCTTAACTCAGTGATCTTTTAGAGAAAACTGTGTTAGTAGGGCTACAAGCACTTATTTATTTAAGTTTTTACTATAGGTTAGTAGCCTTAAAATAGGTATAACATTTCATGTAGCAAATAATTAATAATCCCATCATTTTAACTCAAAGGTTTTCTGCGCTTTTGTGCATCTGGAGAAACATTTGATAACGTTGTGAGACTAACTCTGTGGCACAAGATTATAACTTGTTGTAAAATTGGAAACTTTACAGGACACTGTCTGTTGTACGCTGATGATGCGGTAGTGATGGCCTTATCAGAAGCCGACCTTTAGGCATTAGTCACTAATATGAAAGAAAAGGTATTCGCTGCATGTTAAACTAAGAATCTGGTATTTGAAAAAGAAAAAGTAAGAACTAAAAGCAAGATTTGGGTAAACTGTAAACGTAAAAAGCAAACGAATGAAATGGTGTACTTAGGAAGAATGTATAGCATGGACGGAAGATGTGATTCTGATGTAAAACGGTTACTAGCTGCCGGAGATAAGGACATAACTTTATCATATTTTTATTATAATATTGTTTTTTTTAATAAAAAGATGAGAATAATAATTACGGGACATTTTATTTATTGCCTGAGTATAAAGCATACATTTGTCGTTAAATATATCATCATTAAATCCTACTAATACTCCACCACGGCTATTGTAATGTAGCGGAAACGTCGAGAGGTGAGAAAAGTCAATTTATTTACGCGAAACAGACCCGAAAGCATAAAATGGATAATATTACGAGTATAAACGCAAAACTTTGTAAGTATGGATGTTTGTTACTCTTTCACGTAAAAACTACTGAATGGAATTTAAATAAACTTTACTATAATATAGCTTATATCAGAATAACACATAGGCTAGTTTTTATCCCGGGAACACGTATCTGTGTAAAACGTGAACAGGAATACTTAATCACGCTGGTGGAGCCGCGCGCGTCAACTTGTATATGATAAAATACTACACAATAACAGAGATGTTCTCCTTTGATTGTTCTACTGCCAATCATTTTTACTGTGGCGTGCAGCGGAAAATACATTGTCGATCTATCTTGGTGGGGGCTGAGGAAGCGTTTTAGTCCCTACGCGACTTGGACTACATGCCCTTAATCTACAAATTTAGAAGGTTTATAAAGGGTCGGCAGCGCGAATGCTGCACCTCCGGTGTTGCAAACGTCCATAGGCCACGGTGACCACTTTCCATCAGGTGGGCCGTACGCTTGTCTGCCACCTCTGTAGCATAAAAAAACGTAAAACGTTTATGGAGGATAAATTACTTTTAGGTCCCCAGTGCCTGTTCTATGAGTAATTTAAATATATTTCAGTGAAAAATTATTTCCTAATAAATACAATTTCGTTAATCTGGTTGTCCTCAACACGATGTAATATAGAACACAATTAAATTAAATACATACATACATACATATTGTCTCGCCTTTATCCCCGCAGGGGTAGGCAGTGGCATACCATGCGCCCACATTTCACAGTATGCATTTATGTCCCACATAACAGATACTGAGTCCATTGCCGTATTGAAAAATTGGAGTGAATTTTGTCGAGCCGCCCGTAAGACCTTCAACTGGGCTTAACGACTGCTTACAGTGCCTTCCGAAGCACGGAAAATGATGTTTAAAATTATCTGTTGAACAAACTCTATAGTGTGTTCCATTTACTTTTTACATATTTGCTGAAAATAATGTGTTAGAAAGGATTCGAATTAGTAATTTTTGAAGCATGGTATAAGTACTTGACTAGCGGAAAGTACTTCTTCATATCACAAACCAGTACACGGATCACGTCGAGACTGTGCCATTTGATGGGGCAGATCAGGCTACCCCACCAAATGCTAAGAGCTTTAAATAAATCAAATCATCCTACCGCAGTTCACAACTGTACGTTAAACCTATGTTATCTCAATTTTCATTATGTTTATGGCAACGAACGCCCTGCTACGGTGTTTGGCATGTGGTTGATGATTTTGAGTCTTCCCTCTCTTTGCCATGAGGCTTGTGCGGCTGACTTGGGCCCCCAAAGAAAGCCAAATTGCACTTAATATAACTATTCCTACCGAGATAAACTACTACCTATTCCAAAATGCCAGTAATTGATAGTCTTGTACAGTTTTTTGCTATAGCAAGGTTTCAATTACCATCCCTTCATGTTTAAGTATACAAAATAAAGCTATGAACACATTGACAATGTTTATAAAACGAGACATTTAAAGGGATCTATTGTGCAAAGAAACGAAAATGTTTGACTATAGCATAAACTACACAGGGGACAAAATATAGCGCTGTATACACAATGGCGATATGTTTCCACAGGTGTCACGTATTTCGTAAAGTGCACTTTGTTTAGTAGATTACGTGGTGTGGGGCATACATATTGTCACGCCTTTATTCCCGAAGGGGTAGGCAGAGGCATACTATACGCCTACAATATAATAAAATAGAAAATTTAATTGTCAGGTTTATCAAATAATCATGCAAATAATATTGACTAATTATATTTATCGATGGCAATTGGTTAATAGCTACTAAAGGTGATGAGTATGATCTGTATCAACAAAGTGCCAATACACCGCTGTGCAAAAGATGGCAGTTCGGAACATCGTACGTCGCTATCCTTACTGCTTCATTAGGAAAAAGAGAGGACTCAACGAACTTCTGAGCAAATGACATTAAAATGTCATTTACAAAATTAAAATCTCGACAAGAATCCATTTGTTTGGGTACTAAGGTTATTTATATTTTATTTTCTTACACAAATTATGTACACCGATGAGCAATCACCGTGAAGAAGTCTTGTACACAGTGCTGTGGTGTCAGTTATGAGCGACAGTCTTGATTTTATTAATTTTCTTATTTATTCTTGTATAAATTATATATAAAAGTTTTTGTCTTTGCAAGATACAAATAACCTCAAGGTGGCTTTTTTTCTACAAGGAAGAACTGCTAACATAATGTTTCACGTAAATAAATACAATTGAACAATTTAATACACAAATATTACAAAATGATACAAAGTGTCAAAAATTAAAAGTCGCAAAGCAAAAACTCTGCGGCGTAATTTACAGAAATATCTGACTGGACAAGGATGTAACTCTGTTGGTTTAGACTCGTCCATAGAATGAGTAAGAAACGATTGGCAAAGAATATTTATTCTACGAAAGTAGAGAAACTTAACTTAACTTAACTATCTTCACACTGTATCCCTGACGGGGTAGTAAGAGAGGACAGATCGCCAGGCTTCGCGATCCATGCATACTTCATTCACTTCTTCAAGATTCATCAATCGCTTCATACACGGACCTCTGGGAATCCGAGTACTTTTGACCTTTCCGTTTTTGAGCAATCTGCTCACGTGGTCTTCGTCTCGGCCTACCCTGACTTCTTTTACCCTCTGCTTTCGCACAATATATATTCTTCGTCAGTCGTTCCTCACTCATTCGTTGGACGTGTCAAAAAGAGAGATTTCTGTAAAATGAAACTTGTGTAGCTGAATACTCAAACGTGCATGTCTGATTATGACACGCTTAATGATACAACAAAAGAAGTATGCTCTGACCATGACACCAGATGATCTCTGACTCCCCGTCAGAGATATAGCATTAAGATAATCAGATATTTCATTAGTTATATATTTCTAAATACATACATGTTTTTCATAGAAAATATCCAAAATCCGAAGAGAATAAGAGATCAGAATTCAAGTCTGAAATACAATATCTGCTGACTACCGGACAAAGCAAAGACGCAGGCGACCTTGCGGGGTTGGAAGATCAGACGGCAGGCGCTCTTAACAAAGTCGAGAAACAAAAGTCAAACATAAAAAGTGTCCAAGTTCAGTTTGGGTTTAGAAGCTTTAAAAACTAAACTAAGATGAAAAAGAAGGTAAAACATTACGTCATCTCTTTTATACACTCCCGGACACCTAGATTTCCGAGCCACCTTGATTTTTTTGGTTGGGAGTACTGTAACTTATAAAAGATGTATGTAGATGAAAAATGTTTTGATGCAGTTTTGGAGCTGGTATACTCATCATTCATTTAGAGCATTACCGTATAGCATTATCTTGGATTCATCTGTGAAGAGAACCTGGCTCCATTGATGTCGAGTCCAATTTAGATGTTCGCGCGCAAACTCTAGACGGGCTATTCTCAATGTGTGTTATATTTTTAATTATTACTATTAAAAGGTGTGCTCGTCTCAATTTGGGTCCATTGGTTGGCTTATGGGGCTTTAAACCACGTTCATTGAGTCGCCTTCTAACGGTCCGAGCACTTACAGCCACTCCGTGAAAATCCCTGAGCTGTTCTTGTATCTGAACAGAGTTAAGGCGTCGATTTCGTAAGCTAGTAGTGACAATGTATTGATATTGTCTCGCCGTTGTCACTTTGTAACGAGGTCCTCCTGTTCGCCGAACGAAGCCGCCAGTCTCCAGGTATCGGTGGTACACTCTTTGAACAGCGGAACGACTTATGTGAAGTTGTGAACTCACATCTCGCTGACTTAGCCCAGATTGAAGAAGTACTAGAGCTTGCGCGGCTACTTCAGGTGAAGTATAGCCAAAAACGGTTCAAATTATAGAAAAATAACTAAACTAAACTTTGGTTAACAACAATTGCGAAAAGTCAAACCAAATCGACATTAAATTGCTTCAAAAGCAACTTTCAACAGTCATTATTTTTTCAAATCAGTGACCAAGCTCGGTTTTTGTTCTTCATTTTAAATTCTAAAATATAAATTTGGAATAATACATACGGGAAAGACGATGAAATATGCCAGCATTAAAAATGCATAAAAACTTTTTTGTTATATTGTATATTTTTTGTGTATTGGGCTTTTAGGCCCGGGAATGTAAGGTGGCTCGATTCAAGAGTCCGGGAGTGTATTACCCCGTAAACTTTAAACTTTACTAAAGGCATCTAAAATAATACCGTACTCTTTTACAACTTAGACCATACGCATACCTTTATACAGCTGCGCCCGTAAAGTCGCGTCGATAATAAAAATATTTGATTAGGCTCACCCTACACGAGCATTTCGCAGTACTGCAACATTTATAAGCCGCACGCTTGTATACTGCATTATTTAGTTAAATGTAGATTAAGTAAAAACTGAGGTGATCTGTCAGGCATTTTTTTATGATGATGGGCTTTTTATTTATCGTCCACATTCGGAATAAGATACCTGCTACATACCTACTTATTGACGTCTCCCTTTTAAATCGACTGGTACGGGAAAAATGCTACCGATGTCCGACCGCTCGTAAGTTCGTCCGTCCATTCAGTCTACAGGTCGCATTTTTCATCGGATTTGCATGCAACTTGCATGGACAATCCTTGAAATAGCCAAAAACTTTTAGCAAGGGGAATTTTCGATCTGGGGGGAAATGGTCCCGTAGTGGTTGGCAAGAGCGCTCAAAATGGTATAATAAGCCTTTTTCCTCAATTTACTCCTAAGTCTACGGTTCACAGAAAGAACCACTAGTTTAGTATATTTAAGCGAACAATTTTAATATTATGATTTTTATAAATACATCCAATATAGTCGTATCGCATCTCCATCGACTTCATAGAATCTTTTATTAGTTTCAATAAAACCAAAATCAAAAGAGCGAACTCAAAGTTAAGAAGTTTCGGCAAGTTTGACCAAAAACCGCGTTTGAATAGTTACAGTTTGATCTCCATTTTATTAGCACGCTATATATATATATATATATATATATATATATATATATATATATATATATATATATATATATATATCTCTTCAATAAGAATTCATAATAGACTGATTTTGATTTGAAGTTCGTTGCGTTTTCAATAAAGCAAAGGGATACTTTTTCATTTTCATTTCTTTGACTGCCTTGGTGGCGCAGTGGTAGTGTGTGTAATTGCCGCGCTGAGGTCCCGGGTTCGATTCCCGGTGTTGACGATGCGTCTAAATAAATGGCTCGTCCGGTTTTACCTGTAATAAAAACGAAACTAGGTTAAGATTATTCATTAATAAAAAATATGTGTAAAAATACAAACTTGATGTGTAATTCTCTGATTGTCTTAAAATTAAGATAAAATTAGTATAAATAATCTAGCATAAGAGTACTTACCATTTTAATGTTACCGATGTATCTCCTTACTTCACAAATTATATAAATGGAGCAGCGCCGCGGGAGGCAGGTTGTATGTCGTCGGTCGTTCGTTTACTATAGGAAGGTATACACTCTCACCGCGCGAGCGCGAGCCGGCCGCTCGGCCGCGCCGGACTGTATGCACACCGCGCGCCCTCTTGTGATTTTTTAGTGCGCAGCTATCCGCGACAGAGGCAACATTACTACATACAACCTCGTCCCCCGTCGACGTCTTCCATTTTTTCTAATGCCTCCTCTTTTATTTCAATACCGTATCACCTACACCCGGGTCGGATAAATATTTGTGTGATCCACAAATGTTGGTTTCGAAGTTTGGGTGTTTTCTAGGTAATATGTAAGTATTTAGAAATATATAATTGTTTATATCAGTTGTCTGGATCCCATAGTACAAGCTTAGGTATGCTTAGTTTGAGCTAGATGGCGCTGTGTAAAAAGTGTCCCACACAATTAATTTATTATATAATGACGACTATGAAAATCTATTATTCCTCAATGTCTTGAACTAATCTTAATTTTTAGCCATGAATTACTTTATAAGTACTTGACATAAATATGTGTTTATTGTGTGTTTATATAAACACAAAATAATTATGTTTTATTTCACGATAAAGCTGGGAACAGTTTTTGTTATCAGATTTTATAATATAAATTTTAATACATACATACAAATCATCACGCCTGTCTCCCATCGGGGTAGGCAGAGACTATGGCTTTCTAATTTAACTTTCACTTCTTCTACTTTTAAAATGTTTTCATACAAGCACGCTGGTTAAGGGTACTCTTGACCGCGATCTGACCTTTTGATATATTTTAATGTATATTTGTTTTTTTTTTAAATACAATGAAATAAAATAAACTTGACATGTTAATGCATTATTAAGAAATATTAAAAAACTAAATAACATACAAATATTAAAATATTAAATAATATGCATCATAGAATTTCCTCGTATCGCAGTCCTCACATTGTAGCGTCCGTCCCCAGAAGACTGGCAGCATAGCCACGTTGTATGGCAATACTTAACCTTAGTGTGAAAAGAAACCAGTTTTCTGGACACCGGTATAAATTTTCAAAATGTATAAATGATAATATTAAATTATGATATAAACATTATCTATATTTCCATTTTTTCAGTTCCAATTAATAAAAACATGTTAATTTATATAGTCATGGTATTAATATATACTAATATTATAAAGCTGAAGAGTTTTTATGTTTGATTGAAAGCGCTATTTTTTTTTTATTTAAATATTTATTAGAATCGCCAACATTCGTTTACACCTTAACATGCTATACAATAGAAACGTAATTAAGAGGAAAATATAAGTGTAACAAATAATTATAGGCAACTACAACATGCAAAATTTATATAAAAATAATGTACTTACGTATTGATATTAAAAGAATTTACGCATATCAATCTCACAAAAACTCGAGAACAGCTGGACCGTTTTGGTGAATTATGTTTCTACAATATGCCTTTTGAGTAGAAAATCCCGACCTGCCAACTTATTCTGGTGCTTTATCCCTGTGATGTTTTATAAGTGTGAACCGGAACTCAATTAGCGAGTCCGCGTGAATGTCCACAAGGTCGCTATACTCGTTTGCCATCTTTGAAAGCCTTGGGATCGGCGAGTTGGCACCATAAGCTGTCCTACGTAGTGGTGGGTGGAAAGGGGTAATCTGGTTACGAGGGTATCTAGACGGAACATTAAGATTGAATCTTTCCAACAATTGCGGGCAATTGAGAATGTTATGCAAGATTTCGTACATAAAAACACTATCCTCAATTTTCCCTCGATCCAATAAGATCATATCGAAACGCTTCAGTTTTTGATGGTAAGGTGTTGTCTTTTTTATTGCTCTTTCTCTGTATGAAATATGCCATAGAAATCTCTTTTGAACCCGCTCTAGACGCATTGAGTGGACAGCAAAGTGGGGTCTCCAAACCACGCTACAGTATTCTAAGATACTTCGCACTAGGTTATTATATAACACAATCTTAGGCCTGCTTCTACGGAAGACTTTCCCATTTCGCATTACAAACCCGAGCATTCGAGACGCCCGTTTCACCACGCTCTCGAGGTGTGGAAGAAATGTCAGCTTCCTGTCAATTATCACACCCAGATCCTTTACCTCATCCATTTCCTGGACTAGGGGATGAAGAGTAGAAGCGTGCCCGTCGCCATCCCTGCCAGACAAGGCTGCAATTCTACTCCAATACGAGTGCCACAGAGGCGAACCATGTTGGGTGTGCCCCCGAGGCGACGCGCACCAGTTCGTCCCCGCTGGTGCGAAAAGTGTGTGCCAGAGCGGCGTAGGGGACCGCCACCCTACACGCGTGGCCCGACACGGCGGGAAGTGGAGGACGGAGTGCAGGGTAGCTGCGTGGAATGTTAGGGGAGGAATGGCAGATAAGATGAATGAGTTGATGGATGTAATGAAAGAGAGAAAATTAGATGCTGTGTGCTTGACAGAGACCAAGCGCAAGGGCAGCGAAGTCTTGGAGCTCCCGGGTGGGATGCTCGCGCTATGGTCTGAAGTACCAGAGAGCGAGCATGGCAGCCAGGGGGTTGGGATTTTGTTGTCCTCGCGATTGGTCTCCGGTATGTATGAGTATAAATTGGTTGGTCCTAGAGTCCTCTGGATTCGTTTAAAGCTCGGCTTGACGAAAGTTTTCCTGGTGGCTGCGCACCAGTGTCTTCGTCGAGCGCGATTGAGCTAGAGGACTTCTGGGAGAGTATGAGAGAAGCTCTTAATGTGATAGAAGGAAGTGAAAGACTTATAGTGTGTGGAGACTTAAATGGATGGGTGGGTACCGCTCGCGATGGATTTGAGTCGGTACTCGGGAAGTATATTAAAAACAACATGGGGACAAAAGCCGCCGGCAAGCTTATACTGGCATTTTGTAAGGAAAAGGATTTGTTTGTGGCGAACACAATGTTCAACCACAAACAAATTCATATGTATGCGAGGAGATGTAAGTCAAAGAGAAGCATGATAGATCTATTCCTAATGGATAGTCGGCTCCGTAAACAGGTGGTGGACACAAGGGCTTATCGTGGCGCTGAGCTGGGATCAGACCACTACCTAGTCATAACTAGGATTAGGGGTCTGCTCGCGGGTTGGCGTCATCGTGCCAAGTGTCCTGAACCTGAGCCGATTTATAGCATCAAAAGCTGGAAGCTGCAGGATACATCCATTAGGGATAAATATAAAGAAAGGGTGGCCGAAAAGCTTGGCGACGTCAATGTTAGTAGTGAGAGTGCGGAATGTGTATGGCAGAACCTTAGGGATAGTATGGTAAATGCCGCTGTGGAAGTGTGTGGAGAGACAAAAAGAGGCAGTAGTAATAAGCGCGATGCATGGTAGAATGATGAAGTAAAACAAGCCGTACGAATGAAGAAGAAAGCATGGTTGGACTACTTAGCCTCGCGGAATGATTTGAATATGAAAGAGAGATACAAACTGCAAAAGGTTAACACGAAGGCACTGATAGAGGAAGCTCGTGAAAGGCGCAGAATGAAAGCGGATGAAAGGTTGTCGTCCAATTTCCGAGATAATGCCAAGCTCTTCTGGAAAGAGGTAGGCAAGACTCGGAGTTTTTTTTAACCTATAGCTAAACCAGGAAGGATGGAGATTACGTTTATTAACTCGTTTTGGCACGAATTTTACGATCGCATGTCTGATGATCTCATAAAACACTTTGACCATGTCGTTTACATTGTTCAAACGATCGAAAGTTTCAACCCAGTTAACATCTGATAAAAATAACTAAATCTGGTCGTAATCCGCTTTGTAATAGTTATAATGTGTGGTGCCAGTGTTATATGCATGCTTACCTTCATCAGCCAGCGGGATGCAAATATCCAATGGAGGATGTAGGACATCAACGACACTCAAGGTGGCATGTGCCTTGCTTACATGACATGATGGTATATTTGTGATAACGAGGTCCAGGATACGTCTGTCGCAATTTACTACACGGTTGTGTTGAATAAGACTGTTTACGTTCAGGAAATCAACCAGAGGTTGACTGATGCTAGGTGTTACATAAACAGAAGCCGTATCGTCAAACAAGTTCCAGTCAACGTTTCGTAAGTTAAAATCTCCAAATATATATTTTGACAAATCTGTTTCTTCACATATTGCATTACAATTGTCAATAAAATGTTCCAGCATGTGACGTTGTAATAGTGAAGGTAAGTATACTGCGCAAAGAGCTACCCGAGATCTATATCTATACCCGAGATGTATAGCTTCGGTTTCCTTTGCCTGTCCCAGATGGATGAAGACAAATAACAACAACAGTGTCTATGATTGACAACTGACAGATTCGGATAATAACGGAGGTAGAACGAAATAAAATACCGTAAAATACACAAATTACAATTGTCATTTGTCACTGATCACTAATTTGTTTACCAATTGGTTATATGTAACTATGTATGTATACAGTTCCTCGATTTTCGTTTTCACTGTATTATGTTCAGAATCTTAGTTTATAATCATTGATTTACTGTACTTTACAATCGCAGGTGAATAAAACTTTCGTTTTATGAGTTGTTTTTTACACAAAACCAAGATTTACAACACCTTTGATAAATAAAAACTTGCGAGGTTTAAAAACACGTATTAAACTTTGACAGATGATAATGACATTCTAATCTCAGGAACTACTGGTCGGATGTAAAAATTCTTATTGTTTTAGATAGTTCATTTCATCGACAAAAGCTATAGGCTATATATCATTACGTTACTACCCTGGAAAGCGGAGCAGTAGTCATAAATGTTGACAAATCGGGCAAATTTTTATGCATTGTTGTAGAATTTATAAGCGACGTAATTTATCCTACTAATATTATAATCGCAAAAGTTTGTAAGTAAAGATGGATGTTTGTTACTCTTTCACGCAAAATCAATTTTAATGAAACTTTACAACACATCAGAATAACACAAAGGCTACTTTTTATCCCGGGAACAAGTTCCTGTGGGAAACGGTAACGGAAAAATTTCACCACATGAAAGTTTACGCCGCGAGCGTCGATTAAAAATAAACTGAATCCAAATAACATTTAAAACAGTGAGAGGCACGTAGCCCCAAGCAGTCAAAAGAGCGCAATATATTTTTGCTTTAATTTAATTTCATAAAAATCGGTCATTTTCAACAAACACATCAGTCATTGATCCCTAGCATTATATAGAAAGAGGGACACGCTATAGAGCGTGCTATAAATCAGAACATGTTTGCATACGGTGCCCATAAAATATCAGATTACTTGGGATAATCCTGTTTATTTTTTATTTGACGGTACCCTATACTGTGTCTTTATGATTATGTGCGCTGTCCTGTTTTTAATCCACGATGTAAAGGGTTAAGTTGACCGAGAATAGAAGCTACGTTTAATTTTAAATATTGCACTCGCATCAAATACCGCTCCGTTTCAGGCTTCCTTCTTTCCCCATCAACATGGCAGTGCAAAATAAAAATCTCTACAGCGGCTGAAACAAATCCCACACGCACGCTTTTTGAGGTGGAGTTCACAAACATCTGTGGACTCCATACAAACTTCAACGCCGTCCACCACCATCTTAAGACGGCGCGGCCCGGATTGCTGTTCCTTACGAAGACGCAAATATGCCGCCCTGACGATACCTATATTGGTATTTGTGCTACCCCGGCTATTTTGTCGAGGACTGCTTCGATAAAAGGGCCGGAGTGTGCGTGTTTGTTAGGGCGGATGTTTGTGTTCACCGTCTGCGCTTCACGTGGATCATGGTTTTATTAGCCAGATCTACGTGTGCCTTTACCGTTCCCATAAAGGGGATATGGAGACAACTCGGCTCTTTGAATACCTCGGAAGGGCGGCAGATGATGCGCAGGTGCGGTTCCCAAACGCGGAATTGGTGTTTTTGGGGGACTTTAACGCACACCATACAGAATGTGAATTAGGTATGAATAATTTTGGGGTAATTTTCTAAACTGGTAACTTGTAATGTCGATATACCTACATTGTACGGTTATTAGTTTTAGTATACTTTCTAGGTCCAGTCGTCATATTGTGTACCTTTGAGAATGCCGTGAGGCGAAACCGGTCAGGTTTACAAAGTAAATGTTGTGGAACAGTACAAGTGGTGTTATTTAATATGTTTAATATGCCATACAGAATGGTTGGGCTCCCTCAAAACCGACCATGCGGGACGAACCGCCCATGCATTCGCTCTTTCGCATGACTTGACACAGTTAGTACGCCAGACCGGATACCGGATGTGGCAAGTCATGCGCCCGCTCTGTTGGACCTTCTGCTGACCAACAGTCCCAGCCCAGTATAGTGTATCGGTAGGTGCTCGGTTGGGTACTTCCGACCACTGCGTCGTGCGCGCCGAAATGCATGTGTTATCTCCTGCATGTCCTGCGGTTGCGGCGCGCAGTCTGTGGCACTACTCGTCATCAGATTGGGACGGATTACGTGATTTTTCGTGCGTCCGTCCCATGGGGTCAGCGTTGCTTTAGAGGAAAGGTCCCATCGGAGAGCGCCGCCGCTGTTGCTGGCGAAAATAAATAAAATATTAATAAAAATATCTTTATTTTGCATAGACCATTTTAACGGCGCTTACAAAATGTCATACACTATTTAAAATATTTAAAGCGACCACCGGTTAATTAGTAGTATTAACATTGAAAACCACAAGGTTAAACCACTAATATCAACTCATGGCCTAATATTCAAATGTTTCTTGTTGTCGTTATTTAACTTTTTGTTAGTTGATAGGTAGAAAATTCGGTGTTATTTTATTATAATGACATTTTAAAACCGACCCGTGGTACACATAATATATAGAGTATGGAACTCTATATTTATTATGTGTACCACGGGTCGGTTTTAACCTTCATTGCAGACTTATTAAACATACAACTCTGCTGCAAATAGTGGTCATTAAAATCCTTACTGTGTATGATAGGAAGGAGTACACAATGATTAAAAGAAACTGGTTATAAAGAATTATAAAATAAATGCACTACGTAATACATTTTGTACTTAATGGTAAATGTGTATCTTATTTTATCTTGACCCTCGCTCAGAAGATTTTCATTAAAAAACAACATAGTGCAGCAATAGTTGTTTTTAAACATGTCAGAGATATGAATAAAATGAATAAGAATGCAAATTAAGAATATTATAGTTTTTGATACCTGGTAAAATAGTTAGATGGTCTAAGCGTAAATATATCATTGTGACAAGTTACCATATAAAATCACTAAACTAACTAACTCATTTGCTATTAAAGGACACATTTGAAAATATTTATGATTTTAACTGGGTTTTAATAAGGTCTCCGAGATCAATACCTACTTTGCCTATAAACCTACTAACTAGCAGACTATACTTTGGCCTTAACACACCATTGGAGATTGAAAATTGCGACGAAAACAAATTTAAGCAGCGTTAAAAATTCTAATCAATCGAGACTACAGAGTAATCAGCAATAGATACCAAAACGAGGAAGGTTTAATCGACGTATTTTGTTGTTCAGTAAAGTTATGTTAGACATAACTCTGCAAAATATCTCTCATTTATAACTTCAGATAAAGAATGGGAAATATACATACTCACTATAAACACACCTTCCTTATTCCTCAAAGGGATTTTCTTATTGTATTTGGTCTCACAGTCTCATGGATATGCTCCTAATTGGAAATGATTACATAATACGCCGTTTACCATCATATTATAGTAATATGTCCAAATACTGAGCTCTTAAAGCTACGAGCGCTTTATCTAAAATATCTTTCCTGTTTATTTCCAAAATCATTGTCAAAATAGTACCATGGCAGACTCCATTATCAACGAACGTCGATGGCACGCGGAAAATATTTTCCTTTCAAAACCCTTTGGACTATGTCCATTTTTAGCCCCTTTGTCATTGTCAATAGTATTGATTTTAACGTGCTTCTCTTGAGTGTTTAAAATATTGGAACTGACGGGCGCTTTGTTTACTGGAGGGGAAAATGCAAGCCTTAAATGTTGTACTTTACAAATGGTAAGTTTTAAGGTTATTATTCAGAATTACTATCTAAAATGTGTTACTAACGTGTCAATTTTAAAATAAGCCCGAGTAGTTTTAGACCTGAATTACGGTGGTAACATTTCGTCGTCATCATAAGGGCCCTTGGGCCTCTGTTTACTGCAAGTGTCGAGGCTGCAACGAGTCGACGTTTCATCAACGCATTGTCGAATTTACGGTGGAGAAGTTATAAATGTATTGATTAGATTCGAGGAAGTGGAAGGTATTGTTTTAATTCATGTTTACAACGAAATTCAGCTTGCGGAACTTTAATGCATTTTGTTATTTGCACTATGGCGTTAGACGAAATGGTGACTCTTACGTGCATTAGAAGGAGCGTCTTACTTCCCTTTTCCTAAATTTTATTTTACTGTGCTTGCTCCTCAACCCAATTGCACCAAAGCTCCGACTTCGCCGCGCTACGCTGCTACACCGACTCTGGCTCGGACTTTGCAGTAAGTGACCTTGAACACAATCACATTCAAAACTTATGAGTTTTGAGCTGCAATGTACTTAAGCCAGTAATATTTGTTGAATAGGATACCTCTTAGTCTTTCTTAACGCAACGTAAGCCATCTCGAATCTCGTCCATTGAGCAGAGGTCCGTTTTATTTGACGTATTAAAAATACCACGAATGTTATGCTGAACTGGATCTAATTAAAACCACGCGGTCCCTACCTATTTGTTTAGCGCCGCACGCCTCGGGTTACTCCTTGTAAGGATAATCATTTTAAGGATGTCAATCTATCAAACAATCAAATCAACCTATGGCAGTCCACTGCGGGACGTAGGCCTATCCCAATTTACGCCACAACTTACGATCCATGGTCCAATCTCATGCATCCCATCTCTCACTATGAACTTTTCCAGGTCGTCGGTCTATTTGGTCGTCCTACCGTACATTTGTTAAGTCGCGGTCTCCACTCTAAAAATTGTTTGCTCCATCGGCCACAAGGGTAAGGGTGTCCCTGGCCATTATTTTTGTTGGTATTTACTAGTGTTCACTTTTAATGGGACTAGTGCGTTGCAAACAAGTATATTCTTGAGTATTTAGCGTCTATTACCCACTATTAGAAGACAATAATCGCCATATTTATCATGCCACCTAATTAACTCGTACGGCTGGCTATAGGAAAATCCCATACCTTTAATACGATATATATATTTACAGTATTAATATTAAATTCGGATTAAATAGATGTTTTATTTACTTACAAAATGAGGATCTTACAAAATTCACAGAATTAGATATATATATATATAAATCTAGGCATAAACTGATATTTGTATTATTAAAAGAATCTTATACTTAGTGTAGAACGTTAATTCGTTTTTCAATGTATACAATTACAGCTTCAGATAAACTCTTATACAAAATTCAAACAGTTATGGTTTTGACACAATATGGAACATTAAGCTCACCTTTACTCCTTAATTTTAATAAATGTTACCTTCACTCTATTAGAGTTCTCTTATCGCCTTATGGAGCTCAAGTTTATCATATATTTTTTCAATTCTGTGGTCCCGCTAATTCAGTTTTGTAAACGACGCCTGCGTGAAACAACTTTCATTATGGCTGATCCCCGGATGAGTGACCGCTTTGTGGCATTTACATTTACAAGCGTTTCAGTGCTTCAGAAGGCATATAGAAAACTTGGTCCTGGTTGCCAGTAACATGATTGTCGTTAAGCTATTTTAAGGGCATTATGGAAGACTTGAAAAAAAGAATTGCAGGTCGCCACAAATCTGCGTCTGTCCATTTTAACACGGCAATAGGATCACAATAGGTTAGATCCGCTTTATTCCGCGAACGCTTAGATTGTGAAATGAACTCCCTGCCTGGGTTTTCCCGAGCGTCTACAATATGGGGTGCTGCAAAAGGGGTCTTAGAAGGTTTATAAAGAGTCGACAGCGCGAGTGTTGCAATGCCTCTGGTGTTGCAAACGTCCATAGGCCACGGTGACCACTTTCCATCAGGTGGGCCGCATGCTTGTCTGCCACCTCAGTGGTATAAAAAAATCACCATCTGTTACGTGTCACGAAAATGCATACGGTGAAATGTGGGCATTTATTATGCCTCTGCCTACCCTCTCGGGGATAAACGCATGACTATAATTTAGTTATGTACACATGCGCACAAATTTTAAAATACAAAGCTAAGTCATATGACAAGGACAGAAGGCGCAGGACAGTGTATTGTGGCGTAAATTGGGAGAGGCCTACGTCCAGCATTGAACTGGTATAGGCTGATTTGATTGATTTTGATTTTAGTCATATGTCTTAGTTTTATATTTTGAAATTTTTGTGCATGCAATACAACTTTTTTTAAAACCCGGTTAATACTTCAAGAAATACCTTCAAACTTTTCAAATTAGCGAGAGAATAATGTTTTAAACACATAAGAAAGAATATCGAAGTGAAAGTTTGAAGTACCAATTGTACTTTCAATCAATAACTAGCACATACGAAAAGAAACGTTTAACACCTTCGGAATGACATCTTTCACTGTCATACCTCAGCCACAGCTACTTTCGTTTCGTTGTACTGCTTTTAATAGTTGATAATACACCAACAACCACACTTAGTGAATATTGTATTTACTAAGTGTGGTTCAACTCTATCTTCTAATTTAAAATGACCTATAATTTTGACCACTTTCTGGCATTTACATTTGCGAGCGTTTCCGTGCTTCGGAAGGCACACTAAGCCGTTGGTCCCGGTTGCCAGTAACATGGCAGTCGTTAAGCCCAGTTGAAGCCCTTATGGGCTTGAAAAATTTCAACAGCAGGTCGCCACAACTTGCTCTTGTTCATTTCAACACGGCAATGGTCTCACCACCTGTTACGTGGGACAAAAGTGCATATGGTGATATGTGGGCGTATAGTAAGCCTTGGTCTACCCCTTCGGGAATTAAGGCGTGACAATTTGTCTACATCTAAAATTTTATTTTTATTTTTATTCGTGTTGTCGTTCTTAAATACGTAATTTATGTAGTTTTTATATCATAATCGTAAATCGATTACTAAGAAACTATTTTACATTTTAATATTCTACCTAGTTCAATTCAAAATTTGTTTAATTTATAAATAATTTATTTTGTTTAATAATAATGACCTTATGTGATTTCCTATTTGAATGTTGATAATATCGTTTAGTTTCAAATGATCATGAATACCTTCAAATGTAAAATACTATTAATGTAAATGTATACACTTATATAATTATTACTTAGCTTTTAAGCTCTACTTTGAAACCGAAGCCAAATATCTCTATCAATAACTCTTCCAAAATTGTGGTCAATCATCTTCAATTTTGATGGTGTTTTAGAGCAAGGTTCAATGGTGTATTTCTTCAAAATAGTACTGCTAACTAGTTTGATTATCTTTAAGGCCAATTGTTCGCCTGAAACAAAAAAAAACACATATTAATCTAGCGTAGCATAGACTAGACTAATGAAATTATAAAGTAAAAGACGACCCGCGTCTTGTCGCACACAAATATGTGTTGCCGTGGGAATGATACATACAAACTTTTGATCTACATTTGCCAAATACTGGGTAGGGTGACTATGGCGATATCCAGACCTACCAGTATCCTCATTTTATAATTTATGCCAATCTGGATAGCCTATTTATCGAGGAAGACTATAAGCGATATATAATCACGCTACTATCCGGTGAGCGAAGCAGTAATCATAAATGTAGACGAATCGGCCAATTTTTTATACATTATTATATAATTTATAAATGGCAGTGAGACGGGAGTTTAAAATATATCACGGGCGAAGCCGTGGGGGTCACCTAGTGATATTATATGGACTATCCCCATGGCTTTACCCATGATAAACTTTGAACATCTTTATAACCTACCCCTTTTTTCTTTAACTTGTGTATTTCAGTAGGTTCAAATATCTACCTGGTGTCCACTTTTATTTGTACGCTAAGAGCAGCTACTTTTGACATTTGTTTTAAACATTTTGGTTGATCGTAACTGCCGTTTAACCTTTATAATATTAATATAATCTTCTCCTTTATAATATTAATAAAGACATCAAAATGAGACTTGAATGCCAAATTTATATACAGCACTAAATGAGATGAGCAAGCTTGTGCACTGTTTATGTTGTATATTTATATAAGTAAATGTGGTATCCAAACAAAATTTACCTTACAAGTGAAGTGCTAGTAAATACCCATCCTTGTCATTGTCAAGCCATCTATTTAACACCATAATAACATTGGCCTAAATGGCTACATAAATAGTGAAAGCCCACAAACTGCGCTTATAACATCATTGCTAGTTCTATTGCCGTTATTTAGCAAAGTGTGTCGAAATTAAATGATACTGCAAGTTGGTGTGAAGTTTTCTAAAAGAAAGGTGCCTTTACAATAAATGATGAGTAAGCAGTGCTAGAAACTCATTAACCAGTTGACCATAAAGAAATTTTACCATGAACAATAGACGGACTATGTTACTTTTCAAAAAAAATTTTACCTAAATCCAGGTACATTATTTCCATTAAAAAATTCTGATATGGACTGGATTTTATGCTATTAAGATGACAAACCGTTGGCTGGATTAGTGAAAATAAAATTATGTAGTATGTAATTCAAATGGATGCTTGCAACACAAGAACTAAGTTCATTTGTCTGTGAAAATTAGATGTGTGATCACATGGAGAGGGAGCGGGAGAGAACTCTCTCTCTCTGGAGATCCGTAGTCTGCGGCGACAACGCCGCAGACTTGTCTTCGCCCAAGACTGCCGTCCTCCATGACCGGGGGCCTGAGGATGAAAGGTGGGCTGCTCGCCGTCCCGACAGAAGCAGGCCCCGGTCGGTTGCGTAGTGTGAGAGCTGCACGCACGCCCTTCACCCTCTCAAGGAAATGGTATAATACCTGATCTCCCCCAAAGAAGCGAGATAACACTCGGACCCCCCTGAACGAGGCCACTGAAGCGGATAGGGTCTGTCGGGGGCTCTGGGGCTATCCTTCCGAGGGCTCACCCAGGACTCCCTGCCATAGACAGATGGAAGGGATTTGTGTGGTTTTAGTCGGTAAGAGTCGGCATAGCATCCACGAGGATTTCCTCACGAAAAAAAAAGTGAAAGATGTGTGATCACATGTGTCTTTTTTGTACGTGATGAAATGCACTAGGGCACTTTACTAACCTGCTGCAGGGAACTGAAGAGCGGATTTATGGGAATCTCCCAGTCATGGAGACCGGACTACCTACTCCGCCACGTTGCTCCGAATCGCCACCACCGAGACGCTAGATAGGCCAGAAGTTAAATCACTGCGATAAAAGGTGGTGGAAAGCGAAAAAAACATGGGGTACCATATGAATATTACTGGGCGGGGTATCACGGACTCTCCAGTCGTGATCGCGCATGACTGCTGCGAGATGGCGCCCTCGAACCAGACGGCAGGAATGAAGTGTTTTTCTTCTCGCTACTATCACCTCGCCGGCGAAGTAAGGCACGACGACCAAACAAAGACCAAAGAGATCATTAATCCTTTTTGAGAGATTTCTTAATCATTTGATCAGCAAGCAGAAAGACTCAAAACTGAAAATATCCATGAATCATCTTTGAGAGAAGCTGAAACCTGTCAGCGAACAACGAGGCTCTACTCTTAAAATATCCAACAAATCACTCTAAAAGAAACCGTGTAAAATTCGAAGAAGTGATGTAGTGAGGTGAGATTGATCGAAAACGCATAACTTGGACCAAAGAGCAACAAGAATGTTACTGAGAATTTTAGATCTCAGGACGGCATTATCTGTATGTAGTATACCTGTGGACTAACAGATGAGGTCATGGCTAAGAAAAAGAAAACTTTAAAGAAACCCGTGTATCAACTTATGTAGCTGGCGCGGCGTGGATCGATAACGTTAAACACTCTCCGTATTGTCACAGGATAACAAGTATAAATTAATGTAAAAAAGTAATCATAAATTCGATTAGTATGAACAACCGGTGCCAACAAATTTTGAACATTATGTTAGACAAAATATCACGCGAGCGTAGCCGCGGGCAAAAGCTAGTATGTTTATACTTTTGCTATCGATATTTGATTACTCTGGAAACAGTGGATACTACAAAATAACTGTATTAATCATTTTAACCTATTTATCGCAAAGGTACGTATTATCTACACTAAAAATATAAAAATAAATAAGCCTTAAAAAAGTTAAAACAGACTTCAAACAAAAAACAAAAACACTAAAATGCTAAAAATAAAAACAAAGCAAAAAAATTACAACATACAGAAGAAGAAGTGATTATGGTAGTTTACATACCTACGAGTAATAACTATATAGGCCAAATTACAACAAAGACCCCTCGAAATCTCACTAGGTTTGGCACCGACTTCAAACAGATCATTAGGTACCTAGTCCTACATACTTAATTTAAATTGCTAGTTCAGAGATTTAAGCAAAAATTGTCACATTGTAATAGCACTTTACTCTTTATACTGTGGTAATAGTTTATTCTTCGCTTTTTAGTGCAGTTGTTTTTTGTTTAAAGTCTGTTTAGACTTTTTTATAATTTATTTATTTAAATTGGAATAATTTAACGACACTTTGACGTACAAAGAGTATCATATCCTAATTTAATTATAACATCTTTTATATGACTTCTCGCCTGCCTACAAATTGATTTCTGGGATAAAAGATATCCTATGTCTCTATCTAGACTTACAACTATCCCCGTTTAAAACTATCACGACAGTTCATTGATTTCTTACAACATGAAAAATAATGACAAATAATGAAAGTGTTCTCATATATATGATACGTTTGAGAAGTCAATGTAAAATCTATATAAATAAAAATGAATTGCAAAATATGTTGCTAAGCGTAAAACTCGAATACTTTTTCGGCTAGACCAATTGGATAACTTTTTTTCAAATTTATTCTTTGAATTCTAAGGAAGTTTTTTATGAAGATAAAAGTTAGAATAATTGAATGGATGGGAAACGGGAAAAGGAAAGCTTCATTAGGCGGGCTATGCCGTGTGCTTCAACTAGATAATAATACTAATAGAGCTCTCTGCTTAAAAGTTGCAATAAAAGAGTCGCTTATAAAGATTGTTAATGGTGATAAAACTATAACTTGTTTGACGACAAAATCTGTTTTGACGACATTGAGTTGTTGACGTCAATGTTTTATTCCATTACCGAGAATCAGAAGCTAAGGACAAACCCAGAAATATGAAGTTTTTCCGAAAATATTTTAAAATTGTTTCTAGAAAGACCACAAATTTATTCTAATTTATTCTATAAAAATGTGTATGTCGTCAAGTTGGACTAGCCGTGTTAATATTCTTAAAAACATTAAAGCATACAGCTCATTATAAATTTTATCGCTGTAAAGTAAATAGATACTTTGTTTATTCAAATTGTTAAAAAATACCTGGCATGCCGAAACAAATTTATACAATAAATATTAAGAAACAACGTTGGGTGAGATAAACGGAACCAAATTTGCATACACGGGTAATTATGGTATTTTTTTTACAAACCTCAATTGTTCCTACCACCTAACCACTAAAAGTTCTTAGCATTAATGTAAAAAAAATCACAGGAGTCTTTTAGGTGGAGGTTCAAAGAAGGGGTCATAGGGCAATCACAGGAGTAATTTTGATGGAGGTTCAGAAATGGTGTTATAGGTTAAAGCTTTTCTCTATAAATGTGTTAGGTACCTAATGAACTAAAAAACTAAAACTAATTATGTTCACGCTGTATCCCTGACGGGGTAGTCAGAGAGGACAGATCGCCAGGCTTCTCGCTCCTTGCATACTTCTTTTCTACCTGCAGAATTAATAATCGCTTCATACATGCACGTCTGGTACATTAAAATTTTCTATTTTTGAGCAATCTGCTCACGTGGTCTTCATAATGTAAGTCTCGGCCTACCCTGATTCCTTCTACCCTCTACTTTCGCGCAATATATATTGTCGTACGTGTCCAAACCAACGGAGCACACCTTTTCACCACGCCAGCTTAACGCTGACCCTTTCATTCTAACCTCTATATTGCGTATCACTTCGTTACGAATTCGTATTAAATAAAAATCGGATGAGGAATGTAATTGGTAAGATGTGAGGCCTTTTACAATTATTATTTTTGTTGACACTTTTTATTTGATTTAACCTTGGTTTTTTTAGTAAAAAAAATGTAATGTTAGAAAATAGAGAAAAAAAACTACTGCCTATCCGTCTAAAAATCTACACCTAGTTAACAAAGAATTTATGTTCTCATGTGTGTGTGAGAAACGGCACGTACCTACAACATATACAATATATAATTTTCACGCCCTGCTTACAATAACAACCTAAAAAAAGCCATAAAATTTGTTGTTTTAAAGTGCCTGCATCAGATCATGAAACATTGAGTTATCAATGTTTCAAATCTGCTTTATGTAGGACGCGCCGGTAACCGTTCATATTTAGAGAAGGTAGTGGAACATATTGTACAATCTATTTTTTTTCTTTCTCAGCTTGATCCGGCTAATCTCTGAAACGGATCTGATCTGAGACGTTCCCATGGGAATGTAAATGCAATACGTATCTACTGAAATACGTATACGCTCTCCTGTACCTACAGATAAATCAAATTTAATTGTCTACTTGTAGTTATAAATTTACAGCTTTTAACTAGATGCATAAGAAAATATATACAGTAGTGACAAAAATAAATCGGTGTTTACATTTTTCTCTGTCTATCTGTATGTCAGCTTTTTCAGCAACTCTCTAAAACGGTTGGACCGATTTTAACAAGAATTTCACTGGCATATACTCGTAGCAAATGTTTAAAGAAGTAACTTAAGTCATATTTTTTTCCTTTGTACTTACGATAAAAACGCGGGTGTAACCGCGGGGAGTTTGCTAGTTATAAATATAACGCGAATTATGATGAAGATTTATTTGTTTAAATTGTAATGTAAATTATTACTAGTTAATATGATCCAACAGAAATGAATTACATCTTTTTTTTATTATTGGCTTCAAGTCCAAATATCGCCCTTATTCTATGCTGTTTACAGAACACCGCAAGGGAGGTTAAAAAATCTCCATAATAAAGATATCAAACTAAATTACAAATTACGTACAGCCCCGACCTAAGCCCTACTGATTTCTATACTTTCCCTAAAATAAAGAATAAATTGTGTGGTCAGAGATTTTCATCACCTGAAGAAGCTGTGGACGCCTACAAAACGGCCATTTTGGATACCCCAACTTCCGAATGGAATGGTTGCTTCAATGATTGGTTCCATCGTATGGAAAAATGTGTCAAATTTCGCGGAGAATACTTCGAAAAGCAATAAATATATTTTTAAATAGTAATGTTGTGTCACTTCCTTTATTCCCGAAATTTTCAGTGCCCATGACTAAGGAACTTCATTTATTAAAGCAATAAACGTAGCGAGAAAGCTGTCACACACAGTACCTAGAGTTAGTGATGCGATTGCACTCTAGCTATCTTTCTAGTTCTAGTTAATGACCAGAACGAGGTAAATTATACATTACCTGCTATCGCTTACCTAAATATAGGTTTCCTCCGTTCACAGGGGAGAAATAGGGGGACATTTATCGCTTTACCAAAATTCACAAAAATCGGTTTTGCGATTCTCAAACTCACTTTCACATGTTATAATGATAGCTATTTGAAAAATATTTCATTAAGTGCTCATTTATCTTTTATCAATATTATATACGCAGCATTTTTGATGGTGTAAACAAAATAATAGTAGTTCTCGATAGCAAATAAAATATTCTCACCTATACATTTTCGAGGACCGGCTCCAAACGGCAGGTAAGAATAGCAATGTTTCGATGCTCCTTCGTTGTCTAAGAATCGATCTGGGTTGAATTTATTAGCATTTTTATAATATTCTTCATCTCGATGCAATGCTTCTACAGCCACATTAATCGTCACCCTTTTATCAATAAGCAAGCCCCCTTCTGGGTGGTACGTTTTAGTACATTGTCGAGAAATAATTGAATATGGGGGATACAATCTCAAAATTTCTTTGATTGCAATATCCATATACTCTTCCTGGTTATTTTTTGAAACGGAGTTTCTTGATTTCTCCTGTACTTGAGGATTTAATGACAATTCATACAGAAATGCCGTCAACGCATTTAAACAGGGTATGTATCCCTCAGTAATGAATGAAGCTAACATAGAAAAGGCTAAATCCACCTCAGAATATTTATTGTTTTTATTTGTATTTGGTAATTGATAAACATTACCCAAGTTCTTTATTTTAGATAGCAAAATGGATTTTTCAATAACTTTTCTTGTATTTAGTGACGGTTCACCAAAAAAAGTTGTTAATCCGAGTGTAACATATATAGATGGAAAAATGTTTTTCAAATATGTCCTAAATCTTTCTAGAAATGTATGTCTTTGTGCCACCAATCTTAAGTCTTTCACAACTGGCCCGCCGGCATTACCAATAAGTAAATCCTCAAAGACTTTATCCAATACCTTCGACAATATCTCTTGAACGTTGGCATCGCAGTTTGTTCCTTGTAAACAGTCACTCAAATTCTCGAATCCACTGACTAAGTTATTCAATAATGACTCGTACCCTTGACGCAATAGAGTCCACTTTTCTCCTTCAGCGTAGAACAAATTGCCTCGTAAATAAACATCCTGAGATTTGTCCAGGCATACACCTCTGCTATGGAAATTCGCAAAATCCGACGACAACATGCTCTTTACCGTGTCAGGGTCTTTCACTATAAGGTTTGGGATCCTGCTTTTGATACTTCCAACATATTTGCTTTTAGGATAACTGTTATATAGCGCATTCACTTCTTGGGTGCTGTTCCTGATTCCAAAAACTCGATGATAGTCACTTCCAAAGAATGGTATTGCTGTTTTGTATGGTACATGTCGAACGTACCAATAACTAAAAAACTTAGTGATGTAGTCGAATATTAAAGCGAATATTAATACGACGATTATCAAGATATTGAGGAGGTAACTTTCGAAAAACATGTTGCGTTCGATCGCGATGGAGTTACGTTCAAGACTGTTTGATGCAAGAAGCATGAACTGGGTCGCCTACGGTACTATGATCTACGCGCTGAGAAGCTGTGCAATGAACTTGACATTGGGAAATACAATTAAAATTGCTAGCTGTTTTATCTTTGATGTTTTAATTTCATCATAAAACATGATTCGCATATTATTAATTTAAATGAATTCAATGCATTAATATAAATTTATTTATTAATTTATATAAAAATTAATTAATATTTTCATCAAAAATCTAACATATGTAACAATTATATAGTTGTTGGAAAGAGCAATGCCTACGTTTATTGCAAAGATGAATGCTATATAATTAGCTCTACATTTTACAAATTAAAAGACTAAGGAATTATTACTAAATAATTTTTGATTTTTTTTTTGTTTTAATGACTGATGTTTCTTGCAAATGCAAATAGGCCGTAGATGCCGAATAGGCCTAAAGAAAGAAATATGTAAACAGATGTAGCCGAAGCTCATTTTATGTGCAAACAACATAATTGTGCTAATGGACTAGTTACGGTCTGGCAACGGTGCTTTTTATTATTTGCAATGTATCTGAGTCTGGTTGTGTGGAATCTTACATTAAAATTTTGGAGATTCAAATGTTTGGAGTACGAATTCCGGGTCGAAATTAATATTTTTTTGTGATCGACAAATATGCGTTTCAGCGTTTGTAGATCACAATAAATTATATATATAGTAGGTATTTAGAAATATAGAGCTGTATGCTACTTAGTGGTACTTTTTGGTTATTAATGTGGTCTAATTCACATTTAAACTGTTCTCAGTCTGTACTTTTGTGAACAAGTGCTGGAATACTTCCTTTTTTTACAACTGTTCCATTTACAGTTAGTATAATGGGTGGATGATCTGAGATCATATACTACTACAGTTTGTACAAAATGTACTTTGCTTTCTGTTCGAAATGGTGGTAGATAATTATGCTCTTTTATAATGACCTACATGATTAAAGAAATTTTCATTTCATTTCAGATTCTTCTAATTAACTCAAACTGACATTCTGAGAACCAGTATCTATACATATTTAACCGCAATAGGATATTATCCTTATGATAGCATAGGTATTTACGTACCATAACATTATAACTATTTTACCACACAAATTATTCTCAAGTTACAAAGCACAATACAAGTATTAATATCAGTGAAGTTATACAATAAGATATAAATTAAAATGAGCATTGACAATGGCCCATGACCTAATTTTGAGGAACTACGCGAATTAAGTCACATACAGTCTAAACTATCAAACATAGGTACATACCTGAATTTGGTGAAAGTATTTAATTTGGTATCTACCTTGAATCATCACTAAGAAAGGAATACCCGGTATTCCTACGGGAACGGAAACTACGTGGGTAAATCCATACACAAACTAAAATTAGGTAAAGGTATTCTTTACGTAATTACGTTAGATGAGCACCAAGAAAGAATTCCCGGCATTCTAACGGGAATTTATTCTTACTAATATTATAAATATTAAAAGATTGTAAAGATATCAGCATAGGTATTGGTAGAACATATCTGCAAGTTTATGCCCGCGGCTACGCTCATGTTAAGTCGTTTGTACACAAAAAGTTTTTCTCGCGGAAAATGGGTGTTTTCCCGGGATATAAAATAGGTATATATATCTATTCATTCAGGAAATTTCTCGCACAGGATATTCAGTTCAAGCTGTTTCGCCCGCGTGTATTTAGTTGTAAGTAACTCAACAACAACTATTCCAATCTCATTCAGTTTTTTGTTGATAAAAGCGAATACTTCAGAAGTTGTTTCATTAGAATAATCTACGCACCTCCCTCTTTAACTAATGTCTCTTTCTTTATCTGTTTCTCTTATGTGGCGCTAACGAAGTTGCGCGGGTCAGCTAGTCTATATATATAAAAGGCAAAGTCACTGACTGACTCATTGATCACGAAATCTCTGAAACTACCATAGCTATGCAGCTCAAACTTCGTATGGAGATTCTTTTTTATACGTAGGTTTCCGTTAAGAAGGGATTTTGTGAAATTTTACCCCTAGGGAAGTAAATAAGCGATAAACGATTCTATGGAAGTTCGTCATTTTCAAAGTTAGAAACCTGAATTTATGTACACCTGTTCTTAGTTACAAATAAATGGGTACGTGTATCGCGGTTTTGCATTTTTTTTCTTATAAGGGGGTAAACAAGGGCTAAAAGTTTATATAGAAAATTCTTCATTTTCAAACATAGCAACTCCGAATTTCTTATACCTGCTTTGTATAAAAATTTGTTAAGTAATTTTGATAAATTCTACCCTAGAGGGGGTAAAGTATTATTTGTAATAACTGACACATTGATCACGAAACCTATAAAACTAACAAAGCTACGAATTCCAACCTTCGCAGGGTCCGTATTGGGTTGCATAAATTTTAGAGGCATAACTTAAAACTGCATAACGTTTTTTGACATACTCTTCGTTTCGCATAACGTTCAAACAGAATAAATCATTAGGCATTCTTTCCTTTCCCATAGCTTCTTTATAATAATGATATACCCGCATAAAATGTTTACGCATATTTTTTTTACATTAACGATTACTAATCACAACATTTATTGGCATATAGAATACCATAATGTTAACAAGTACATATTTTTATTTTTATTTCTAAGCTTGAACTGTCTAAGATTGAAATTTATTAAAAACGTCGACCCAATGATTAAAAATGTCGATAGTCACTATACTGAAGTTCAAAATGTCAACACTCTAAATTGAATATATAAATAAAATACAAAAAGAAGTATATAGATTAAAACGAGCGATTCAGTTCTGGTTTTTGTTGTCACAAGTGACCAAACACTCCTCCTCGCTTCGCTCGTCGTCGTACCTATTTACGACTTTGCTCGAGACTAGTCTAAAATTAATAACACTTAAAATATCGTTTCATATGTTACAGCTTACAAACTTGGCTATGAGTGAGATGGTTATTTACAATGGTGTCTTATGATTTCTTAAGTATTCTTAGTCAAAATTATTATTCATTTTTGATTTAAACAGTTATCCATACCTCCGTTATGCGTTTTGTATTTTATGATAAATTATCTTTAGGCGTTTAACAATTATGCCCTTTACATGTATGCTGATTAAAATTATGATAAAAAAATTGAAGCGCTCGTGGCCCCGCGTTCTCAGTGTTCGGTAAAGAAGCGCTCGTGGCCCCGCGGTCTCAGTGTTCGGTAAAAGATCACTGAGATACGCAACTTTCACTATGGCTGGTCGTCGGATGGGTGACCACTTTGTGGTATTTACATTTGCGAGCGTTTCCGTGCTTCGGAAGGCACGTTAAGCCGTTGGTCCCGGTTGCCAGTAAAATGGCAGTCGTTAAGCCTAGTCGAAGGCCTTATAGACGGCTTAAAAAATTTCAACAGCAGGTAGCCACAGCCTGCGTCTGTCTATTTCAACACGGCAATGGGCTCACCACCTATTACGTGGGACAGGAATCCACACGGTGAAAAGTGGGCATATAATATGCCTCTGCCACCCCTTCGGGGATAAGGCGTGATGGATATTTATTTATTTATTTATAAAAAAATTAGAGTAAGTTAAAGTTATGCCAATAAAACCATTAACGATTTTTTTTTTTTTTTATTATTACCATTTCAACAAAAAACAACATTAACAATTGTTTCTAGCATTAAAAATAAACCTGTAGGGTTTGTACACAGTGCGAAGAATATAACAAAACTCATCGAACAAAGGTATGACACCACAGTACCTACGTTAATAGCTAGTTATGTTGATTTATCCAATACAAAAAAAAAATACAAATAAAACAATACAAAGTCAGCATTCTGAGGAACCACGTAAGGAATTTTTGGTAATTATTTACAGCTGAAAATAATCATTAAGTGTAGTACCTAACTAGTACTACACTTGAAGTGAGGTACAACATTTGAAGTAATAAGATTTAAGACTTTGTTTATAATTTTCTCGCGATAAGTTATTTTTTAGGGAAGTGGGTAGTGCATTAATAAATCTTGGTAGCAGATACTGAACGGTGCGTTCACCGTACATATTGTTAGCTCGCGTTATACATAGACGTTCATGAGCAACTGCACGTGTGTATATAGGGTGATCCACTTCATTGCATAAGCTTACATTAAAATATTGTTCTTTAACCAAATTATATTTACCGGCAGGACTTTACAATGATGGAATAGTCCAAGTTCGTCATTTTTTAATTTTATTTTTATATTTAGATTAACCAGCTGTTTTAATATCTGTACTTGTAGTTTCAGTATTCTGTTTAAATATGTTTGGAATGTACGCCCATAACTACTAAGACCATATAAGATATGTGATTGTGCTAGTGAGTTATAAAGCATTAATTTTACCTTGAAAGGTAGAGGCGACCTTTAATGATAATTAAGTTAGCTAAAAACTGTCTAAGTTTGTTGCAAACATGGTCGATGTGGTAGCCCCAATGTAAGCTACTATCCATTACCAGACCTAAGTAAGTGTGTTTAGATACAAGCTCAATCGCTGGACAATTACAGAAGTTTGGCAATGATGCATGTAGGCAGCTGTGGTCATGTGCTATTAGATTTTATAATAAGTGTTGTTTCATGTAAGGCTATCTAATATGCAGCAATTTAGTTTTATTTACATTTAAAACAAGCCCAGCATCATGACACCATCGAGCCAAGCTGTTAAAGTCGATCTGTAAAGAATTTAAAATCTCAGACAGGTCAGATCCACCAATGACCAAACATGTATCATCAGCAAACTGATAACATGTGCTGTATTTAATATGTCTATTCATGTCATTGACGAAGGAAAGAAAGTGAAGAGGGCCTAGGACGGATCCTTGGGCGGTGCCGTATTGCGCTGTAACACTTTCGCTGTAAGTATCACTTATCTTTACACAAGAACAGCGATTTCGAAGATAGTCCTTACACCAGCCCAGCAATGGTCCACGTATCTCACAGTTATCAAGCCTATCGATCAGCTTTGCATGATCCAGGGTATCGAACGCTCGGGAAAAGTCGATAAACAAAGCCAAAACGCCCCTCTTATCATTAAGATAAGAGTTTACCTCATCAGTAAGCAAAGAGAGAAGGTCCGTTGGACCTATTCCTTTTTGGAAGCCAAACTGATTCTTGTAGATTACCTTGTTATCCTTATAAAAAGTATGTATTTGGTCACACACATATTTCTCAATAATTTTATCAATGGTTGGGAGTAGTGTTATAGGTCGATAGTTCAGGTAAACATCACGCTTCCCTTTTTTGAAAATGGGGCGGATATAGCCTTTTTTTAACTCGTTGGGATAAAGCTTTATAACACTCTGCTTATCATAATTTATGCGAGAAAACTTTATGCTGAAGCTGTTATGCTAAACTACATTATGCTGAAAAAGATTATGCGATCGAAAGGGCTCCCACCTTCGCATGGGGGTTCCTTTTAAAACGTAGGTTTCCTTTAAGAATTGAAGTTTTGAAATTCTGCTCTAAGGAAGTAAATAAGCCATAAACGGTTGTATGGAAGTTCGTCATTTTCAAAGTCAGAAACATGAATTTACGTACACCTGTTTCTGGTTACAAATAAATAGGCACGTGTATCGCGGTTTCGCAAAATTTTACCTATAAGGAGATAAAACAGGGTTGTATTAACTGACTCATTAATCATGAAATCCATGGAGCTAACATAGCTACGAAGTCCAAACTTCGCATTGAGGTTCTTTATAACACGTAGGTGCCCCTTATGAAGAAGTTTTGCGAATTTGTACCCCTAGGGACGTAAATAACGGATAAACGGTTTTTGATTCCAACGGGAATGTTATCGTACTATTATTAAAAAAAGTTAAAGTTTGTAAAGATTTCTATAATATTTGGAAGTTTGTTATTTTTATCACATTTTGATGAAAATCGGCATACTTAGAACATTTCCGAAAGTTGATTCCCGCGGCTCCGCTCACGTGAAGTCGTTAGTACACAAAAAAGTAAAGAAAAAGGTGTTTTCCCGGGATATAAAGTAGGTATTCTTTGTATTAATTGGATACTTTTTAATTCAGGAAATGTCTCGCACAGGATATTCAGTTCAAGCCCACCTGTATATTATGCAGTTAAGTAACTCATCAACAAGTATTCTAATTTCATTCAGTTTTTTGTTGTTAAAAAGCAAATACGTTAGAAGTCGGTTTACAGGAATAGCATACGCTCCTAGCCAACCTCTTTAACTAATGTCTCTTTTATTGTCTGTTTCTCTTATGTTGCGTTAACGAAGTTGCGCGGGACAGCTAGTTTACGTATATATCGCGTATACTATTTTTTTATTTTTCGAGGATAAACAATTTTACTTTTAAATGTCATACTTTTCGAATAGATGCATTGGCTGTCAGGCTATGACCACGGACGGTGCATTCTGACCGAAACAACGTTATATTGTATGATATTTTGTGCGACATTTTTACACAGCATCTAGCCTAAAGTAAGCTAATATAAGTTTGTGATATGGGATCTAGACAACTGATCAACATACTTATAAATTTCTTAAAACACACATCAACACCGTCTAGAGATATTTTGTATTAAGTTCGTAAACTCATAAAATACTGGCCAGTGTTCTTTTGAAGAAAGCTTATTTTGTAAACCTTTTTCAACAATTCTAAATTTAAGTTAAAAAAAACATAATATTTACGTAAAACTTAGGAGGTCGGTAGGCCAAAGGCTGTTGCTACTAATGTACAATGTTTATTATACTAAATTAATGATAATCAGCAGGTAGATACTATTTTCAAATAATAAAACAATTTTCAAACTATTGAGGTGAAAAATAACCATACGGCCCTACCTGACGGAAAATGTTCACCGTAGCTTACTTCCTTATATTTTTGAAAAACCAAAGTAGATTATTCACGCGTTGCCGACCACTGTGCATAGATCTGATATTATAGTTATCTATCATTATAGTTATCTATCATTATAGTTAGAAGCGCTCGTGGCCCCGTGGACTTAGTGTTCTGTAAACGATCACTGAGTTACGCAACTTTCACTATGGTTGGTCCTCGGATGGGTGACTACTGTGTGGCAATTACATTTTCGAGCGTATCAGTGCTTCGAAAGGCACGTTAAGCCGTTGGTCCCGGTTGCCAGTAACATGGCAGTCGTTAAGTCAAGTTGAAGGCCTTATGAGCGGCTTGAAAATTTTCAACAGCAGGTAGCTACAACCTGCTTCTGTCTATTTCAACACGGCAATGGGCTCACCACCTATTACGTGGGACAGGAATAGACACGGTGAAAAGTGGGCATATAATATGCCTCTGCCACCCCTTCAGGGATAAGGCGTGATAGATAAATAAAATAAATTAATCATTATAGTTTATACCTCTGTCTATCCTTTGAATAATTAAGTGATTGTATGTATTGTGTATTATGTACATAAATGTGTCCCACATTTATTTATTTTATATTACTTGAGAACGAAATGATACTTATACCCAGCTCTTGTATAAGTATAATTTCGTTGTCATTGCTTATAGTCCAGTCATTTTAAAGATGGCGGAAAACCCATCAGGTTATTTTGGTCGACAATTTGAACTTAAGCTTTTCTAGCCCCCAAAGATTTGGAGATTGTGAAGCCCGGTGATATATCCGCGTCTGCTCTGACAAACCCTTTAGGGATACAGCGTGAGGATTTATAATTGTCTTGTTGGGGACGCCGGCATCGCGACTTGCTGACTACCTTAGCGCAATAGTACAATTGTCAGCAAGCATTTGTCTACATCTTAACCCTCTAAAACCTAAGTACATAGTGTTCGGTATAATACCAGGGGCCAGATCAAGAAGGTACCGGATTCCCATAATATTACTTTATTGGGAGAACCTATTGCTCGGGTTTATGGTGCTCGTAATTTGGGTTTATTTGTGGATCCAAACCTGAGGTACGAACTACATATAGCTGAGTCAGTTCGAAACTTCTTTTACAGGCTCAAGATTTTGTATAGAGCGAGGCCATATCTCACTGAGGAGTTGAGAGTGCAGCTAGTAGAATCCTTAGTGTTATCGAAATTAAATTATGCAGACGTCGTTTATGGTCCACGTCTGCTGGCAAGAACAGAGCGGCTCCTACAAAGGGTACAAAACGCTTGTGCGAGATTCTGTTTACCGGGATATCGAGTAGTCACACCGTATCTTAGTGAACACTCTATGCTTAAAATGAAACTTAGGCGAAAGATGCACTTGGCTTGTCTTCTTTTCGGTATTATTAGATCTGCTGAGCCTCAGTAGATACAGGCCAAGCTCGCTTGGGTCGGCAGCAGGAGAGCGGGTGATAGAAGACTTTGCTCAAGGCAGCTGTCGATGCAGCAGCATAGTTCTGCGTCATTCAGAGGCAGTATCCGTTATTCAGCCATCAAAAATTTGGAACAACATTCCTCGACCTTTGCAGACGCACACCCACTTTGTTCCTTGTTCCTCACTTAGGCGTTAGATCGTTTTGTTTGTTTGTTTAGGTATTTTGTTTATGTGTTAGACGAATGTGTATAATGATTATTTATGTATCTGCCTATGTATGTGTAGATTTGTGTATGTTTATGTATGATACCTATATGTTATATGTAGTTTTTATCTAAGTGTATTTACATGACATGCTTAAAATATACATAGACGAAGGGCACTCACCACAGCATCAACGGTCTCAACTGTGTAGGGGTCCAGTTGAAAACCAGCATCAGGCCCTAACAGGACACATCCTAACATATGCTTAACTGGACAACCATTTGGTGCAGGATTAATGTTTTATTTAGTAGAATTTAGTTTAATTTCTCAATTTTTTTTTAATACTTTGTTCTAACATTTTTGTTTATATTTTATTTTATTTTTTATTAGTTTACATATTATTATTAACGATCCGACCGCATAGTTTGCCGCCTAATTCGTTCAGCAGCGTGAAGATTTACATTTTTTTTAATTATTATAATATTTTATGCAGCGTGAAGATAGTGAGTTACATAACTTTTTCTTCTGTGTGTGTGTCAGTCTATCGGTTTGTCTCGGCCTATCACTGAAACGTCTGAACTAATTTCAACTGGCAGCAGATGTTATAAAGATTTAGTTAGATTACATTTTATCCTCGTATCCCTACCGGAACGGGCACTACGTGGATGAAACCGCAAGACTTTAATTATTGCCGCCGCCATTAATATACAACGTTTCGGCTCATAATGTCACTTTCCAGACCTATAAGCATAAAATTTTACCATAAAAAAAAACCCTTATATAGTAAATTTTGTTCCCAATAAGGTAACTAAGAAGCATAAGACCCACCTAATAGTAACTTATTGCCTTAGCCTACATACAAATACATCTAACAAGGAACCTCTTGCAGAACCTTCTATTACAGAAATACAGACGTTTGTGAAAATCGAGGCATGGAGCTAATTTCACAACCTTACAAGTGACTTTACCATATACAAGCGCTTCGTAAGTAAAGTGTGAGGATAAAACTACTAATACCCTACCTGTTGTAAGAAGCGCTGTGAGAGAAAGTTGCGTGGGATGATACCTAACTTTCTCAAATACAATATTTAAAAAATCATCAGAACCAAGTGTATAATATGGAGTTGCAGTATATCTTGATTGGGGGCAGGTGGTTATGTCTGAGTTATATCATTGTTATTACATCTAAATATAATATAACAAGAGTGGATGAAGTGCTTATTGTGCCTTTTATAAAAATGTATACGAGCCCATATGTGTGTTAAATTAGGCACGATTAAGATGGAAAATCAACTTTTTACCATATTGAATGAAAGTAAACTATACAAGTCGCAGTTATGCGATAGTGGGCTACATATTATCCCTACCTACTACATTACCAGTCTGAAATACTTACTTGTAGTTTTACTTTCACTACAAAACGCAACGTATCGTCAGAAACAGGTTCGATTATTGTTTATTTTTTACTTCTTAGCCGTTGCACTCTTGTCAGAGCGGTCGTGGTTGCGTTGCAGGATTCTCTGGAGCAGATGTAATGTGCCTCATAATATTCCGCCATCTTTATCGGTTCTATGTCAACCTGTACACTGATGTACGGGACAACCTACCGCAGATTTTATCTTTTCTTTTTGGAACGAAGTTCCTTACGGCAGGTTTGGAGGAGATAGGGATTTTGCTGCGCGACCGAACTGAAAAATATGTGATAGTAAAACCGTAAGATAATTCTGTGGAATAAAACCGTTAAACGAGACGTGCGCAGGCGCGACTGTCATATACACAAGCGAGTAGTGTATAATACCTTTCTCTTTCTCCCTCTTTCAGTGAGGGTTTGGTGAGGGTGAAAGTGAGGGTGAGGGTGAGGAGTGAAGAGTGAGGGTGAAGGTGAGGGTGAGGGTGAGGGTGGGGGTGAGGGAGAGGGTGGGGGAGAGGGTGTTTTTTTTTGTTTTTTTTTTGAACTTCTTTCAGTCCTACCTGGTGTTCCACGACACCACATCTTTTTTTAAATAATGTTTATTAACGCTTCTTTTTATCAAGGGGTGGACAGAGGAAAACTTATTACTATATTTCACCGTGTGCATTTTTGTCCAAGTTTTTTTTTATATCACTGAGGTAGCAGACAAGCGTACGGCCCACCTGATGGAAAGTGGTCATCGTAGCCTAATGGACGTTTGCAACACCAGAGGTGCAGCACTCGTGCAGCCGACCCTAAGTAGCACAAGTGGTGTGCCCATTGCCGTGTTGAATTATGCAGGTAGGTTGTGGTGACCTGCTATTGAAAATCTTCAAAAGGGCTATAAGGCCTTAACCTGACTTAACGACTGCCATGTTACTGGTAACCGGGACCAACGGCTTAACGTCCCTTTCAAAACAAGGAACCGCTCATAAATTGTAATCCTACACAGCGGTCATACACCTGAGGACCAGCAATAGCGAATGTTTTTTAGTATTAACAGAATACTATATAAATACAAAACTATGTCCTATTTAAATTTATAACTAAGTATGTTCCTAATAATGTAAGTAGCAATAATGAATGTCGTGAATGTGTCCCTAATCGAAGCGACAGGCAAGGATGTACGTAGTACGTTTTCTAATCTATGGGCAAGGTTCCAATAAGACTGGTCGTAATGCGATGTTGTAACATACATACATATTGTCACGTCTTTATCCCCTAAGGGGTAGGCAGAGGCATACTATAAGCCCACATTTCACTGCTGTGTGCATTTCTGCCTCACGTAACAGTGGCGACCTGCTGTTAAAATTTTTCAAAACGCCCATAAATACTTCAACTGGACTTAACGACTGTCATGGTACTGGCAACCGGGACCAATGGCTTAACGTGCCTTCCGAAATACGGAAACGCTCCCAAATGTAAATGCCACAAAGTGGTCACTCATCCGAGGAGTAAGGACCAGCCCTAGTGAAAGTTGCTTAACGCAGTGATAGTTAACAGAACACTGAGTCCGCGGGACCACAAGAGCTTCTTTTTTTTTGTAAGGTATTTGTGATATCTTTGTAAAGCGCGCACTTGGGCCCCACGAGCCCTTCTCAAATACCTCAAAAATACAATTACCAATTAAATTATTATATTTGAATGTCTTAGCAAATGCAACAGCTGCAGAGGCGTCCCAAATTAAAAACCCTTAAAAACCCCTCCTTCTTCCATGGCGCTAATAACAAGCCGTTGTCACGCACCAAACCCTTAGGTTCTAGTACGAATGTAACACCAGCCACCCAGATCTCTGGGGCTCAAGCGAATTCACCTAGAGGCCGGTGCACCTGCTGAATACGATGAGGCCATAACGAAGGCGTTGGAAGGTCAGGCAGTCGTTCTCCAATACAGAGCTAGGAATTAATGTCACTCGCGCGCTCTCTACTAAAGACGTGTCAGGGGCGTCACCTCTTTTTTATACGATTACAATAATTACTACTGACGAGTGGTGGGGCAATTGAAAGGTTGCGTATGCCATTTTCGCATTCAGTTTGACGTGAACTTGGCACGCGGTATTATTTTGAAACGCGAGTTTGCTATTGACCAATGGCAAATTTTTCGTCTTTTCTGTTGGTATGTTCTGGCAGAATGTAAGTTTTTGCTGTCTGCTTTCATTATCCACGTAAAAAACTACTTCCAAAGTAAATAAGTATAAGCTTAAATACTATAAAGAATAACATGAATAAAAATGAAATTTAATGTAGATAACCCTACATATATTACAAAAACATTTTTTTTAAAGAATGAATGTTTGTTAGGTACTATTGTTACTCTTTCACGCAAAATCTACTTATTGGATTTCGACGGTACTTTACAATAATATAGCTTACATATCAGGATAACACAAAGGCTACTTTATATCCCGGGACTAAAGTTCCTGTGGAAATCGGGAACGGGAAAACTTCACCAGGCCTGCGGCACCGCGGGCGTCAACTAGTACTTTATAAATATTAAACATTTTGTGAGGTGTTGCTTTGGCCTTTGACCTTGAGAGCCCAGTAATTGTCTTCCAATGTGTTTAACAATAATAATCACATTTTATTAATGTGTTTTAAGGCAGTCTTTATAAAATACTCACCTTTAATAAGTAATTTGAGGGACCATCTCTAAAGGCTAAAGGCAACAAATATCTAAGAGATTCGTTAGTAAAAATTTCAGGTTTTATATTTTGCATTTATACCTTTCACCGTCTCAATAAGAAAGGAAAGAAATAGTAAAAAAACTGTATTTTACCATTTCTATATTGAAAGTTGTATACAACGCCATCTAGGCAATATTACTAGAACTTTTACTTCTTACGGCTAACTAAACTCCACAACTTGCTGTTGTGGAGTTTAGTTAGCGTAAGAAGTAAAAGTTTGCGTATTAA